>CM055880.1:36049909-37249909 GCA_029582165.1 Portulaca oleracea | reverse complement strand
GATGCAAGTCTATCAGTTGAAAGGATGAATAACTGCAAGGTATGAATGACTTAGCCTCTGTTTGGATTTGTAACTGGTTTACCTGTAGTGTGTGCTTCTTGGAATGGCGTAAATATATCCTATGCATATTCGACAAGTACATGCTGAACATTGGGAGGGGGCTTTTGAAAAAAATAATAATAAGGGAATTTACATACAGAAGCAAATCCCATTGAAGCTTTTAGTCATGCTTACATAGCATATTGATAATCTGTCTGACAACATGTTTACATGTACAAACTCTCAGATAAAAATACTGTCAAGGATACAATCGAAGTGTCGATCGTGTTTTGACCTGTTGGCAGAAGTGACTGAAGTTGCACCTACAGATTGTGTAGTAGAAATATCAAAATATACAGGGGAATGGGGTACATATCAACAGGTATCATATTGTTGCAGCTTATCATCGCACATTTGTCCCTGGCCACCTTGTATCCAGAACACTGATGAATTTGAAACTAAAACTTGTAAAACAGTTCTGCAAAAGATTGTCAAGCTTGCTGACAGAGGAGGAATCAGGGAGACATCTAGCGAGGCAAATATCAAGGGATGACAGCATCAGCAGCACAAATGCCAACCCAAAAGCAATGAATGCTGGTGCAGCCCTCCCGACTGAAACAATACACCAATCTGATTCCATACTCATAAGGCGCTTACAATCATGCAGCTTGGAGTCTCCAACCGATACTATGAAGCAAAGTATAAATATTGCAGGACATGTTGCAAAACCAAGTTGCCAAGTTTCGTGATTCCCAAGAGTTGAAATCCCCCTCCCCTATTGTGAGGGTGAAATTGAGAATGAGAATGCATGCATTTCAAGTGAAGTTTCATCCAAACAGGGTATACACAAGAGATTACAGTCAGCACCAGGTGTTTTTAGCCCCCTGGTTCACAAGATCCTTTTTTTGTTTTTTTTTACAACAAAAGAGGAATTATTTTTATTTTGAGATGTAATAATGGCCAAATACCGTGTAAAGACACCCCCCATGAATAAACCAGATTTGTCCGATTATAATTCACAAGCAACTGGTGAGACTGTTGCCAAGAACGGTGTCATCAACCAATTACCAATCAACATACGAAAGCTCCAACCCACAGTTGTAAGCTTTCTTTTGCAGCTGTTTGCTCCGCTTCACAACATATTCTAGCGGAGTATCAGTGGGCTTTGACATCTTATTAAGAGTTACAGCTCGTTCAGTCATATATCTTATGCATAAGTAACTTCCAATCTCTGGTATCTTTGGAAAAAGTAGATTGAGGCTCATGTTCCACATTCCCTTCTTCATGGCTTCAGACCACAATGAGCAATCAAACCTGAACGAAAACAGATTTGGATAAAATCAACCTGGAGCCTGGAGGAGAGTGTCAAGGCATGATTTCAGCATTGTGTACTCCTTTTGTGTAGGGGTGGCACCCCTTGGTGTGTTTAATGTTATTGATATATTGATTGACAATTATACTAGTAAAATGGTAAAATATAGGAAATACATAACAAACATAATGTATTGTCATATTTTTCGTATTATTTTCTTGGTTATACTCAGATATATTTGAGATATTCAGAATAAATATACTATCACATCTTAGAAAAGGAATTTATACGTTAGTTATTGAGTTTCCTTTGTTCATTAGGCTTCTAGGCTAGAGAAGCACTACTATGTAATACGAAAAGTAGACTTTGATTATTATTTGAATTGAATTAAAAGTGACTTATTTTTTCTGTGTGAGAATCACCCTTGTTCAAAATCATGTATTATTTGATTAAGGATTATTATTATTTTTTTTAAAACAAAGGGTTTGGATAAGGCTAGCAGCAGTAACTGGCCCTTCATGCTCAGCATTCTATTTCCATCAATTTCAATTGTCGAATCCCTCACTCATCAAAACACGCGTGCCAAACCCTTCATCCTCTGCTGTCTATCATTAGTAGACAGCATCTTTAATGATCCAGCACCAATCATACAAGAAGCTCAATCAGAAATAAAGAGATTAGACAAGTTTGCAGCCTTAAGACTATCCTCAAGGATTTCAATAACTGGGGCTGAAAGGCCATTTCAATTTGTGCAATTTTCAATAAGATAGGCAAATCTGAATGTTTTGAAGGCATATGGAAAGCAAGGCACCCCATCCCTGGAGTCCCCTTTCTCTTCCCTTGGTGTAGTGCCAAACTTACCCACAATCTTCTGGTAAGAGCCAATGGCAGCTCTAGGTCTTCTAATTAAGGGTGACCAATACACAATTATATTCATCTAATATACACTCCATAATTTTTATCCCAAATCTGGAAACCAGACACTCTAAATATTTCTGTGTACACCACCCAACGGTGGGCCACTATGTCAAATAATGACATTGAGTCACATTAATTAACCATATTGATGCACTATGGTGATTTGACATTGACAATGTAAACTTCAGCTTCAAACGGCACAAGTAATAGAGATCACATCCGAGATCAATATTATTCATTAGCTGTCTGATGTTGTACACCTCCATTCCCAATGAGGTATATGTTTCACCATTACTTATACCCAATCAGCAAAGAAATCACTATTTTAGATACATATCTAATAAATGTATTTGCATCGATATATTGTACACTGAGAGTCAATGCATAATTTGCTGAATAGATTTCTCCATAAGTACCCAAATCAATCAATCAAAAAGTAGTTTGTAGGCAGTTTAAAGCTATACTGCCTTTTTGTACCAACTGTTCAGTGCTATATACGCCTTTTTGTACCAACTGTTCAGTGCTATATACTCCCTCCGTTCCATATTAAGTCACACTTAAACTAATTTTTTTTGTTTCAAAATAATTGTTACTTTCCATTTCACAATACTTAATTTAATTATTTTAACTTTAATAACTATGTTAACTTTTTACTTTTTCAATTAATAAAAGCTATTATTACTCACATTCTTTCACTACTTACACTTGGATATCTGAAACAACACCTTGCAAATTAGTGTTATTTATTCATATGGTTAGTTTTTTTAGTTAAACATTGGTATGTGAAAATTTTTGAAATATGTCAATTAATATGAAACGGGGGGAGTACATCGATAATCGCTAACTGGCAAGCCATCGGAAAATTAAAAATCAAATTCGACCCTTAGGCCCATCCTTGTCTTAGCTCTGTTTGGGTTTTGATAATACATGCGGGTGCAAAATGGGAAAGGAAGGAATCAAACCTGAGATCTAATGCACTTGGGGATTCATAATTAACTACCTGTTACTTTGACAATTATTCATAGTAAAAATACTTCTCACAGTTTTGTAAACTTTAGGTCATCAACTACAAAAATGACATCACAAGCAAATACATGGTACCAAGACACCTTTGGGCTCCAACAATACAGATATTAATAAACCTTCTTTAAAGGGATTGTCACATTACAAGATCAAAAGGCTATATTTACCATGAAGAACACAATACATTACATTGCTATGAATGACCAAAACCCATTCCAGACAGCAAGCTACAAACCAGAAAGATCAGAGCTGGAAGTTATCGATCATATGAAAAATCACATCGGCACCATCAGAATTCAACCAGTAGCTCTTCACCTATGTTTGTTGAAAGAAGTGAATCTATTAGCAATAATTTACATATCCCCAATGAAAAATAAAAAAGGATTGATCAAATTGCAATGGAAGTAAGGCACAAAACTGAAGAGGGTGATAAAATGGGGTTTTTTGCTTTTTGGACCCCGAAATTTTAGGGGTATTTATATTCTGAACCCTTGGTTTTCAACTTTAACTTTTTGGACCCTAAAGTTTGTAGGCTGAAAAAAAAGGACCCTAAAGTTTGTGAGGTGAAAAAAAAGTTCGTTTTCCGTTTTTCTTTTTCTTTCCATATTTGAATTTCTCTCCCGATTGGCATCAAACTTTAAGACTAAGGTTAAAATCGATACTAAAGTTATAATAAAACTCTTTTATTCATGTTGGAGTTACTTAAAACCATGTACTCAGGGGTCTAAGTAGCCGCAACATGAATAAGAGAGGTGTATTATAGCTTCAATATTAATTTTAACCATAGTCCAGAAGCCTGACGTCAATCGGGAGATAAATTCAAACATGGGAGAAAAATAAAGAATGAGACAGGGGTCTATTTCTTCAGCCCACAAACTTTAAGGTCCTTTTTTATTCAGCCTACAAACTTTAGGGTCTAAAAAGTTAATGTTGAAAACCAAGGGTTCTGAATATAAATACCCCTAAAGTTCAGGGTCCAAAATGCAAAAAACCCTAATGTGAACAAAGGTGAACATAGTGGTGGCCTAGGCAGAGTTCAGGCCAAATATACAATTCTTGATGCTCTTTTTTCTTGGCATAAACCTTGGAAAGATAAAAAAAAAAAATTAAATATTGTCGATTCTCAAATCTGCCAACTTTAGGAGTTCACAATGCAGTAACGACGCATGGTCAGGCAAGTGACAAGACTGCTAAAATGTATATGAATATTGTATTGCAATATGCATGCATTCTTAAAAACAGCCAATGTGTATGCATTCTTCACAATATTGCTGATGTCTGGGAATCAAAGTTCCAAAACATCCCACGCAAAATCCAAAATCTACCAATAAAGACATGGTATGTACTTGGTTACATGTGCTGAAGTTCACTCTGATTTGGATAGGCATTTCTATTGTATTCTTTAAGGGGAAAAGCCTACACAAAGCTATATCAGAAGGAACACATGCTTGAACCATGAGTAAGTATACAGAAACAAAAATTACTTGCCTGAATTGTATTATGTGCTACATATCGCTGTCTGCTTTTATGGAAGCTGACGTCAACACGTTCCCAAGGTACTTGGTTAAGACCTCTAATCATCTCTTCTACAAGAGGGCAGGAAGAAATATTAATTAAAGAAAAGAAAACAAGAAGTACCAGATTAGAAATAGGAGACCTCTCGGAAAAGTAGACCCATCACTGTCATAAGAAATAGGAGAACTAGGCAAAGTAAGACCAAAGGCCATCGTTGTCAGTTCAAGGGCAAAGCTGCCTAATACAATCAAAGCAATCATACTCAGCGAGCCTTGAAAGTGTTGCATGATATCATCACTTGCCAAACTTTTAGAAAATTCATCCTTAAAATAAGTCATTTCATATATAAAACCCATCTACATTCTATTACGCAAATTGGTCTTACCAATCTTATATAGCATGTTAAATTAAAAAATAGAATATGCAATTAGCCAAGTAAAGGCCATCATTCAATATAGCATGTTAAATTAAAAAATAGAATATGCAATTAGCCAAGTAAAGGCCATCATTCAACAACATAACCGTGAGGTCCGTGACTTATCAATACAAATTTACGTAATAACAGCAAATAAAATCAAATGTCTGACAACTATATGTTTTCAACAATCTAAATAAATAATTAATGCTATCTAACACAAACTAAAGTAAAGACAAGTGACTTGAATGAATGCTATGAAAGTCGCAAACGATATAAAATAACAGGAATTAGGTTCAAGTATATAAGTAGCTGAAAAAGAATTTGAGAAATTTATTCTTGATCATCAAAACCCTGACGTAAGAGGCTAGCCTCTCTATTTCAGGCACAAGAGTTTTCAAAATACACCATCATTAAGCTACTGATGCTTTCATGCATTAAAATTTAAAAGCGTCAAATATTATATTTAAAACACACACACACAAAGTACAGGTCTTTTATATTTCCAATGACGGAGTATTTAAAAGCAGGGTCACTTGTCCCACATTGCATCCCCCGTTGGAGCAGATGTTACTAGATGACATTTAAAGAGTATCTGTGAGACGAAGACCAAATCATCAACAAGATTGACAATCTAAATGTATAGAAACAACAAAAACTACTAACAATCAAAGTCTGCCTCCAAGACTCCGCCCAACTAGAAATCAACAGAATGCAACACATCATTATTGCTATGAGCTCCCACCAGGAATCAACTAGAATCCTCAAGTTTGAGGAGAAAAAACAAACCTTCAAAATCAACTGTCTGGTTCTCAATATATAAAGATGTCTCATGATGAATTTCATCTGCATTTTGCTTCTCTGTGTAAACAATATGTCTGTACTTCTCATGTTTTTTGAGAAGGTTAGCCTAAAAGGGAAAAGTTCAATCGTCATTATACACAGACAAATGAACTATTTATAAGCATGGAAAATGACTAAATGAGTATTAAGATAAGGAAAAACAACCTTTGGTAACTCATCCAATCGACGGATAGAGGATGTGCTCCACCCAACCACATCTTGGCAATTAGTTAAGACAAACATCAGAGTAGCTGCACTGAACATGATATTACTATTCACATAAGATGATTTAACATTCCCAAAAGTTTTATTACTTACATTTTGCTGGAAGTTTGGGAGATTTGAAGGTTTTAATGGCAAAATTTATCTTGATATGACAAGATAGCCAGAATCGAGGTTCACATTCTACAAAATATCTCAGAAAATTAATAAAGGCAACAGCACATGAATGCACTGGGCATGCATTACAGGGTGAAGACTTGAATATTTGGTAGTCTGTGAATACTGAAAATTGGAATGAGACCATGTACCAACATGTAAGAATAACAAAATAAAATCTGAAGCAGGAAAGGATACGATCATAGCTTACATTTGCATATGCAACACATCTTTTGTACGAGCGTAATGCAGAGCTGCAAAATCCAAACTCCACATAAGTTTAATCATCCGGAAAAAATATACAAAATAATCCATGTCACCATAATACAAGTAACACCACTGACATGAATTTTAGTTCATATGAATCAGAAACCATTCGAACCAGAAGTGGAGGTCTGCCCTCATCATTATCAGTTAGAAAGAGATGTTTCCCTGATCTTCCAGCAATCAAATGTGCAGTTTGTTTAGCTTGTCTCTCCAAGAAAGGAAGACCACAAAGAAAGGGCAGCTATGGGAAACACAAGGACAAGAAAGAAAAAGTAAGACATGCTAGCTAATTTCTCCCAAATTCACGACTAAAATGAGTAAAGAAGACAATTAAAGTCTGAACTAGAATTCGTATACTAAGGAAGTTATTTTGAATTCTGTAGTTCCACTTTCTTGAAGTTGGAGCTACAGTAGCCATGTTCTTTACGTTGGTAAGTCAAGGTTGAGTAAAACAAATCTCCACAGAAAGTTGTAAATATAAGTAATATTCTGTAAAAAGTTGTAACTGTGATGGGAATATAAGAACACTTTTAGGTAACTCTTGGTCAAACAGGGCAACTTTAAGTAGGGTTCAGAAAGTCAGTAAATTAAAAAAGGAAAGAACATAGCCCCTATGTTAATCCGAGTTTTCATTTTACCCGCTGCACCTGTGTCGGACCCTTGATACCCGGACAAGGGTACGACATTCGACACTTCAAATTACAATGAAAATGCATAAAATTTCTTTGAAATAGCAGAGTCCGACACCCGTATCCGTGTCCGATATGGACACGCGTACCCGAGTCCGAGTAACATAGCATAGCCCTAGTCCAAAATGAATTACTTGAACCTCAAATCATTCATCAAAGAGTTGGGACTTGGGTCTATTAGTCCTTGATAAGATACCGAAAATGCTACTAAGAAAAGGGGAAGAAGAGGATGTTGCAACAAATTTTCCAGTTCGCAGCACAAGACCAAAAGGAAACTAATAGAAAAGTGTAGTTGTTTGTTTCATGCCATTCAAAAGAAAAACAGAACACAAATTAATACGAATTCCATCCATTTTGTAGTCTCTCAAAATGACATAACCCCCCCCCCCCCCCTCTCCCCAAAAAAAAAAAAAAAAAGGCCCAAGCTGGAGTCTAGAGGAATCTGAATAACCACAGATTGTGATGTTTTCGCCATCCGTATACTAACTGCACCATTCTTTCCACAGTTGTTAAGTTGTCTATCAATTGAAGGAATCAGACGAATTTGAACGCACTGTTCTTTTATTTCTATTTTTTTAAGGATTAGATTCATTAATGCTACCTTCATATTTCATACAAAGGTGGGTTTTAAATTCTGACAGGATTTTGCTGACTTATTTCCTTGTTGAGACACATAGTTTTCATACAAAGTAGGACGCCATAAGTTCGAGTGTACTACTAATACTCACTGCAACATACTTCTATATAGCAACTGACTAAACAAAAAAAAATGCAGGACCCATTTTCGGCCCATCTTCATAATGAACCATGAACCCCCACAATTTGAATGAAAAGAACACATAAATATCATCATGATTTGAGGCAGTCATTGGCACAAACTTTGAGTGGCAAGTACTTCTTGGCGCCAATTAACTTTACGACCTCAGAAAAGAGCATTATGATATTAAGAAAACTAAAAAGGTATTAAGCCTCAACTAAGATGAAAGATTTGACAAAGTCTGTACACCTGTTTGTGCCCTCGTGAACCAAGATGTGGAGTAGCAACTGTTATGAAGTTAACGGGTTCCAGTCCAGCTATTCTACCTCTGCGGTCTTCCTCAGGTTTTTCTGCAAAAGAGATAAAGTTCTCTTTCTCCAAACAATTCCCATTTAAAATAGCTGACACATCCAATTTAGTTGGAGGCTCATAGAGCCTCCCAATGGCATATCTTGCAACAAGCCCTCCGAGAGAGTGAGCAACAAACGATATCTTCCGCAACTCAGGCCTATGCCTGACGACAGTCAATACCTGCAGAACGTGTGGACGAGTATGAATGTGTCACCATCCTGTAAGGAGCAGCAATTATCAAAACAATCTGATGCAACACTTGTGAACAAGATATACTCAACCTAAACTGTGAATGTGAGAAATGTTTTAACGCCAAATACCTCGTCAGCAAGCCTTTCGCCCATCAAATCAACACCATCAAAGGTCAATTTAGCAGGGTTGCATTCACTGCCTGCAAAAATACAATTATGGACAATATTAAAATCTATCATTGAAAACCTTCGAATCAATTTATACTGCACAGAGGACAGCATTGCATTATATCCCAACCCACTTTTTTCCAGTCTTTCATAACGACTATTGAAAAACACAATTACAGCCTATCAGTATAGCATTGACTTTCTGCAACGAGAATCCATGTCAGAATCTCTTGACCTTGAAAGTTCTGCTGATTTCGTTTGTAGCACATAGTTAAGTCCGAAAGGGTAGTTGCTTCCAATCAAAAGCAACCAAACTCACAATTTCATGTTTTGGTTTTCTAGTCAATGGTAATCTTAATGCACTAATAAGAACCTGAAATTTCTTTTTACCTTACTGGGGGGGAAAAGAAATGATGCCTAAATGAAAACAAAATCTGTAGGAACTTGCAAACAGACGTCCTATAGCTTAAATTTGTTAAGCTACTTAAGCCACACAACAACTTCTTTTAACATTATTGCTAACTAGGAGTAAATAGATTTTTATATAGATTTTTAACATTATTTCTTTTTTGTTGACTAAAATTAAAAAGCAACTTCACAAATCAATGATTAGCACCGTCACCAATCTAAGATATTATCAATAATACTGGAACTGCAGAAACCTCCTCCGCTTCTTTTTGTCAATTTAGATTGTAATCGAGCAAAGTAAAATGCCTCATCAGACCTCTGCTTTTTTTTTCATGGAATTGTAGGTAGCGAACGATTTTTGAATCTTTGGTCAATTAGAACCAGTATCTCTAAGTAAGACTGCTACGTCTAACCTCTCCATACCTCGTGATGTGGTGGGATTTCGAAGTATTGGTTTCGGTTTTTTTACTAGGACTGCAGAAACGAAAAAAAGTACATGCCCAATAGAAAGCCAAGCAAACTTGCAGAAAACACTTTATGTACACGCATTAACATTTAATTAAGAAAAGGTACAAAAATACCACATGTCAGCTGCACATGATACAAGACTGGTGGCATGTTGCACATACTTGAGTACCTGACTATGTTTAAAGTTAACCGAAAACTCATATACATATCCATACCCTAAATGGTAGGCATTAATGTCTTTGTAGAGCCTAGCAGAAGAGATCTTAGCAAAATTTATACTTTACTGGTAAGAGTAACACAGCGGATCCCTCAGCCCCCACACCTTGCCTAGGTAGTGGAAACTAAGGGCAATTCAAAAAGGCATTGACTTTAGCAATAGAGGCCCGTCAAAGGGAGAAGAGAAAGTTTCAAAGCATGAGACACCTTGTTGAACATTCTTGGTATCTTACCCATAAACTATCCACCAAAACAAAAAATCATACATGAACCACAAGTCATCCAAAAGATCTTCCAATACACATTAGTACTTTGACCATCCTTTATTCCTTCAAAATTAGTGGATTATTTATGTAGAGTAGCTATCCAGTGTTTTAACATCTTCTAGAAGTAACTAACATTTGCTGGGGAATTCCATATGACCCAATATATCTGACAAGTCGCACTATACGTCAATCCAAGATGCATCCCCTAATCCCTATACCATTAGCAAATAGTAGGCACTATGCAAGAAGAATTGAAATAACTAAGTTATAAGGATCCAAGCACATCATAAATTGGATATCTACACTGACTGCAATGCAAACGCATCACAAAAAATTAAACCAGAATAGGAAGTGATGACGAAGGAAAGAACTCACGATGAACAACAACTTTATGTGGAAGCTGCTTCACAAACTGATCTGCAGCAAATTTCCAGTCTGAAGCACTGAATAAAGAAAGCATAAGCAGTTCAGTCAGTCGTAACAGATCAAACAACATAAACCCAAAACCAGATAATATGATCCTAGCAATCCGGCTACAGGATTATTAAAGATACCAAATGTAAAATGGCTATCAGGTCATGAAGTTTCTATGACTAAAAAGTATATACATATGTTGTAAATTGTAATGCAATATTCTGTAGATGAAAGAAATGTATGGATGAATAGTCGTAGAAAGCTCCAAAGATGAGATCTCGACACAATTATCAAGACTCAAAAACATAATTGGAGTGATAACATCTTTACTAAATTTCTCAATCATCTTCACGAATCACGATTCATGACTGTCAGCGTGCCACCACTTGCCAGCATTATGAGTTACGACAATCAAGAATAGTCATTACTTCATTATCAAGACGTTGCAAATGGCAATGCCTCCAAATAGGAGTGAATTTTGTTCCTGGATGCTTCTTCTTTTGGTTCTGGGGGGTGAGCGTGGGTAGAAGTTTAGTTCATCGAGTCTGTTACTTTTTGGTATAGCTTTTTAGTACATTGGAGATTAACTTTTAGGGATTGGCAGCACAACGGCACAAATAATTACCCGGTGAATTGGATGAATAATAAACTGCTCTGGCTGATAGATCCTTTCTAAAATCAGTATCATGTTAGATTCGTATTAGGTAATGTATGAAAATAACATCAGAGAATCTTTGGAAAACTAGTCAGAGCACCACAAATCTTTGGAAATCAGTTCACAAGAAATTAACCTCTGTAGAACAATATATTGTACAAGATCAGACCATGGAGCTACTTTCATTTTTCAACCCAATGCATGTGTTCTGGGTAGTGTTAAGTAAACCATATAGGAAATAATCCTCAACAAATATATGCAAGAGGGAATTCCTGCAAAGTCTCAAACCCAATGCTGCAAGTGCAACCAAAGAAGAGCCAACCATAATTGATCGGATTTCTATCTTTTTACCTTCTTCCCACACACACACACACACACACACCAAATAAAAAAGAAACACAAAAGAAAGAAAACAAAGAAAGATGGGTGGGAATTTAGCATGGTCTCCACAGGAGTAATCCATTTCAATCACAGTTGACACTGAAACAGTGAGTCAAGTCTTTTGCATTTTTCTTTCTTGTACAATCCCCCATCCTAGAAGAGTCCACGTTGTACTCTCATACAGAGAATCAGAACCTTGATCTCTAAACAGTAAGAAACACTTCTTGTGGCCTTGTTTAACTCAATAAAATGAAGAGCCTCAATTCATTTATAGAACCCCATTACAAACCGTCATTTTTTACTAACTTTAATCAAAACTGACGCACACATCTGAAAAATAATAATGGAATTCTTGACATAGGAATGTGTAACTCTTTATTCCCTTAAAGGTGAAACTTGACAACAGAATGACAAAAGGGCCATTCGTCATATGGCCTACTCCGCCAAAAGTTCTTCAAAGGCGCCAATCCACTTAGTGGAACAATCACAGTACCCTCCACTTAACTTGGCTGCTTGGATTCCTATTGAAAGCCCCATATTGGTCAAAACAAAAATCCTGCCTATGTGATCAAAACATACTGTCCCTCAATTTTGCTCTCATACAAGATCAACTACAGTAAATTTGATCACCAAAACAATGCGAAAACCTATTAAATAGAATAGCCACACTATCATACTATCAAGCCAATGTCCCTCATGGAGCTGATATTGTGTCAACAGGCCCAGCCTTAGACATCAGTACATTCATTGTTCTTTTCATTTCATCTCAAGGACTACATCAAAAACAATAAATTTACCATATAATGAGCAGTAGGTTACTAGACAGTAGACACTCCAACATTGAATTGCTATACTCCTTGATTGCAGAAATAATGTTCCATTGTTAAGGGGACCAATATTTTGGGTTGCTCAGCACCATAACATTTCTCTAAAGCATAGAATTAATGACCGGATATGCCTATCATCAATTTAAAATTTTGCTGTAACAGAGTTAGAAATTGGGACTAGTTCTTTTTGAATGATAGGTATCACCTTCAGCTCCCAGAACTTAAATTGCTCGTAAAGATAATGAGAGGTTTGTGCAGCATCCATGGCTGAAGAGTAAAGAAACAAGGAGTGAAGTTAAAGCGTAGCAAGTCTGTCTATGTGTTAGCAATAGATTTCAGGATGAGAAACTTATTGTTTAGAACAAAGTGATGATCTAGCAACATGGCATTAGTGGGCTCTAGATTTGGCAACCATAAATCCTTCCAGTAGCATACTATTAGAAGAAATAAGAGATAATAAAATGAGTGAATGATCCATCGAATAAGAGAGGCAGATGACATAGGAGAGGGTGCAGAGAGTACCTTCCGATAAGGCCATTAACCATGATGACCAGATGCTGAGGAGGGGAAACCCTGGGCTCATCAGCCATGGAAGCATCCACAGCAACGACCCCATTAGCGAGACCCTCAATGGTAAGCTTAGTCTTCTTCTTGGGCCAATTCCCCCAACATCCGCTCCCCATTTGACAGCAAAGATTGCGTCTGGGAAGAGGAAGAAGAAGTGGGATTTTGCTCTTGTATTGGAAAAGATCCCAAATGGGGGGTTTGATAAGATGGGTATTGGTCAGTATCATGAGAGATTCAGATCAAGCAGGGGGAGTGGGTGGGTCGGAATTAGAGTTGGAGTTAAAATTCATGGGGAAATGGAAGAAGAGTGTTTAAAAGGGGGGAGTAACTAACTGTACAGTGTGAATATGGAGGGAGACTCACAACTCACAAGAGTGATGATGAAAGAGAAGAAAATGGGAATGGTGAGTTGATGTCGGCAAAGATGGAGCCTTCTCTTTCAGCCTTCAGGTTTGGGAATCAAGTTAAGTTGATTGAGGAGGGCCACCTCGCTCCTTTGTCTGTCTCACAGCAGCTTTTTTGCTTTTGAATATGGAATGTTGGGAATCAACCATCCAGGCCTTCATCGCCATTCTTCATCCAACCCTCATGATTGCAGTTCCACTCCATTTGTCTCGTGTTCGATGATTTTCACATTTCTTTACAAGCAAATGTAAATGTAAATATGTAACCAGTACCACTCATCTCCTGTGCCATTGGAGGGCAGCATATTCGAATGGGTCCCAGATCAAACAGGCAAGCCAAATCAGTATGCTCCGATGAGATTATCGCTAAACATGTTTAAAAAAGGATTATTAGGTTTTAAAATAGGAAATTGGAAAAAAATAATCAAAACTTTGAGGTATTGGAAAAAAAATAATCTGAACTTATAATTTTGTTACGGATGAGTTGAACTTTAACTTCTATTATTTTTAGCATCCACCACATAGTTAAATTCGTCCAAAAAGTAACGTGTTGGTGGCGATATTATATGTGAAACTTTTTGTAACTTAAAAAAAAAGTTAAAAAGTATGCTCCAAGTGTAATATCGCTACCACTACGTCAATTTTTGGACGAGCTTAACTAGGTGATGGATGCTGAAAATAATAGAGGTTAAAGTTCTGTTCATTCATAACAAAATTGTTAATTCGGATTATTTTTTCTAATAGTGCCAAAGATTGGATTATTTTTTTTTCCAATTTTCCTTTTAAAATCCCCAACTTTAAACATTGTTTATCGAAATATCCCAAACTTCATTTTTGAAATGAATATCTCAAACTTTAGGGGTTGTATTTGTCAACAACTCAACAATGAATTAAAGTCATTTAAACTCGGGTTTTCCTATAATGTAGTCGTTGTTTTATGGTTTAGTCACACTTTCATTCAATATATCATCCTAAAAGATATCGTTACATTATACAAAAACTTAAATTTAATTGATGTTAATTCGGTGTTGGGTTGCTGACAAATATAACCTCCTAAAGTATGAGATATTCATTTTAAAAATAAAGTTCGGGATATTCTTATTAATAATCCTCAAAATTAGGGATTTTAAAGCCTAATAATCCTAAAAAAAAATATCCAAATTGTGATTGATTTTTTTTTTTTTACGAAAAACATCATTTAATTTGATAAAATAGTCAAATACATCATTTTAATCTACTATAATTCGTTGAAACCTTAAGGATTTTTGGACAATAATTGTAGGCGATAAAAATTTATCGGCAAATAAAAAAACGACATGTAGAAAATAAATTAATTTCTACCCAGCCAATCACAAGCTGCCCCGTGTTAAATTGTAACACCCCGCCTTTTTTTTAACTGACTAACTTTGACACTGTAATTTATTTAAGTGTTTAAATTATATCTGTATGACATGTTGATGTGTTATTTTTCATTGTGTTAGTTTCTTGTAGTATTAATTAGTGATTTGATAATAATTAGATATTGAAAAAAAAAGAGTGAATAAGACAGAATAAAAGGAAAAAGGAGTAGGAAAAGGAAAAGAAAAGGGGAAAAGAAAAAAAAACAAAAGAGCAATTAGGGGAGGGAGTATCAATAATTCAGTATTACATTGTATTTCACACACACACACTTAGAGAGAGAGAGAGAGAGAGAGAGAGAGAGAGAGAGAGAGAGAGAGAGAGAGAGAGAGAGAGAGAGAGAGAGAGAGAGAGAGAGAGAGGAGAAGAAGAAGAAGAAGAAGAAGAAGAAGAAGAAGAAGAGGGAGGAGGATATTAGGGTTTCCATACTTCAATTAAGGTAAGTAATTCTTGTTTTTCTTTGATTAAAATTGATAGGGAAAGATTTTGATTTTGATTTTGATTTATATTCGAATTTGGGATTGGATTCATGAATTTGAGTTGTTTTTAAGGTTTAAAAGAGTAGAGAACTTTAATTTGAAAACTTAGAAACACACCCCTAAATTGCATGTTTTAGATTGTTTGATTATGTGGGTTGAAAGAAATTTGTTGGATATGATGTGAATCTGAGTTTGCATGCACTAGATAGTGATTGATTCTTGAATTTTAGGGTTGGAGAACAAAAACTATGGATGAATATTGTGAGAAAATTCATATGAACAGTACCAGAGCCACTGTTTGATTTTTCATGAATTATTTCCACGTCCAAATTGTACAAAAAAACTTTTGGTAGGTTTGAGATGTTGTTAGACATCATGTGGTAATTGTTCATGAATTTTGGAGTTGTATTATGTGAGATATGAATTTTAGAGTGAAACTGCCCTGTTTTTCAGTTCAAATTTGATGAACTTGTGTGATTTTTCGTGAATTATGTATTTGGAGTTCATGTCTCTCAATTTTACTGTATATTCTAGATGGTATATACTAGGTGTTTTTAAGATTTAAAGAATTTAGGATGTTTATTTTAAGAGTTATGGAGTTTTGAATATATATGCTTAGTTGGGTGAATTGGGCATGTTTGTGTGCTAAGTGGAGTTATCAATTGTGAACATAATATGTATTATGCCTTGAAATCAGTAGTATAAGATGAAAGAAAAGATGAAGAGAATGAAGCGATTAAGAGGATAGAATGGTGTAGGGTGTAGAATAGTGTGAGATAATGTGTTTTGCCTCGAAGGTTTAGGGTAGTATTTATAGTCTTTAGGATGCCCAAAAGGGGAATGCACATGCATGAACTTGATTAACATTGGTTTACAACTTCAAGGCCGATCGACCATAAAAAGGGATGAACCATGTACTTGGTGGTCGGCAATGGTGTGAAGATGAAACTTGGGTGTGAATGTTCTTGATGGTTGATTGCCTTGGAGGGAGGGGAGGATGAATATGTTTTCGTCCATGCATTCTTGGACGATGAAAGTGTGAATCATGCATGTGATAAAATCCCCATTCACACTTGGAACTACTGGTAGTGTGACTTTGTACATTTTTAGCTTAAAACATGGATGATTTAGTGCTTGTATGAAGATTCGATATTGGGACCTCCCACAACTTATTGTATATTACTTTTACGTAGCTCATGCATGGCATGCATGGCATGCATGGCTAGGGTTTATCATTTTCTTACGTAAAACTTGTGTATGCTTTAGATTGGGGCTTTCACATGTGTGATAATGCATGTGATTTCACATAAACTTGTGTATGGAGAGAGCATGCATGCAAGTTCCTTAACTCCTCTTCATTATTTCTTTTGTGTTTCATAAAAGAATGGTAGGACTATGCTCAAATACCCGGTGTCTACAACTGGCGGTGAAAGCCAAGCATCCTTTGGCTTACCAGCTAGTGGCATGTCAGTTGTTTGGCCGAGAAGAGAGGCTAGCCTAGACAGTAAGGTCGGGCGACCTACGCTAATTGTGTTGTCTCAATCTTCTTGCGTTGTGTCGTTACATTGCTATTGGATCATCAACCCAATTAGAAATCCGAATGATAAAACTCTAACGAACTAAATTATGCAAATCTTGATTTGAAGAGTCTCCAATTGCTTTTTAAGACAAACTACAAACTTTAGAAAATTAACCCCTACTTTTAATTCCAGGATCTAAATGGGGGGGGGGGGTAATTAAGGTTGTGAGTCTCAGAGTTAGAAAACTCTCTAACTCGCATGTTTTCGAAAATAAACTATACTAAAATTAAACTAAAGTGAAAGAGTGAAATATGAGGAATTAGTTTAAATTTAACAGAATTGCTTTTAATGTCATGCGATTATACATAAAGAAAAACATAAGTTACAAATTATACAAGAGTCATTATTTAGATTTACATCATGAAATAAAAGAGGTGACAAAAATAAAAATGCTTAATGTGACCTTTTCTTTTTACCCAATTAGCATGCAAGTACAAGTTTGAGAAGGGGAGAGTGAGAGAACACTACTAGTGTCCGTAGGCCAGCAGAATTCCAGGGTATCAAATAAAAAGGGGGAAATACGATAATTTATAAGGAAAAGGTTGTGGATTAAACAAAGATAGCGAAATAATTATATTATTTCGTGATATGGAATAATGTGAGATTTTTGAGATCTTATTCCCAATTGAAGATATTGAACAGTATCATTTCCAAAACTTAGTTTGCATATGCAGCCTTGCCCCAGTTCAACTGACTAATGTTGTCAAACTCCAACAAATTGTCGATCCAACTCAGATTGATGTTTTCCTCTTGGTTGGCAAAGATGGTAGACCCAATTAAAAGGCTGAAGATAAATCGTTTATGCGCTATTGGAAAATTTGCGAAGTGGTCATCCTGAATGGCTTGTGTCAACATGGGTGTAAGAGAGGTTGGTTAGGCCTTGCCCATGCTCCAAGTGAGCCATGACAGGCCCCAACATAATCATAAAATTAGGGGGCACATGTTTGTTAAATGACACATTCTGGCCTCCCCAGCCTAAGCTAATGCTCATCACAAAAGCTGTTGGAGTGAGTGTCATCTCCGCTATCGGTACATGGAAGGAATCAGTAGTGTCCCAACACCTATTCGTTATTACTTGACCTACGACACGAAGAGTCATGGGCTCCCAAGTACAAAGACAAGCCCAAAAAAAGGCAAATCTCGCTTCCACCAGAGTGTGATAGCCAAAACCGTCAATGAATGACATGACTACTTTTATGGGTCTCGTCATATTCCAAGGTTTTCAAGGTGTCCTGCTAAGGCATCAAAGGCATGAAATTGGGGGGTAAATATGCATCTTTTGTGAAAAAAGGCCTAGCAACAGAAACAAGGTCTATCTCTGCAAGTTTAGGCCAAATAAAAAATGCAAGGAAGCCAAGAAAAGGCCAAGGCCTTCATAAGCTCAATGGGCTAGAGCTTTGGCCCAAAAAGCCAAGACAACCTGTAAATACAAATTTCGAGTCTAAAATAAATAAAGACAGGAAATTGAGAAACAAATTAATTCGTATTAATATTCGAATGTTTGCGGGTACAATATCTGTATTAAATACAATAAAGTAGTCCTCTGATTCGATCTCCTGAAATTTGGGTGAGCCAAGGGTGCGGACGCTTGATCTCGATCTCGAATGCAGGTCTAGTGTTCGGTCTCGTTCCGAGCCGAAATTCTTATCTTTTATAGGGTATATTTGCTTGTTTTAACCTCTATTTATATATTAGATATAATGATTTGGTGTTTTATAGGAAAATAAGGAGTTAGAAGAAGTTTAGGCTTAATTGAAGGTTTTTAGGGAATCCCGAGCTATTTCCTGAGTCAAACCAAGTCAACCCGAGCCGAGAGCCGAGGCGAAACCGAAGCCGGAAATTCCATGTCAAGATTGGCGCAAAACAGGGGAACGGTACAGACTCAAAGGTTTGAAATACGTGTCCCTTCACTCTGTGGGTCATAACTCCTTCGTTACAACTCCAATTGGTCTCAAATTTTGGGAGCTTAAAGTACACACTGAGAGCTTTCCATCGATATCTTACGGGTCTAAAACGGAGTTCGGATGAAGAAGTTATGCGCGTTTGAAGTCGACAGGGAAAAGCTGCCCAGAAGCGCTGCAAGCCCGAGCAGAAACATGGCTCGCCCGAGCAAGGCCACTGTCTTACCTGCGACATAATGTTGAGGGACGGTGAATGCTGCGGCCAGAAGTGTTGCTCGCCCGAGTGACACTATGGCTTGCCCGAGCCACTCTATCTGCGAAAAATCTTACGCGCGTGCAGCGATTTATTTCTAGGGTTTTGGGCCGGGTTGTATTTCTCCTTCTTCTATAAATACCCACTTGTATTAATCTAAGAGGAATCAATTAGCCTAGGTAGTTTAGGAGTAGAATTAGATTTATTGCTTTCCTTTATTTGCTTTAATTTCTCTTTAATTGTTCTTCAAGTTTCAATTGTTCTTCATTGTTCTTCAAGCTTTCTTTGATTTCTAGCATTTGTATTCAAACTTTCTCAAGCTTTCTCAATCTCTTTCAAGCTTTCTCTTGTCTTCATTGAAGTGTTTTACAAGCTTTCTCTCTCTCTCTCTCTCTCTCTCTCTCTCTCTCTCTCTCTCTCTCTCTCTCTCTCCTTTCAAATGTCATTGTTGACTTGTTTTCCAAGCTTTCTAGTGTTAGCCACAATCAACTCCATTTTTAGTGGGGAGGAGGGTCAAGGAACTCCAATTCTACTTACTAGTGAGAATTTGGGGGATTCTTGGTAATCCAAACCACAATTTCTTGTTTGTTCGGGGGAAATTCAAGTGTAGATTGAAGGTTTATTGAAGATTAGTCATCGAAGGTATAATTTCGTTCCAATTTCGTTGTTCATTCATTGTCTTCATTCATGCCTTTTAATCGCTTTCATCCTTAAGTGCTTCCTTTATTGCTTTCCTTTTATTGCTTTCGTGATTATTCATGTCTAGGTTAGTTTATTGCTTTCTTTACATAATTTACTGCTTTCCGCATGTGAGAGAAACCCGTTACACAAACCGATTACCTTAATCAAGCCTCACACCCATCCCTGAGATCGACAACCTTAACTTATAAAACCACAAAAATTACAACCGAACAATGACGTCGTTGCCGGGGATGGCGGTATTTGGTAGATTAGGCTATTGGTTTGTGTGTCCATAATTTATTGCTTTCTTGATTATGCTAGAAAAATGTAGCACAAAAACTTGAATATCGAAAAAAAAAACAAAAAAAACAAAAAAAAATAGAAAAAAAAGATTGCATGTTTTAGCTTCCCTCAAAATGAGCAGTATTATTTTGTGATTATCGTGATAGATTAAATGATCATCTTGCTTATTGGGCCCCTCATGGTTATATTTATTCTAATTGGGAAGTGTTAGTTGTTACTAATGAGGGATTGAATTTTGAGACTCGTTCTCTTCTGAATTACTTTGATTTCAATGTTGAAAATGAGTATCGGGCTTGGGAATTATTTGATTGGTTGTACACGGATACTCGTCAATTTGGGGAGACTTTTTATTCATCGGGATCTTGTTTTGGTAATCCGTGTGCTCTTCATGCTCAATTGCACTATGAGAAACGTTATGATCTTTCTCCATGTGATGATGTTGAGTCTCGTCATTTGTGTGTGTATTGTGAATCTCCGTCTCATGCTTCCGAATCTTGTAGACTAGATAAAATTGGTGCTGAAATAGTTAGTTTACAAGATAGGGTGAATAAATGCATGCATGAATTTGAGCACGTGCTTAAACCTAGGGTAGAAACTTATCTTGCACAATTGGTTGATTCGAATGTTGAAAAAGGTCATTCATCGTCTGTGAGTCCTGAGATGCATATTGATTCTGCTGTGTATGATGAGGATGATGATTACTATAACCGACCATTCCTAGGACTACTTAGTAATTCCTTAGCTCTAGCCCCACCTAGTGAGCATGAGGAACATGATGATTCTGTGTGTGATGATGTAGAATTAGTTGAAAACATGTTAAATGATGAACCATTGTCCACACCATTGTCCATGCCTTTGTGTGAAGAAAAAGTTGAGTTTATCGAATGCCATGATGCTTGTGATATAGTTAAGCAAGATCTTGTTGAAAGTGAAATTGAATCTGTTGTGATTGAATGTGTGCTTGATATCGATTTATTCACTTTCATTGAGAATTATTACATTAGCGAGGCATTAGCTACCCTTTCTTGTAAATCCATTGATGTGAAATCTTGTGATGATGAACTTGAGTCTATGGGGATTGATCCTAAGTGTTTGAACTTGGTTTGTGACAATGATATTTTTGATGGTGATATGCTTTATGAGTCGTTGTTTGCAGCCAAGTCTTTGCATGAGCATGTCCATGAATGTGTGGTATTGCACCCTCCCGTTGATTTGTATACCCAATCTCCATTTACGAGTCAATGGGAGGACCCATTTGTCATGTCTCACTTCACCGTGCCTAGAAAAGTCTTGTATATTCATGCATTTCATCAGTTCTATGACTTTTCTAAGGCATTTGATACATTGTTAAGGGCACTAATGTTTGTTTATGTGCTATTGCGAGTGTGCTCTTACCTACACCATTCTGAGATGCATGAGAGGATGCATGATTTGTTACTCCGGGCGTTGAATGGTTCTGACTTGGTGCCCGATACCTTGAGGTGAGAAGGAATGATTTCTTGATAAAACACCTTCTAGGTAATATCCTTCCTCACCTTTTGTGTATATTTAATGAGACAGCTTTCTTTTCTTCTTTTATTTTCTTTTTGTGTGTTTCTTTTTCTTTAATTTTGGGGTGCTTGCTTACCTTTTGATTTTTCCATTTTGAGGACACGAAAACCATTTTGTGTTGGAGTGGGAGGGTAGTATGCATTCCGGTTTTTGAGTCCAAAGAAAAGAAAAAAAAGAGTAAAAGTCGTTTTGTAAATATTTTAGTTTAGTTTCTTAATTCTTTAGTCCTTAAAGTCTTGTATAGTTTGTTTTTCTTTTTGATTGACAGGGCCGCAAGCGCACGGTGTACGTAGTAGCACGTCAAGGTCGATCCCACAGGGACTCAATTAGCAGCACAGAAAACTAATCTCTAATGCGATTGCTAAGCTAATCAGATTTTGGGTTTTGGAAAATGGTTTAACAATTAATTAAACTAATAAAGCAGGGAAAAACACTCAAAGAGTTCTAATCAAGAGAGAAAGATTTCTAGGGAGATGCTAACCTAACAACGAGTTCAATTACTAAAACTTAGCCTGCACAATCATACATTCAAGAACAAATCAAGAATCGACAACCTCTGAATTCTATCGCCCTTTCGATGCTAAATAGAATTATTCTAAACAACCTAATCAACAACTTTCGTATGCCTTTTAGGTTAAACAGAATTGAAGGTCTCAAAAGGTCAGGTTATCTAATGATTCCCTAGTTCACTACTCCTTTTTCAACTTTCACAATCCTAGGTAGACAGGTTCGTAGTCAGATTACCCTAATTCACCTTTCAGTACTTCTCAGGTTAATCTCAAACTTACAAATATCCAAGGCCTTAAGAATACTCATAAACATGGTAAACACAACCTTCTATTGATTTTAGTCAAGAATTCATGCACAAACTAATAACAATCAATCAAACCACATTGTTTCGGGTTGCAAAACCCTAGAATTCAAAGAAACTACTCACTCATATTCAATGAAAACACGACACAAGTTCCAAACATCATAATCGAATCTCAAAACTAAGAAGAAAATCGAAAATAAAGAATATAATTGCGAAGAATACAACCCGTCGAGCCTTTCGATCCCGGGGTGAAACCTTCTTCGCGAACGTCGCTCCTTTCCTTTGCGAATCTTGATCTTGGTTTCTCTTGAATCGATTCGGTCTTGAATCTTGATGGTGGGGGAGAGGAGTAAAATGGAAGTATTAGGGCTCTCTTTTCTCTCCTTGACGGCCAAAGAATGAAGGAAAACTGATAGAAAATGACTGAATCTCGAAAAACTGCCGCTTTCCCCCTTTTCTACTCGCGAAAACAACCGATCCGCATAGGCAGTCCGCCTTGGTCCGTACAGTCCGTACAATCCGTACATGGACCGTGGTGATCACCACGGGCTGCCCGAGGTTGACACTGTTTCGTTTCTTTCTTCTTTCCTTCGCAAAAAAAAAAATGAGTTGGGAACAAGGAGTTGACGCCACGCGGATCCGTGCCACCACCTCTGCTACCCGAGGTTGCCGCCTACCATTCCTTGCTCCTTTCCATCCCAAATTTGTACCACGGTTTGGGTTTGACATGTAGAGGTCCGTGGTATATTCACTCTTGCCTGAAGTTGAGAGAAAGTTGGTGTTTTGGCCTCAAAACCTACAAATTCACATAAAAAAACAACAACACCAAGTGTAGTAGGGAAATTGGAATAAAAATCAAGGTTCACACATAAAACTCTCCCTAATTCACTATTAAAAACCCCTAAAAATGTAGTCATGAAACGCAGTTATCATTGATCTTGTGTGAACCATCACAAATAGTGTGCTTTTCTTGTTTATTTCTAACCTATTGTGTGATGTTCTTTGGATCGTGGATTGAGTTGCTTTTAATTGAAGACTTCGAGGTAACTTCCTTCTACTCTCTTTATGTGAATATATTCTTGATCCATGTTGCATGCTCGATTTTCCTTTTTGGGTGGCGAACCCCTTGAGTGTGAATGTTGGATATATATTGTTGTTGGAGCCGTGTGGGCTCGGGTTGCCACCATTTTTATTTGTTATGTGTTTGTTTGTGTGTTTTTAGGTTTTCTACCTTATTTGTGTGTAGACCCCGAAAAATTGATGACCTTTTTCGCGGCGCTACTTGAGGAGTGATTGGGAGCCGACTAGGATTGCTTAACCTTAAATAAGGTTGAACTTTCAAGAATAACTTTGCTGACAGATTAAAAACGATTTATGCGCCGTGAGCCCGAGATTCACCTTTTAAGAAAGAAGAAAGGGAAAAAGACAAAAAGGAAGGGGAAAACACAAGGAACCCGTCTGGGTTCACTGCAAAAAGGAAGGGGAAAACACAAGGAACCCGTCTGGGTTCACTGCTGGAACCAAGACGGGTTCGTAACTGCAGATCCCACGAGAAAGGAGAAAAACAAAAGAAAAAAAAGAAAAGAAGGTGAAAACCCGTCTGGGTTCATGAACTGAACCAAGCCGAGTTGCTCCTTGCGCTAAACACAAATTATGTCATAGAAACCATAAAAAGGCAAATACCAAAGTACGAAAATAGAGTCGCCAGTTGAATTTTAGGAGAAAAACAACAAACCATTTTGATAAACAACTCCGGCCTATGAACCCAAAGACGGATTCAGGGGTAAGGTTACGAATTTGACAATTAAAATTGTCAAATTCGCCTATTCAAACAAATAGACTCTACTAGAATTAAATCAAAGCAGAAAAATTTAAAGGGAGGAATTAGATATAAATTTCATAAATTCATCATTAAAATCATGCAAAACATTGAAAAAGAAACATGAATTCGATGGATTATGCTACATGTTTTTTACATCAACTATGCTAACCTTTAGTGAAGCAGCATGCAAAGGGAGAGAAGAGGTGGAGAGAATATGCTAGTGTCAATACTCTAGCATACCCTGGTGTCTATGGAAGGGAAAAAAGGGTTTAATTTATAGTGGAATAGGGGGAGTAGGGGGTGCGTTTTAGGGTTAGCATACGGCCGAACCCAGACGGGTTCCTGAGCTGAACTGAGCTCTGGCCCAGTAAACTCAGCCGGTTTGGTCCGATGTTCTGGCCCACCGAACCCAGACGAGTTTCTTCCGTAATATTGGGCCATTATGCTTGTTTTCGGGCTAGGAACGAAATGGGTTTGCATGCTACTAAACTACTCGGCTAACTTATTTTTACAAATAACTAAAACTAATACCGGTACAAAATCCGGTGTCTACAGATAGCCCCCACTTTGATCGAGTTTGAGTAAAACGATGATCAAAGTAGTCTTGATGATCTTGGATATGAATCAGAAGCCTGTTCCTGCGTCGAGTTTGGTTGGCCTGCTTAGTTTCTTCCGTAAAGCTGACCGAATTGATCCGCCTCATTTCGCCGTGAGGTAGATCAAGGTCATGCACTTCATTTCGCCGTGGAGTGCAAGACCTGTGTCTGTATGGGTTGACCTGCTTAGTTTCTTCCGTAAAGCCGGTCGGAGTCGATCCGCTTCATTTCGCCGTGAGGCGGATCTGGGGGGCATGCTTCATTTCGCCGTGAAGCATGACAGGATGATGGGGTGGTCCACTTCATTTCGCCGTGAGGCGGACCGAGGTGACGCGCTTCATTTCGCCGTGAAGCGTGCCGTGATGATGAGGTGATCCACTTCATTTCGCCGTGAGGTGGATCAAGGTGACGTGCTTCATTTCGCCGTGAAGCATGCCGTGATGATGAGGTGACGCTTGGAAGCTTGGTCCTGCGCCGATGTTGGTTGGCCTACTTAGTTTCTTCCGTAAAGCTGACCGAATTGATCTGCCTCATTTCGCCGTGAGGTGGATCAAGGTCATGCACTTCATTTCGCCGTGGAGTGCCAGACCTGTGTCTGTATGGGTTGACCTGCTTAGTTTCTTACAGAAGCCGAGTCGATCCGCTTCATTTCGTGAGGCGATCCCGGGGCATGCTTCATTTCGCCGTGAAGCATGACGGGATGATGGGTGGTCCTACTTCATTTCGCCGTGAGGCGACCGAGGTGACGCGCTTCATTTCGCCGTGGCGTGCGTGACTTGTCTGTCTTTGAAAAGGGTGTCATCACATTGTGAGGGCCCGATGACGGCCGCTGAAGATGAGTTCGTCTTCTTGTAATCGCCTGACGACCGACGTATCTCGTGCATTGTCCTGCAAAACAGAGAAGGAGGGCATCAGCTTATCTGAAAATCAAAGCGAGTCAGAGAATTTACCTATCAGTTGTGCTGCAGCTTTCGGAAATGGGCTTAAGTTTGCCATTGCTTCATGGGAAATGCTTCGAATTGCATTGGGCCTGAACTTTGGGCCTGTTTTAGACAGAAAACCCGTCTGAATTATCGCTCGACTTGCATTGGGCTTAAATTGGGGCGACGAGTTTGGGCCCATCTTGGCTCTGCAAAACCCGTCTGAATTCTTGGGCCTGTAATTGCAAGGCCCATTTCGGCTGTGACGAACTTGGGCCGACATTTTGGCTCTGAAATGGCCCGCGAACCCGTCTGGGTTCCTGCATTGGGCCTGCAATTGCAAGGCCCATTTTCTGCGACGCATCTGGGCCGGTGTTTTTGGCGCAAGAACCCGTCTGGGGTCCTTCCCATTTTGGGCCGGCGTTTTGGGCCTAGCAAGGAAACCGTCTTGCGTCATTCTTTTTTTTTTTCCTTTTTTTTCGGCCAATGCATGTGACTTTAGGATAGATTTTAGGATATATTTTCGGCCAATGCATGCCTTCCATGATCCTAATGCTGGGGCCCGCCGGTTGGCCACTTGTGTGGTGTGCATGCATCCATTCCTCTTATAAAAGGGGGCCTCTCTATGCCCTTAATCACACATCCCATTCTCCACTTCCTTTTCTTGCTCAAAAAATCATTCATTCATTAGTTAGGAAGCAATGGTTAGAAAAGCTAGAGATTTGCCTGTTCAACCCCATGCAACAAACTGGGCACATGAAATGTCCTCCCGGCGAGCATGGACTCCTAGGCCGGGTTGGGAACCGTCGATACTGGTGCCTGAACCGTGGAATCACGTATGGCACAAGCATTCACATGTCCGGGTAATGTCTTCTTCCTGACTCTTCTCTTTAATTATAGCATAAATTTGCAAGTAGAAATGTTTTAATTCTAGCTTGTTGATTTAGCTACAAATAATGAAGTAATTTATGTCGATTACCCATATTGTTCAAATCGAGCTTTAGAGAACCGAGGATGATAGGCCGATTTTTTTAGAATGGAACGCATAGTGAAAACAAACCCGTCTCAGTTGTGCTGCAATTAGATAAAAGGCCCAAATCCATCCCTTAATCGGCCCAACTTTTCGGCGAAGAGAACCCGTCTAGGTTCTTGAAAGTGAGCGGCCCAATTTTTCGGCGCAGGAACCCGTGTGAGTTGGCTGAAAATGAGCGGCCCAACTTATTTTGCAAGACGGCCCAACCTATTTTGCAAGAGAGGCCCGACCCTTTTTTCTTGTGAGAACTCGTCTCGGTTGGCCGAAAAGAGAGGCCCAAACCTCTTTTTTGCTGTAACAACCCGTCTGGGTTGGCCGAAAAAGAGAGGCCCAAAACCCCTTTCTTTGTGAAAGCGTGCAGGTGGGACGAAAGAGAAAGGCCCAATCCTTTTTTCGCTGATGTGAACCCGTCTGGGGTTCGGCTGAGGCGGCCCAAGAAAATTTTTTGCTTGAGCCCGTCTGAGTTGGACGGCCCAACTTTTTTTTTTTTTTTCAAGAGCCCCCAATCCTTTTTTTTCGCTGATGTGAACCCGTCTGTTGAGCCCGTCTGAGTTGGACGGATGCGGCCCAACTCTTTTTTTCTTGCAAGAGCCCGTCTGCGTTTTTCCTTGGGTGGGCCGAAAAAAAAAACGAGGCCCAACCCTCTTTTCCTTGGGTGGGCCGAAAAAACGAGGCCCAACCCTTCTCCCTTGTGAACCCGTCTGGGTGGGCCGTAAAAAGCGAGGCCCAACCCTCTTTTCCTTGGGTGGGCCGGAAAAGCAAGGCCCAACCCTTTTTTCTTTATGAACCCGTCTGGGTTTTTCCTTGGGTGGGCCGAATGATTTTTTTTTAGCCCCCCTAATTTAGTGGATGTTCAATTTAACTTTTGCTAAATTTTGGATCACTTGATAGTTTGCTGTAAGGACTTGTCTCTTTTTTTTGAATTTTTATGGTGGATCCTCAGGAGGATTCCCTTAGAACTGGTGGCAATATGCGGAAACCGATCAAGGTGGTGGAGCATTTTGTGGAAGATAATTGGGCGCTTGCACTTTTAGAAGAGTCGGGATTCGACCTCTTCTGGAAATGTGTCAAGGCCTGGGAACCTTGTACACCACGGGTGATGGGGCGTGCGCTTGCAGAGAGATTCTGGGATTCCACCAACACCTTCCACCTCCTTGTAGGAGAGATGGCCATATCCCCTGTTGACTTTGTGATGATTACCGGGCCACGCTGGGGTGGTCAAGATGTCGAATTCGATCCTGTTGTACCGGATCAAGTAATGGAATTATTAGAGCCTGTGCTCGAACGGCGCCGATTTGGTCGAAAGATGAAGCTTTCTTATGGTTCCTTCGAGGATGTCATCACTTCCGCCGACTTCACTCATATGGATGAGCTTCAGCGTCGCTTCATTTTCCTGGCATATTTCATCTCTGCCACGATGTTTGCCAATCGAGGAGACGATGTTTATTTGACTTGGATGAAGAATCTCCTTGATCTAGAGCAGGTCATTCATCGGAACTGGGCAAAGGCTGCTTATGCTAACTTCATTCGTTGGCTTCGCATTGGTGTTCGGCCTGGCACTGATGTGGACCCATTCTTTGTACCGGAGAGTCCGCGGGAGATGAGCGGTCCGAGCATGTGGAAGGTGCTCGAGGTAATCTTCGAGACGCTTCTCTTTTATATGCATTTCTTTTTTTTCAGATCGTGAGCCTCGGTATTGACGTACTTGCAGGTATGGGGGTATGAGTACATTAAGGGATTTACTATCCCTACTCGACACGCCAAGACAGTGCCGGCAGCAGAACGGTGGCACAAAAACTACCTCGAGCAAAAGAAGAAACCATTTGGGAGCTTAGATGAGTTGCGCCGCATCTTGGATCACCTTGAAGAGGTACATCTTTCATGTAATCTCTCTTACATTTCTTTGGTGCTTATGTTTCCTTTACTTGTGCAGGATGATGTCAATTGGAATGCCTGGGTTGGCTTCGATATTCCCTCACGAAATGCGGCGCATAGGGATAGTACCCTGCGCTTGGTGATGGAGAGTCCGTCCGGTTGGGTCTGGAGTCTTGGTGAGAGACTTACAAGGCAAACCCTGGGCCATGAAAGGTGGATAATACCATCAGACCCTCCCGAGACCATGCATGATCCGCGAGCCTTGCATGCCGAGGCATTGTAGCGACTAAGAGGTTCTGGTATACTAATCATGCATCGATGGCATCGCCCGACTAATGCAGGAGGAATGGGAACAATATCGGACCGCTTTGGCCTTGAAAGGTGGGGAAGAAGACCTCTATTTACTCTTTTCATGTTCCTTCTATTACCGCCTAATGTGACCAATTCTTTGCTTGTTGCGATTGGGGCCCTATTGCAAGGATAGCGAGAAGAGTCGAGCGATTCTAGGGACACAGTTTGCGGCTACCCGAGGGCGACTAGTGAGGACATCAAACCGGAACTAGAGAAGATCCTGGGAAAGCCGGTAAGTGAGCCCCCTTTTTCTTTGCTTGCTTGTACCTTGCTCAAACTTTGACCAATTTCCCCTATTCTGTGCAGTGGCGATGGAAACAAGCAAAAGGCTTCCTCAAAATTTACTTCACACTCAAATGGGCTCGTGAGAAAGACCTTGCAGGTTCTGTGGTTGGGGACGCAAACGTGGATGATGATGCACAGTCTTGTCCTGTGGATCCTCCTCGCCATTCAGATGCGCACGTGCCTCGTGGCCGGTCGGAGCAGATGGACCTTCCTCGACATTCTTCCTTCATGGCCGACGCGAGGCGGTCTTATGGGGGTGAGGCTGCTCTCCGAAGGCACGGGGAGAGGAGTAGGCGGAGCACGGGCATGCCGGCTCACGATGACCGTGGGAAAGGTATTTTACTCGAGGATAGTCATTCAACCAGTTTCCACTATGGAGACACGGGTTTGGCGCGACTTTCGGTATGCTGTGGAGGAAACGATATCCTCTATGTCTTTAGGTGAGCACGGGCATCAGGTGAGGTCTCATGATCATGGGAATTCTCGTCGGAGCCGCGGTTCTCGTCGTGGTACCCCGACTTTGTGGTGAGACAGTTCCGAGTCTAGCGTGTTGGTGGAGCTGTGTCCGGCGAGCAAGAAGGCATTTCCTGCATTTAGGTACTCCTTGAGAATCTCATCATTCGAGTCTGGCGTCAACCCTCCCATCCTTTGCCTCGGTACCCTTATGGAATGCTGGGTATGTTCCTGCGTCTCCGCATTGTGGATTTAGGTTATGGCACTTCCTTTGCGATCGACCCTAGTGGTGCTTTGCGATGATTGGTGCATCTGTAGGGTATAACAGTGCCCTCATGGATGGCGCCTCATCGATGCTCGTCTCAACCCGTTGTACCCGTTACTCCTTCGCAAGGAGGTTTGGAGCTACCTCGAGCGTGCGGATGGGAACACAAACTCGGGAATGGTCGGGATGGCTGTCCCGAGCCGTAGTAAGAACTTCTTGGCTGCTCCACGGGGTGGCACGGAGGTAATCAAGAGTGGCGGGTTCGAATACTCTTGGCTTAATGCAGCGATGTCGAAGTGTTGCACTTATGGCTCGGTGGTGATCTGAGGTGGTAGACTCCTCCTACTATCAATGGGACACTTACTTTGGAGTGGTGGAGCGGAGCCCATGGGGTGATAAGCGCCCGATGGTGGTGGTGGAGGTCTGGCATGATGAGGATGCAGGGTCTTTATGCAACGAACCTATGTAATGCTATGTATGACTCTTTATTATGCACTTAGGTTAATGCAATGCAATGATGAAATAACGTTTTTTTTTTACTTTTTTTTTTTGTACTAGTGCGAACTACTGATGTGACGCTTATGCAATAATGAAGCTACGTAATGCACTTCTTTTATTTTCATGTACTCTTATGCACAAAGTAACAAAAATGTGCAATGCGATATGCAATCTACATGGTGGGATTACTCCTTCCCAAACGAAAAGACAAAATAAAAAAGCGAGAATTAAATGCTACAAGATGCGTTGATTGCGGTTTGGGCGGCGAAGACATTTGATATTGGGATTTTCTATGTCTTTCTTGAAACATTCGGGATAAGGAATTTTCGATCAAAACAAAATCAGTTCAACAAGCGGCAAAGATTAATGCGACAAGATCAGAACTCAGTTCGAAAGAGATAGGAAGAAATTTTCGAATCCCAAAGGAGAGAACAAGTACTTCAGAGGCATAAATCCGCCAACAGTCTTAAGAATAATGCAAATGTGCGCGGTTAGTTATGGATGTATGTCAGTTAAAAAGAGCAAGCCTCACGTAGGAAAGAACAAACACTCAAACACTCAATTTTGAAAATGTATGTGTGTTTTCTCATACTCAAACCAATAGAAACAAACTACCATAAGCTTGGTAAGAACCTCACTCTCCACTACTGGTATGCAATGCACAAGTGACAATCAAAAAGACTTTTTCGGGTTGCAACGGGGCTTAGGTTAGGGTAAGGAGCGGTAAAATTTGGGAATGAGGAGTGAAGAGCCATGCTTGGATTGATTTTCAACGAATAAAACACTCTAAACTCTCCTTCTTGCTTAATGTGTGCAAGACATTTCACCTTTCACCCTGAAACATTTCAACTGAATACAACCAGGTCAAAGTTTTCTGAATTTTAAATTGAATCTCCCTAATCACCCTTTTATTTTTGAAACTCTTTTCCTTTTTTTTTATCAATTTTTTATTCTTTCTTTTTTTTTTTGTGGGTGACCGGGGAGAAGAATATCTATGGAATCTTCGACTTTGATGTAATATATGAACAACATAACCAAATACCAATCGCTCAAGATATGGGGCTTTCAGATTCTCCCAAACTTCCAAAAAAGACAAACTCTCATCCAACCAAGCAAGGCAAAGGAATACTGGATATCAGAGGTCAAGGCTCGTATTGTCAGGGTTCAATCATGAAAAAAGGATAAACAAAGGCTAGGCGGGGCAAAAAGAACGGTAAATATAATGTAAGGAAGGCTATTTAGCTATGTAGCTTATCAAAATAAAATCGGATGCCTTAATCACTTTGTCACAGCGTGCAATGCAAATGTGTAGTCTCAAACAAGATGCAAAACAAGTTCTAGAGATGCAACTAATGGGTGAGTCACTCAAGGGATCATGGAATTGATAAAAGTGATCAATTCAAAATTTAGGCAATGTGGACTCACGGGATGGGGCTCAATCAACTAAACTTAGCCCAAAGATTTGCGGCACGCACATTTATACTTTCTAAGATAGTCAAAGCAGTCAGATACAACTTTCATAACTTGTCTCAAAATCAGAAGGTTTGAAGGAAAAGGTTTCAAAAACTTTTGAGATCTCGTCCAGATTTTTCTAAGTGAAGCAAGTCAAACTGAAAGTAAGAAAGGTTTACGGCCTCCGTTGGATGGAATTAGTCTCAACAGTTTTCTGAGGGGGGGCTAGGCACGCTAGTGGTCATGGTGGATTCACTGGATTCACTAGATTGGGCAGGCGGTCTATAGTTGGGATTGTGAATGAGCCTGCCGGTTCGTGGATCACGGATGCGGGCTCGGAGATGGTCTGTTATCTTGCCTGCATGGAAACTGATTAGTGCTCGAAAGAACCTTTACGCCACCCGCCCAATGCATGCATGACTTAATGGACCTATATGGACCTAGGACATGGACATGACGCCTATATGCTGACACAAGGGTGACTCACCCACTTTTATGGGAGTGCATGTCCTAACTCTACATGGACCTAGCATGATGACTGACAGGACTGACACTGACTCAAGGGGCGTCATAAAGGGCCGAATAGGATCAATAGTAAGTGGATTGGGCTGACTGCAGTATCGAACAGTTTGGCCCGATGTGGAAGGAGAAGAAAAACAGGCCCAAACCCGTCTGGGTTTGAACTGTAATTCCTCCCTTTCAAATGGGCATAGACAGGATTCCACAGTGAGTCCAACTTGGCCAGGCACATCAAACCTGTCTGGGTTTGGGCCACCATACCCGTCTGGGTTTGGATCAGTCCGTCTCTCATTTGATCCTACGCGGGCTAGAATGACGTCCCACTCATGTTTGGGCTAGACGCATAGACTTCAACTTTTACAGGAATAATTCACATGACATGAAGATGCGGGATGAGCCTAACCATGGCTTTAGATTCGGGGTTTCTCTAGGTTTAGGGAGATGAATAGGGTACCACATGTTCTCGCCCCGGTGCATTTTCCCTATATGGAGTTCATAGGAAAGATGTGTGGGGTGTTGCTCTTTGGGTTTCAAGGAAACCTTTAGAGTGTAACACGGGTGAGAGGAGAGATCAAATGCTTGGCGATGTAAGTGCATCCCACAAGTAGTGACCTCCCGCTCTCGGGACTGATTCCTAGTTTTAGAACCTAAACCAACGCTTTTGTGCTCCCCAGCCATAAAGGCCCAAGAGTAGCCTGGTATGCAATATGCCTAAAAATGATAAAAATGTGAAATAAATTAATTCCTCCCCTTTTTACAAAAAAAAACACTAAAATTTAATTCTTTCAAGTTTTACCCTCTTTTTAAGTTTAAGTCCCCAGTGGAGTCGCCAATCTGTAGACCCCGAAAAATTGATGACCTTTTTCGCGGCGCTACTTGAGGAGTGATTGGGAACCGACTAGGATTGCTTAACCTTAAATAAGGTTGAACTTTCAAGAATAACTTTGCTGACAGATTAAAAACGATTTATGCGCCGTGAGCCCGAGATTCACCTTTTAAGAAAGAAGAAAGAGAAAAAGACAAAAAGGAAGGGGAAAACACAAGGAACCCATCTGGGTTCACTGCAAAAAGGAAGGGGAAAACACACTGCAAAAAGGAAGGGGAAAACACAAGGAACCCGTCTGGGTTCACTGCTGGAACCAAGACGGGTTCGTAACTGCAGATCCCACGAGAAAGGAGAAAAACAAAAGAAAAAAAAGAAAAGAAGGTGAAAACCCGTCTGGGTTCATGAACTGAACCAAGCCGAGTTGCTCCTTGCGCTAAACACAAATTAGGTCATAGAAACCATAAAAAGGCAAATACCAAAGTACGAAAATAGAGTCGCCAGTTGAATTTTAGGAGAAAAACAACAAACCATTTTGATAAACAACTCCGGCCTACGAACCCAAAGACGGATTCGGGGGTAAGGTTACGAATTTGACAATTAAAATTGTCAAATTCGCCTATTCAAACGAATAGACTCTACTAGAATTAAATCAAAGCAGAAAAAGTTAAAGGGAGGAATTAGATATAAATTTCACAAATTCATCATTAAAATCATGCAAAACATTGAAAAAGAAACATGAATTCGATGGATTATGCTACATGTTTTTTACATCAACTATGCTAACCTTTAGTGAAGCAGCATGCAAAGGGAGAGAAGAGGTGGAGAGAATATGCTAGTGTCAATACTCTAGCATACCCTGGTGTCTATGGAAGGGAAAAAAGGGTTTAATTTATAGTGGAATAGGGGAGTAGGGGGTGCGTTTTAGGGTTAGCATACGGCCGAACCCAGACGGGTTCCTGAGCTGAACTGAGCTCTGGCCCAGTAAACTCAGCCGGTTTGGTCCGATGTTTTGGCCCACCGAACCCAGACGGGTTTCTTCCGTAATATTGGGCCATTATGCTTGTTTTCGGGCTAGGAACGAAATGGGTTTGCATGCTACTAAACTACTCGGGTAACTTATTTTTACAAATAACTAAAACTAATACCGGTACAAAATCCGGTGTCTACATTGTGACACCCTTCTTATGATGGAGACATTGTGATGTCTTGTGTTGGAGTGGGGGGGTGGTCTTTTCCATTTGTCATGGGTAGATCACCTAGTTTTGAGTCTTTTATTTTTGTCTTTCGTAGTTTGTGTCCAAAATCTAAAAATATTTTGTGTGTGAAACAAAATGGGGAGAAATGTTGTGAAAAACCCAAAAGTTGTTTTTCTTCTTGAAGATGTTTCCGTTCACAGTTATGTAGATAGTTGTCTAATTAGCTGATTCAATCAGTTAGAAGCGGCCGGTATGAATAATGATGGGCCTTAGGAAGGATTTTTTCCATGACTTATCTCTATTAGACCTTTACATGGAATGGGAAAGCGGAATCCTCAAATTTTACACGCTTTGTCTGTGTCTTCTTACCTAAGTTAGACGGTTTTAGTTGTTCAATTGTTTAAGCTCTTAATTAATGCATTAAATAATTACTGTCAGGCCTACCGTCATGGGTTAGTTTGGGTGGATCGGCACCCTATGCCCCTTAAGTGCAATGACTCACGGTTGGGGAAACCCAGCAGGGAGGGTAACCCTTTGCGAAGGTCGGTGCTTAAATCCCGCAAAACCCGACACAAACGCTCTAAAAGACACAAAATGGATTGAGTGGAAAGAAAAGAGCATAGGTTTTGAAAAAAAAAGGCGAAGCAAGAAAAAGAAAAAAAGAGTTGAGCAAAAGAATGGTAAGAAAGAGAAAAGTAAAAAAAGAGAAGAAAAAGAAAGAAAAAGAAAGAAAAGAGCGAAGTAAGAAAAAGGAAGAAAAGAGAGGTTGAAAGAAAAACCAAGAGTGAAGTAGAATAGGTAATCCTGAGCTTGAGCATGAGAACAACTCTGATTGTCTGGTTTAGGATAGGAAGGACCGACTGGAGCCCACTTGCACATATGCACGAGGTGTTTTGCTCATCAGGAAGTGTTTTGGTTCAAAATCTCAAAGATTGGCAGTTTTCCAACCTTTATGTCTTAATTTGTTTATACGTGTTTCTTTCAATTGATTGTTGAGGCGGGTTGGGGAATTAGGTGCATGATTGGGGACGGGAATATTTTCTTTGCTTTTGTTTTGTTTTGTTTTTCGGTTTTCACTTCTTTTTCTTTCCCCTTTTTCTTTTCTCGTGGCTTTTGTGGGTATAGTTGCTACAAACCCTCACGAGACCTACCCCGTCCACCCGGGCTGTCGGGGGGTTTAAAGGGCTTGATGCATACGCTAAATGCATCCGCGATTCCTGCGAAAATGAGTTAGGTTTTTTTAGTTTTCCTTTTTAGTCCTTTTCTTTGTTTTTAGTTTGCTCGGGGCGGGCAAACCCTTGTGTTGGAGTGGTGTTTGGTCTCGTTCCGAGCCGAAATTCTTCTCTTTTATAGGGTATATTTGCTTGTTTAACCCCTATTTATATATTAGATATAATGATTTGGTGTTTTGTAGGAAAATAAGGAGTTAGAAGAAGTTTGGGCTTAATTGAAGGTTTTTAGGGAATCCCGAGCTATTTCCCAAGTCAAACTAAGTCAACCCGAGCCGAGAGCCGAGGCGAAACCGAAGCCGGAAATTCCATGTCAAGATTGGCGCAAAAGCAGGAACAGATGGACTCAAAGGTTTGAAATACGTGTGCCTTCACTCTGTGGGTCATAACTCCTTCGTTACAACTCCGATTGGTCTCAAATTTTGGGAGCTTAAAGTAAACACTGAGAGCTTTCCATCGATATCTTACGAGTCTAAAACGGAGTTCGGATGAAGAAGTTATGCGCGTTTGAAGTCGGCAGGGAAAAGCTGCATAGAAGCGCTGCTCGCCCGAGTAGAAACATGGTTCGCCCGAGCAAGGCCACTGCCTCGCCTGCGACATAATGCTGAGGGACGGTGAATGTTGCGGCTAGAAGTGCTGCTCGTCCGAGCGACACTATGGCTCGCCCGAGCCACTCTGTCTGCGGAAAATCTGACGCGCGTGCTGCGATTTGTTTCTAGGGTTTTGGGTTGTATTTCTCCTTCTTCTATAAATACCCACTTGTATTAATCTAAGAGGAATCAATTAGCCTAGGTAGTTTAGGAGTAGAATTAGATTTATTGCTTTCCTTTATTTGCTTTAATTTCTCTTTAATTGTTCTTCAAGTTTCAATTGTTCTTCATTATTCTTCAAGCTTTCTTTGATTTCTAGCATTTGTATTCAAACTTTCTCAAGCTTTCTCTTGTCTTCATTGAAGTGTTTTACAAGCTTTCTTTCTCTCTCTCTCTCTCTCTCTCCTTTCAAATGCCATTGTTGACTTGTTTTCCAAGCTTTCTAGTGTTAGCCACAATCAACTCCATTTTTAGTGGGGAGGAGGGTCAAGGAACTCCAATTCTACTTACTAGTGAGAATTTGGGGGATTCTTGGTAATCCAAACCACAATTTCTTGTTTGTTCGGGGGAAATTCAAGTGTAGATTGAAGGTTTATTGAAGATTAGTCATCAAAGGTATAATTTCTCGTTCCCAATTTCGTTGTTCATTCATTGTCTTCATTCATGCCTTTTAATCGCTTTCATCCTTAAGTGTTTCCTTTATTGCTTTCCTTTTATTACTTTCGTGATTATTCATGTCTAGGTTAGTTTATTGCTTTCTTTACATAATTTACCACTTTCCGCATGTGAGAAAAACCCGTTACACAAACCGATTACCTTAATCAAGCCTCACACCCATCCCTGAGATCGACAACCTTAACTTATAAAACCACAAAAATTTCAACCGAACATCTAGCTGAAGAACTCTTGTAGTAGTTCTTGAGCTGAAGGTCTTGAGCTTTGATCCCCTTAGTGCTTGGTAGCTGGAGGGTGCTCGAAGTTTAACCGTATGAAGGATGACTGTTGGTTTTAGTTTTCCCGGTTCTGGGATGCAAGGGATTAGTGCTTGGTCTCGATCGATGAACCAGACGAGGAAGACGACTGCAGTCTTTGATGCAGTGAACAGATGTTGCTGAACTAGTCGACGTTGGTCCTTGGCGCTTAGTAGCTGGAGGTCAGTTGTAGTTCGATCTTCTGAAGCCTCTAGAGTGCAGAATGTAGAATGTCGGATGCCAAGGGGTAGACTGCAGAGTGTAGACTACTGAGTGTCTTGCTGTAGAACTCCGTTGTTGTTCTGGATTAAGACGTAGCGAAGACTTGGAGAATCGATCTTGATCTTCTGCAGACTTCAATCTCTAGCACCTGGTAGTTGGAGGCTGCTGGCCGTTTGATCTCCTGGAGCCTCTAGATGCTGACTGCTGAATCTCCGAGGAAGTTAAAAATGAAGGAGGAGGACCCCTATTATTGGCCATGGTGCATCATCTTATTCCTTTAACATTAAATTGCATCATCTTTGATACGTGTCATGATATTATTGGCCAGGGTGCATTTCCATTTAAAATTCAATTAAATGGACCGCCGTAATTAATTCAACACATGGCGGATAATAATTGGCCAAATAAATTTAATTTATTTTCCACGTGTGATTGTTTAATTGGTCGACAAATTTTTGCCTCCTACAGATGCCCCCTTCGAGAGTCGGTCTCGAACATGAATTTTGAGTGTTTGAAGCGGCAAAGTCTCGAATTTAATTTGTATTTAGCGGGCTACGCGGGCATACTATTGTGCCTAAATTTCAGTTAGGCCAAACAAAGTGCATCGCTGATTTGAAGGACGAGGACGTCATCTTGGTGCATAATTCAACCAACACGACTAGGACGCCCCCATATTGCATGCTTGAATGAAGTTGTCAACCAGCTTGAGTATCCTATTGATGGTGCTGACATGAAGCAAACCATTAACATGAAGATCTTGGCAAGCCAGAGTGCGGCTTGAAAGCCCATAATTTTGATGACTTGGAAGTCGATCCTTTTTTTTTTTTGCACTTTTGACTTGAGAGTCTTTATTGTGATGATATAGAAGTCTTTAACCTTGTCAATCTTGGAGTCTTGCACGCGTGAGCTATGGACTTTACTGACTTAAGAGTCTCTCTTAATAATTTACGAGTCTTTATCTATCTTGAATTGGGAGTCCTTCATCCTGTTAACCTATGAGTCTTTAACTTTCTTGATTTGGGAGTCATGCACCATGTTGACTTGTGAGTCATAGAATTTTGCTAGCGTATGAGTCTGTCATTTTGATCTACGAGTGATTGCTTTTCTTCACCTTAAAATTTGATTTTGACGACTTGGTAGTCTTGAATTTGGTTGACTTGGAAGCCATCAATTTATTTGACATGGAAATCGATTGGTTTGATGACTAAAGAGTCTGAAGTTTCTGGACTTGAAAGTCTTTGGATTTGCTGACGTAAGAGTCATATGCATTGTTGACATTAGAATCTCGAATTTTATTGACTAAGAAGTCATGATCTTGACTTGTGCGCCTTTTCATTTTGTTAATTTGAATTTGGTTGACTTGTGAGTCTTTCATTTTGATGACTTGGGAGTCAGGAGACTTGTTGATACGAGAGTTTGACTTTCTTGATGTCTTCGTTGTGTTATTGACTTGGAAGTCAAGGGACTTGGTGACTTATGATTCTTGAGGTCTGTTGATTTAAAAGTCTCGAATTTTGCTGACTTTGAAGTCTTTAATTTTTGTTAACTTGGAAATCGGTGAATTTAGTGACTTGAGAGTCTTGGAATTTGTTGATTTGAGAGTCTTGAATTTTTGCTGACTTGTGAATCTTGAAGATTGCTGGCTTAGAAGTCGTTGTCTTTTTTCCTTGACTTTCAAGTCTTTCATTTTGTTTGTTTGAATTTGGATGACTTGCGAGTCTTTCATTTTGTTGATTTAAATTTGGATGACTCATGAGTCTTTGGCTTGAAAGTTTTGAATTTCAACTTGGTAGCCTTTAATTTTGATGACTTGAGAGCCTTTTTCTTGAAAGTTTGGGATTTGGATTTGTAACTCTTTAGTGTTGATGACTTGGAAGTCTAGGATTTTCACTTGGGAATTTTTAATTTTGTGGATGACTAGGAAGTGTTGAATTTTGACTTGTGAGTCTTTTTGATGGAGACCATCATGAAGAACAGCAAGCAGCAGCAACACCATCAGCAAAGGAGGCATCTAGAGGAGCTTCACCAGCAGTCTCAGCTATAGCACAAGAAGGAGAGACTATGTTGATTCACCAAACTCAGCAGCTAAGGAAGCATCTCCAACAGAAACATCAGGCTTCCAAATCCCAGCAAAAGCAGTATGTCATTCAGAAATTCAGCTACCCAGCAGGAGTTTCACAGCACCTTTAGCAGCCACTAAGCCACCCACATCATCCATCCAAGCTTGTTACACACTTGTAAAACAAGTCTTGGCAACTTCAGCCATTCAGCCCATCAGCATTGGTCATTCAGACCAAAGTCAATTCCCAACATCAACAGTCCAAGCAGCAGTCTTTCTCAATGTCATATCTCTTGATTGAGGAAGCTTCAGCCAAGGTTTCCTAGGAGTTTTTTATTCTATGTCATGCCATTTTCAAGTCCAAGCCAAGTCCCAGCATGTTCGAGCATGGCATTAGCAAGTTTCAAGTACCAGAACAGACAATCCCAGCATGATTGTTTGTTATCAGTTTTTCCAGAGCCTCAGTCCTGAGGTTAAGTCTTTTGTTATCTGTCCATAGGGGTTATTTTGGTCCTTCCAGCTCGATCTTAACCTGTTGAGATTACTTCCAGGGGAACTATCTCAGTAACTAAAATATTTACCCCCTTAGGAAGGCAAGCTTGTGATTGGTTCATTTTGCCACCCTTTTGGCATTTGGTACAATCAGAGCTAAGTTTGTATTTTCCTTTTATTTTCTTACAAGTTGTACTCGAGATCTTTAGGATGTAATCAGTTTTAATATTTCTAAAGCTTTGTAGGTTAGATTAAGTCAGGGAGATTAGGCAGATTAGCTTATGTTAAGCAGCTGCTAATCAAACTATTTGTAGTCTTTATATTTTGAGTTTCTGAGCAATGAAAGATCATCAGTGATTATTCAATAGTATTCTCGAGTGTCTTAGAACCTCTGTATGTTTGTGAGTGTCCTATAACTCTCAACCCTTGGTTAAATCAGCTCCTATCACTAGATATTGGCAAGAATCCAGCAAGTGTCAGCTGTGGTTGATCATCTATGCTTTGGTGTGCTTGTAGAAGCATGAATGTGAGAGTCATTTTCCCTTGAATGCAGTTGTGGTGTGTCTGTATCAACTGTAAGCAAGCCTATCCTTTATATTCTGTATTGGGTTGCCTTCTATTCCAGCTAGTTGCTTTCAAACACTTATTGTTTTACAAGCATTCAGCTGTGTGTGTGTGACTGTATGGTGCATTCTAGTTCAATACTTTGATCATTGTGAGCTAGCATACATCACTTTTGTTTTTGAATCACTTAGAAGTCTTGAAATTTTGACTTGTGAGTCTTGATGTGGTTGACTTGGAAGTCTTGAATTTTTTACTTATGAGTCATTTTTTTTGTGGTTGACTTGGCAGTCTTGAATTTTTGACTTGTGAGTCTTGATTTGGATGACTTGGAAGTCTTGAATTTTGACATGCGAGCCTTTTTTTTTTGTGGATGACTTGGAAGTCTTTTATTTTAATGACATGAAGGTTTTGACTTTTCTCTATCTACAAGTCTTGTATCCTTCTGACTTGTTAGTCATGAACTTGAGAGTCTTGAATTTCGTTAGCTTCAGATCTATTCCTTTTAAAGATTGAAGAGTCTTGAATTTTGTTGGCTTGTCAGTTTTTGTTTTTTTTTATTGGTGTTAACTTGGGAGTCACGATCTTACAAATCTTCTTGAGAGTTTTCTTTTTTCTTGGGTATGACTGTAATTGTGTCTAGACCCAAACTGCCTACGTACCTTAAGGGATAGGATAACCATAAAGATCAAGCCAAATGTAGTTCAAATTTACAGATGGAGAAATGAAAATTTTATTTATTAATTTACCCGTTCACAATTTATACTCTTGCGGGCCAGGAGTATTACAACGATGACATTGAAAAAAACTAAAAAGAAAGGAACTTTCTTTTTTTTCTTTTTTATGAACAGTTTATGCTCTTATTCAGGAGCTTCTCAATTTTCTTCATCAACTTTGTGATCTACTTACTTTACTCGTCGATTCTTTTGTCTTTCTCTTCGCTTTTCTTAGCAAACAATCTCAACGTAGCCTCTAGCTTGGCGATCTTTTCTTCCATGTTAACAACTCTAATTGTCATCACCCCCATGACGAAGGTATGAGTAGATTCAATCTCAGCTTGCAGGAAGATAGATTCTTCTTCAGAGATTTTGGAAGAATCTTCACTGGAGTAGCCGTGGTCTTCAAAACCCTCAAATTGGAAGAGTCCATGAGGTATAGTCTGCTTTGAACCGAAGGTAATGGTAGTTGGCTTCCAAGAGCGGGGATCCCTTTGAGTTGCCCCCAGTGCGATGGAGCTGATAGTTGGATTCTTCAGTAATTGAGTTGATTCATCGTTGGTTTTTCTACCACTGTAAAAATAGCAGCGGCGATAGTTGCAATCCTTCGAGTCATTACTCCGCTTGATGTGACGCGTGTAGTTGTTAACCCCTGGGATTCAGCATGAGTGATCCTCCTTGTTGAGAGTAGAGAGACAACTTTCTAGGGTGTCATCGCGTCGCTTGAGTCGAAGGTTGAACATGATTTCTTGGAGAAGGAGATGAGAGGCAAGAGATGTCCCACCGAGTGTGCCAAATTTGTAAACATTAATTTCAAGTCTAAAATAAATAAAGACAAGAACTTGAGAAACAAATTAATTTATATTAATATTTGAATGTATACGGGTACAATCTCTATATTAAATACAATAAAGTAGTCCTCTGATTCGATATCCTGAAATTTTGGTAAGCCGAGGGCGCAGACGCTTGATCTCGATCTCGAATGCAAGTCTAGCTGAAGAACTCTGTAGCAGTTCTTGAGCTGAAGGTCTTGAGTGTTGATCTCCTTAGTGCTTAGTAGTTGGAGGCTGCTCGAAGGTTGATCGTTTGCAGGTTGACTGTTGGTTGCAGTTCTTCAAGTTCTTGGATGCGAGAGCTTGAGTGCTTTGTCTCGATAGATGAACCAGACGAAGAAGATGACTGCAGTCTTTGATGTGAAGAATAGAAGTAGTTGAACTATAGGCGTTGGTCCTTGTAGCTTGATAGCTGGAGGTCGCTTGTAATTCAATCTTCTAAAGGCTTTGTAGGTCTTGCTTAAGAACTCTGTTGTTTTTCTTGATCAAAACGTGCTGGAGACTTCGAGACTCGATCTTGAGCTTCTGCAGACTTCGATCATTGGCACTAGGTAGCTGGAGGCCACTAACAGTTTGATCTCTTGGAGCCTCTGGATGCTGATTGCTGAATCTCCGGGGGAGTTAAGAATGAAGGGGGAGGACCCTTATTTATAGGCTCTAAAGGCCTAGCCCCTAGGGTTTGAGTTGGGCTATGGGCTTTGGCCCAAGTTAATTAATTATTCCTTGAACTTTAAATAAAGCAATAATTAATATTGTCTGCATCATCTTTGACATATGACATGATATTATTGGCCATGATGCATTTCCATTTAAAATTCAATTAAATGGACCGCCGTAATTAATTTAACGCGTGGCAGATAATAATTGACCAAATAAATTTAATTTCTTTACCACGTGTCATTTTTTAATTGGTCGACAAATTTTTTCCTCCTACACAACCCACGTCCAAAGCAGGCAATGAGGCCATTTGATCTTGAAGGGCTTGACATGTCGAAGCCTTGGCCCAACAAGGCGAAGAACCTTGCGCCCAGGAGGTTTAAGGTCGTTCGGCCTAGACGAAAGCCCAGGAGAAGCCATGACCCATTTTCAGTTAAGTAAGAATAACCCAAGATGTGGGACCCACACGTAGGAACACCAAGAGTTATGGATAGTAATTCTAATAGTCAAATTGAGCTAAAATCAACATAACATAATTTAAAAGCACATAAATTATGCATGCACATTTGTGCTAAAAAATAAATGAGAAGCACTTACAAAGGTTACCTTGGGTGAGAATGATGATACCAAACATGGTTCCATGGACGGAACATCATATGTGTTGGTGTCAACTCCGGGCCCGTGATGAGTCCCAATCGTGAAGAAGCTTCATGGAGCCAATTTGCAGCTTGTGGTTGACGATGACTTATGTGCTTCCTAGGGTGCAATTTCATAGTTACAGACTATTAAAGCAACTTTAGGAAGTTTGAGGAAGGCTTTAGAGAATGGATCATGGGAAGAATGGTATGAAGGAATGAAGTCTCAAAAGCTCGTCTTTATAGAAGGGGTTGGGTATGCATGCACCACACAAGTGGCGTAATGGAGGGCCAACCAAGAGGATAACGTCGTTTGGCCTAGGACATGTGTCACCCTACTATTCACCCAAAATCCACAAAATCCAAGCAATGTCTCCCCTTTACCCACTTGCCTATGCCAAATGGCCTAACCATATCGAACTTGGTCTGGACCCGATCTAGATCTGGTTCGACAATTTAGAAGAAGAAGAAGAAGAAAAAGAAGAAGAAGAATAAAGAAATAAAGAAAGATAGAAAGAAAGAAGGAAAAAGTTCTGTTAGTACCGATCAATCATTTTTGTCATTTGACAAATAATTTTCTAATCACAAATTATACTTCAAAAACAGACAATTTTTTACCTATGTTGTAGGACAAACCATACATTTTATCAACATACGTCGGCTCCTAGGAGTTCACAATGAGGAATACACTCAATTATCATACGCCGGTTGCCAGACGTTCACAATTTTAGGCAGATGTCTTATCAGCATACGTTGGTTGGCAAGAGTTCACAATGAGGCAAACACTTTATCAGCACACGTCGGTTGCCAAATGTTCACAACAAGACAAATATTTAATCAACCTGAGTCGGTTGCTAGACGTTCAAAACGAGACAAACATCTTATCAGCATACATCGGTTGCTAGGAATGAACAACGAGGAAGACACTATCAGCACACGTCGGTTACCAGGTGTTCAAAATGAGGCATACGTTTTATCAGCCTACGTTAGTTGCTTGGAATTCATAACAAGGCAGATACTTCGTCAGCATACGTCGAATGCCAAACGTTCACAAAGAGGCAGGCACTTCATCAACTCGATACGCCAATCATCGGGCGTTCACAGTACAATGTCAGTTGTCAAGATCAAGCTTTCAAGACTACTTTGATCAGTGTCTTATTCGAACTCGATCAAAGTGAGGACTCTCTATAGACAGTAAATTTTGTATGATGTGTCTCAGATAACTTTGTAGCAATTAGCATGAAAAAAAGCCCAAAATCCAAAACGCCAAGAAAACCCAAAAATGTAAAAAAGACCGAGAAAACAAGCTAAGGCTATTTCGCCTTGGAGGCCGGGTTTCTAAACTATGCCAGTATGTGCCCAATCAGCAATCTGTGTGGGAAAGCACACCTAAGGTCGCTTGGCCTAAGTGGCATCCTACGTCAGTGATCCATGTAATAAGCTGGTAAACCTTATCCCTTGATCCATGAAATTCTCGCAACCATCTCCATGCAAGAATTAAGGTTAGACGACTTAATAGGGCGATTGCGATCATCAAGGGAGTGAATGGTGGATGATGTTTATGGTTTTCCTCTTTCATCCATCCTCACCAACCTATAAATACCCCACCATACCAACCACCCAAGGACACTAAGAAATCACCATGCAATTCCTCTCATTTTCCTCCCTCCAAGCTACTCTTTTGCATGCTAATGTTTAAATAAGGTTAGAGTTATCATGTTTGTTTCCATTACTTTTATAATAATGTAATATACTTTTCTTGTACATTTTGTAAAAAGTTCATTCAAATGTATGACATGAATATATTCCAGGGAAATTTCTATAAAACTCTCCTCACTCTCATTCTTCAATTGATCTTAGTAAAGTTTGTTTTCGAAATAGGCGAGTGCAAGAGTTCTTTAACTCATGGACTCGTGCGCCCCAGGACTTGGGTTTCGGATTCATAGGCTGAGGTTTTATTTTTAAGGTTCGCTGATCTTCTTAAAATCAATTGGCAATTGTTTAAATTTTACTATTGCATAATTCATTTTGTGATTTTTTTCATCTAAATTATTTATCTTGATTAGTTCAATATTAAGTTCAACCATCAAAATACAAGGACCAAGGAGTAGAAATGGGCAGAAACAGGAGCCAAGGCCAATCGATCTTAGCCTTGTTTCTACCTCCTTTCTTGGTCCAGTGATTAATGGATCATTGGCCAGAGCCCGTGTCGGCCGTTTAGCCTCCAGGGTTAGTCCAGGGACTCATTTTGATCTTATATGGTCATTTGCATGGTGATTCCTGAGCAATATATTGCGATTAATCACTCAAATAGGTTAAATTTGCAAATAAAATTCACAAACTTATGATTCTTAAGAATCTTTAGTTTTTTCTTAAAAGTATCATTAATTAAGGATTAAACAACTCATTTGACTTTCAATCCGAAAGTAGCAGCGATGAAAAAGATAGCTAAGACAAGTCACATTATTTTATTAAATATATAAATTTTCAAATATATATTATATAGGATAGCTAAAGAAAGTATGAGTATTGTGAAAAAAGGTGAGATAAAGGAATTAAGAGTGAAAGGATAAATTTATGGTACATCCCAAAAGAACAAAGCCTTTAACCCAAGGGATCACTCTAGCTAGTATAGTGTGCCGTATATATGATTTAACGTAACTGAGACAGAGTAAGTGGTTTGGGTGTGGAGCTATGAGTTTGTGAATCAGTAGGGTCGTTCGCCAATGACATTCCCAGGTGGAGAATAGTTACAAGTCATGAAGACATCCCCATCTTGACATACAACCCTGGCACAGCCAACCTTCCTTGTAGTGCTCCAAACAATCTGGGTATAATGTCCGCACATTTGGCCCTCTTCACAAGTGTTGGAGTCATAGTCGTAGTACTTCTCCTCGTCAGCCCAAGCCTTGACGGCATCAGAAGGGGTCCACTGCGGGCCACTTCCCCAGAAGATGCATTCTCCGAGCTGGAAGCCGCCCTCTGGGAATGAATGCTGGAGGGCGCAGTCGGCACTCCTCTGCCCAGCCCACCAGCGGGCATACTTCTCGAGGTCTCTGTCCCATGCCAGTGGCAGCTCCAGCTTCTTTGCTCGGACAAGGTTGTGCTGCACCAGGAACTCCAGGGACTCCTTCAGACATCCCCAGCACAGCTGCTTCGAGATGTTGTACAGCTGCGCGTACGAGGCGCTTGGGTTCAACGGGGTGCTTTCCGCCGATGCTGCTTCGTTTGGGCTCGAGTAGCAGGATGGAATGTTTACGAAAATCAGGGTCAAGACAGGAATTATGACGAGGAGAAAATCAAAAGGTTTCATGATGGCCTTTGTTTTGTGATTAACTTGGTGTCGTGGGTTGTGGAATTGTCAAGTACGTTGTGTGTATATATATACACAATCAGTTGAGAGTTTGATGTGCAAGCAAAGTATGGGTGGGGGTTGTTTCATGATATTGATTGATGTGGAAAGAGTGAAAGTGTTCACGGAGAGCACAATTTTAGAATTGTGGCCACGAGGATGACTTATTCAAGAGTGCAATTTTTGATAGTCGCATATTTAAATTCCCTATAAATTTCGGCTATATATTTTAACGCAAATATTTTAACTGCACACTTCTTGCAGCTTGGCTTGGTCTTATATTGTTGAAGTAAGAATCAAATTAAAGTAGGTTACTAATTGAATAAGTTGGGAGTATCAATTTACGTGAATGGACAGAATTAAAGATTATATGCTTGAATTTATAAGAACCTGAATTATTATTCTTTTACAATACATTTTTTGTGAATTGAATGAAAATATTTGTAGCTGTATAATATTGTATGTGAATTGAATTATCATTTTTGTTTTTATATTGTGGCAAAGGATTAGTTTCTTAAGAGAAAAAAGATCCTACGTATATGTGTTCGTGTGTATATATACGTGTGTATAATTTGACTAATGAATTGATTTTATTTTATTAGGGCATCGTTTACATTGGTTTGTATATCCAAAGCTTGCTAAGTTTCCATAATTGATAATAAACTGTTAAATATATATTAAAACACAAGCTCGTAAAGAAAATTCAAACCTAAAAGAAATAATTTAGAAGGTTTGAGGAATTTCAAAGCAAATTCCAAACCTATATAACTTATTAATACATTCATAAATATAATATTAATAAAAACAAAAAAGAAAAAAAAATACCTAAAGTCATACATATGTTACCAATATTTAATGCATACACAATTAGAACATTTTAAATTTTTTAAAAAGAAAAAGAAATACATAAGGTAATACATACATAAATTACCAATATCTAATACAAAATAAAATTAAAGTATTTATCCATAATTGTCATGACTATGAAATGAAACCAACTCAAATGATAGTTTATTCCCAAAAAAACATTTATATTAGATTGCGTTAATAATTAATAAAAAACTACTCTAGAAAATAAATAACGTAAAATTATTGAAAACTTACCTGTGCATTGCACGGGATATTAAAGACTACTCTCTCTGTTCTTTTTTATCTGTCATTTACGGTTTTCAGTGTCAATCTTTAATCAATAATTACTAATATAAAAATTTTATAAAAAATATAATATTATATTTTTTTAATAGTATTTTTCATTACGAATCTAATGATATCAATTTTGTATGATGAATCATTATAGAAATTAAGATATTAACGGTCAAAATTTTTGACACAATTTTCTGAACGACAGATAAATAAAAACGGAGGTAGTAGTTAATTCTTATAATCATAAAAATATGTTAGATATAACAAATCTTTTTAATCTAAAGCTCTTTAAGTGTTTTCATTAAATGTCATTTTTCTTTTATTGTATACTAACCCCTTTAGCCTCCATATGCTGAACTTAAAAAAGGATTAATTAATTAGTATGATAAATTCAATTAAGGACTTACATGAATGAATAAAGTAATCTAAATTGATTCACTTGGATTTCGAAACATTTCAAAATAACAGTTAAAATAACAACCATTTTTAATTTAATTTCGGAACAAAGCATCTAGCCGTGAATGAATCAGCAAACCCACCAACCTTAGAAACATACTTAATCCGTAGAGTTTCATGGGCTCTGTGTTTTTTTTTAATTATTATTGAAAGTTAAAATAGGCAAAAGAGACAACACCGAAACTGCAGAAACCGTAGAGAAAAAACAATAAAAGACAACAACCAATAACGAAGTAACACAGCTAAAACTGCAAGACAAAAACGACACAAATAAAACGCTAAAATTAACAATTTATTTCTCTTCGCCATATCTCCTTTAGCTGCTTTTCAACAGTTCCTGAATATCCACGAATGAAGCCAGAACTACAACCAAACTTAGCCACTCTGCACGCCAAGTCCTCCGAATAATCTTGATCTTCAACAATGTACCAGAAACCATATTAGTAACAAATAATTTGCACATACCTCCTTTTAGTTTTGTAACATTAAGTAACCCTAACCTTTTCGTATTCAATTTACCTCGGGCGAATTTATTTTTAATATTATTATTGTTATTGTTATTATTATTATTATTATTAATATTATTATTGTTATTATTGTAGCATAATATTTATATATATATATATAATATAATATAATTATATATGTGTGTATGTATTTTATGTTCACATACACTCACTCACACAAACACATACACACACGCGCTCGCGCGCGCGCGTGCACACACACACATAATATATATATATATATATATATATATATATATATATATAATCAAAATAAAAATACTTAAGGGGAGGTATGTGTACATACATAGATACAGTAGTAGTAATAATAATAATAATAATAATAATAATAATAATAATAATAATAATAATAATAATAACAACAACGTTGCCGTAAAAGTCATCGGAAAAGGTGTTAAGATATATTGGTTAAAAACGTTAGTACAAGTAAATTGTATTAACTTCGCCGAAAAAGTCGTCAGAAAAGGTGCTACATTTTATTGGTTAAAAAGGTCAAGACAAGTAAATTGTAGTGCAAAAAGTTTAAGGTTCACCGTATTAATGTCAAATAGCAAAGGAAAGATGTGTATATTATCCGTAGTAACTAGGGTGCCTAATTTCAGGAGGTAATTATATTTACCTACCTGACATATGTGGTAATAATTTTTACACATTTGATATTTGGGAAATAATTTTTACCCTACCTGATATTTAGTGAAAGTGATTTTTAATGTTTGAATCCGGTAACTTGTCATCGAAAATAGAAAAATACAATAATAGCCCTATATTACTATGTGAAATTACGATGTTGTCCTTTAATTTGAGAAGGAAGAGACTATGTTGGAGAGTAGAAGACAGACATGGTGGTTTGGGAGGGGTTAGGTTTTCATTTTCTGTATGGGAGGGGGGGCTGGGGAGAGGAATTAGTGGAGTGGTTGGATTTTAAAATGCCATAACAATTAATTCAAAGGGTACAAAAGTCATTTCACGTTTAATTGAAAGTTAAAGGAAATAATAACAAGGGTATAAAGGTCACTTCATATTTATTTTTTTACAGTTCACCGGAAAACTCAATAAAAAATCAATTATAACATACCTGAGGTGAAAATTATTTCTCAAATGTCGGGTGTGCAAAAATTATTACCACATAAGTCAGGTAGGAGAAATATAATTAACTCCTAACTTCAGCAATACATAGCCACAATTTGCCGTTAATTTAAGAAGTTGAGGACAAGACTTTTTTTTATTTATTTTTATCTATATTTAATGTTGAGCTTGGTAGATAGCAAGATTACAATGATAAAAGAAAGTACACATACCAATTTATTTGTCCATTAAATATTTTTTTAATTTTTAATTATTTGTCATTATTTGTTTTTAATGGACTTTTATTAATTTAATATGTACATTCTATCCTTTATAATTAATATTAAATCGTTTTAAGTAATTTTATAAAATTTTTCTGACTTTATTAGCTATCTCGATTTCTGTCCATTTAAAATAATGACAAACAAAAAAGGAATTTTAATTGAAAATAGCACTTACTCTAAAAACTCTTATGTAACCAGTGGCGAAGCCAAGATTCAAGGTTAGGGGTGTCAAAATAAAATTTAAAAATTAGATTCTAATAATTCCAACTTTTGAACGATTTGACGATAATAATCTCTACTTTTTTTTATACGCCAATGGTCCAAAAACAATAATATTGTATTTTTTTGGAATCATCAGCGAGTGTATACCATAAATATCGTGGATTTGGACTTGGTTTTGCTCCAAAATTTATCACTATACTTCCTCATGATTTTAGTGAATTTACAACATTTGTCCCAAAGTTTTTCAATTTTTTTTTTCAATTTTTATGATTTTTCCCCTTTTGTTCCTTAAAAAACCATCATAATTGCTCAAATCCTCCAAAATAGTAGCTAATTTTCATAACCTTTCTGAGGACAGACATGAAAAAAATGAGAAAAATATGGAGGCAAATTTGGTAACAAAAAAATACAATTTTTTTTTGAAACCACTAGCGTACAAAAAAAGTAGGGATTATATATTATGGTCCAATTAATTGTAAAAATTAGGGGTTGTTAGAATCCTACTTTACAATAATGTTTATATAAAAGAGATAAATTATGTAGAAATGAGTTTTGAAACTTTAACATATTCAAGCAATACAAAGTTTAACGATATTAATTTGAAAATAAAAATGCATACCGTAAAATTTTGGATATTTTCTTGAGGTAGTGAAAAATTTTGAAAATAAAAATCCAAAGGGAATTGATGAGGCGGGCTTAATCAGTACCCCTGACCTCTAACGCTCCATCAGGCGCGCGCTTAAGCAGTACTTAGACCATCTGGCCACTCCATAAGTTATGCTTTTTCCGTCAACAATGTGGTATATATTTATTATTAACTATTAAAATAGCCTTAAACTATTTTTTTTCCAAAAAAGCTGGGGTCAATTGACCCTCCTTAACCCAAGATGACTTCGCCATTGTGTAACGTATAAAATTTTAAGTTGTAGAAGCTCTTTTATTGAAAAAGGCATATTTCGTGAGTTAAAATTTAGGAAAAATATAGCCTTATTTATTGTTTGATGTCGGTTTTTATTGTATTGTAGCTACAATTTGTGGTATAGTTTAATTTTCTGTAGAGAACTATCGACATATACTGTTTACAAACTAGCTGTTTTATAATATTGTGATTATATCGACGTGGCTGTTTTTTTATTAGAGAATAGTACTAAGACAACCAAGGATTGGTTGTTACCAAGTCAACGTGGAGTCATGTGATTGTTGGAGAGCTAATTTAGAGGAACCCGTGAGTTTAGAAGTTGGAAGAGGTTCTATCCATTTTGTTAGTTTCCTACTGTCCTTAAAACATTTTGGCCCACACTTCAATTATTTCACATGAACATTAATTCACATGCCAACATAACCTATTTTATTAGGCATCAAAAAAAGACGGGGAAAAACAAAGATCGAAAATCTTCAAACGGTAAGTTGTGGTCTAGTGCTTGAGATTGAGATAACACAATCCAATCTGGTCGTTTTTCGTTAGGATTTGGATTACCTTGTATTATATGGTTCAAGTTGTTTCAATTGTTATTTGGATTAAATATTGTAATATTATAACGCGCTTTTAAGTTGTGTTCATATCATATGTTACACATCGATCAATTTGTACGTTTGAAACATGGATTGTTATTTTTTCTGGCAATTAGTGTCAAAAGGTTCAAGGTATCAATTCATACGTTTCAAGTTTTGATCATGATGTTTTTTGGGCCATTAGTGTCAAAAGCCTTAAGCCATCAATAAAGGCAATTGCTAAAAAAAGAAAAAAAAGACACACACACAATCAATTATACAAAACAAAACTTGCAAATTTACTACTCTCCATCCTTTAATGATTGTCAATTTTTCTAACTACCTTGTCCATTTTTATTTGTCAATTTTAAATTTAAATAATTAAAATACCCATATTAGCCTTAATTAATGAATTTGATTTTAATTCTACCTTTAAAATTCTCCTTTATTCCTCTCTATCCCTTAATAAGGGGTATTCTTGTCCATACATAATTTTTTCACTCTATTTCCAATGCACATTGGTTTTGCAAAATTAGTTTTTGTAACATTTAAAAAGGGACGGAGGGAGTATACACTGTGATAGATCTATCTAGGTCACATACATGTAATTTGAACAAGTTCATTTACAATAGGTGAATTTTGTTACAAATTGATAAATTTATGCATATCAATGAAGTTGACAATAATATTAATAAATTTATGATGAAATCTATATAATATTAATAGTAAAGTTTGTGGGTCCCGATGAATAGAGAAAGGAGATTAATTATAGGGATTACGACCATTCAAAAAGTAGATAAATGCTGAATTAAATTATTGTGGTGCAACTATCAGTAATTGGCAAAATAATAATAATAATAATGATAATAATAATAATAATAACAATAATAATAATCTATTTCTATTAATATACCAAAGCTATGTATTTGAATTTTAAAATATTAAGCATAGCGAGGTTAAGTGCATCATAAAATTCGTCATGATCAACATTAGTTGGCAATTTAGGAAATTTTCTATTTCAAAAGACACCAATGTTTCGTACGGTTTACTCTGTATCGACAAGTAACTATTCATGGCCTTTTTCCCCTTTAAACCAGCTATTTTATTAAACTCCGTGCATCGCATGAGTCTAAGACTAGTTTGCAATAATATTATAAATTTATGAAGCATTTTGCAACGAATATTGATAAATTGACAACAACAAACTTAATTATATTCCCTCCAAAGCAAAGTATGATGCTACATGTAGATGGAATTCTCTCATGCATCCGAGTGCATAAACATATGATCTTGGTGGACCAAAAAAATTATTTGAAAAATAAAAAAATAAAACATTTTTTAAATCCAATTCAAAAACACTTTGGTCCTTGGACAACTAAAATTAAAGAAAGATAAAAAAAAAGAGCAAAAGAACTTAGTACATGTGTGCTCTAAGTGATGAGTAGCTAAGAAAACACAAACAAAAGCATAGCATAATACCCTATCCAACGTCATGTCCTCCACTAAACTTATATGCTTTAAATTACCTTTAATGACCTTGGGCCTCCTATGCACAAGCTAAGGAATATTGATAAATTTGTTTGCTAAAATTAACTTGCTAAAGGACGTAATTAAATGGATACTTCAAGACTACCATGTAACACTCAAATGAAATTTGTTCAATATATTTATAATGACAAAATACATTTAAATTGTAAAATATAAAGCAAACATCATAAGATAAGCTAGACCTGCTTTTTTTTTTTTAAGAAAAAGTTCTTTCCACTGCAATAATTGTGCATTCACCGGTTAGTAACATGACTCTTTTGCTCAACCCTGGCCATGTAGCAACCATTACTATTTTCGCTTTACCCATTTTGACTGACTACTAAAAACTTGGTGTCATTATATACTGTTTATTTCATGCACCCGATTCTTTCCTTTTTTTTTATTAATTAACAAAGTCATGTTGAACTGTAATAACTTCTTTTGTGGAATATCAAGGTGTAAGACCCTCCTTAAGGCTCAACTAATCTCTACTAGCTCAACATCATTTGTAACTAATTCCCAAGTAGTCCAACTGTATTCTTTATTCCCTATATATACTCTTCCTATAGTACCACAGTATGTCAGTATCTCCTCTAATTCTATTCAATAGTATTAGAGCTCTATGGTTAATTCCTTGAATTCTTTATTTTGATAAACTTTGCGAATCTTGCCTAACAATCGTTCTAAGGGTTTCATTTTTGATTCAATTCAACCTGCATTGATTCTTGTTGCGTGGTTCGAAGGCAATGTCGATAGGTTCAATGGTCGATTCAAGAGTGTATGAAGATATGTATAACAACGATCCTCTTTATCTTCAGAGTTCAGATCATCTTAGACTCTATCCTACTAATAGTAAGCTCGATACTTCAAATTACTATAAATAGAGTCAGTCCATCAAAAGCGTGTTGAGAACAAAAGTAAAATTCGGGATTATTACATGTTAATGTACTAAACCTACTAAGAACTCTTTGCTTTAAATGTGATAGCATGGTTATTAGTTGGTTATTCAATTCAACATTTTCTTATCTTTTTTAATCATTTATTTATGTTAAATATGGTAAAGCGATATGGGATGAATTAAGTGAAAGATTTGGTCAAAGTATTGGTCGCTTACTTTTTCAACTTGAAAAAGAAATTTTTAGTGTTGGAGTTTACCATACCAACCTCATATTAAGTCCAACATAGAAAGAAATTGATTGAGTAATGATTATGAAACTATAAGGGGGCAAATAATTTTGATTGATCATATACCCACCGAGCCTATTCCATGGTTCAGAGAGTTTGAAAGCTAGAAACTTGCTTCTTATGGTGGATGTTGGTTTGCAAGTGGCTGCCTATGTACAAAAGCAAGGTTTATCTGATGTATTTGATGCAGATATTACTACTGCTTTTCTTGCTAGAAACATATCTAAAAATAATATATATTTCAAGAAAGAAAAAAACAAACAAGTTTTATATCTATTGTCAAAGGACTGGCCATTGATCAAAAAAATGATTCATATCAATTGGTTATTCAGATTGGTATGATAAAGATGGTTGGAAGAAGAAAATTATCCCGGGGTGGTTATTGATGTATTTACCGAGGTAGAAAACTATTCACTTGGAGACGACCTAGAAGTTAATGTCAAACATGCACACTCAACTAACACAAGAGTAAGATTCCAATCAGTTTGTACATTTTGCAAGAGCACATCAACCGGACACTTGCAAAAGTTAGGCCAATGGACAACACTTCACACACTTTGCAAAAGCACAGTCAATTGAAGGCCATCAAGAATAAAACATAGACCTTATGCACACTTCACAAATAACTATGACCTATTTAGTAAATGTTGTGCAATTTCTAGTCCTTCTTCCTCAAAGTAATGCACTTGGATTGTGGATAACGGTGGTAGTCATCACATGACCCATGATATTTCATTATTATTTTATATTACTACTCTTCCCAGTCCATTGTATGTGACTATACATGATGAGTTCTTGAAAACTGTTACCTTAGGAGGTACCTATTACACTTTGTTATAAAGTTGTTTTACGTAGAGTATTATTTATGTTGGACTTTAGATTCAACATATTGTTTGTTGTTAAACTACTCATAGACCAACAAATATACATCATTATGTTCCTTGACAAGTGTATCTTCCATGACCTTTTAACTAACAAGCCCATAGCTCTGGTTTGTGAGGTTGCACTCTTGAATTGATAAGGACAAAAAGTCTGATATTTTCACTAATAAAGAATGCACTATTGTCAAGAGCGAAGTTTCTTATTATAGCCTCTAACGTTAGCAGTTTGTCTTTAGCTACCTTACATGTTAGATTAGGCCACACATATTATTCAAATTTGAAATACGTTCATGATTGTAAAGATAATATCACTAGCAATTTCTTTTGTGAAACATGTATGCTAGCTAAAGCTCACAAGTTACCTTTTAGTAGAAGCTCAATAAGATTGAATTTCCTTTTCCATTAGGTCATTTGGATCTTTGCCATCCATATAGAGATTCTAACACAAATGATGCTCAAATTTTCTCACTATTGTGAATTATTATAGTGGAAAATTTTGTCACATCTTTTACTCGCTAAAAAAGCAAATTCATTCTACTATAGATTAAACTCTACACATGGTTGAAACCCAATTTGAGGCGAATGTTAACAAGATAAGATATGAAAATGGTATCAAACTTATACAATCAGCTTGTTCAGTTATATTTGCTTCAAAAATATTTTACAACAAAGTTAACAAGATAGGATCTGACAATGGTATCAAAAATGTTTTGTTGAGGGAAAACATTGACATTTTGACATTTCTAGTGCTATTAGGATACATGTTGGTTTTCTTAAATATTTTTGTATGGGTGCGTGTTACCTGCGATAAACCTTATTCTTCTATCTTTCTCCCTTTTTCTTCTGGTCTTTTCCCCTCGTTGACCCTTCCCTTTAGGATTTTGATTTCTTTTTTTTACTCTTATTATTATTATTATTATTATTATTATTATTATTATTATTATCTACCAATTAGTGTCCTTTCAATACTTTTAGAAATTTTAATAAAACATTAGTGAAGAATTGGTTGATGAACATTGATGAAAGATATCTTTAAGGATGAAGCAAATGAAATATTTTCAGAATTTTTCACGAACTTCACCTAGTGGATTGAAGCAATGAACAAAGACTTGTAAACACTTGAGCAAAGTGGCACATGGAGTCCAACTTCTTTAGATCCTAAAAAAAGTACTTATATCAAAATGGATTTTCATGGGAGAAATTTACACTAGATGGAATTGTGAAGAGATATTGGAGCGTAGCATCGTGGGAATGGAGTGTGTTTAGGCCTGGTTTTAGGCCTAAATAACGCCCCAGGGCTTGCTATTTTGGCTCGAGTCCGAGTCTTTTTCATCAATTTTACTAGATTTTTAGATGTTTCTCTAGTTTCACACTTTTGGAGTAAAAACAAGGCATATGATCTAAATCGAGGCGTTTTAGGGAATCCCGAGCGATTTCTCGAGCCAAGTCGAGCTGAGAAGCGAAGCGGAATCGACCTGGAAACTCTTTCCCTCATGTTTGAAGCAAAACCCTTGTAGCGGGCGTTACAGCCCATGGAAGGAAGAAAAAGGGGAAGAGGATAGGAAGACGTGGTAGGTGCTACACTTGCTGTGATACCCGCGACCATGCAGCACAGGTCATCGGTCTTCCCAGTTGGTCGCGCCCGCGACAGTGCTTGTAACGCTCGCAAAGGCACCAGGGGAGTATCTACAGAAATAGGTCGCGCCCGCGACCCAGGATGTTTTTCTCATCGTCGCACCCGCGACGCTAGATATGCTGCCCGCGACGTGTCTGCTTCGGCACTTATTTATGGACTGAAACGGTTGCGTTTTGCTCAACAACCATGCTTTGTATTTATACTCTAAGTGGCGATTAAAAAAAAAAGTCTATAATGAGGTTTTTAGGGAGGCCTTGAGCCTTGAGAAAGGTTTTGGGTTCGATTAGGAGATTTTAGCTTAGATTAATCTAGGGTTTAGTGGATTGTGAACAAGATTCTCATATGGTATTGTGATCAAGATTGAAAGCTTTTGGTTTGAATATTGTTGAAGCTTCTCTTTATTGTTCATCCTTGTTCATTGCATCTTTGTTGGGTGACATCTCTCTTTACCTAAATATCCTTTGTTAATTACTTTACTTGCTTGCTAATTACTTTACTTGTCTCTTTGCTTGCTATTTCATTGCTTTGCTTGAATATTGGTTGTTTGTTGCTTGAATATTGTTAGAAACCCCATGGGTTAGGGGGTAATTAAGGGTGTGAATGGGTAATTAGGAATGGGTTAGCACTATAGTAAGTAATTAGGTGGAAAATCAATTTATCACTCCAATTCTTCCCTCATGTGGGGTGTATTCAGGTCCGAAAGCTCCCGAATACATCCAACATTTGTCATGGAACGTTGGAGTTGGGATGGTTAATTCTCGACCATTAAAATGGGAAGGAGGTTAGCTAGAGAATTCCATTTCATTAACCCTCCGAGTCTATCGTGGCCTTTGAGGTAGTTAATCCGGACTATCCTCGGAAGAGGAAGGCCCGTTGGCATTTTCTAACGGAATTACCACTTGATTTTCCTCCCTTGTTATTCTCTTATTGCAAAACCCATCTCCTTGTTACCGTTTGCATCCCGAAAAGCCTCTGAAGCCCATTATCTCATCTTGACCTGACCTTAGTTTATTTGTTGCTCTATTTCTCTTTTCAACCCTTTTGCATGCCTTACCTTAGTGATCTTGACCTAACCTTGACCTTGACTCTTTAACCAAGGCCCCTCGCTCCCTGAGAAGAACGTCAAATCAATGGGTCTAACAAACCTTATGATATATAAAATGGCGTCGTTGCCAGGGAGCAAGCGCCCCTAGTTTTAGTTTCTTTGTTATAGGTTGTTTGAGATTACTTTCACGCTAGAAATTAAATTGTCCCATTCCCAATGAATTTGATGCTTCTTTGTTTCTTGTTGGTGCATGTAGGTTCGCCTTAATGTCCTATTGAACATCGTAGGAGGCTTCGAGTCCTGATGGGTCAGGTACAAGCTGATTCACCCCGTACCCTTTTATCGTATGTCGTTCCATCTTCGGGTACGGGAGGCAACCCGATATCTTACCACCACTACCACTATACATGGTGTTCGAATTCAAGTCGTGTCTACTTGAAGTTTTTGAAAGCAACCTGTTTCTGGAGACACTTTCGAGAATCCTATTGCTCGTGTGGAGAAATTCAAAAAGCGTATCAGCTTTATGCATATGCTTGGGATATCATCAGAATATTTAAAGCTGAAGTTCTTTCCTCTAACTATGACGGGGAAAGCTGAGATGTGGCTTAACATATGCCCACTGGGCTCTTATTCTTCATGGGAGGCTCTCAAGAGAGATTTTCTTCAAAGATTCTTCCCGACCAATGAAGCTTGTAGACTCCGACAAGCTATTATGGGCTTCAAGCAAGAATCTGGAGAAACACTTTTCAAAGCTTGGGGGAGATTCAAGAGTCTCCAATGACAGTGTTCGCATCACAATTTACCCAATTGGATGCTGCGTCAGCACTTCTATTGTGGATTCTTTGATTCTCTCAAAGAATCAATCGACATCGCATCAGGAGGGACGTTTTTGAAGAAGACCGTTGTTCGGTTCTAGTATTTAGTTGTTTTCTAAGTTATGGTTGTCGTACCTCAGGGATAGGTGTTAGGTTTCTAGGAAATCGGTTTGGTAAGGTTTTCAAATTGTAGGAAGCAGTAAATAATTAAAAGCAATTTAAACTAATCTAAGCATGGATTGATATTAACAATAATCAAGAAAACATGAATCAAAAGATGAACTAAACCTAATTTTAACAAGAAGTAAATCTCTAACTAAGAAAGCAATTAAAAGCAATTAATAAGAAAGCACTAAATCTAATAATGATATTGAGAACAAGAAATTATACCTTCAATGTATTAAATCGTCACTAATTCTTCATCTCGAATCCTTCACTCGAACCTTCTCCCTAATAAACAAGAAGATGTGATTTGGATTACTAAGAATCCTCAAATTCTCAGTTGAAAGTAGAATTTGTGAATCTTAATCATCCTCCTCTCTAAAAGTTGGATTGGAAGTTTGTTGACTAATTCTAATAGGAAAAAGAACTTAAGGGAAATTTCTCAGAACCAACACTTAAACAAACCCTAAACAAAACCCTAATAAAAACTAATGAAACCCTAACCCTATCAAGTGACTCCATAACAAACCCTAATAAATCTTACCCTAATAACTAGAGAGACTTAACAAACTCAAACTCTAAACACTAACTCAAAGAATCCTAAAAATACCGAACCCTAGATTGACTCTAAAAACCTAAACAGAACACAAGAAGACCCAAAACCCTAAAACTAAACCACATATAACAAGACAGACCTTTATCAAACCCTACTCTAAACAGGACCGACCCATGACTATCCCAAAACCCTAACAAAAACCTAACTAAAACACGCAACCTGAACCCTAGCAAACCCTAAACAAACCCAAAAGACTACACACACACAGACCAGAGATAGAGAGAAAGAAAGAGAAAAGAAAGGAACGCAAAACCCAACTTCGAACTGTCCACTGATCAAACAGAGGAAGCAAAAGGAAAAGGAAAAACCGAGAAAGAAAGAAAGGAGATCGAGACATAAGAAATTCCAGAAATTCAACACCAAATAAATAGAGACAGAGAGACGAGTAGAAACAAAACACGAATTCGAACCAAAATGACACAACCACAAATTCAACCCAGAACAGTCATTATTTCATCACACAATATTCGAACCCAGAACAAAAGAATAACAATCCAACCATCAAATCTCAGGGTATCGAAACAGTGAATTCGAAACCCCTAGATTGATTGTAAAATCAGAATTAAACCCAAACCTAAATCTAACCATCAGACATTCCTTAATTCGAAGATTTCAAACATTCAAAACATCCAGAACAAATTCTACTCGCATAATTTGCAAAAACAGAAATAAACCTAAAGTTAACCCTATGATGGAGACCTTGTGATAAGTGGTCTTTATATAGAGTTTTTAGGGCTCAAAACGCGTTTATTTCATGCTTTTTATATCCGAAATTCCGTATTTTTATGTCAATTTCTATGATTTATACACTTGTTCGCGAGCTTGATAAGTTTTGCAGGAATTAGTGGAATTATATCAGAAAGCATGAAGAATTGAAGGAAAAGTGGGAAAAATCAAAGAAAATAAAAAAAGAGTTGAAGAAGAAGAAAGGAAAGAAGAGGAAACGGCCCAAAACGTGCCACGGCCCAACCCAGCTGAGGCGGAGAAACAATGCGCAGCCAGCGTGTTTGAAAACGCAGCCAGCGCCTTGTCCAGAAACTTCAAAAGCCGAGAAAAAACAAAACGTAGCCAGCGTTTCTTCAGCTGCAGCCAGCGCCCATTCGCGGAATATTCTCACTTTTTGGACAAAACGCAGCCAGCGTTTTGTGCCCTAGCCCAACCCTATAAAAGGGATTTATATTCGCCGTTTGAAGGCATTCGGAAATCATTCTATTTTCTTCTACACGCCGTTTAGTCATAGGTTTTCTCTATAATTCCTCCCTTCGGGGAGCCGCTCTAGTAGTTTAGGAACAAAAGAGGCGGAGAAGGAGATCGATTTGGGTGACACAAAGAGATCGAATTCAACGACTCGAACGTTCGGTTTAATTTCTATTTACTTTATGCTTCGTTATTCAGTTTTTATTATCGCTTTCTTAGTTTTTATTATGAGTAGCTAATTTCCCTTGTTTGGGGGATAAACTCGATGTCTTTTGATTAAAATTGAATACAGTTTCGGTGTTAGGTTATCCTTTTATTCGTTTAATCTGCGTGTATTGTATGTCATGGTAATTTGACAATAGAGCAGCCGGTTTGAGTCTGCATGCACAGTTTTAGATTCTCGACAATGACGACAGTTTGAGTCTTGAATTGGAATGCGTAGATTGTATAGGTTTAGAAAATAGTTAGACATAATGATTCTTGCCTAGGGTCAATTTACAATCAGTTCTTATCTTTGATTAGACTAAATAGTTAGAAATAATGTCTAGTTTAATCACTGTAACTCACCTAGGATCGAAAGATCGAAGTGATAAGGCCTAGAAAGATTATAGACCCCGAATTATCTGGTTACCTGCACCGGGATTGTTGATAATTTGATTGATTTATTAGAGTAGACTCCCTAAATTCTTTTAATTATTTGGTTGAATCTTTTAATTTCCTGCTTCCTTAGTTAATTATCTGAATCATTACCCATAACCCTTTGATCGACCTAGCATCCTTTGTAGTGAACTAGTTTAGTGCGTAGTTGAACACAAGTCCTTGAGAGAGAACGATATTTTATTACTACACAGACCCTTACACTTGCGGTACACAGACACCTATATGTTTTAGGTCTGTCAAGTTTTTGGCGCTGTTGTCGGGGACTTGTTTCCCCAACCGCCATTAGACGAACGCACTCTGGTTGACTAGGTTTTTATTGTTTTTCTTAAAAACCCTAAAAAATCAAATAAAAATTTAAAAATTCTAAAATCCAAAAATATGGGAATTCTTGATTTTCTTGTTTTACCTCAATATATTTTCTTTATGTTGTTTATTATCACTTTTGATTACGCTTGGTTTTCTTGTTTTTATCCTTTTTCAGGTTTACATAAAAAGATTTCTTATTCGGATTCGATCCCGAGACAGGACGAACCCTACGAGAAAGAAGCAAAAAGCAAAGAACTGGAGAAAGAACAAGAACAAGAAGAAGAAGCTAGGTGCGAAGTGGAAGAGATGACCGATCAACTACGAACACTGGGCCAGTTCATGACACCCACTAAACCCCAGTACGCAATCGCAATCCCCGCTATTGCAGCTGATGACTTCGAACTGCGGGAATCGCTAATCAACTTAGTATCCAAGGAACCTTTCCAAGGACATCCAAGCGAAGATCCAAACTGCCACCTGCGCCTCTTCCATCAAGCCTGTGATACCTTCAAGGCCAACAATGTCTCGGAAAATGCAATCAAACTGAGGCTCTTCCCATTCTCTTTAGAAGGTAAAGCATAGGAGTGGCTTGACTCGTTCCCTCCCAACTCAATCACCACGTTAAACGAACTCGCCAGCGTGTTCTTGGCAAGATATTTTCCTCCTAGCAAGCTTACTAGCTTGAGGAACCGGATTTCGACGTTCACCCAAGAACCTGACGAGCCATTCTATGAAGTTTGGGACAGATTCAAGGACCTTCTCCGCCAATGTCCTCAACACGGATTCAAACCTTGGGTTCCAATCCATTCATTCTTTGACGGAGTAAACAAGTTGACAAGAGAGAGCATTCTCTTAGCAGATGGAGGCGATATCATGAACAAGACTATACTTGAGATCACAGACTTGATCGAAAATTTGGCGAACAATTCACGTCAATGGTTGGAACCTTGCCATAGTCACTACAAGAAATGTGACTTTTACCAACAGGGCCATATATGTTGGTAAAAGTGACTTTTCTGTTGATAATAGCTTTTACCAACAGATAAATATCTGTCACAAAACTGTTGGTAAAAACTCCGTTGGTAAAGGTAATACCAACAGATATGTGCATCTGTTGGTATTGTTTAGTAACACCATCAGATCAAATCTGTTGGTATTGCATATTGCTTTACCAACAGATATTCAACTGATGGTAATCAGACTTTTACCAACAAAATAAATTGTTGGTGTTACAATTTTGGCGCCAAAGTTATCACTTGTACGAACAAATTGTTTATGTTGGTAGTACTGTTTTGGCGCCAAAACTTATTATAATTCTCTTATATCTGTTGGTAATAGTATTATGCACATGTACACATCTGTTGGTAATAATTATATATCCAAACCGTGTATCTATCAATAGTTACATTTTTGCCATTCGCAACCACCTGCTAATTGTAAATGCCTCTTTCAATATATCCCTGTATTAACAAATATTTGTACATATATAAATATTTGTTCCACCTAAAAAGAAGAACAAACCTAAAAACAATAGTCACTTAAAAGCATCACATATCATAGAGTAACAAATACATTGTCGTAAACACATAGCTAGAATGTATGATTTGAATTTGTTAAAGAAAACTTGCTAATAACTTGTTTGTAACTAGTACATATATAACCAAAAACACAAGTCTAACCGTAATTTGTCCATATATATAAAACTCAAACGATATCATTCTCTTGTTCATCATCATTTCGACCATCAATATCTTCAACTTCATGTTCATTTTCACTTTCAGCATCATCATCCTCAAGCAAATCAAGAAGGTCATCCGACAATCCCTACAATAAAATTTATGACAAAAATAAGTTAATAAAACTAATTCAAAATTAAAAAAAAAAGGAGAATCAACCTAAGGAACATATGTAATTTCTCCTCTATTATTTGACAACAATATAAGAACATGATAGATTTCCAATAACATAAATGATACAAGTTATATGCTTGGCATATGCCACCCAACAACTTATATAAAACAAAAGACAAGCACAATTCACCAAGGTTAAAACATAGGAATGTTGATAGTACGTACCCCGCGTTCTATAATTACTTTCAACAAGTCAGTGACTTTTCCAAGTTTCTTCTCCAAACAGTTAACTTTTTGTTGCTTTCCTTTTGCTCTTCCTCAATTTTCTTCCTTTTAGCTCGTTCTTCCTCTAAGGCACACCTCTTGGAGTTGGAGCGAGGAACCATCCTTCTCATTCCATATGTCTTAGCATAGCCATTCTTATCTTCTCCAACAACTTTTTCAAAAATTTTATCACGAGCGGCTGTGTCCAATGAACCTTCTTCTGCGGTAGCTAGTTCATTCTCCAATGAGAGCTGCAAAATTAAGAATATGACAAGATGATGCATAATTAAAGAGGTAACATAGAACAAATTTCAATGAAAAATAATAATGTTTAATTGATTCGTTAACCTTTGTTGCAGCTGAAGCATCGTCTAACTTTGAACCCTTCTTAGGAACATGGGTCAGGAACCATGCTCCAAGCTTATCCAACTCATTACCTTTTTCCTAAGTATAAAATATAATACGAAGTTAGATAAATAAAGCACAATGGATATAACATTAACAAAGTATCATGATACTATCAACAAATGACTATAGTACCTCCTCTTCAGCACGAAAACGAGCAAAGCTCTTCGTCCCAGCATAATGGGCCATCTTTAGTTTCCCACGATTCGTAATGCCTGCTTTAGTTCTTTCCTAATTATTTAAATTATAATGAATTAGTTTTCTTTGAATAAGTGATTCAGAACTAGTTAGACTTCTAATAACTATTACATAATTATCAAATGTTATCATAAATGACATAAATTTACCTTTCCTTTTTCAGATTCCCAGAACTCCACTAACTTAACCCATGTCTCCTTAGGTATGTGATCGGGCTTCTTTGATATTGCTTTATCATGTGTTCTTCCATCAAAACAAGCAACTTTTAACTCTGATTTGTAACCTCTCCAACAAGCATTCATTTTCTCTAGAGCCCAATTATATGGCTCCTTCCCTTTGGGAAAGTAATATGAACGCTGTAGAGGCATCTCAGTTTTTTTAGTTTTTTTTAAAGCAAAGCACTTGAACTCTAACAAGTATTAAATCATGTTTTATTAATCATCAACCATATGCATACCTTCACTTCTTGCCATATGGCCTCCTTTGACGCTCGCGGTATCTTCCTCCAATCTTCACATTCAAGTGGTAATTTTCGAGGGTCTCGTGCAAGGCAACCAATCAAAGAGGACATTTTCCTAGCCGAGTCGCCAATAGGTTGTTGATCCTCATTAACTTCAACTTTTACCGGGTCTTTTAAGACCTTCGTCTTGTTATAACCGTGACCCTTCTCATTCTTTTCTTTGGTTGCTCGTATTCGCCTTCTACTTGTCATATTGTAACCAGTTTGAGAAGTATGAACTTGATTGAGTATCATGATCGCCATTATCTCCATCTACCAGAACAAAATAATAGAAAAAAAGAAATAGGTCATCCAAATAACAAGAGAAAAAAGCTTAAAAATGATTTTTCTATTGGATTCTTTTGTCCTATTAAAACTAGAGTAGATAAAGTTGAATACAGATTGACTAAAATATTCAAAGTTTCCATCTCACTAATAGTACTCATAGATCCATCTCCACTAAATAATAGTACTCATAAGTCCACCTGGTTGATTTCCTCATTAAAATTTTCAGAATAGTTTGTCATGTATATAGGAATAGAGTATACCTATTGAACGCCTTGTAGTAGAATCTCCAGAGCTTATTGGATGACCTTGCCATGATTGAGCATAACAAAAAAAAAAAAAATTAAAAAATGGAAAAGAATTGGTTATTCAAATAGCCCATGAAAAGAGAAAAAGGCTTAAACATGAACTGTAATATAATTCATGATAAATGGCATGAGTATAAAATGAACCTAGTTGGGATGATAGCAAGACAATTAGTAACTTTAAATAAGTGAAAAATGACAAAAAATAATATACCTATTGAACGTCATGTTGTAGAATCTCCAGTGGGTTCTTTTTGGTGCACATTGTTCCCCGTTTCTGCACTCGCACTACCATTTGACCTCATTGTTGGATGACCTTGCCATAACATTTGGAAGTGATTTCGCACTCTTAGAAAATTTTCTTACTTGAATGAACTTGCCATAAAAGAGAAAAAGACTTACTTGAATGAACTTGAAGATTTTCTTCAAAACCTGAATCACTGACATTTGGAAGTGATTTCGCACTCTTAGAAGCATCATGTTTTTTAGCATCCAACTTACGCTTCATGTCTTCCAGTAAGTAGTCCATAAAAACAACCCAAAAAGAAGAGTTTTTGAAATAATAATTGGCAGGGAAAAAAAACCTGAGTTTGAAGCTAAAGTAGCTTAAACTTACTGTTAACAACATTTGTGCGATTTGTTTGAGAGGTTGGCTTCTCAGAGAATAAAGAACGACGAGTTGAGGTTGTCTGAGGTGCATCCGCATCTGTCCAACTCGTGGCAACTTGACTCTGCCTGTTGGAAGTCAGTTTTCTACCCATTGACTGCAAAAGTTGATATAATCTTTCTCTTCCTGATAGTATTTTCTGTAGATGCCATAATCTAATGCATGCAAATTCAATTAGTTTTGTCTAATAGTCTAATAAACAATGATAAGCAAAGTAACTTTTGCTAGAAAAACAAATTGATCACCACTGAAATATAGTGTTGCACAAAAACAAGGTAAAACTAAGGTACAAATTATTTTCTCAAAAGTCACTCAGCATAGTCATTTCAGAAAATTGAAATAAGTAAATGTTCATCTTCATTTAACAACTACAAACGAGAGTGAAAACATTGCTAATCAGAACCATAGTCATATAAGGTATCGTCTTCTTCATCACTTTCACATGTAATGTAGTCAAACTCCATATCAACATCATCATTCTCTTGAATCACATCAATGAACGGTTCATCTAGTGTTAGTCCCTCAATATCATCTCTAGCATAATTCATTTCATCTTCACGGAGCACATTGCAATCAACTCCTTGAATGAGATCCACTTCCGGTATGGCATCTGCTTCCATTTCATACAAATCTCTTGGCTTAGTAGCAATTGCTACATGCCAATTTTTCTCCTTCGGTTCACGCACATAAAATACTTGAATAGCTTGAGATGCAAGAATAAATGGTTCGTTTGTTATCCAACGTAATTTAAGGTTAACTTGAGTGAATTTGTATTCATCTTGTTTGACCCCTTTAATTGGATCCACCCAATCACATCGAAACAAGACGACCTTTCTTCCTTGAGGATAACTCAAGTCAATTATCTCAGTCAATACACCATAACAAGCTAATTCTCCCTCTTCAGTGATTGAGTTGACCATAACACCGGAATTTTGGTTGACACCCTTGTCGACTTCCTTTACACGCCAGTTGTACCCATTACAACTGATCTTATTCATGGTCTTTATACACATGTCTGGAAATCTACTTAGGTATTTGAAGTCAACAGCTATCTTATCATCAGATGGAAGATGCCTAGAAACCTGAAAAATTAGGATTATATGTTAAATAGGTTGTATATAACTAGTTCACGAATTATGTAACCACATTTCTTAACACTTACATTGTGGGAAAACCAATTCGGAAACCTCGTTTTATGAATCTCAATTAGGGATTCATCTTCAGATTGAAACTCACTGCTAACCAACTCATAATGCTCTCTGAAATAGTACACAACAGAAGAATAAGAAACGAGAGATATGCTTGAAAAATTTTGAACGACACTTGGATACTCAAACTTACTGTGCATAAGCTTCAACTTCATCGCAATTAGACAGCACGTAATTGTGTGCTTGATCAATTACGATATAATCAGGTTGCTTGTCTTTCAATGCATATAATGGGCGGTAACTTAAAGAGAATACTGATAGTCCATTGTAAGTGTAAACACCATCTTCGTGCTTCCTTGAGCATCTATTCTCCCTTGTCTTAACCCCATGTAAATACCTTGCACAGTATGTTAGACATTCTTGGGCAATATATCTTTCAGCAATTGAAGACTCGGGGCGACTTTTATTTCCGACCCACCCTTTAAACCACTTCAAATCCCTAAAACCATCATGTGTTACTATAGTTGGTCAAAAATATTTTTTTTGAAAGGAAATATAATCAGAAATATACCTTTCCACAGGATACATCCAACGATACATAATTGGACCAGCAATTTTCGTTTCATATGGAAGATGCACCATTAGGTGCACCATTATATCAAAGAAAGAAGGTAGGAAAATGGCCTCTAAACGACATAGTAACAAATAAGCACGATCTTGCAAGTTCTCAAAATCTTGAGTTGTTGCAACCTTAGAACAAAGGTCTTTGAAGAAGTTACTCAAATCAATGAGAACATCGCCCAAATTCTTATTTTTCATTTTTCTTGCAACTAGTGGTAGTAATTGTTGCATTATAATATGATGGTCATGACTTTTTAAGCCAAAAATTTTACCATCCACAATGCGCCTCTTGATATTTTATGCATATCCATCTGGCACTTTCACAGATGCTAATATATTGTGAACTCCTCCTTCTCTTTCTTGCTTAGTGTATAGCATGCGGGAGGCACATATGTCTTACTACCATGGTCAACAGGGTGGAGATTTTGCCTTATGTTCATATCTTTCAAATCAAGGCGTGATTGCAAAGTATCTTTTGTCTTTCCATCAATGCCTAATAGTGTACCAAGAACGCTCTCTGAAACATTCTTTTCCACATGCATAACATCTATGTTATGACGTACTCGAAGATCCTTCCAATATTCGAGTTGAAAAAAGAAACTTTTTTTTCCAAGGCATTGTCTTATCTCCAATACTTCTTTTATTCTTCTGTAGAGTATCCGGGTTTTTACCAAATGTAACCTCAAGACCCTCCATTTGTTCTACCAAATTATCCCCAGAAAGTAACTCAGGAGGAGGTCTCATTTCAGTCTCTCCATTAAATGCCTTCTTACTATGACAAAATTTATGATCTGCTGGTAAGAAACGACGATGCCCCATGTAGCACATTTTTCTACTTCTTTTCAAGTAAAGGGAGCATGTATCAACATTGCAATGTGGACATGCATACCTCCCTTTAGTTTTCCAACCCGACAAATTTCCGTACGCAGGAAAATCGTTAATGGTGGTCAATAAAGCTCCTCGTACAACACACAACTCATCTTTTGAAGCATCATACATTTCCACTCCTGTCTTCCATAACTCCTGTAGTTCATCAATCAATGGTTCTAGGTACACATCAATGTCATTACCTGGCCCCTTAGGTCCAGGTATAAGCAAGGAAAGCATCAAGTAAGACTGCTTCATGCATAGCCAGGGAGGCAGATTATATGCCATTAGAACGACAGGCCATATGCTATATTGGGTACCCATAATTCCAAACGGATTAAAACCATCACTCGCCAAGCAAAGCCTAACATTTCGAGGATCGCTTGCAAAAGTTGGGTACTTAGCATCAAAATCTTTCCAAGCCTCAGAGTCTGCAGGATGTCTTAATTTTCCATCCTTTGTACGCCCTTCCGCATGCCATCTCATTAAAGGTGCAGTCTTAGATGAAATATAAAGCCTTTCAAGCCTAGGTATTAATGGAAAGTGACGCAGAACTTTCACTGGAATTGGATTCCCAGAAGCTCGTCTCGTGATTGTGCCATCATCTTCCGTCTTATACCTTGAAGCATTACACTCTGGGCAGCTATCTAAATCAATCTTATCCTTCCAAAAAAGAACACAGTCATTGGGACATGCATCGATCTTGTTATAATCAAGACCAAATTGCCTAATGATTCTACGAGTCTGATGAAAGGAGTTTGGCAACGTCGAATCTTTAGGAAGGGCTCTTTTGAAGAGTTTTAACAATGCATCAAACGCGCCATCACTCACCCCATACAAACATTTAAGGTGATACATCTCAACAACAAAAGATAATTTACTGAAACCTTTACAATCAGGATAGAGGGGTTGTCCTTCTTCTTGAACTAACTTAAAAAATTCCTTTGCCTCATCGTTGGGGCCCAATGAATTATTATTCGGTCTATGAGGTTCAAAAGCATCTCTTATCATCCCATCCATGTCATGTTCAAAGGATCCATGATCTTCATCAAAATATTCAGACTCAAACATATCCTCTTCAACATCATGGTCATCTTCAGTTGGTTCACCATGGAAAATCCAATAACATTTTTGGCAATCAGCATCCATCTCTTTCATTAAAAGGTGACCTCTAACAGTTTGCCTCGTATGATAAAAACGGTTTGCACAAATTGAACACGGACATGCAATCTTATCATCGACGGAAGAAGTAGCAAATGCATGATCAAGAAAGACATCTAAATATGCTTGATACTCATTGTCTATTCTCCTCCATTTCACCCAAGACTTATTTTTGAACACATCCATAGATACAAATACCTACATATTTCAGTTTACAACTGTAGATTACTCTCAAATATAAAAATAAATAAAAACCACGCATAGGCGAAATAAAAGCGAAAAAATCACGAAATCAGACTAATAAATTTATATAGCAACTTATTATATATATTGATAAATTGATCGTCAATACTTTTAGCATTTGTCTGCACAATTTTCAAAAACGACAATTAAAAGAGATTGGTTCCCATTGACTCGAAATTTTTAAATGATTCACTGCCTACTACTACCTACTATTCTATCATATACTGCGAACATGATAAATAAAGAGCTGAATGGACTTGCCTGATAACTGATTGATAAACAAACCTAACAACTTGAGGTACAAAGCTGAATCTGCAATCTGATAAACATAGAAAAAGTAGGGGAAAAAAAGAGGATGCATTAGATTCAGAGAACAATGTTCAACAGTGAGCATCTACCTTCATACAATGATAGTCGGTATGAAATGTGATGCTTTCCCATTAATGGTTGTTAACAGCAAAGAACCTGGGGCATCAATGAATCTTCCACAAAATTGATAGAGAATCCAAAAAGGACAAACAATAGGAGAAATTGCAATTCCAGCAGAGTTGAGAAATGAAATAAATGGTCCAAAAAAAAAGAGGTATTATATCAAACTTCGCACCAGCAAAGATCAAATTCCCAGCTTCAGTGAAGAGCGTGATCAGTATAACATGAAATTTAACTAATTAGGCAGGTAAGAATAAACATGTACAAACAGTAAATGAGTGAACAAAGTTTTTCATTCATACATCTTTAATCCATATCATGGTTTCTCAGGCATGCACATCAATGCCCCCCCTCCCCCAACCCCCAAAGGGGAAAAAACACGCCATAGTCTCAATTAAAAGGATGCAATGAAGTTGTGTGTTGTTCAGAATTCAAAGGCAGCTTGTCAGGATCAAATAGGAACAACAATCATCAATCAAAAGGATGCAATGAAGTTGCAACATCACAAGATCGAGAACGAGCAAATCAGTATAGAGCATCGAATCTCCGAATTCCAATCCTAACCTACAAAAACCCAGATCCAAAATTGTTTTGTAAAGTGTTTATCTTTCTAATCTTGTCTTTCATTGTAATCTAATAGTTTCTCCAAGGCAATGTAAATATTCATTATGCACCATCAAGTTAATTTTCTTCACATGTTGCCAATATGTTATCCTCTCATGATCCCTGACTTCTATATTTAGCTCCAAAACCCACCAACACCAAGGAATGAAAATGCAGTGATCAAACAGAAACAAGATGTTGATGTTTTGGGGGGCCAAATAAAAAACATATTAGCACATAGAGTTGTCATTTGCTTTTTGTCAAGGTGTTTCCTGAGCTGAATTTTTGTCAATGTTAATGTATGAACTTGGCAGCAAAATTGGTATGTTGTATGTATATTTTAATTTCTAATACATAGTTGCCTTTGATGGAGCATTTGGAGTTCAGAAGTAAATGGAATAGTTAACTCCTATTTTAATTCAATTACTTTAATCATTAAACCCCTTCCTAAGTGTCCGTATATACCCACCCCCATTTCCCATCACCTTCATCATTCTCGATCTCAACTGGAACAAAACAAACAACAAAGGGAGTTAAGCTTAGCTAGCTTCGACCAAATAAAACATGGGGAAACACATTGAAGTTTCCGAAGGTCCCAAGGACTACCAAGACCCACCACCATCCCCCCCTGTTCGACACAGAATAGCTGACAAAATGGTCGTTTTACCGACCATTGATTGCCGAGTTCATCGCCACCTTACTCTTTCTCTACATCACTGTTCTGACCATAGCCCAAAAAACCTTCATCGGCCTAACCCTAAACACATGAAATTCGCAATAGCCCAAAAAACCTACATCGTGACCACAGACACATGATTGCGAGTTTTCACAAGAAGGATAAGGAGAAATTGGCGAGGATAGCAAAGGAAATCATCGGATGAGTCAAGAATTAAGAATATCAATAATCACCATAGCCCCGATTAGAGTAATTGAGTCGGGTAGCACAAAAAATCATCGGATGAGTAAGAATTGCGAGCAAGCGGCTGCGGGTGATGGGGACTACGACGGAGGCAGCGGCGGATGATGGATGCGGCGGCGAGAAGAAGAGGTGGGCGGCGGCGGCGGCACACGAGCGAGAGGGTTAGCGATGAGCTAGTGAGGAGGAAGGGTCGTGATAGGGTTAGGAAATAAGGAGACTGAAGTTTTTCAATTTTGTTAAGTTTGTGTTTTTGCAATTTTTTAGTGGAATTGGCGCCCAAGTGTTAAAGACTTTTACCAACAGTTTTTTATCTGTTGGTAAAATCACTATTATACCAACATAAAATATAATTGTTGGTACTATGAATCTAATACCAACAGTTCAATTTGTATCTGTTGGTATAAATTTTTTTTACCAACAGATAAATTAATTGTTGGTAAATTGTTAATAATACCAACAGATATTTAATCTGTTGGTAAATAAGCACTTTTACCAAACTAGCAATCTGTTGGTAAAAGTCACTTTTTTTGTAGTGAGTGCGGGAGGTAAGCAAAATATTGATGCGATTTCTTTATTAACTGCTAAAATTGATACTTTGGTGAAAAGAATAGACCGTCAGGACTCACCTGTACCATCACCTTCACCACGTAACTCGACGAAGCATGAAATTTCAGCATGTTCTACGAAAATAGTCTGTAACGCCCAAACGCAACAAGTCCACTCTGTTGACCGAAACCCGAACATAGAATCTATAGTGAAAAGTCTTGTGTCAATCTAGCAAGAACAAAAAGAGACTATTAAGAATCTTTTGGAAAAGATAGAGGTCCTGACCCATCTAAATAAAAATCTAGAGACTCAATTAACTGACCAGGACACCTCCCCTAAATCTTCTACTGTGAATACAATGGAATACTGTTATGCTTTGACTCTTAGGAGCGGAAAACAGTTAGATAAACCCAAAAGAAGCCAACCTGAGAGTAGAGAGCCTGAACTCAAAAAAGAACCTACAGTAGATGTTGCTACCCAAAGGGATAAGATAGAATAAGGTGACCCACCAGTAACTAACCAAAGAGTCTATATACCACCCATACCGTTTCCTCAAAGGCTAGTCAAAGCTTATCTAGCCAAAGCAAAACTCGACTTTACGACGGAGTATGAGGCGAGTGAACCGATTGGGTTAGATACTAGGTACGAAGATGATTTTCATTATGAGTCGATTTTGTTCACGAGGAATCTAGCGATGTAATTAGTAGTGAGGTAAATCTTCCAAACGAGAATCTTGCTTACCTTGTACCCTTTGAATCTGATGATTTATTTGATTATTTTCTCGATGATCCTATTCCCTATTTATATCCTTCGGTTTCACCTGAAATCCTTGAGTAACCCATACCTGATCAAAAGACCTTAGATGATCATGTTAACATAGGGTATGAGGTTAACTTTTGTGAAACCTATGATATTTTTAATAAGTTGTCCTTAGGTAAGTTTAGAATTCATGAACCCTACCTTGATCCTTATCATATATACCTAGAGGACTATCCTAGAAAAATTCCGTGGACCAAATACTTTGAATCTTTTGATTTTTCTAGTGAATTTGATTTATTACTGAGAACTTTACTAACGTTTAATTTTATGAGTTTTTCAGTTTATTTCTAATCTGTCAGCTTGCAAACCGCATGGAGGAGAATTTGACAAGCTACTAAGGGCCTTGACGTCATCCGGAAAGGAGACCCCGATCCTAACTTACTAACTGAGTTTATTTTAATTTATAGAGTTTTCAATTTTTGTTCGTTCTTCCTAAATTTTTAATCCTAATTTTTGATCTCAATTTACTTATCTGATAATTTGAATGATGCCATGTGAATCGCTAGAAACATGTGAAGTGTATGGCTAACCCAATAATCATTAAAATTATAAACTTGCTCTTATTGTTATACTTTAGGATACCAAGACAAAAAGGAAACGGAAGGGAGAAAACAAAGCGAGCAAACATCAGGTAGCTTAAACGCTGGCAGCGTTTCCTAAAACATTAGCCGCGTCAGCAACAGAAGCAAAATATTTTCAGGGAGACAAAAGCGCTGGTAGCGCTTAATAAACGCGCCCAGCGTTTAACCCCCTTCTCGTTTTATTTTGACTCCCGACTCTCTCTTTTCTTTTCAAAAAATTTTGAAAGCCCTAACTTCTTTCAAAACGCCCGACGCTACTCACCCTCTCTCCAGCGCCTCGTTCTTCTCCTTGCACGCGACCACACAGCTACTCCCTCTTTTCTCTTCTCTCTCGTTCCTCCACCTCTTCCACTCTTCTTCTACTTCCTCGGCTCCCCTTTTGACCGACCGACCCCCTTTCCCCCACCCAGTTCTCTCAGTTATCCGGTTTCGACTTCCAGATCTGAAAATCGTTTTTACTTGCAATTTTGCTTCTTCTGCATTCAACGAATTAAAGGTATGATTCTTACTTATCTCTCATCTCCATTGTTACTAGCTAGTATTTCTTTGGTGTGTTTATGCAAAATCCATGAGTACTACTTTGATATTTTGTTAGAATTCACCATTGTTCATGCTTAGGTTTGGTGCACTACTTGAGTAATTTTTGATACAAGCTAGTAATTTTAGGTTGTTTGATTTGGAAAATTTGGTATCTTTGTTGATTGTTATGCAATGTGGAAGCAATGTTGTTGAATTTGGAAGTGAATGATATGAATTCTGGGAGTTGGATGTTTGATTGTGTGAACCTCTGCTTTAGGGAATTTGATGTTCTATTCTGGAGCAGTAGAGTAAGAGGTTTGATTTAGGAATTTTTTTGAATCTTGGAAACTACTGATAGGGAGGATTATGGACTGTTTTGGATTTGTCATAAATTTTCTGTGTGAAAATTTCAGGGTTTTGAACATATTGTCATAGGAGGTAATCTCACCTTGAACTAATCTTTACTGTGTTATAAACTTCACCTCTCATAGTCAATCACTAGTATTTTGTGGTGTCATTATGCATAATTTCTCACGCTACTTGTTGAATTTATTCGGTAAACCACAATTCTTGCTCAAGGATGTCGCGATACTTGAGTTTGTTTTTTATACTAGTTGATTGTCTAGAGTTTGTAACCTTGATTGAAAATCATATTTTTGTTGCTTTGGTGTGTGAAATTTAATGACATAGTTTGAAATAAGCTTAAGATGTTGAAATTTGGGTTATATATGGATTGTTGAGTGAGTTTGACTACTCTGCTTAACTTTTGTGCTTGCTCGATCTTGATTTGGTACCCTCTAAGTATCAAGCAAGCATGGGGGTATTTAAGTACGTGTGATTACTATGCTTAAACACTCACATTCAATTGATGTTTAGATGGTAAGAACGAAGAACCCAAGTTTCACGGCTGGAGATATATCATGGCAATGATGGAGCCCGGGGAAACCGAAAAAGGAAAGCTACAACTGCGGAAAAGGGAAAACAAAAAGCTACCCCATCCCGGATTCTAGGAGCTCCAACCCTTTCAATTTCGAAGGGGATGTCAAAGCGAGGTATGATTCTCTTTCTAAAAGAGCTTTGATAACTACTAAATATTTGAGTAAGAATTTCATGAGGAACTGTGGTATGCTTGATGATGTTTTGTGGTTGTTGGGACGTGCGCAAATGACTTTTTCCACCGTTGTCTTCTGCAATGAGGACAATGCAACGTTTCAGCATGGGGGGATTGAATATTCTGTGAATATTTTTATTGTTTCTCTATTTTTCGTTTATTTTCCTTTTATTTTCGTCTTTCTTTTTCTTGTTTCATGCTTATTTTTCAGTTTTTAGTGTGATTGTATTGTTTTGGGTGTGTTTCTTTTATTTGCTTGTTCTTAGTTTAGCATGCTTTCTAGATTTAGCTTGTTTGTTTTCTTTATTTGAACTTTTAGTTGAGTGTTTTCCTTAGTTTTTCTTCAAATTTTCTTTCTAGTTCTCTTGGGTTTTTCTTTTAAATTGCACCCACCTAGATTGCATTAGTTAGTAGCATATAGATTTTTATTTTCCTAGTTTTTTTTCTTTTTCTTTCTTTTGCATCCACCTATTCAAAAATCCAAAAAAAAAAAATCAGAAAAATTAGAAAAAGACCAAAAGAGATTAGAAAAGACAAAAACCAAAAAATATATAGGATATGATTAGGATTTAAAACCGGAAACACCTTCAGTGATGATTTGTAAACCTTTCTTACTTTCAGTTTAGCTTGGTTCACCTAGAAAAGTCTGGATTAGATCTCAAAATTTTTTGAAACCTTTTCTTTCAAATCTTCTGATTTTGAGACAAGTATGAAAGTTGTATCTTACTGTTTTGACTATCTTAGAAAGTATAAATGTGCGTGCCGCAAATCTTTGGGCTAAGTTTAGTTGATTGAACCCCATCCCGTGAGTCTACATTGCCTAAATTTTTGAATTGATCACTTTTATCAATTCCATATTCCCTGAGTGACTCACCCATTAGTTGCATCTCTAGAACTTGCTTTGCATATTGCTTGAGACTACATACTTGCATTGCACGCTGTGACAAAGTGATTAAGGCATTCGTTTTATTTTTCTAAACTACATAGCCAAATAGCCTACCCTACACTATATTTAACCGTTCTTTTTGCCCCGCATAGCCTTTGTTGACCCTTCTTTCATGATTGAACCCTGACAATGCAAGCCTTGGCCTTTGATATCCAGTATCCCTTTGCCTTGCTTGGTTGAATGAGAGTTTGTCGTTTTTTCGGAAGGAACTATTGGTTAAGGTGTATTTGGACAAAAGTGTGAAGTTAGGGAGAAATTAAAGTCCCACCTTTTGAATAATTAGTGTTTGGTTATGTTGTTCATTTATTATATCGAAGTGGAAGTTGTAACTTCATAAGTTTTCTTCTCCCCGATCACCCACCAAAAAAAAAAGAGAAGAAAAAAATAAAAAAAAAGAAGAGAAAAAAAAAGAGAGGAAAAGGGTGTTTAGGGAGATTCAATTTAATTTAGTAATCTTTGACTTGGTTGTATTTAGTTGAGATGTTTCATATCGTAAAGGGTGAGAGGTGAAATTCCTTGCATACACTAAGCAAGAAGTAGAGTTTAGAGTGTTATATTCATTGAAATTCAATCCAAGCATGGCTCTTAACTCCTCAATCCCAAATTTTACCGCTCCTTACCCCTAATATAAGCCCCGTTACAACCCGATAAAGACCTTTTGATTGTCACTTGTGCATTGCATACAAGTAGTGGAGAGCGAGGTTCTTACCAAGCTTATGGTAGTTGTTTCTATTGGTTTGAGTATGAGAAAACCCACATACATTCAAATTTGAGTGTTTGAGCGTTCAACTTTTTATCCTAAAGTGAGTTTTACTCTTTTGACTGGCTTATGTCCATAACTAACCGCGCATATTTGCATTATTCTTAAGACTGTTGGTGGATTTATACTTCTGAAGTACTTGTTCTCTCCTTTTTGGTTTCAAAAATTTCTTCCTTTCTCTTTTGAACTGAGTTTTGATCTTGTCCGGACTGATCTTTGTGCTTACTTGTTGAATTGATGTGTAAGAATGGTTAGCCTGAGCGGGTGTTAAGATTTTATTTTTGTATTCCTATCGAAAACTTAGTCCGCTTCTTTTTCTTCTTGGATTCTATTTTTCCTGTTTGAGCCCTAATCCTCCTGTTTTCAATTCTGACTTGCTTGGGGACAAGCAAGAGCTAAGCATGGGGGGATTTGATAAGTCGTTTTTATAAAGAGTCTTAGGGCTCAAAACGCGTTTATTTCATGCTTTTTATATTCGAAATTCCGTATTTTTATGTCAATTTCTATGATTTATGCACTTGTTCGCGAGACTGATGAGTTTTGCAGGAATTAGTGGAATTATATCAAAAAAAATGAAGAATTGAAGGAAAAGTGGGAAAAATCAAAGAAAATAAAAAAAGAGTTGAAGAAGAAGAAAGGAAAGAAGAGGAAACAACCCAAAACGTGCCACGACCCAACCCAACTGAGGCGGAGAAACAAGGCGCAACCAGCGTTTTTGAAAACGCAGCCAGCATCTTGTCCAGAAACTTCAAAAGCCGAGAAAAAGCAAAACGCAGCTAATGTTTTGTGCCCTAGCCCAGCCCTATAAAAGGGATTTATATCCGCCGTTTGAAGGCATGCGAAAATTATTCTATTTTCTTCTACACGCCGTTTAGTCATAGGTTTTCTCTGTAATTCCTCCCTTCGGGAAGCCACTCTAGTAGTTTAGGAACAAAAGAGGAGGAGAAGGAGATCGATTTGGGTGACACAAAGAGATCGAATTCGACGACTCGAACGTTCGGTTTAATTTCTATTTACTTTATGCTTCGTTATTCAGTTTTTATTATCGCTTTCTTAGTTTTTATTATGAGTAGCTAATTTCCTTCGTTTGGAGGATAAACTCTATGTATTTTGATTAAAATTGAATACAGTTTCGGTGTTAGGTTATCCTTTTATTCGTTTAATCTGCGTGTATTGTATGTCATGGTAATTTGACAATAGAACGACAGTTTGAGTCTGTACCTGGTTTTAGATTCTCGACAACAGAACGACAGTTTGAGTCTTGAATTGGAATGCGTAGATTGTATAGGTTTAGAAAATAGTTAGACATAATGATTCTTGCCTAGGGTCAATTTATAATCCGTTCTTATCTTTGATTAGGCTAAATAGTTAGAAATAATGTTTAGTTTAATCACTGTATCTCACCTAGGATCGAAAGATCGAAGTGATAAGGCCTAGAAAGATTAAAGACCCCGAATTATCTTGTTACCTGCACCGTGATTGTTGATAATTTGATTGATTGATTAGAGTAGACTCCCCTAAACTCTTTTAATTATTTGGTTGAATCTTTTAATTTCCTACTTCCTTAGTTAATTATCTGAATCATTACCCACAACCCTTTGATCGACCTAGCATCCTTTGTAGTGAACTAGTTTAGTGTGTAGTTGAACACAAGTCCTTGAGAGAGAACGATATTTTATTACTACACAGACCCGTACACTTGCGGTACACAGACACCTATATGTTTTAGGTCTGTCACCTTGTTATCTCGAATCTGCTCTTCTTCCCCTTTCATACTTGAACTCGAGCCTTCTCTTCAAATCTCAACCCTTGATTCTCCTCAATCTGGACGTCTTGGATGCATTTGAATAGCACGAAGATGGTGATCATAATGGTGTATGCTTCGATATGCTGCTGCTGCACTTATCTCTAACAGAATCTGTTAAGTGAAGAGAAAATGAGTGAGTGAGTGATATATCGTGAGAATTTGAGAAATAGAAAGATATGAGAAGAGAGAAGGAGATAAGAAGATGAGATGGAGTTGGTTGATTATGGTGTTTGGGTGTGTGTCTCACAAAAGAACCAGAGAAGAGTGAGAGGGAAAATGGACGAAAAAGGAAAGAGAAAGGAAATGGGTAAGGGGCTGTGGGTATTGGTATTAGGGTTTGGATTTTTGGGCTGGGAAAGGAGTTGGGCCGAAGGGAAAGAAAGAAGAAGGGGAAAGATTTGGGCTGAATTAGGATTTAGAGTTTAGGTTTTTATTTTATTTATCAATATTTATATTTTTCTTTCAATTTAGCAATAATAATAACAAAAATAACAAAATGCCATAAAATCTAATAATATTGCAAAATGAGTAAAGACATACCTAGAGCCATTAGTAGTGACCAGGGAACTCATTTCAATAATAGATCCTTTGAGGCCTTACTGAAGAGGTACTCAGTTGGGCATAAGCTCACCACCACTTACCATCTACAGTCTAATGGTCGAACGGAAGTCTCCAATAGGCAAATCAAACAGATATTAGAGAAAATTGTGTCTAGGAATAGGAAGGATTAGGCTGTTAAGCTAATTGATGCCTTGTGGGCCTACCAGACGACCTATAAAACCCCCATTGGGATGTCACAATATACAGTTGTTTTTGGGAATCCGTGTCACCTACCTGTAGAGCTTGAACATAGAGCTTGGTGGGCTTTGAAAGCCCTTAACCTTGATCTTTCAGTAGCTGGTGAGGTGAGGAGACTTACTCTTTGTGAGCTTGAGGAGTGAGGAGAGAAGCCTATTAGAATGGGAGATTGAGTAAGGAGAGGTCTAAAACCTTATATGATAGGATTATTCATAGAAAGACCTTCTTCCCATGACAAAAAGTACTCCTCTATGACTCTCGTTTGCACCTCTTTGTTGGAAAGTTGAGATCTTGGTGGATTGCACCTTTTGTTGTGACTCACGTGTTCCCTTCAGGAGTGATTGAGATTAAGGATCCGTCTAACAATTCTGCGTGGAAAGTGAATGGGCACAGGTTGAAGCCTTTCTTAGAGTTTCCTAATAATGCTGATGTTGAATGTGTAATATTCCATGACCCATCCATTGCTTGAAGGAAGGTGATTTGACACTTTTGTATATATTGTACATCTAATTTATCTTTTCTTGATTTTTCTTTATTGCTTCTCCTAACGATGCATTGTCAAAAGAGAAGGAATGAGTCATTGCTTGCATCCAAGGCTTCGCATGTTTGGTATACTCAATCTCCATTTACAAGTCATGTGAGAATTCATTTACGACCTAATTAGGTAATATCCTTCCTTTTCTTTTTCATACAGTTAGTGAGTTAGTTTTCTTTTCTTCTTTTGTTTTCTTTGGGTGTGCTTGATTACTTCTGCTTCCAATGTGGACATTGTTGACCGTTGTGTGTGCGAGTGGGGGTGGCATGCATGCCGGCTTGTATTTTTCTTCTCTTTGTGAGTTTTTCTTTTGTGTGATCTTTGTTTTCTTTTGTGTGTGGTGTCACCTTAGTCACAATGAGGACGTTGTAGAGTTTTTGTGTGGGAGTGGGGTGGACAAGTGCGTGTACAGTTTTTGGAAAAGAAACAACTTTAGTTGTCATGGAAATTAGGCGAAATTTTTAAACTTTTTGTCAGCTACAGGTAGTTTGTATGCATGGTTGTGTCATTGATTGTGAGAATAGTGCAATTGCTTAGTTATGAATAGTTAGTGAATGCTTGATAGGCTTCAAACAATCATTTGATTGTTGCTTCTCTTAAACATAATAACCTCACATGTATTTGTAACTATGTGGTATCCTTAGAAATTCACTTGTAGGCTACTTAATGTGATGGTTTTGGTTTAGGAGGAAAGTTTTAGCTGCTTAAATATCCATGCTCTAATTAAGAAAAACTGAAAAACAATGGAAAATAATTAATAAAGGAAGTTATTACACCTATACGGGTTGGTATGAGTGGTACGATGCTGTTAACCCTTAAGCACTTCGTTAGCGTATGGAGTTGCCCGCGTTGGGAGGGTAAACCCCATTTATGGGTCGTGTAATTCCCGAAAATACTAACACAAATGTTGGTTCACCTACATAGATCGGTGCGAGTGGTGCGGCGGTCACGACTCTTAGGCACCTTGTATGTGAATGGAAAGGATCTATGTTGGGAGAGTAGACCCCTTTCAGGGCCGCTTAATTCTCGAACAAACCTATATCAAACAAAGGTAGTTGAACGCAATAAGTGTTTATCCTTGATCTATGTAACCTGCGACCCTCACCAAGCCAAGGGCGACATAAAATAGAGAGGGGAACAACCATTAATTCGTTAAATAAGTTGAGCATGTGTGTTTGAGTAGTTATTTCTAACATATTGAACCTTGACTTGAACAAAAACAAGCTGGAAACACTACACTTAAGCACATGGAACCCATCAAACTTATGCATAAGCGAGGTGAAAAATGTGAAGTTGAGTAATGGTGTTGCTAGTTGCCTTGAAAGTGTTTATTGACTGTTCTTGGTTGGATGAATGCATTGTTTGAGTAATTAGCTTCGTGACAGTGTGTGTGAACCTCCTTTGAGCTGACCTTTTTCTCAATTTCGCCTCTTTTATCTCACAAAGTGTTTCTCCTCCGTTCTTTTCTTTAGTTTTGAGTTTTCTTTTCTTTTTCTTATTTTTCTTTTCTTTTCCTTTGCTTTTGTGGGTATAGCGTCTATAAACCTTCATGAGACCTTCCTCGTCCTCTTGGGCTGCCAACGGGTTTAAAGGGCTTGATACATGTGCTAAATGCATCCGCGATTCCTGCGAAAGTGAGTTAGGGTAGTTAGTTTCTTTTTCTTATTGTTTTAGTTTGCTCAGGGCGAGCAAACCCTTGTGGGAGTGTTGTTCGGTCTCGTTTTGAGCCGAATTGATATCCTTTATAAGAAGTTGTGCTTGTTTTTAATAATCATTTTAGTTTTTGTTATTAAGAAATGATGTTCTCCCTAAGGAACTTGGTCACTGCCTGAGCATCATTCTTCTTAGTGGGGATGACCTCTACCCACTTAGACACATAATCAACAGCTAGGAGAAGATACTCATTCCCAAAAGAGTTAGGGAATGGTCCCATAAAATCAATACCCCACACATCAAACACATCAACAAAGATCTGAGGTTGTAAGTGCATCATGTCTCTCCTAGTTATCTTTCCCAAGCTTTGGCATCTAAAACACCGTTTGGAATAGTCATGGGCATCTCTAAAGATGGTAGGCCAGTAAAACCCACTCTGCAAGACCTTATAAGCAGTTTTCTTTCCACTATATACCCCCACAAGGCTGGTCATGACAAAAAGAGAGGACATCCATAATGGACTCATCATGCATACATCTCATAAAAATCTGGTCAAGGCAATATTTAAACAAACACGGGTCATCCCATGCAAAATTCTTCACAATGTGAAGAAGCCTATCCATGTCATGCTTATTCCAATCAATAGGCATCTCTCCGGTCACTTCGAAATTCACAATATCAGCAAACCAAGGTTCCACTCCCACACTAAAGAGTTGCTCATCAAGAAACTGAGCGGCAATAGGGTGGAGTCTACTGTAACAGGTACAATCGTAGAAAGGTGGTCAGCTACAAGACCCACCTAACCATGCATATAAACCACCTGTAGCCGACAAAAAGTTGTTTCTCTTCCATGCATACAAATTTCACCTAATTTCCATGACAACTAAAGTTCTTTCTCTTCCAAAAACTGTAAGGCATTTGTCCACCCCACTCCCACACAAAAACTCTACAACGTCCTCATTACGACTAAGGTGACACCACACACAAAAGAAAACAAAGATCACACAAAAGAGAAGAAAAATACAAGCCGACATGCATGCCACCCCCACTCCCACATAAAAAGGTCAACAATGTCCACGTTAGAAGTAGAAGTAATCAAGCACACCCAAAAGAAAACAAAAGAAGAAAAGAAAGCTAACTCACTAACAGTATGAAAAAGAAAAGGAAGGATATTACCTGATTAGGTCATAAATGAATTCTCACATGACTTGTAAATGGAGATTGAGTATACAAAACATGCGAAGCCTTGGATGCAAGCAATGACTTATTCCTTCTCTTTTGACAATGCATAGTTAGGAGAAGTAATAAAGGAAAATCAAGAAAAGATAAGTTAGATGTACAATATATACAAAAGTGTCAAATCACCTTCCTTCAAGCAATGGATGGGTCATGGAATAGTAAACATTCAACATCAGCATTATCAGGAAACTCTAAGAAAGCCTTCAACCTGTGCCCATTCACTTTCTACGCAGAATTGTGAGATGGATCCTTAATCTCAATCACTTCAATAGCATAATCAGATGCATCACACATGATCTCAAATAGCAGTCCCCAAGTGGGAGGTTTGAGAATAAGAGGAGAAATGAGGGCTTCCTTAAGTAGATTAAAGGCCCTCGTACAATCATCAGAAAAATGGAATGGTACCTCCTTAACTAGCAATGAAGACAAGGGCTTAGCAATCTTACTAAAGTCTTTGATGAATCTCCGGTAAAAGCCGGCGTGTCCTAGGGAAGATCGAACTTCCTTCACAAAAATGAGAGGCGACAAATTCGTAACTAGGTCAATCTTGGCCTTATCTATCTCTATCCCATCCTTAGAAATTACATGCCCTAGGACGATCCCTTTTTACACCATAAAATGACATTTTTCCCTATTAAGGGTCAAGCTCTTTTCCTGACATCGAGTCAGCACGCGACTCAGGTTAGCCAAGCAAGCATCAAAAGAATTACCAAACATAGAAAAGTCACCAATGAAAATTTCAACACAATCCTCCACCAAGTAAGAAAATATAGAAATCATGCATCTCTGGAAAGTCGCAGTGGCATTACACAAACCAAAAGGCATTCTTCGAAAAGCAAAGGTGCCAAAAGGGCATGTGAATGTGGTCTTTTCCTGGTCACAAAGACTATGGAGACTTGGGTATAACCAGAATAACCATCAAGAAAACAGTAATACTCATGCCCAGGTAGTTTCTCAAGCATCTGATCAATGAAAGGGAGGGGAACTAACTCTCCAACCAGAAGTGACACGGGTAGGAACTAACTCTCCCTGTTCACTCTCAACAATAGTCAATCCAACTCTCTTAGGAACCACATGAATGGGACTCACCCACTTGCTATCAGAGATGAGGTAAATAACATCATGATCAAACCACTTAAGGATCTCTTTCTTAACTACCTCCTTCATTTGTGGGTTCAATCTCTTAAGGGGTCTCTATGACCAGCATTTTCATCCTCTAAAAAGATTCAATCCTAATAAATAGATGGGCTAATCCCCTTAATGCCACCCAAAGTCCACTGTAAGGCTCCCTTGTTCTTTCTAAGAACTCAATTAATTGGTTTTCCTAGTCATTACCTAAGTCAGAAGCAATAATCACCGGATAAGTCTCACTATGGCCAAGAAAAACATATTTCAGCTCAGAGGGAAGGGGTTTCATCTCAAGAGTGATGGATGAAGGTGGTTCAGGCTCTACTATCTCAGGTGTGGTTTGAGATGCAAATAAGGATTCATATAGCACATCACCATCAAACACATCAGAATCACACAGAGAATTCACATAATAAGGATCAATGCCTAATTCAGTCAACTCATCAACACATGACATATCAATAAAATCAGGGCTCTCACTATCATCAACAAAATCACTCACCCAATTAAGGGCACTCTGATCATGCTCATCAAAACCTAAGGGTGACTTTTGCAGGTCAAAAATGTTCAACTCCATAGTCAAATTCCCAAAGGTCAATTTCATTCTACTATCTTTACAGTTAATCCAAGCATTAGAGGTAGCAAGAAAAGGATGACCTAGAATAACGGGGATCTCATCTCTAATACTCTGAACTCTAGTAGTCTCTAGTACCATAAAATCAACACGAAACACTAACTCCCCAATCTTAATCAAGACATCCTCTGCTACCCCTTTAGGTACCCTAGTAGACCTGTCAGCCCATTGCAACACCATCCTAGTAGGATTTAGTTCACCTAATCCAAGCATTTTATACACATGCAAAGGCAACAAATTCACACTAGCACTTAGGTCAAGCAATGCTCTTTCTATCAAACTATCACCTATGGCGATAGAGATAGTGGGACATCCAGGCTCTTTGTACTTAACGGGAACTTGGTTCGAATGAATGGAACTCACACTTGAGGCTAAGAAAGCCTTCTTTGGCACTTGGGTGGCTCTCTTGGTGGTACAAAGCTCCTTAAGGAAATGAGCATATGGAGGACACTGTTGGATGACATCTAAAAGAGGAATGTTCACCTTAACTTGAGAAAAGGTCTCCCTAATTTTGTCTAAAAACTTTTGATCTTTATTCCCCCTTAACCTCTGAGGATAAGGTGGAGGTTGCTTGTAAGCCCTTGAAGGTGGTGGACTAGTCAAAGGGTTGGCTTTAGACAACGTCTTAGTGATAGGAGGCGCAACTATGGTAGTTGGCCTCTCTTCATAAGGTTGATCATCTAAAAAAACAAGCTCATCAACAAGTTCATCAATCACAGTTTGTTTACCACACACATAAGAAGATTTCATTTGCACCCTATTGTCTACCTCTTTCCAAGAACGAAGAGTAATCACAACATTCAGACCTCTAATCTGACTAAGGTCAAAAGATGACAAACCTGAAGCTTGCCCATTGGGGTTTGCCTCAGGTTGTCCAGGGAAGGAACCTCTATCCCTATTAGCCAACAACAATTGAGAGAATTGTTCATGCATTTGTTTCATCATTTTCTCATGTATTTTCTCTATATCACTCTTCAAGGAATCCTTAACGTCTTTCAGACCATTCTTTAACTCCCTAATCTCTTTCTCATACCTATCCTCATTAGTGTACCCTGGTGGAGGTCGGGTTTAGGCAATCTGGGGTTTGATAGGTGGCCCTCTAGGAGCTTGATAAGCTACCTGGGGTGGTGGTCGAGGTTGATAAGGAAGGTTTCCTTGGAAACCTCCTCCTTGGTTAAGAGGTGGCCTCAACACATTCTGGTTCCCAGGGCCATAAGAGAGTAAGGGGTGCTTGTGCATCCTCTGGTGTTGGTAAGGTTGGTAATGGTCAGGCCTGTAGTTATGGTATATCGCATTCACATTCTCAAAACTAGTAGCCAATTGTTGAATATAGAATGGATAAGCAGAAATAACATGTTCAACACTTTGGCACAAAGCACATAACACATGAGATTGGGGGTTAGGGGTAATAAGATTGTCCCAAGAATTAACCTAGGCCCAGGTTTGGGGTTGCGAGGCAGCTAATTGTTGTCAGGCTAAGATCTTAATCATATTTTCAAGAGAAGCAAACCTAGCCTCATAGCTTGTACTCTCACTCACAGCATGCACACCCCCTTTAGCATTTGACAATTAGGCACCTAAGAACTTATCTTTAGTTGCACCCCATTGCATAGCTCTCTCAGACATGCTCTCTAGGAAATCCCAAGCCTCTTTAGCAGTTTTATCCATGAAACCTCCCTGACACATTGACTCTAGTGTGGCCCTAGTGTTCTGGTCGACACCCTCATACACAATCTAACACAGTCGAACCAAGTCAAAGCCATGGCGAGGAAATTGGGACAACAGGTTTTAAAACGTTCAAAGACCTTCCAGTAAGGTTCTCCTACGTCCTATCTAAATTTTAAAATCGAGTTTCTAAGTTGGTCAGCTAAGGAGTTTGGAAAATACCTTTTCATGAAAACCTTTAGGAAACTATCCCAAGATCTGTGGACCTGGGTTTGATGCTATACATCATCCGCTTAACGGCGTCCCTCAAAGCAAAAGGTAAGTATTTCATAAGCACATAATCCAATGGAACTCCAGGAGGGGTCACCATACTAATGTATTCTTTGTATTTGACGGTCCATATGAGTGGTAACCCAATACCCGGTGAAGAGCGGTAGATTCTGGGTGTGGTACTACCTAGGGTCAAAAGTCACTTCGGGAGGCAATGAGGGAAGCACAAAACATGGGTGGGTCATAGGATGGGTACAACTGGTCATTTAAGGTCACCCTAGGTTCTTCTTCTCCAACCATCCTTGGTGATTCTACTAAAGGTGTCTCCCTCCTAACCAGTCTATTGGTAATAGGACTACGAACCCAACCCTCAGATTGTTGCACTTTTCCTGTTTTTGTTGATTTCTCAATTTCTCAATTTTTTGTTGTTTTTTATTTATAAGACTAAGCTAAAAAAGCAATAAACTACTTACACATAAACCAATAGCCCAATCTACTAAATAATGCCATCCCTGGCAACAGCGCCATTGTTTGGTTCTAGTATTTTGTGGTTTTCTAAGTTAGGTTGTCGTACCTCAGGGATGGGTGTTAGGTTTCTAGGAAATCGGCTTGGTAAAGTTTTCAAGTTGCATGAAGCAATAAATAATTAAAAGCAATTTAAACTAATCGAAGCATGGATTAAGATTAACAATAATGAAGAAAGCATGAATCAAAAGATGAACTAAACCTAATTTTAACAAGAAGTAAATCTCTAATTATAATACCAATTAATAAGAAAACAATAAATCTAATAATGAAATTGAGAACAAGAAATTATACCTTCAATGTATTAAATCTTCACTAATTCTTCATCTAGAATCCTTCACTCGGACCTCCTCCCGAACAAACAAGAAGATGTGATTTGGATTACTAATTCTTCACCTCGAATCCTTCATCTAGAGTCCTTCACTCGAACCTTACCAAACCGACTGCTTCCAAGAAATTAGCTTGGAGAACCGGCCCACCACGATAGGTATGGGCCACATCATTTGTCATTTTCTTCGACAACAAGGGTTTGGCGCCTACCTCGACAGCTGAACGCAGAGGTATTTCTCAAACCCTATAGATAAAGTGCGGCTGCAAAAGATGGACATCCTAGCCAAGCACCCAGACCAGATCATCTACTTGCACGGGCATGGTGAGAACAAGACTTATGTTTATCTTGTTCCGGAGTGAGCCAAAGAGTGGCTCGACATCACGAACCCCAACAACTAGTCGTGTGGCCAAGACTATGGTGGCTACCGGAGGGTTGGTAGCCCGGATGTGCCTCGGGAAGGAGGTGAAGAGGAAGAAGAAGAGGGAGAAGAGAAAAAAAAAAGAAGAAGAAGAGGAACAAGAGAGCTACACCGACCTAAGTGAAGCGAGTGGGAGTGTAACTCAACCATGGGAAGCTTCACTTGGGTAACTTAACTCTCAATTTGAGCAGTTGAGTGTCAATTTTCGAGAGCAACGAACCCTACTCCAAAGCTAACACAATCTGCTGGAAAGCCAGTAGGATTTGCTACGTGCCCAGCAGAACACACTTGGAAACGTTCATGCACAGCTTAAGCGGCACGAGGAGTATTTTCAGCAGCAAAACCAATACTGGAGCGATTGGGGTTACTACCACTACTCCATAGCCGGCCACATCCCGACACCGGATGGTTATATAAACCCCCACTACCCCGGCTACTTCCCTTATTATCCATATCCTCTCCCGGGAGAGCCTGAGCAGTGAATTGTAAGTGTCCCCACCCCCACTTCACTCTCTTGTTTGTTTTGCAATGTATTGATAATGTTAGATACGTGTGGTGGGTGCTTTATCGGAAGTTTAGGAGAGTCAATCGCTAAGTTTGGTTCTGTTGAGTTCATTGTATCCATGGTTTGATTGTCCCGCATATATCGTTTCACTTTCCTTTGGCATGTTCTTAGTTGTTGTGTCTTGAGTTACACAAGTGGTGAGATTCGGGGTTGAGGTTAGTTCCTGTCAATGTATATGTTGTGAATAGTTTTTCATTAGTTCGTTAGTTGACTAGTGGTTAGTAAATATTTGTTTTTCTTTTAATCTTGCATATGATCATTCATACCTAGGATGGTTTTCTTGATTATTTCTAACCTAAACTGTGATGTTCTTTAGATCGCGGGTCGAGTTGTTCTAATTGAAGACCCCGAGGTAACTTCTTTCCGCTCTTTTTAAATGTGTATATATCTTTGATCCTCTTCGCATGCTTAATTTTCCTTTAGGTGGAAAGCCTCTTTGAGTGTTTATGTTGGGATTATTTTGTTGTTGGAACCGTATGGGCTCGCGTCACCACTACTTTTTGCTTGTTAGGTGCTTTTGTTTATATGCATTATGTAGGCTTTCTACCTTTCATACGACACCCTTTCCACAATGTAGGCTTTCTACCTTTCATGTTGAGGGTTGATCACCTAGCATAGCATTTTGTTTTCCTTTTTTATTTTTTATTTTTTATTGAATTTGAAAATTTTTGTTGAAAATGAAAGAAAAAAAAGGAAAAAAGTTGTGAAAACCCTAAAAGTATTTCTTTTTCTATTAGAAGATGCTTTCATTCACAATCGTGTAGGTAGTTGCCTAATTGGCCAATTTAATCATTTAGAAGTGGCCGATATGAATAATGGTAGGCCTTAGGAAGGATTTCTGCCATGACTTACCTTTATTAGACCTTGATATGGAATGTGAAAGCAGAGTCCTCACTCTTACGCACCCCGATTTTGATTTTCTTACCCAAAGTTAGATTGTTTGAGTTGTTCATTGCTCTTGCTTTTCATAATTAATTGCATAATGTCGGTTTCACCAATGAGGGTTGGTGTAGCTGGACGGCGCCCATGGCCCTTAAATACAATGTTTACGTATGGAGCAACCTGAATTGGGAGGGTAACCCTTTGCGAAGGCCAGTCAAATTCTCGAGACAAACCGACGCCCCTAAAATCTAGAGAAAAAAAGAGAAAAAAAAGAAAGCAAAGAAAAAGAAAGAAAAGAAAAGAGAAGTTGAAAAAAAAAAAATAAAGAGTGAAGTTAAGTTAGCTAATAATCCCGAGCTAGAGCATTAAAGCAACTCTAGCCGACCGACTTAAGTTAGAAAGGATCGGATAGGGCCCACTTGCACATATGCACGAGGATTCTTGCTCAACATGAGATGTCGGGGTTGAAAACTTCAAGGATTGACAGTTTTCCAACCTTTGTGTCCTTGTTTGTTCATGTTTGCTTCTTTCATTAATTGATGAGGCGGGTTGGGGAACTAAGTGCATGATTGGGGATGAGACTATCTTCTTTTTCTTTTGTTTTTGTTTTTTGTCTTTGTGTTTCACCTTTTCTTCTTTCCCTTTTTCCTTTCTCTTGGCTTTTGTGGCCATTGTGGGTATAGTCGCTACAAACCCTCAGGAGACCCACCTCATCCATCTGGGCTGCCGGGGGTTTAAAGGGCTTGGTGCATACGCTAAATGCACTCGTTTCCTCCCACGACGGAGGAGTAGGTGTTTAGGTTAGGTAGTTTTTGTTTTGTTTTGTTTTGCTCGGGACGAGCAAAAATTCAAGTGTGGGGATTTTCAGGCCCTGTTTTAGGCCTAAATAACGCCTTGGGGCTTCTATTTTGGCTCGATTGCAAGTCTTTTTCATCGTTTTTACTAGCATTTTAGATGTTTTGCAGGTTTTCGCACTTTTGGAGCAAAACCTAGGCATAGGAGCAAAATCGAGGCTTTTCAGGGAATCCTGAGCGATTTTCCGAGCCAAGCCGAGTCGAGAAGCAGAGCGGAATCGACCCGGAAACTCTTTCCTTCATGTTTGAAGCAAAACACGCGCGTAGCACCCGCTACAACCCTTATAGCAGGCGCTACAACCCATGGAAGGAAGCAAAAGGGGAAGAGGTTAGGAAGGCGCCGCAGCTGCTACACTTGTTGTGATACTCGCGACCATGCAGCACAGGGCATCGATCTTCCTAGTTGGTCGCTGTAGACACCGAATTTCATACCAGGATAAGTGTACAAACCAGGAGCAGCAAGAAAAGAGGCTAGAAGTAAAGTAAAGCCACTGGGCCTCCATCAATCAAAAGTCATCGGGCCAACCCACCACAACAACCTTCATTTTTCACCCTTTCCAGATACATATGCCCACCATTTCGAACCCCATTTTTTCCACAAGTGTCGTTGACCCCATATCTTTTGATGAGAGTAAAGCATGTACCATATGCTTCTCAACGCCTTATGAATCGCTTCAGACGGAGTCTGTATGAAATAGTTATGGTCGTTCGAAGTTGCACTTAGTAAGTGGCATAGGCCATGCGGCCTACACCAACTCCCAAGCCCAGAAACCAAGTCCTGCAAGGAATTTCGGCCCAGAACACGAAGCATAGGCCGCTTAGCCTTTGACATTAAATATTCGTTCCATTGTCAACTACAATGTCAGCGATCCGTGTGCATAAATATCATAGGCCGCTTAACCTTTGCAATTTTATTTGATTTTGGCACCAGAATCATCATCATCCACATCCCTTGATCATAACCTCGCATATTGACCTTGTTGACCAAGAAATTGCCATAGGCCGGGTGACATATGATGTTGCATGGTGAGGCATGATTTTTGGATCATGTCTAACCCTTTCATCTTCATCCCTCACCTCTCCACCTATAAATACCTAATCATTCCACCCTCATTTCATCAACTAATCCCACCAAAAAACCTCCATACACTCACTCTATATTCTCTCTATTACTATCCATTCTCCTCTCTAATCCTCCCACATAATCATCATCATTATCACCATACCATCATTCATACACCATCTTTCTTGCCATCCATACACTCATTGTTCAGTCTCGTTCCGAGCCGAATTCTATCTCTTTTATAGGGTATTTTTGCTTATTTTAGCCCCTTGAATATATATTAGACATAGTGATTTTGTGTTCTGTAGGAAAATAAGGATTTAGAAGTATTTTGGGCTCAATTGAGGGTTTTTAGGGAATCTCGAGCAATTTCCCGAGTCAACCCGAGTTAAGAACCGAGAAGGACCCGAACCGAGAACTCCATTTCCATGTTGGCGTAGAAAAAGGGCGAGAAGGCAGACTATTGTCACGCCCGTGATACGTCGTGACTCGCTCGCGAAGAAATTCTGGAGTATCAGCCAAGCAAAGCAGCAGTCGGACGTTGCGCCCGCGACGTGTTGCTCGGAGAAGGACAGTGTTGCGGACAGACAGCCCACTCGCTCAAGTCATCAACAAGTCGTGCCCGCGACCTTAATGTAACGCCTGCGATGCATGAGAATGAACGATGGATAGACGATGGCCAGTGGGCCAAGTCGCCGGCAACAAGTGCCAACTCGCCCGCGACTGCCTATTTCTGCGTAAACCTGCTGCGCGTGCTGCGATTAAATCCTAGGGTTTAGGGGTTGTAATTTCCTTCTTCTATAAATACCCACTTGTATTCAACACTTTTAATGAGGTAATCTAGGTAGTTTAGGAGTAGAATTAGGTTAGATTATATTTAATTGCTTTCTTTAATTTTCCTTTAATTGTTCTTCAAGTTTTCAATTGTTCTTCAAGCTTTCTCAATTCAAGCAAGTTTCCATTGAAGTTTTACAAGTTCTTTCTCTCTCTCTCTCTCTCTCTTTCTCTCTCTAATCTCCATTGATGTTTGATTTCAAAGGTTTCTAGGGTTAATCTCACCACAAATCCACTATTAGTGAGAAGGAGGGTCAAGGGTTACCAATTCTACCTTCTAGTGACAATTTGGGGATCCTTGGTAATCCAATCCACAATTTCTTATTTGTTCGGGGGAAATTACAAGTGTAGATTGAAGATTAGAAGATTTTGGTCATCAAAGGTATAATTTCTTATCTCTAATTTCGTTGTTCATTCCAGTTTTCATTTCTTGCTTTAATTGCTTTATTTGCTTTCATGCTCTTAATTGCTTTCTTTGATTCATGCCTAGGTTAGATTTAATTTCTTTCCTTTACATAATTTACTGCTTTCCGCATTGAGAAAACCCCAAACACAAACCGATTCCCTTAATCAAGCCTAACACCCATCCCTGTGGACCGACAACCCTTACCTAAAAACCTCTAAAAATTACAACCGAACAATGGCGCCGTTGCCGGGGATGGCGTTATTTGGTAGATTAGGCTATTCGTGTTTGTGTACATAGTTTATTTATTTCCAGATTCTAGTAAGAAAATGTAGTGAAAAAAATTGAAGATCGAAAAAAAAAAGAGAAAACAGAAAAAAAATAAAAGAAAAAAAAAGAGAAAAAAAGAGATAGCATGTTTTAGCTTCCCTCAAAATGAGCAAGAATTATTTTGTGATTATCGTGATAGATTAAATGATTATCTTGCTTATTGGGCCCCTCATGGTTATATTTATTCTAATTGGGAAGTGTTAGTTGTTATTAATGAGGGTTTGAACTTCGAGACCCGTTCTCTTCTGAATTACTTTGATTTCAATGTTGAAAATGATTATCGGGCTTGGGAATTATTTGATTGGTTGTATACGGATACTCGCCAATTTGGGGAGACTTTTTATTCATCGGGTTCTTGCTTTGGTAATCCGTGTGCTCTTCATGCTCAATTGCACTATGAGAAACGTTATGTGCAAAATTCTTATGATCCTTCTCCATGTGATGTTGTCGAGTCTCGTCATTTGTGTGTGCATTGTGAATCTCCGTCTCATGCTTCGGAATCTTGTGTGGACATTAGCCTAGATAAAATTTGTGCTGAAATAGATGGTTTACAAGATAAGATGCATAAATGCATGCAAGAAGTGGAACACGTGTTTAAAACTAGTGTAGAAACTTTTCTTTCACAAAAAGTTGATTCAAATGTTGAAATAGGTCATTCATGGTCTTTGAGTCTTGAAATGCATGATTCTTCTTTGTATGACTATGATGAGAATGATGACTACTACGATAGACCTTGTTCTGCATGATGACTTAGCAATTCCTCAGCTCTAGCCCCACCTATTGAGCATGAGGAACATGTTGATTCTGTGTGCGATGATGTAGAAATTTATGAAAACATGCTAGATGATGAACCATTGTCAACACCATTGTCCATGCTTTTGTGTGAAAAAAAAGTTGGGATTGATGAATGCCATGATGCTTGTGATGCAATTGAGTATGATCTTGTTGATAGTGAAATTGAATCTGTTGTGATTGAATGTGTGCTTGATACTGAGTTAATCACTTTCATTGAGAATCATTGCATTAGTGAGGCATTAGCTACCCTTGCATGTGAGTCCATTGCTGTGCATTCTTGTGATGATGAGCATAATTCTTTGGGGATTGATCGTGATTGTTTGAACTTGGTTGTTGACAATGATGTTTTTGATGATGACATGCTTTATGAGTCATTCACGATGAGTTATGACCCGGGGCCTTCTATTTTTACCTTTGACGTTGTTTTAAATGATGCACCTTTGTCTTTTGATGTTGATAGTTCTTCTAGTGAGTCTAATATTGATGAAGATGAAGATGTGCTTGTGTGTGGTGTTGGGAGTGTTATGATGTGGTCTAACCCTGCTTTTTCTTTATCACCCATTGATGATTATGATGATTATTTGGATGAAAGTTGTGATTTGGAATCGGTGTTTGATGAAAATTGCATGGATATTGAGTGTGAATCATTGTTGGCATCCAAGTATTCGCATGAGCATGTTCAAGATTGTGTTGTATTGTTCCCTCCTGTTGATTTGTATACCCAATTTCCATTTACGAGTCAAAGGGAGGATCCATTTGTCATGTCTCACTTCACCATGCCTAGGAAAGTCTTGTGCATTCATGTAGTTCGTCCTTTCTCTGACTTTTCAAAGGCTTTTGATAAATTGTTAAGGGCACTAATGTTTGTTTATGTGCGATTGCGAGTGTGCTCTTACCTACACCATTCTAAGCTGCATGAGAGGATGCATGATTTGTTACTCCGGGCGTTGAATGGTTTTGACTTGGAGCCCGATATCGTGAGGTGAGAAGGAATGAGCTTATTGATAAGAAGCCTTCTAGGTAATATCCTTCCTCACCTATCTTGTATAGTAGTAAGTTAGTTTTCTTTTCTTCTTTTATTTTCTTTTTGTGTGCGTCTTTTTCTTTTATTTTGGGGTATTTGCTTACCTACTTCTGTTTCCATTTGAGGACACGACAACCTCTTTGAGTGGGAGTGGGAGGGTAGTGTGCATTCATGCTTTTCGAGTCTAAGAAAAAAAAAGAGAGAGTGAGAGTCGTTTTGTAAATATTTTAGTTTCTTTAGTTCTTTAGTCCTTAGAGTCACGTATAGTTTGTTTTTGTTTTTGATCTTGCATCTGAACCATCACACATAATATGCTTTTGTTGTTTATTTCTAACTTATGGTGTGATGTTCGTTGGATCGCGGATTGAGTGCTTTTAATTGAAGATCTTGAGGTAACTTCTTTCCGTCATCTCTTCTTGTGAATATATCGATGATCCATGTTGCATGCTTGGTTTTCTTTTTAAGTGGCAAACCCCTTGAGTGTGAATGTTGGGATAATTTTTTTGTTGGAGCCGTGTGGGCTCGGGTCGCCACCTCTTTTTATGTGATAAGTGTTTTGTATATATGCTTTTCTTTGGTTTTCTACCTTATTTGTGACACCCTTTGATGGAGACCATCATGGAGAACAATCAGCAACAGTAGCTTCATCAGCAAAGGAGGCATCTACCAGAGCTTCATCAGTACTTTCAGCAGAAGCACAAGATGGAGACCATGCTGATTTACCAAACTCAGCTGCCAAGGAAGCAAATCCAGCAAAAATGGCAGACTTCCAAATCCCAGCACAGACGGCAGGTCACTCAGTAGGCTTTTCAGCAGATCAAGCATCCAGCAGGAGGTTTTCAGTATAACCACCAGCCACCACTCCACCAGCAGCATCCATCCAAGCTTGCTACACTCTTTTAAAGCAAGTCTTGGCATCCACAGCCACTCAGACCACCAGCATTGGTCATCCAGACCAATTCCAGTTCCCAGCAACAACAGTCCAAGCAGCTGACTTTCTCAATGTTATATCTCTTGATTGAGGAAGTTTTAGATAATGTTTCCCATGAGTTTTTTGTTCCTTTCCATGTCCTTTTCAAGTCTAAGCCAAGTCCCAGCATGATCGAGCATGGCACAGTAAAATTTAGAAGTCAGAACAGACAACCCCAGCAGGGTTGTTTTATCAGTTTTTCAGAACCCCAGTTCTAGGGCTATATGTCCTGATTTTTGTCTTTAGGGGTTGTTTTGGTCTTTCCAGCATAATATTAACCTGTTGAGGTTACTTCCAGGTTAGTATTGGCGCGGGAATTACCTCAGTAAGATTGTTTTTACACCCCTAGAAAGGAAACCCTCTCATTGGCTCATTTTGCCACCTTTTGGCAAAATTGCTCCAATCAGGATTTAGCTAGCATTCTCTTTTATTTTCTAAGCAAATGTAATCCGGATCATATTAGATAGCTTAGGATGTAATCATATGTAGTTGTTTTTAGCTTTGTAAGTTAGAATTAGATCAGAGAGATAAGACAGAAGCTTATGCTTAAGCAACTGCTAATCTAACTGTTAGCTTTCTTTATATTCTGAAGTTTTCCATCAATGAAGGGCATCTGAGTGTTCATTCAATAGTATTCTCGAGTGTCTTAGTACCTCTGAAAGTTTGTGAGTGTCCTATAACTCTCAATCTTTGTTCAATCAGTTCCTGTCACTAGATATTGGCAAAATCCAACAAGTGAAAGCTGAGCTTAATCATCCATGCTTTGGTATGTATGTGAGAGTCCATTGCCCTTGATTGCAGCTGAAGGTGTATCTGTAACAGTTGTAAGCAAGCCTATCTTAATGTTTTGTCTTGGGTTGTCTTCTATTCCAGGTAATTGCTTTCAATCAACTCTTATGTTTTAAGCATTCAGCCGTGTGTGTGGAATTGTATGGTGTATTCTGGTTTAATACTTTGATCTTTGTGAGCTACCATACATCATCATGGAATTAAAACATTGTGTTCTATCTTGGAAGTGTGTTGTAGTTGTTGTTTGAAATGGCCGGAGCTAGTAGAACCCCACAAGAAGTCTTAGAACAGACCCTAAAAGAAAAAGAAGAAGTAGAACAAAGAATGACGTTTCTAAGTGAGCAGTTACAGTATTACATGAGATTGCATAGAAATGAGTTGAATAGGGAGACTGGTGATGAGATGGAGGATGGAGAAGGTGAGAATCCTTTTAATAGGACAGGGAGAGGAGGTCGAGGTCCTAGACCTACACCTAGAAGGAGAAGAAGAGTTAGAAGATCACCTAGGATCAGTGAGCCTGAGGAGAATAGTGAGAGTGAAAGAGAAGAAAGGAGGGGAGATAGGAGGGTTGAGAAGCTAGACTTCAAGATTGATATACCTGAATATGCAGGAGAACTAGATCCTGATGTTTTCCTATATTGGTTACAAACAGTAGAGAGAGTCTTTGATTTGAAGGAGGTTTTAGAAGAAAACAAGGTGAAATTAGTAGCCTTAAAATTGAAAAAATATGCTTCTACTTGGTGGACTAATCTGCAGAGAAGGAGAGTGGAAATTGGGGAAGCCAAGGTGAGCACCTGGGTAGAGATGAGGCAAAATTTGAAGGAGAAGTTCCTTCCAGAAAATTACATGAAAGAAAACTACTTCAAGATACAACATTTTGTGCAGGGGAACAAGTCAGTGGAAGAATACACAAAGGAGTTTGAGCACTTACTTTGGAAGTGTAATATGCAGGAGAATGAGGTACAAACCTATATCAGGTACCTTGCAGGCTTGAATGAAGGGATCAAGAATGTTGTGGAGTTGCAGGTCTATGATTCCCTTGATGAGCTAAGCTATTTAGCTCATAAAGTGGAGCAGCAACAGAAGAAAGCTAGAGCAAAGGACTACAACGGCAGCAGATACCCAACCAAGGCCTATGCACCAGATAAGCCAAACCCTTACAAACCTTACAATCCCCCACAAAGAGCCTATCCACCCGCACCTCCAGCCAGAAATCCAATCCCAAGAACCGTACAAAATCAACCACAAAATCCCCCACAAAGAACCCCAGCCCCTACCAACAGACCTTATTCAAAAAGGAGATGTTTCAGGTGTGAAGGACTAGGGCACATTGCCTCAGAATGTCCAAACAAGAGAATGGTTACTCTTGCTGAGTACCAAGCAGCTTTGTTTATTGATCCTGAAAATGTGTAGGGAGAAGAACAAGAGTATGAAGAGCATGAGCATGACCCCATCTATGATGATGAGGTTATAGAAGAAGGTCCAGATGAGGGAGAGATGCTTGTGATCAGGAGAGTTCTGAGCAGCTCATCAGTAGAAGAAGCAGAAGAGCAGAGGGAGAATATCTTTCATATAAGGTGTACCATTGGAGGGAAGGTATGCTCAATGATTGTAGACAGTGGAAGTTGTACCAATGCATCCTCTAGCACCATGGTGAAGAAGCTAAGCCTGGCAACCAAGCCCCATCCAGCTACATACACCATCCCGTGGCTCAGCTCAAGCAAAGGTATCCAAGTATCTACTAGATGCCTTGTTGCTTTTTCAATTGGTCAGTCATACAAAGATGAGGTCTAGTGTGATGTCTTACCTATGGATGCATGTCATTTGCTTTTTGGGTCGACCTTGGTTGTATGATAGATCAGTAAACCATTGTGGAAGAGCTAATACCTACACCCTGACCCTAAACCACAGAAAGATTGTCCTCACACCCATGAAACCCTCACAGTTAACCAAAAAAGCCAAAACCCTGTGTCTTGAACCTAGTCTTGATGTGTTGCTTTTATCTGATCATCATGAGTTTAGCACATAGAAGGACTTGATCCTTTTAGACCTTGAAGAACCCTCAGCACCACAAAATAACAACACTTTATTCCTACCTTTACTCCAACAGTTTCAGCATGTATTTTCTGATGAAATGCCACCTGGTTTGCCACCTAAAAGAGATATCCAACATAAAATTGACTTAGTGCCTGGTCAGTGTTGCCTAATAAGCCAGCTTATAGGATGACACGAGCAGATAGCAATGAGATACAGAGGCAAGGTGGATGAGTTATTGGAGAAGGGAATGATTAGGGAGAGTTTGAGTCCATGTGCAGTCCCAGCCTTGTTAGTGCCTAAGAAAGATGGAAGCCAAAGAATGTGTATTGATTGTAGGGCCATTAACAAGATCACAATCAAGTATAGGTACCCTATACCTAGACATGAAGACATGTTGGATGAATTACATGGGTCAGCAGTCTTTTCTAAAATTGACATGAGGAGTGGATACTACCAGATAAGGATCTATGAGGGAGATGAGTGGAAAACAGCCTTCAAGACCAAGGGAGGTTTGTTTGAAAGGTTGGTCATGCCTTTTGGCCTTTTGGCCTGACCAAGGGAGATGAGTGGAAACCAGGTCCTCAAGCCACTCATAGGCAAGAGTGTTGTGGTATTGTAGACACCGAGATTTGCACCCAATTTATCGATTAAACATTTGGACCGATACCAAGATGGATTATCGTTTCAATAAGCAAAGCAAGCAAAACAACAAAAATAGTCGACCCAGTCCAATAACAAAAACCCGCACGGGTTTTGTTTGAAGAAGAAGGCCCTGAACCAAGGCAGGCCCAAAGCGCGCCCCATCCCAGGCAGCACAAAGCCCGCGCAGGTTTTCTTTGCCCAAAATGCGCCGTTTTGCCGTGCCGACGTCAACGATCCGCGTATACAGGTTTTAAAACCCGCGCGGGTTTTATCTTCGAAAACCCGGCGCCAAAATCACCTTGATCACCCTCCCTTGATATTAGCCCCATGTGTTTTTTGACCCTAGCCTTGACTACGTGATTGCATGGCATGATCTAAGGGATGTGTCTCCCTCATTTTCCCTCCTAAACACTACCCTCACCACCTATAAATACCCCTTCATCCTTCCACTCATCTCACCAACAACTCTCATAAATCCACCCTCATTATACTCTCATCATTCTATCCCTACCCTCTCTTAAAACCCTCACTAGAAGCATTCACATATTATCATACCCTCACTCTACCAAATTCCTATCAAGTCACTATCCATATATCACATTTCCATCCCCCTCACACTTTCATTCTTTCCAATCCTAAAGTCAAGGCAAAGTCAAGGATTTCAAACCGGCACATTTGGGCTCCTAAATCAAAAGAGGTTCTCTTTATTGCTTTCTTTATTATCGTTGTTTAATCATGTAATTTGTACGTTAATTCATTTATATGTGCATATTTTGTAAACCAAAAACTCCATTCTTTATATTGCATGTTAAGAATATAATTTTGTGAAATCAATTAAACTTCTCCCCGCTCTTATTCGTTTTAATGTCGATTTTAGTAGAGTCCGTTTTCTAACGGGCGAATTCAAGAATTCTTATAATTCTAGAATTCGTAACCTTACTCCCGAACCTAGAATCGGGTTTCATAGACCGGAGTTATTCTTATTATTTTTATGGTTTGTCGGTTTCCTTAAATCGGCTGGCGACTTTTTATTCTTTTATAATCTGTTTGATTATTTAATATTGAAATTTACTTAAAAATAATTAAGAAATGATTTAATATCTTTCCTCACACCCAATTTAAAGTGGAAAAATTGAGAGAAAATGTGTATGAATTAATAAAACTCACATGGGTTTTATTATTTCAGATTCATGTTCTCTGGCCCGAGGGAAACAGGCGGCCCTGCCCAAGAGCCATCAAAACCCGCGTGGGTTTTGGTTGGTTCTAGCGGCCCGCGTGCTTCCTTTTGGGCCTGAATGTGGTGTTGGCTGATTTTGAATCATTATTAATATATTTTTGTGTAATTTCAAGTGTTTAAATAATAAAAAACGGATTTGTGAATTAAATAAATTTCACCATCCCGAAAATGAATTTCGAAAATGAAAATATCCTTATTTAAGGATTAAGCAACCTTAGTCGGCTCCCGATCACTTAAGTAGCGCATCATGGAAAAAGGGTTACTAAAACTTAAAAAGAGGGTAAAACTTGAACAAATCGAATTAAATTGAATTTGTAAAAGGGAGAAGTTGATTTATTTTCGCAATTTTATAATTCTTTTTTAGGCATCCTTTGCATACCGGGCCACTAATCGCGTCTTTTGACACGTTAGCACAAAGGCGACGGTTAAGTTATACCTAGGTGATTCCCTCGAGAGCGGGTAGGCCACTACTTGTATGATGCACTCTACATTGCCAAGCATTTGGTCTCTCCTCTCCCCGCGTTACACTGAAAGGGTTTCCTTGAAGTTCTTTGAGCAATACCTCACACTCCTTACCTAAGGGTATGGAGCACGAAGATGAAAACGTGCGGTAGGCCATGTAATCCAACCATAGAAAAATCCATGAACATAGAACCTTGATTTAGGGTATCCCCTCATGTTGTATGCTATGTGCTATGTGCTACCCCTTCCCCTTCTCCTTTTTGTTTTAGTGTCGACCCTAGTTTAGAGGTTTTGTTCTAGTCCATATAAAATTCATTGGGTTGAGAAAATGATTATTTATTAATTAGAATAATTGACTCAAAAAGCGTCATGGTTAGCCCAAGTGGAAGGGCCCATTTATGCTTGAAAGATGATTATTTTGATTAATAAATAAAAATCGACTCACCTTTGATGATGTTATATGACCCTTTACAAAATTCTCCTAACGAAAGTCCAAAAAAAAATTAATTAAAAATCCAACAAAGTAAATGGATGGCATTTTAGATTGCATAATAGTCGCTAGGCTTGAGTAAACTAATTTGTCGATTTAATTAATAAATCCATCACATTTATGGCCGGCCCGTCGATAGGCCCAACCATATTGGATTTGTTAATTAAGCCAATAAATTAATTATAACTCGCTTATTGTTGACTTTGTTCAATCCTTTATAATATCCGTTTCCGTCGACTAAAAAAAATGCAATAATAAGAAAAAGAAAAGTTGGGTCGTCGGTTTTGTCAAGCATTATTCTAGTCCGCATAATAGTCATTATGGCTTGAGCCGTCTGAATTGTTAGGCTGAGTTACGGATTCTCCTTAAAACAGTCGGCCAGTGGATTAGGCCCAGCCGAATTGAGAAACACTGACTTGAGCCTATCGATTTACGATCCGCCCGCTGTGTTTGACTTTGTGCGGCCCTCTATAATGTTTCGTCCATAGGTCCATATAGAGTTAGGTCATGCACTCCCAAAAAATGGGTGAGTCTCTTGTGTCAGCATATATGTGTCGAGTCAGTAGGATCATATAGGTTTTTAGGCCATGCATGCATCGGGTAGTGTGTGTCAGAGTATGTCTTTGAGTGTTCTAACTTTGAATTTCCATGTAGGCATCATTGGTGATCGACTCCGAGCCCGCATTCGAGATCCGCGAACTGGTCGTTTGATTCCAAACCCGCATTACGATCCATCTGCAACTAGCGACAGTACCATGTCTGGAGAGCAATTCCAAGAGATCCCGGTCCAAAGCGCCGAAGCCAACATCACGAAGCATTTGGACGAGCTCTACACCAAGATACAGGGTCTGGTCTTCGCTAATTCCCTAGAGCAAGAGCAGAAGATGGGCAAAAGGCTGAATGAACAACAACAGGTGATGGATGACATGCTACAGGCCATCACTAAGATCAACACCAAGTTAGGATTAAATGTTGAGGAGGATGACGGAGAAATGCAGGGATACGAGTCTGAACCTGAAATCATCAAGATATCCCCAAATTATGAAGAAACAGGGATATCTAAGACTAAGGTTAATACACCTGAAGTAGCGAAACCTACGAGGGACCCCGCTGTTAAGGCTCTCGAACAGAAGTTAAAAAACCTCACCAAGGCAATGAGCTCCGTGCCAGCTTTTGCTGACAAGTACTTAGAGGCTCCACTGCCTGTTCAACCGACTTTGAAGGTAGCTGACAAAGTTGAAGTGCCAAATATTAGGTTTAAACCTTCTGAGAACCCCATTCATCATGTAGAAGAGTTCATGAGGCTGGCACCTTTAAACCGAATTGATGTTGACCTATACTCTACCGTCTTCCCATCCACCCTAGATGGAGAAGCAAAGGTATGGTATCATGCTCTGCTGCCCCAAATCAAAGCCAATTGGACTGAATTATTGAAGGCTTTCATCCACCACTACACACGCATACAGAAGAAACAAGCTACAGTGGATGATCTAATCGCTATGAAGCAACGGGATGATGAGTCCTTTATGGATTACTTCGAGAGGTGGCACACGAAATTGTCCCACATCAATGAGGCAATTCCTCTCCGTCTGCAATTATCCACCTTTAAGCAAGGACTCAAGAGCAGCCTATCTAAACACTTGGGGTATCATGTCATTAAAGACTTTGATTAGCTGAAGGACATCAGTGTCCAATTAGAAGCCATGCATAACGATAAGACAACTTTGCCTGGATGGAAAGGGTCCAGCTCTAACCGGAGGGCTACTAATGCGGCTAGCTACCCTCTTAAAATCATTGAGACTAACTCTATCCAGCGCAAGGGGCCTTATGTACCGAAATATGAGACTTATACGCCATTGGATGTTCCTTATTCTCAGGCTCTCGACCGTCTGGTTAAAAAAGGTATCCTGGTTTTGCCCTTACCAAAGGAAGAACCAGAAATCAAGGGCAGAAATTGGGATTCCAACCAATTTCGCTGCTATCACCGTTGCCGAGGTCACGACACCGAGAAGTGCTGGACCTTAAGGAACAAGATAGAGGATATGATAAGGGCAGGGACGTTACCAATGCCAAAAGCTGCTAAGAAACCAAACAATCAAAGTAATCCTATGCCCGAGCATGCAAATGCTATTTTATGTGGGGATTTCAGCTTCGACCCCTTTGCTTTGATTGTAGAAACAGGTCAACCTGTCCCTGAAATAGTTGGGTTCCCCGAAGGTCTACTCATTCATGGTATTTGGGATAGCGACGAGGATGATGAGCACGAGCATTCCGAGACAGAGTGGATGGAGAAAGATGAGTAGGATGATGTAGCATTCCTTACTCGATCTGACCGTCACAACAATAACAGGAATACCACCATCCCAGTAGCTGTTCCTAACCTTGCACCAACAAATGGCAGCGATAATCAGACCTCTCCTGAAGATCCTCTTCTTTCTCAACTCAAAAAGACTAGGGCTGAGGTTACCATATGACAACTCATATGCACTTCACATGCCCATAGGCAGAAGATGTTGGATGCCCTTACGACTCACGATCACCTGCAACAACTCCTGAAACTATGGTTGCTCATGTGACTACCCCGCAAGAGATGATCACTTTTGGGATTGAAGATCTACCTCAAGGGGGAGCGTCTCACAACAAAGCCTTATATCTTACAGTGCAATGCTCCAATAAAACTATCCCGCTGGTGTTGGTTGACAATGGGTCAACTGTAAATGTGTTCCCTTGGAGGACGGCACAGAAATTTGGAGTACAACAACAATACCTGGCTCAAAACGGTGTACAACTCAGGGCTTATGACAATTTATCCCGAAAGTCTGTCGGATCTATAGTGTTGCCTATTACTACAGGTAGTGTCACATGGAATGTGGAGTTTGTGGTGCTGGAAATTCCAGCCTCCTTCAATTTGCTACTAGGGAGGCCCTGGCTTCACGAGTGTAATGCTATAGCATCCACCTTACATCAGAAGGTAAAGATGTTGGTTCAGGGACATGTGATTACTATCTCAGGAGAAACCATCAATGCTGTTTTCACTCCTAAACAGTCAACTCTCGAGGTGGAGCATAACTCGATGGACGAAGAACTCTACAATTTTGAGCTCGTAGCAATGATGAGCAAGGATAAAGCACCTTTTGACTTCGATCCCTACTCAAACCCCAAGGTACATGCTATGCTCAAGAAACAAGGACATTTCCCGGGAATGTCGCTAGGAAAGAACCCGAAGAATAAAATGCCTCCTGTGTTCAAGCCTTTTAAGCAGAAGGGAAGGTTAGGCTTAGGCTATAAGCCCACTGAGAAAGAGGCTAGGTTCGCAAAAATGGCTATTATTGAACAGAAAAGAATGGACAATCCTCCCATCTTGTTCCAAGTAAAGCCCTATCCACTCACTATGAATGGACAATTTGTCAAGGAAGGTGATGACTTCCCTTACTATGGGTTTCCTGAGCCATTCTATCTGAAGAACAAAGGAGTTCAAGTTGCTGGACTGGAAGTCTTCAATGATTGCTCCATTAATATGGCTCTCGCTCGCTTCTCGCCGACAAGCGACCTCCATTAGAATGGACTCATCTTGCTGGAAGCAACATCTTCGGCATGCTGTTTGGACAAGAAGTTGTCCTGGAGAAATATGAAGTTGATGCTGTTATTGTTGCGCTGCTAACCCAAGCTTTGATCCAAGTCTTATGATTGCTGAAGACGGAGAGGTTAAGGCGGTATCGTGGGTCGACGCAGAGGAGAATAATTTTGCTTTATCTGTAGGACAGTCTGTTCCTAAGGGCATAGAGTCAGGTTTTAATGGTCTGGAGTCAAGTGAGTCTGGTCTTGAGTCTGCTGGCGATGTATTCCTTTCTGCATTCAATAAAATGAACCTTTCTGCTTACTCTGATTCTTCTTTCCCCTCTTCGCTGAGCTGCTGCGCCAATAATAATCTGGAATTTAATGAACCCTTAAAAGAATTTTCTAATGAACATGAGCATAAGATGGCGGTGTTGGAAGACACCATCACCATAAATGTGGGCGCAAAAGGAAGAAAGCTCGCTCATGGTAGAAGAACGGGTGTCCTTTACAGAGCTTCTCAAGGAGTTTGTGGACGTGTTCGCATGGTCTTACGAAGATATGCCTGGGATTGATAGGGAAATTGCGGAGCATACTATCCCTTTACTTCCTGACGCAAAGCCGGTTCGATAAAAGGCTAGAAGGATCAAGCCTGAATGGGCTAAGAAGATTGAGGAAGAAGTGATTAAGCAGCTTAATGCTAAGTTCATCAAAGCAGTCCAATATCTCGAATGGATTGCTAACATTGTCCCGGTACCCAAGAAAGATGGGAAGGTGCGCATGTGCGTAGATTTTCGAGACCTTAACAAAGCTAGTCCCAAGGATAGTTTCCCTTTACCACACATCGATGTATTAGTGGATAACACTTGCGGACACGAGCTACTATCCTTTATGGATGGATATGCGGGTTATAACCAAATCAAAATGGAGGAAAAAGACATGGAGAAAACCTCATTCACTACGCCATGGGGAACATACTGTTGTGTGGTTATGCCTTTTGGTCTCAAAAATGCTGGGGCAACATACCAACGGACGGCCAACACCCTACTTCACGATATGATGCATGTAGAAGTAGAGGTTTATGTGGATGACATGATTGTGAAATCAAGAACAAGGGAAGGACACATTCCTAACCTTTGCAAGTTTTTCCTCCGACTTCGCAAATACAAGATGTGGCTTAATCCAGCAAAGTGCACCTTCGGTGTCACCTCTGGGAAGCTGCTAGGCTATGTGGTTAGCCAATGAGGTATTAAGGTTGACCCTTCGAAGATAAAGGCTATCCAAGAGTTGCAGCCACCTAGGACAGAGAAAGAGATAAGGGGTTTCCTGGGACGAGTCCAATACATCAGTAGGTTCATCTCGAAGCTCACCATGACTTGTGAACCTTTGTTCAAAAAATTAAAGAAGGGAAGCAAAATAGAATGGGACGATCAATGTCAAGCGGCCTTCGACAAAATCAAGGAATATTTGCAACATCCTCCAGTCCTCATGCCACTAGTACCAGATGAGCCTCTACTCCTTTACCTTACTGTAACTAGCTCTGCAATGGGAGCTATGCTAGCTCAGACGGCCAAAGGTCAAGAGAGCGCCATCTATTACGTGAGTAAGAAATTCTTGGACTACGAAAGACGATATGCAGACATAGAGAAAATGGCTCTTGCGTTAGTATGGGCCACCAAGAAGTTAAGACATTACATGCTTTCACATACTGTATATGTCATAGCCGAGAATAATCCTATCAAGTTTATCATGGAACAGCCTACCATCAACAATCGCATTGCTAGATGGGTGGTCATGCTTTCGGAGTTCAATCTTCTGTACTTGCCTCAGAAATCCATCGAAGGACGGGTTGTTTTAGATTTCCTAGCCGCTTCTCCGTCAAAGGAACCTCCAAGCACTCACTTGGAATTCCCGGATGAGGACGTACTTTTCTCCAATGAAATCACATGGGAAATGTATTTCGACGGAGCTTCTAACCAAATGGGCTGCGGAGTAGGGGTACTATTGATTTCTCCAGAAGGGGAACATGTCCCTGTATCTGTGAAGTTGGACTTTGATGCTACAAACAATGCTGCAGAATATGAAGCATGTATCAGGGGTTTGCAAGCCGCCTTGGCTTTAGGCATACGCCATGTAAAATTCTTTGCAATTGGGAATTCCAGCCTCATCATTAATCAGGCTAAAAATACATGGAAGGTCCGGAATGAATGTCTCATGGAATATCAACGGAAGCTTTTGGGACTTGCCTACCAATTTGAGAAAATCAGTTTCCAGTACCTCTCAAGGGATCACAATGAATTAGGTGACGCTTTAGCCAAGTTGTCTTCAATGATATCCATACCATCAAGCACGCTACAATTACCGGTAGTAGTGGAGCTATAGTCTGAACCGGCATATATTTGCCACTTGGAAGCACGAGAGGAAGAAACTGAGGAATGGTTCCATGACATATACAATTTTCTTTGTAAGGGAGAATATCCGGCTGAGTTGGATGTTCGAGGACGTCGAGCGGTCAGGTCTTTAGCAGCACAATACTGCTTAATCCAAGATCGACTTTACAAGAAGTCACCTACGGGCATTAATTTGTTGTGCATTGACGCTAAGAGTGCCAAGGAGATCATGACTACTGTACACGGAGGAGAATGCGGTCCCCACATGAATGGACGAATGTTAGCAAAGAAGATTCAGAGGGCTGGTTACTATTGGACCACCATGGAGGCAGATTGCTTAGAGTTCGTTCGAAAGTGCCACAAATGCCAAGAATATGCCAACCTACAGCATCAACCCCTGTCATACCTGACTACTTTGACATCTCCGTTGCCATTCTCGGTATGGGGTATTGACATCATTGGCAAGATACACCCAACCGGGACAGGAGGACATGAATACATATTGGTCGCCATATTTCAAAGTTTATAATTTGGACCCTGTATTTTGGGGGTATTTACAATCTGGACCCCCAAATTTCAAAGTTTATAATTTGGACCCTATAATTTGTTTCCGGCAACAATTTGGACATAATTAGAGGGGTCCTGCCAAAAGAGGCCCTTATTGTAGTTTGACTGAATTTTCCTTCCAAAGTTGCCCTTTAATTATTTCTGTACTTCCAAATTTACCCTTCATTTATTCGGTTTTCTGGGAGTTTGGAGTTGAATAGTCACTAAGGGTGGGATATGCGTATGGGCTGTGAAATTGAAGTCTTCAGTCTAGTCAATTTCAAAAGAAAATTCAAAATAAATGAATAAATAAAATAAGGGTAAATCGGTCAGTTTATGCAAGATTTTGGTCTTCACCGGAGTCAAACTTAACTTTGGGCTAAATTTTTTGGGTCCATATTGTATAGGGTCCAAATTGTAAACTTTGAAACATGGGGGTCCAGATTGTAAATACCCCCAAAATACAGGGTCCAAAATGCAAAAAACCCCTATTTCGCTAAGTGGGTGGAGGAAGCCTCTTTTGCCAAACTCACATCCAAACATGTGGCCAAATTCATTCTTCAAAACATTATATGTCGATACGGAGTGCCTCATGAGATCATTAGTGACAACGGAAGCCACTTTCGAAAGGAGGTGGAAGCCTTGCTCGCCACTTACAAAATCCAGCATCATCGGTCCTCGCCATACCGGCCTCAAGCCAATGGAGCTGTGGAAGCGGCCAATAAGACGATGACAGGGATTATCAAGAAGATTGTTGTCACTTACAAGGATTGGCCAGACAAATTAGTATTTGCCCTATGGGGATACCGAACCTCTATACGAACCGCTACAGGGGCAACACCATATTCTCTGGTATATGGGATGGAAGCAGTCCTACCAATTGAAGTAGCGATCCCTTCGTTACGAATAGTGGCCGAGAGTCGGTTGCCAGAAGCCGAATGTGCAAGGGCAAGGTTCGAGGAGCTGATGTTGATGGATGAAAGGCGATTGAGAGCATTACATAATGTGCACGTATATCAAAACAGGATCACTCCAGCTTTTAATAAGAAGGTGAAAAGTCGTTCACTTCAACTAGGTGATTTGGTGCTTAAGGAGATGAGGGCACCTATACAAGATCCAAGGGGAAAATTTACACCTAATTAGAAGGGTCCTTACATGATTAAGGATATTTTTCCAGGAGGGGCAGCTCGGCTCGCCACCATGGATGGAGAAAATATAGTCCAGCCCACAAATTTGGATCAACTAAAGCGATATTACGCTTAATATCACCAAGCAACTGAAAAACCAATTTTTAGACACTTGGGATATATTTAATAGATGCTCATGTACTTAAGGAAAAATAAAGTTTGCGAGAACACAATATTTGTGAACAATATTCCTCCTGTATTAATTGAAAATGCAAATACATTATTTGTAACATAAGAAAATTCAAAAGGCATAATTAAATAAAAGACTATTCTGGCAAAGCAGTTTCAGTTCCTTCACTCCATCCATCTTCTAATCTTGTTTCACCTTCTCTACTTCGCCAGTTGTCTCATGGTCAATCTCCATGTCTCTGGGTCCGTTAATTGCTTTCTCTTTGTCCTTGGGCTTATAGGCCCGCCTGCCTGATTTCCGTGTATCAACTCTCGGACCAAGTCTATCTTTTACTGAGTCTCTCGCGCCAAGACGGTCTTTTACTAAGGTGCGAGGACCCAACCTTTCCTTCATAGGTGCTTGCCTTCGTCTCGCTTCCCCAGCACGGCAAAATTCAATAGCAGCAATCAGCCATCCATGATAACCGGCATCTGCGATATGAGACACATGTGCTTTTGGCGGAGATTTGAGAGTTGGTCTTCTCTCCCAATATTTTATCCATGACTCGATCATCGAACTTCGCAGTCTCAACTGATCGGGGGTCTCCCACAGAAGCTCGGGAATATCCTGCTTGCGGCCCATTTGGCGCTTCACTCGCGCCGGAAAATAAAAAGTCATGTGCGTCAAGCCAGCGAGGCACACATAAGCTTTATGGAAATCATGGGTCACACACTCGGAAATGTGCCACCATTCGATCCACCATACGATCTCCCGAAGCTCCTTTAAGAACGCCATCCATTCCGTTACCGAGCGGAGGTAAGTGTACTTTCTCTTTCTTTGACAATTTTTCGCCAACGCCGATGAAGTCCGGGGTTCGTCGATAAGGCCCAAGTGCTCCATTAACCAGATCTGTCCATCAGTAAACCAGGGTCAGAATTGCACACCAATTCTCCCAAACTTAAAAAAAAAGAAAAAAAAAGAGAAAACCCGCGCTGGTTTTGCAAACAGTAGGGGCAGCAAATCAGATAGTGACAGAAAGGATACCTGAAGTAGCAGCGGGCTCCCTCGAAAGTCATGTTCTAGATTCGGATCATCCAAGCCCATCATGGTTTCCGCTAACATCAGAGGCACGGGATTGTAGCCTCGGAACATGTCATCGACAATTTGAATTAAATTCGTCGGGCCGGTTCGTTTGCCGCCATGATAAAAGCAAAACTCGCCGAGGAGACATAATACGAGCGCTCGCACTCGTATCACGGGAACATATTCCAAAGTATCAGGAGATTGAAAATATTTGACTATAGTTTGGAAGTGTACCTTTTCGTCGAATATCGCACTCCCGATGACCCGAGATGGAAGGCATAAGAGCTCCTTGTATTGCTTGGGGGTGTCCATTGGTGTTGGAGGCGACGTCGGCCGAGAAAAATGAGTTTTCCCTAGGATCGAGGACCATTCCTCCGGGAGCGGACAAAATTCCTTCCACACGAAGCGAAAGACATGCATCTTCGGATCCCAAAAAGTCTCCGCCGCACGGAGAAAATCGTGGTTAATCCTCACTTGTCGAAGACTCAACAAGTTCGTCAGCTTGTATCTTCCGAGCTCCTTCTTTTCTTCCTTGGACAAGGTGCTCATCCAAGTTGCAAGTTTCTTCTCGAAAGCCATGAGAAAAGGGCAAGTTACAAGTAGGGGATGTTCTTTGTGTTTTTCGAAGACTTTGAAGTGATGATGAGGAGTAATGATCACGTGCATAACATGGGGTATTTATACACCCCCATTGAAGCTCAAAATTGAGAAATACAACCAGCAACAATCACATAGCCGTTGCCCTCCATATCCCATGATTTCAGCCCAACAACAACAGCTAGAAAAAAAAAATAAATAAATCAAAACCCGCGTGGGTTTTGATGTGCCTAGATCCGCCTACGCGCTTGCCCAAGCCAAAGGCCCGGGCCTACTGAGGAGAAAGCCCGCGCGGGCTTTCCGACAAGATGGGCCCGCCTGTCCACAGTCCAGCCCACCCGATTCTAAATTATATTTGGGTTATGTAATAAAAATTGGCCCGTTTGTGTATTTTTAATGCTTCGGATCCTAACTCAATGATGCTCGATTCTGAAATTCTTTGCCCGAATTTACTCTGACACTTAAGTTCTCCTTTTCTTTTTATTTTCTTTTCTTTTCTTTTTGGGAAAGCGGGATTAAGTTGGGGATTAATCCCGTCATGCAGAGAGTCGTTCAGAGATGCATTAATAAAATAAAGTTGTGCATTCACCAAGTCTTGCATATAAAAATAAGAAATAAAATGCATAAAAGTCTTGCATTAAAAAAAAAAGTAGTACAAATTAGCTTCGCGTAATAAAATAAATAAATAAAAAAAAGATGCATAGAGTCTTGCTTGTCTTTGGTTTGATCACCACATGGAGCCCGAATCGCCGCTGTCCTCAACTAGATCGGCACGAGCATGAGAAGTCCCAGGGTTAGAAGCGCCAGCTGTACCAAAATAGGTGTCCCAGGAGTAGTAGTCAGAACCAGGCGCCGTCTGAGCTGGCCTAGACAGGGGAACTTCGGAAGGATGCACGCTCGACGGTGATGAAATGGAGTGATCCTGTGAACCAGCTAGCCATGAATGGTTAGGAACACGCCACTCAACAGAAGGGGTAGGCCATACAGGACTAGTTCCATAACCAGGGGCTGGCCAACTAGAAGAACTAGATACTCCTAGCCAAGAGTGTTGGGGTACAGACCACTCTTGCGTATCCACAGGCCATGAAGGACCCATTCCAGGAGCCGGGACTGGCCATCCAGCAGAGTAAGAGCCAAAACCAAAGGAGAAGGCATCGTATGGTGCAGGACGTGAGGTAGCGTCATCCGCTAGGGCCTGACCGCCAGGATACCCTACGGATGCACCTGACTCATGGTCCCTCACCACAATCTCTCAACCACGATGAGTAGAACGCACTGAAGTTGGAGTGCGATGGGAATGAGACGGTCGGTTGGTAGCACTCGATTCTGAAGCATTCTCCACCCAGTAAGAGTGAGGTTGAGTATCACCACCGTACCCAACGCTGTGATGTGACCCCCCTTGGCCAGAATGCTCTTCCAGGGACATCTGAGCCATGTCTTCGTTCACAGGTCGATGACCTCTGCTACCAGAACCGCTACGATGTGATCCCATAGAATGATGACCTTCGGCCATGATACCTTTACCACGACCCTCCGGCACAGCTGCTAGAGGAGGACGAGAGGACCCACCAACCTCCTCCCGTGATCGACCCCGGGAGAATATTCCCTGATGAAGAGCGACGTGGGGGCTCGGTATGAGGAACTCCCGCAGTAGAGCGTCGAGGTGGTTCCCGATGAACAGACTCAGCGTCAGCCTCCATATTAGCACGCCTGACGGTATTACCGCGGTATCTGCCTGAGCCCGTAAATGACCGGTTGACATATTTCAACATAGTACTCCATTCTTTGGTCACTTGCCTGAAGACAGACCGTCGTGGCTGAAAGGCAATAAAGACAAAGGTTACACATGTATAATTGGCACATGAGGTAAAAGGAAGCAAAAAGGGATGAGGGATTACCGGTTTCCGCTCAAACTTTTGGAGCGCGGAGCACTGACTGCTAGTCTCAACCTCCAAGAAATCGCCGATCTTTCTTCCCGTCGGTTGGGCCTCCACTTCAGCAGCCATAGCATAGGGTCCCAACTACAAGACTTTATGGTTAGGAGTCGATCAAAGGAACAACATAAAGAAAAGTGAGAAATACCTACCACTCGGGGCGCTAGACGACTCAAGTAGCGTTGGAATTCCTCATTAAAATGCTCCTGAGGAACAGCATGCATGAAGTTGTCAAAATCTCGACCCCGAATCCAATCTCCTAAGACATCTGGATTGACGCGCCAAGGTTCGAACATGTGCTCTGGAGGGTCCTGGAGTATGAGGCCAGGATATCCGCCCAGGATCTGCCTCGTAACTCTCTCCCCCAGGTACCATATGAAGCCCGAGGATCCCTCCATCAGGATGCGAAAGCAAGTATCGTGTTCCACTTGTTGCAAAGGGGTGGGCAGCCCGCTCAAGTCAAACCCCGCCCATGGACGCCAGTTCATGTGGTCCTGTGAAAGATAGAGAGTCATTTCAAGAATAGAGGCATAAATAAGATAAAGATATTAGTCATAAAGAAATACCGGGGTGAGGTCATCCAATACACGACGAATATAATCAAGGTTGCCCGACTGGAATTTCTTCCCTCGTATACCCTTAGCAGTCCAGCGTTCAGCAGCTGGGACCGTCCTATTTCTCTTGGAGCGAATGCCCAAGGACAAGATATACTCATATGCCCATGACTGAATGATTACAAAGTCAAAAGAAATAGCAAAAGAGTAGTTAGACTACAAAGAGAAGAGTCTCGGGTCCGTACCTCGAGCACCTTCCACAAAGAAGGACCATACTGAAAGCATGTATGAGACTCGTGGCGGTAAACGGGATCATTGTCCAGCGTCAGTCTGACACCGCGACGAAGCCAGAGGAGGAAATTCGCATACGTAGCCTTGGCCCAATTCAAGTTCCGAACCTCGTTCAAATCCAGGAGATTCCGGAACCAGGTCAAAGTAATATTATCTCCCCGATTGGCAAAAAGAGTGGCGGAAATAACATAAGCCAAAAAGATAAAGCGACGTTGATCTCCAGGCAAATTCTGAAAGTTGGCATCACAGATGGCTGCCTTGAAGTGCGCATAGGCGAGGTTGGACACGACTGGGCCGAAACTGGACCCAGTAAGTCCAGAACCACTAGCGGGATCTCAGCACTAAAGACTATGTCACGCCCACCCCAAGGAAGACCAGTGATCATAACAAAATTCTGTGGGGGTAATCGTCATCTCCCCCACAGGTAGATGGAAGGAGTTGGTCGTGTCCCAAAACCTTTCCGCCATAGCGCGGCCTATCACGCTAAATGTACGGCCTTTCCAAGCCACTGGCATTTCGACGGCATGAGTCCCGCTGATAAGGTGTTGCTACCAAATCCTCGAATCAAATCAGCTACCTTAAGGAGATCCTTTAGGACGCCGGGAGTTTTCAGATTGTCCTCCTAATGACAAAATAATGCAAAATTAAAGTCGGGGGCTCATCAATGGCATTGGCTACATGCATAGTCTTTCGGGCCCTAGCTGGACCCAGCACCGACACTGGGCCCACAGCCATGGACCGCAAGATAAAGGAATTTAGGAAAAAGAATCTGCACGAAACCTTCCACAGCCATGGACCATATCCCGCACGGGTTTTAGCTCCGCAAGTGGGCCGCCCATCCAGGCCCAACTTCTTTTTTTTTTGGGGTTTATGGTCCAGAAAACCCGCACGGGTTTTAGCTCCGCAAGTGGGCCGCCCATCTAGGCCCAATTTCTCTTTCAGGGATATGGTCCAGAAAACCCGCACGGGTTTTCTTTGTTCAAATGGGCCGTGTGTTTTTTCTTTGGGTCGAGTGTGGTCCGTTTCTCATAAAGGGTTGCGAATAAATCATGGGGACATACAAGCATGCTAAAAATAATAAAATTTGACAAGACATGAAAAATAAATTCGTGCTTGCTCATTTTTTCATTATTAAAGCTAACCATCAAAAGAGGAGTGTTTGACAGGTTACCTTGCCATGGGAACGGTAGAACCAAGCATGCTTCCAAGATTGGATAGTGAGATCCGAAGGGTCGACATTTGTACCCGGGATGAAATTGCGCCTCGAAGACATCTCATGAGGCCATGCCGCCGCATGAGGAAGATGAGGATTTCTGCAACTTCTACGATGCATTTTCTCAAGAACTTGAATTATCTCCAAGAAGCAATTTTCTAGAGAGAGAAAAGAGGAGTTAGGAAGATGATGAGAAGAAGTTGAATGTGTGAATGAAAGAGATGAATGAGGCTTGGCATTTATAGAAATGAAGAGTGAATGTGAGCCATTCGTTTCTAGGACCCGCCTCGAGATGCCAAATGCGTTTCATTGGCCGAAAATCCAAGAGTCATCCCTTTGCCACCCAAGGAGGAGACCGAGCTGTGTGGCCTCTTCTCGTCCACATAAGTGCATGGCCCACCATTGATTCCTTTCACGAAAAAATAAATAAATAAAGGTTGAAACCCGCGCTGGTTTTGAGCCCCCTACAAACCCATTTTCACGGCCCAACGCCTTTCACGGCCCAGCGCTTTTCAACGGCCCGGCAAGAGATATAAAACCCACACGGGTTTTATATCAACAAGAAATTTTCATCTCAGTGGCCCAAGTCCAGCGGCCCAAGAGTCTCCAATATTCAGGTAAAAATCTGAACCCATTTGTATTTTCGTGAAAACTAACATCTGTTTTTGCGATGATTTCCAGGTTGCCACATAAAGGAGCACCATCATCCAGTCGCCGCTAAAAGGGACCATCCAGCAGGTTGCCGCATAAAAGAGCACCATCATCCGGTCGCTGCTAAAAGGGACCATCCAGCAAGTTGCCGTATAAAAGAGCACCATCACCCGGTCGCCGCCAAAAAGGGGCCATCTATCATCAAGTTGCCATACAAAAGAGCACCAACAGCGACAGTCGTCATACGGTTGCCACCTAAAGGCCTCGATCGATGTCGTCAACGACAGTCGTCCAATGGTTGCTACCTAAAGGCCACCCACGGTGTCGTCAGCATCAGTCGTCCAACGGTTACCACCTAAAGGTTACCGACGACCTCTTCATCAACAGCACCAGTCGTCTAGACGATTCCACCTAAAGGTCTCCAACGACATCTACAGCAACAGTCGTCCAAACGGTCGCCACTTAAAGGTTACCAACGATGTCATCAGCCGGTCGCCATATGAAAAGAGCACCGCCAGCATCAAGACAGACATCAAGTCTACTTTGACCTTCGTCCTATTCGGACTCAATCAAAGTGGGGGCTCTTTGTAAACACCGAGATTTGCACCCGATTTATCGATAGAACATTTAGACCGATACCAAGATGGATTATCGTTTCAATAAGTAAAGCAAGCAAAACAACAAAAAGAGTCGGCCCAGTCCAATAACAAAACCCGCACGGGTTTTGTTTAAGGAAGACGGCCCAGAACCAATACAGGCCCAAAGCGCGCCCCGACCCAGGCAGCACAAAGCCCGCGCGGGTTTTCTTTGTCCAAAACGCGCCGTTTTGCCATGCCAACGGCAGCGATCTGCGTATACAGGTTTTAAAACCCGCGCGGGTTTTATCTTTGAAAATCCGGCTCCAAAATCACCTTGATCATCCTCCCTTGATATTAGCCCCATGTGTTTTTTGACCCTAGCCTTGACTACGTGATTGCATGGCATGATCTAAGGGATGTGTCTCCCTCATTTTCCCTCCTAAACACTACCCTCACCACCTATAAATACCCCTTCATCCTTCCACTCATCTCACCAACAACTCTCATAAAACCACCCTCATTATACTCTCATCATTCTATCCCTACCCTCTCTTAAAACCCTCTCTAGAAGCATTCACATATTATCATATCCTCACTCTACCAAATTCCTATCAAGCCACTATCCATATATCACATTTCCATCCCCCTCACACTTTCATTCTTTCCAATCCTAAAGTCAAGGCAAAGTCAAGGATTTCAAACAGGCACATTTGGGCTCCTAAATCAAAAGAGGTTCGCTTTATTGCTTTCTTTATTATCGTTGTTTAATCATGTAATTTGTACGTTAATTCATTTATATGTGCATATTTTGTAAACCAAAAACTCCATTCTTTATATTGCATGTTAAGAATATAATTTTGCGAAATCAATTAAACTTCTCCCCGCTCTTTTTCGTTTTAATGTCGATTTTAGTAGAGTCCGTTTTCTAACGGGCGAATTCAAGAATTCTTATAATTCATGAATTCATAACCTTACCCCCGAACCTAGAATCGGGTTTCGTACACCGGAGTTATTCTTATTATTTTTATGGTTTGTCGGTTTCCTTAAATCGGCTGGCGACTCTTTATTCTTTTATAATCTGTTTGATTATTTAATATTGAAATTTACTTAAAAATAATTAAGAAATGATTTAATATCTTTCCTCACACCCAATTTAAAGTGGAAAAATTGAGAGAAAATGTGTATGAATTAATAAAACTCACATGGGTTTTATTATTTCAGATTCATGTTCTCTGGCCCGAGGGAAACAGGCGGCCCGGCCCAAGAGCCATCAAAACCCGCGTGGGTTTTGGTTGGTTCTAGCGGCCCGCGTGCTTCCTTTTGGGCCTGAATGTGGTGTTGGCTGATTTTGAATCATTATTAATATATTTTTGTGTAATTTCAAGTGTTTAAATAATAAAAAACGGATTTGTGAAATAAATAAATTTCACCATCCCGAAAATGAATTTCGAAAATGAAAATATCCTTATTTAAGGATTAAGCAACCTTAGTCGGCTCCCGATCACTTAAGTAGCGCATCACAGAAAAAGGGTCACTTTTTCCGGGGTCTTACTGGTATACTTTGATGATATTCTTGTCTATAGCATGTCTGAGCAAGAGCATGTCAAGCATTTGCAGGAGGTTTTAACTATTTTGAGCAGGGAGGAGTTGTTTGGAAATCTCAAGAAGTGTCACTTCTTTCCATCCCAAGTGAACTTCTTGGGGTACATTGTTCCAGCAGCAGGGATTCAGGTTAATGAGGAGAAGATTCAAGCAATTAGGGAGTGGCCTATGCCCACTTCTATTCATCAAGTCAAGAGCTTCCATGGCCTGGCTTCATTTTACAGAACATTTGTTAAGAATTTCAGCACCATTCTAGCACCAATGACTGAAGTGGTGAAGGGAAAGTCCATAATTTGGACAATAGCAGCCCAAAAAGCCTTTGGAGAAGTCAAGGAGAAGCTCACTTCAGCACAAGTTCTACCACTACCCAGCTTCAGCAAAGTTTTTGAGGTAGAGTGTGATGCTTCAGGAGTTGGCATAGGAGCTGTATTGACCCAGGAGGGCAAGCCAGTTGCCAATTTCAGTGAGAAGTTGAATGATGCCAAGAAGAAATACAGCACCTATGAAAAAGAGTTATATGCCATCATTAGAGCTCTTCAGCACTGGAGGCACTACCTTATTGGAGCAGAGTTCATTCTCCACAGTGATCATGAAGCCTTGAAGTTCATTCCAGAGCAGCACAAGCTCAACACCAGGCATGCTGCTTAGGTCGAGTACATGCAGCAATTCCACTTCATGATCCACCACAAATCAGGAGTGCTAAACAAGGGAGCAGATGCATTGAGTAGAAGGTACATGTTGCTTCATATGCTTGATTCCAGAATTGTTGGTTTTGAGCATTTGAAAGCTTTGTACCAGAAGTGCCAGCAGCAACCCCAAGGTCTGTATCACATAGACCAGGGTTATTTGTTCAAAGGAAGTAGATTGTGTGTTCCTAAGAGCAGCTTCAGAGAGCTACTGATTTCAGAAATCCATAGAGGGAGTTTAGCAGGACATTTTGGAATTGAAAAGACATTGTTGATGTTGAAAGAGCACTACAGTTGGCCAAAGCTGAGAAAAGATGTGGAGCATCTGTTAAAGAGGTGCAATGTCTGTCAATTGGCAAAGTCCCATAGCCTACCTCAAGGCTTGTACACACCATTGCCAGTTCCCAGCAGCCCTTGGGAAGATATCAGCCTTGATTTTATTGTAGGTTTGCCAAGAATTCAAAGAGAGAAGGATTCCATCATGGTGGTGGTTGATAGATTTTCAAAGATGGCACATTTCATACCATGCCACACCACTTTTGATGCCACCAGAGTTGCTGAGTTATTCTTCCAGGAGATTGTCACGCTACATGGAGTGCCAAAAACAATGGTGTGTGATAGGGATACCAAGTTTTTGAGCCATTTCTAGGTTACTTTATGGAAGAAATTGGGCACCCAGCTCAAGTATAGCACCACTTGCCACCCACAAACTGATGGTCAGACAGAGGTTACTAGATACAACACTTGGAGTCCTATTGAGAGCACTGATCCATAAAAATAAAGCAGAATGGGATACTCTTTGCCCCATGCTGAATTTGCTTACAACAAAGCACCATCCAAGGCCACAGGATACTCTCCATTCCAAGTAGTCTATGGTAAAAATCCCATTTCCCCTTTGGATTTAGTTCCACTAACTACTTCTGTCAAATTTAGTTTTGAAGCAGGTAAAATAGCATATCAAATTAAGGAGCTTCATCAGCAAGTGAAGGAGAAAATTGCCAAGTATACTAAACAGGTGTCTACATCAGCAAACAAGCATAGGAAGAAGGTGACATTCCAGTCAGGAGAGCTAGTTTAGATCCACCTAAAGAAGGACAGGTTCCCCAGTAAGAGAAAAGGCAAGCTACTACAAAGAGCACATGGCCCCTTTGAAGTGCTTGAGAAAATTGGAGACAATGCCTATAGGTTGGACCTATCTGAAGAGTATGGAGGCTCAACATCCAATGTAGCAGATCTTCGACCATATTAACTAGCATATGAAGACCTTCCAAGTTTGAGGACAAACTTTCCTCAACCTGGAGAGGATGATGGAGACCATCATGGAGAACAATCAGCCGCAATAGCTTCATCAGCAAAGGAGGCATCTACCAAAGCGTCATCAGTACTTTCAACAGCAGAACAAGATGGAGACCATGCTGATTTACCAAACTCAGCTGCCAAGGAAGCAAATCCAGCAGAAATTGCAGGATTCCAAATCCCAGCACAGACAGCAGGTCACTCATTTGGCTTCTGAGCAGATCAAGCATCCAGCAGGAGGTTTTCAGTATCACCAGCAGCCACCAACTCCACCAACACCATCCTTCCAGGCTTGCTACACTCTTGTAAAGCAAGTCTTGGCATCCACAGCCAGTCAGACCACCAGCATTGGTCATCCAGACCAATTCCAGTTCCCAACAACAACAGTCCAAGCAGCTGACTTTCTCAATGTTGTATCTCTTGATTGAGGAAGTTTCAGCTAATGTTTCCCATGAGATTTTTATTCCTTGCCATGTCCTTTTCAAGTCCAAGCCAAGTCCCAGCATGATCGAGCATGCCACAGTAAGATTTAGAAGTCAGAACAGACAACCCTAGCAGGGCTGTTTTATCAGTTTTTCTAGAATCCCAGTTCTGGGGCTATATGTTATGATTTCTGTCTTTAGGGGTTGTTTTGGTCTTTCCATCATAATATTAACCTGTTGAGGTTACTTCCAGGTTAGTATTGGCACGGGAATTACCTCAGTAAGATTGTTTTTACCCCCTAGAGAGGAAACCCTCTCATTGGCTCATTTTGCCACCTTTTGGCAAAATTGGTCCAATCAGGATTTAGCTAGCATTTCTCTTTTATTTTCTAAGCAAATGTAATCCGGATCATATTAGATAGCTTAGGATGTAATCATATGTATTTGTTTTAAGCTTTGTAAGTTAGAATTAGATCAGTGAGATAGCTTAGGATGTAAGCTTTGTAGGTTACTTCCAGGTTAGACAGAAGCTTATGCTTAAGCAACTGCTAATCAAACTGTTAGCTTTCTTTATATTATGAAGTTTTCCATCAATGAAGGGCATCTAAGTGTTCATTCAATAGTATTCTTGAGTGTCTTAAACCTCTGAAAGTTTGTGAATGTCCTATAACTCTCAATCTTGGTTCACTCAGTTCCTGTCACTAGATATTGGCAAAATCCAGCAAGTGAAAGCTGAGCTTGATCATCCATGCTTTGGTGTGTCTGTAGAGGCATGTGTGTGAGAGTCCATTGCCCTTGATTGCAGCTGAAGGTGTATCTGTAACAGTTGTAAGCAAGCCTATCTTTATGTTTTGTCTTGGGTTGTCTTCTATTCCAGGTAATTGCTTTCAATCAGCTCTTATGTTTTAAGCATTCAGCTGTGTGTGTGGAATTGTATGGTGTATTCTGGTTCAATACTCTGATCTTTGTGAACTAGCATACATCACCCTTCTTCTCACAATGGAGACATTGTGATGTTTTGTGTTTGAGTGGGGGTGATATTTTCCATTGTTCATAGGTCAATCACCTAGTTTTGAGTCTTTTGCTTTTGCTTTTCATAGTTTGTGTCTAATATTTGAAATTTTTTGTGTGAAAAAGGAGAAAAAAAAAGGGAGTGAAAAATCTAGAAAGTTTTCGTTTTTCGTTTTGTTTTGTTTTTTCTTCGTTTCTTGGATAGTGTTGTCAAAATTAGGAAGACTTTCTTAATCTTCTTTAAAAGAAACCAGTTTGAGCATTTTTGATCCTACCTTGGGTGATTGTCATGACTCATTTAATTAGATTCCCTTTAGTGAATGTCTAGCGAGGTCCCTGATTCTTTTCGCGTTCTGGTTAATATTGGGAGACTCTGGGTACTCACGTCCGAGCTTGTTTTCTAAAAAGAAAAAAAAAGAAAGAAAAAGAAAAAAAAAGAAAAAGAAGTTAACTCTTAAATAAATGAATTAAATGGTTCGTGTCGGCCGAACGAAATGAACCAACATAAAGTTAGTCGACCTACATGGGACCGGTATTAGCGGTACGACGCTAATACCCCTTAAACCTCCTTCTATATCGTTTGTGACGAAGAGGTGAATGGAAAGGCCTGTGTTGGGAGGATAAACCCCATTTATGGGTCGTTCAACTCCCGAAAAGCTAACCCGACTATAATTAAGCTAAATTGGAAATATTGGAAAACCCTACCCAAAAAGAAAGAAAGTTAAGTGCTAATAAAGTTAGGGGCCTTTCTTTGCATCACCTACGGCCCTCACCAAGCCAAGGGCGACCAAATGCGGGGAAGGGCAACTCTTTGCTAATTTAGTTCGTTGAAATGAGCTCGAGTGTGAGTGTTTGGGGTCAATCGGAATCTGTTAGAACCCACTAAGCGCATGCGGACATGGGATTTATCTTTGCATGAGGTGTCAGGGATCGAAAATCTCTAAGATTGGCAATTGTTTGAGTTAGGTGTATTGGAGATGCTCATAATAGTTCCTTTTGGAGGATTAGTATCGTTTTCTTGATTGAGATAACATGATTCTTGAAACAAGCAAGCTTTTCTTTTCTTTCTTTACAACTTGTTTTTTTTTCACTTTCCTTCTCTCCTTTTCTTTGGCTTTTGTGGGTATAGTTGCTATAAATGCTCACGAGACCTATGGGCTTGATGCATGTGCTAAATGCATCCGCGATTCTTGCGAAAGTGAGTTAGGGTTTTTAGTTTCTTTTTCTAGTCCTTTTCTTTATTTTTAGTTTGCTCGGGGTGAGCAAACCCTTGAGTGGGAGTGTTGTTTGGTCTCGTTCCGAGCCGAATTCTATCTCTTTTATAGGGTATTTTTGCTTATTTTAGCCCCTTGAATGTATATTAGATATAGTGATTTTGTGTTTTGTAGGAAAATAAGGAGTTAGAAGGATTTTGGACACAATTGAGGGTTTTTAGCGAATCCCGAGCGGTTTCCCGAGTCAACCCAAGTCAACCCGAGCTAAGAACTGAGGAGGACCCGAACCGAGAACTCCATTTCCATGTTAGCGCAGAAAATAGGCCGAGATGCCAGACTATTATCACGCCCGTGATACGTCGTGACTCGCCTGCGAAGAAATTCTAGAGTATAAGCCAAGCAAAGCATCAGTCGGACGTCGCGCCCGCGTCCCATGGTGTCGGGCCCCCGACGTGTTGCTGGGAGAAGGAAAGTGCTGCGGACAGACGACCGACTCGCTCGAGTCAAGCAATGACTCGTTCGAGTCATCAACAGGTCGCGTCCGCAACCTTAAACATAACGCCCACGACGCATGAGAATGAACGACGGATGGATGATGGCCAGTAGGCCGACTCGCCCGCGACGGATGCCGACTCGCCCGCGACTACCTATTTCTGCAGAAACCTGTTGCGCGTGCTGCGATTAAATCCTAGGGTTTAGGGGTTGTAATTTCCTTCTTCTATAATTACCCGCTTGTATTCAACACTTTTAATGAGGTAGTCTAGGTAGTTTAGGAGTGGAATTAGGTTAGATTAGATTTAATTGCTTTCTTTAATTTTCCTTTAATTGTTCTTCAAGTTTTCAATTGTTCTTCAAGCTTTCTTTGATGTCTTGCATTTGTATTCAAACTTTCAAAAGCTTTCTCAATTCAAGCAAGTTTCCATTGAAGTTTTACAAGCTCCCTCTCTCTCTCTCTCTCTCTCTCTCTCTAATCTCCATTGATGTTTGATTTCAAAACTTTCTAGGGTTATTCTCACAAAAAATCCACTTTTAGTGAGAAGGAGGGTCAAGGGTTACCAATTCTACCTTCTAGTGAGAATTTAGGGATCCTTGGTGATCCAATCCACAATTTCTTGCTTGTTCAGGAGAAATTACAAGTGTAGATTGAAGATTACAAGATTTTGGTCATCAAAGGTATAATTTCTTATATCTAATTTCATTGTTCATTCTAGTTTTCATTCCTTGCTTTAATTGTTGTATTTGCTTTCATGCTCTTAATTGCTTTCTTTGATTCATGCCTAGGTTAGATTTAATTGCTTTCCCTTACATAATTTACTGCTTTCCGCATTGAGAAAACCCCAAGCACAAACTGATTCGCTTAATCAAGCCTAACACCCATCCCTGTCGACCGACAACCCTTACCTAAAAACCACTAAAAATTACAACTGAACACTCATCCTTACATCCAAGTTCTAAACCGATGGCAAGTTAAGGACCGATCTTCTTTTCCATCTCGTCCACCATCTAGGAAGGTTTTCTCATCTTTGCTATTGTATTTAATCATGTAATTTATGCTTTAAATCTTACTTGTGCATACTTTGTTGAAACATTGTGAAATATTTTAAAACTTCTCCCCGCTCATTTCATTTCAAGTTCGTTTTTAGTAGAGTCTGTTTTCTAACAGGCTGATTCGAGAATTATTTAATTCTCAAATTAGTAACCTTGCCCTCGGACTTAGAATTCGGGTTCGTAGACCAGAGTTATCTTTTTATCTTTTTGGTTTGCCGATTTTCTTAAATCGACTTGCGACTCTTTCTTTTTTTTATAATCTACTTTAATTATCATAAATACATGTCATTACCTATAAAAATATTTACTAATGTTTTCTTACATTCCCATATATAAGCTTAAGCCTCGGCCGAGAGAAAATGGTCCAGAAAACAGCACATGTCGCTTGACCTATGTTATTTTCTTCATCCATTTTCACTGGGTTGGGGAAGAACAGGCCCAACCATGGGACTATTGTAGGTCAAGCGGCCTACGACACCCCCTGGAGGTCCATGTTCTTCCTCAACGGCCCAGGTTTTTAAATGAGTTAGTCTTAAAGCATTAGTAAAATATTTTTTGTGTAATTTTGGGTATTTTGATAATAAAAAAGTAGGTTTTAAATAAATAAAGTTTAACCATCCCGAAAATCAATTTCATAAAACTAAAAATGTCCTTATTTGAGGATTAAGCAACCTCAATCGGCTCCGGATTATATAAGTAGTGCATCACGAGGAAAAAGCGGTTGCTTTTTCGGGGTCCTACAGTCGCACTCGCGACAGTGCTTGTAACGCTCGCGAAGGCAGCCAAGGGAGCATCGACAGAAATAGGTCGCGCCCGCGACCACTCACTTAACTGAATCGCCTGGGCGTTTTTCTCATCGTCGCACCCGCGACGCTAGTTGTGCCGCCCGCGATGTGTCTGCTTCGGCACTTATTTCTGGACTGAAACGACTGCGTTTTGCTCAACAACCATGCTTTGTATTTATACTCTAAGTGATGATTAAAAAAAAAGAGTCTTTGATGAGGTTTTAAGGGAGGCCTTGAGCCTTGAGAAATGTTTTGGGTTCCATTAGGAGATTTTAGCTTTGATTAATCTAGGGTTTAGTGGATTGTCTACAAGATTCTCATTTGGTATTGTGATCAAGATTGAAAGCTTTTGGTTTGAAGATTGTTGGAGCTTCTCTTGATTGTTCATCCTTGTGCATTTCATCTTTGTTGGGTGACATCTCTCTTTACCTTAATCTCCTTTGTTAATTACTTTACTTGCTTGCTAATTACTTTTACTTGCCTCTTTGCTTGCTATTTCATTGCTTTGCTTCAATATTGGTTGTTTGTTGTTTATTGCTAGATATCATGCTTAGGTTGGGTCCAAAAATAAACATTGAAAACCATGGGACCAGAAAATAAATACCCCTATACTTTAGGGTCCAAAATGAAAAATATCCCTCAGAAACCCCATGGGTTAGGGGTAATTAAGGGTGTGAATGGGTAATTAGGAATGGGTTAGCACTATAGTGAGTAATTAGGTAGGAAATCAATTTCCAACTCCAATCCTTCCCTCAAGTGGGATGTATTCGGGTCCGAAAGCTCTCGAATACATCCAACACTTGTCATGGAACGTTCGAGTTGGGATGGTTAATGCTCGCCCATGAAAATAGGAAGGAGGTTAGCTAGGGAATTTCGTTTCATTAACCCTCCGGGTCCATGGTGGACTTTGAGATAGTTAATCCAGACTATCCTCGAAAGAGGAAGGCCGGTGGGTAGTTTCTAACGGAATTGGCACTTGATTTTCCTCCCTTGTTTCTCTCTTATTGCAAAACTTGTCTCCTTGTTCCCGTTTCCATCCCGAAAAGCCTCAGAAGCCCATTGTCTCATCTTGACCCGACCTTATTTTATTTGTTGCTCTGTTTCTCCTTTCAACCCTTTTGCCTTACCTTAGCGATCTTGACCTAACCTTGACCTGGACTCTTTAACCAAGTCCCATTGCTCCTGGGGAAGAACGAAAAATCACCGGGTTATACAAAACCACGTTACAGAGGGGCCAGAATTGAAGAAGATAAAGAATTTGAATCCGGAAACTAGAAGGAACCATGAACCCTTGATATGGACTTGATAATGAAGGGCTCCAATGTCAAGAACTAGCAATCCCACCAAGATTATATAAACCTAATTACCACTAATACATAAAAAAATTGACTTCCTAACACCGCCCCCATAATTAGAGGATAAAGTAAGAACAAGATTTGAGAGAGAGATTAGGGAGAAAACCCTTGCTTTTTATTAATGGCAAAATAACAAAAATTATCAAAAACAATTACGAGGAAAAACCTATTTATACAAGGCAATTAATTCAACTAAAACACAGTCGTTTCAGCCGAAAAATGGATAAAAACAATGTCGATGCGGGTACGACGACACTAGGGAGCGAAAGGGGCGATTATTAACTCGCACGGGACCGCGAGCGCGACGGCCTTGTCGAGGGCGCGACCATCCATGCCCGACTTCTTCTAAGCTTTTCTTTTTCGGTTTTGTCGCGGGTACGACCCCTGCCGTCGCTGGTGGCATGGCCTTCAGGTAACTTTCCCATTTCTTCCTCTTCAATCTTTAGTCTAGCTTGGCTCCTCTTCATTCTTTTGTCTAGCTTGGCTTGGGAATCCTCTGGGATCCCCTATTTAGCCCTTGAATAGATTCTTTGTCTTGTGTTTTATTCAACCGGATCCACTTCCGAACCCCGATGCCAAAATAACCATGCATTCTTGGGACGACCCGGTGTGATGTTAGGTCCCAAAGCCTTTGGGGTTGGTGACATGCCCCGAGTCTCTTGAGGGGCTCGGGACCCATCCAAAGGATGGTCGAGACGATCTCGCGGTGTTCGAAATCCACGGGGAATTGAACCTCTAGACTCGGGGAGGTAGATATGAACCTCTTGGCATAGGTGACGTGGGAGGAATACGGTACTCGAGCCTCTTCATCTTTCCTTTCTTGAGAAGGATTTGCCCTCAAATCCTGGGGGTTAAAAACAGCCGTCGAAGAGATTGGACTCCTGTAGTAGATATCTCCCAAAAGCCATGCTAGTTCGATGCTCGCCACCCCGCCTTTCTTAAAGGCATAACAATTCTTGAGAATATGCGAGATAGCAGATTCAAAACACTGATCGCCGGTTAGCTCCTGCACTCATGATCTTGTTGAATTACACGATGCAGTCATCACAAGAGAGCACAACACCTAGTGTTTGTCGACCCGGATGCTCATCCCTTACACCATCAAACACAAATTGGGTAGGCACCCAACTCGCATCAAACTCCAACACAAAATTCTTGCCATGGAAGTATAAACCACGAGGGGACTTGGGTTAAGGGGTAATGGGTAAGAAGGGTAGATGGGGAATTTTCGAGGTGTTAAGGTACACTCACTCACCTTAGACTCACACACACATGAAGGACGAGGCCAAAAGATGCTCATCTCCACCATGGGTACTCTCTTCCCGTGTTTCTCTCTCAAGGAGGAGGTTCCTCAGCTTGCTTCCTACCCTAGGTTTTGGAGGTAAAATTTTATGAAGAACTAAAGGTAATAGCTTAATCCTCTTGTCTCCATTGGTAAAAGTGTAGGTATTTTTCAACCCATCATGCACGATATAATTGTCAAATTGCTAAGAGCACCCCAAAAGGATATGACAAGCACTCATCGGGACAACATCACAAACAATAGAATCATCATAAGTATGTAGGGCCAAAAGACAAATTAACAAGGAATTGCTTCGTTACCTTGATGGCGCCTTGACCATTGAGCCACTTGAGGGAGTAAGGCTTGGGGTGAGGTAACATTAGTAAGCCAAGCTTTTCGACCATGAGAGTTGAAGCAACATTGGTGTAACTTCCCTTGAAAATGATGATGTTACACACCTTTCCTTCTAGAAGCAACGTGATTAGAAAATCGTCTCTTGTTGGGCCTTGTCAAGAGGGAGTTCATGAGCATATAATACCATCCTCAAGAAAAGTGCACGACCGTGTACGAGTGGCATGGGAGTGGTGCCGTCAACTTCGTGCTCAAACTCTTCCTCAACATCCGCTTCGAGTTCCTCTTGTGTCGTTTGGAGCTCATCATCAATTTCTTGGACCTCTTGAAGGGTCAAGGTTCTCCGGTTTGGACAATTCGCTTGGAAGTGGCCATACTTTTGGCATTTGAAGCACTTCTTTCCTTCCATCCGCCGGGGAAGATCATTAAGGGAAGGCATGGCGATTCCCTTTCTCTTGTCGGTACTAGGGATCGGTGTGAACTCAAGAGCTTCACTTGGTTTCGGAGTGGTCGAGTAGGGAGGTCGATTAGAGGACAGGAAGAAGGGCCTAGTCAAAGGCTTGGTGGCGACCTTCTCCTTCCTTTGCCTCTTAACCTTGAGAGTCAAGCTACAAAGCTCATCCAAGGAGTGGTGAGGTTTGATTTCAATTTTCTTGGCAATGACGGGGTCCAACCCTTTCAAGAACCTCATTGTAGTTTGCTCCTCGGGCTCTTGAAGATCACTCTTGATGATGAGTTGTTCAAACACCTGGATGTAGTCATTCACACTCCCCTTTACATGTGTAAGGGCATAAAGCTTCCTCATAATGTCTTGCTTATAAGTGTTAGGCAAGAATCATCGATTCATCAATTGCTTTAGCCTTGCCCATGAGGTGATTTTTACTCGACCCTCCTTAGCTCGTTGTATCTTGACATTCGCAAACCAAAGGGATACAACTTTTGTGAGTTTGAAGCGAGCAATCATGAAGGCTTTTGCATCGCTATACTGAGTTTCAACAATCTTCTCCATAATTTGAACCCATTCAAGATGGTCATCGGGGTCATTGGAGTCATTGAATTACGGGATGTCGATCTTAATATCATTGAATTCATCACGTGGGGGCTTCTCATCCATTTCCCGTCGGCAATGTCGTTGAAGGAAGCCTCTATCATCGTCACTCGATTGGAAGATGAGAGAAGGACGAATAAGGCTACGAGTGAGCCTCCTTCGTTCGTCATGGGGATGACCTTCGAGGTTTATGGTGATGTTGTTCACTTGAGCCACGAGTGTTTCAATAGTTCTTCCGATGGAGGAAACTCGGTTCTCCATAACCCTATGTCGAGGACTTCGGCGTCGGCTTGACTCCTCTCGATTGGAACTATTTTCGTCATCCATATCGAAAGAGGTGTAAGGACGGATTGTGTTTGGGGAAATTTTGTGGAGTTTGGGGTTTTTTTTGTACCTAGCTAGTGTCTGAAGGCATGGGTTCTTTATAGGTTATCTTCCAACAACACCATTCACACACAACTACACATCTTCCACCTCAATAATCCATCAAGAACTCCAAATTTCACCACAAAACTTCAATAGACAATAAGAACACAAACACAAGAACAGTAATATCTTCTCCAGCACACTTAGGGGGCACATGGAAAGGGGGTATCCAATATTGTAACCAAAAGCAACAAAATCAACAATGATGGAAACCCTAAGTTGCAATTTGAAAAGCAAAAACTCAAGCCACAACTTTAACATTGGCTATAATACCAAATGGAGCATTACATGGTGGGGATGGAGGGGCGTCAGTTGAAGAAGATGAAGAAATTGAATCCGAAAACTAGAAGAAACCTTGAGCCTTTGATATGGACTTGACAATGGAGGGCTCCAATGTCAAGAACTAGAAATCCCACCAAGATTAGATAAAGCTAAGCACGACTAATCCATAAAAGAATTGACTTGCTGACACCACCCCAATGGTTAGAGGTTAAAGTAAGAACAAGATTTGAGAGAGAGATTAGGGAGAAAACCATAGCATCTCATTAATGGCTAAACAACAAAAATTGTCCAGAAAATCACAAGAAAAACCTATTTATATAACGCAATTAATTTCACTATAACGCAATCATTTCAGCCGAAAAATGCATAAAAACAATGTTGTCGCGGGTGCGACGGTAACTATTGCGGGTGTGACAAAATTGGAGAGCAAAAGAGGCGATTCTAAAATCGTGCGGGACCGCGGGCGCGACAGCCTTGTCGCGGGCACGACCAACCTAACCCAGCTTCTTTTGAGCTTTTCTTCTGCGGTTTTGTCGCGAGTGCCACCCCTACCATTGCGGGTGGCACGACCTTCGGGTCACTTTCCCATTTCTTCCTCTTCAGGCGTAGCGCCCGCTACAAAAGCATAGCAAGGGCGATGACTCTGATTTCTCCCTTAAGAAGCATTATCATCCCGTCCTGACTCCTTTTCATTCCTCTGCCTAGCTTAACTCGGGAATCCTCTCGGGATCCCTTATTTAGCCTTTGAATAGCTTCTTTGCCTTGTCTTTTATTCAACCCAATCCACTTCCGAACCCCAATGCCAAAATAACCATGTTTTCCTAGGATGACCCGGTGTGATGTTAGGTCCCAAGGCCTTCAGGGTTGGTGGCATGGCCCGAGTCTCTATAGGGGCTCAGGACCCATCCAAAGGATGGCCAAGACGATCTTACAGTGTCCAGAATCCACTTGGCATAGGTGATGAGGGAGGAATATGGTACTCGGGCCTCTCTGATATAAAGCACAACTTGTTCTATATATTTTTTGAGCTACTTAAAGACAAGGGTTAAACACATATATACTTGGTCTTCAAGTACAAAGCTTACTATTGTTATGCTTTTCACAATAACGACAACTCTTAAGGTTAGCCTCTTCATTAACTTGATAATAACAAGGCTTTCCTACATAGCTTTCATGAAGAAAAAATAGACATACAACCACCTGATGGTTATACAAAGGCCACTACAAGCCAAGTATGCAAGTTTGAAAGGTCACTCTATAGGCTCAAACAGACATTGAGACAATATAACATTGAACTCAACGAATTTCTCATGAGTATTGGGTTTATTCAATCAGAAAATGATGATTCTTTATTTTTTAGTGAACAATCTTTTGTTGAGTGAACAATCTTTCAAATTCTATATATATATGTTAAGCCACAATCTTCTTTTGTTTAGTATCCTTAGTTTACGTTTTACATATATATATATATATATATATATATATATAGGGATATTGGATTCTAATAATCCCTACTATCACAAATTGTATGGCAATAATCCCTACTATCATTTTGGATTATGGTGGTCCAAAAAAAAAAAAAAAAAATTGTATTGTAGTAGGACAAAATCGAGTGTATACGCTAAATATCATAGATTTTGTGTTACATTTGATTCAAAACTTTGTATAACACTTTACCACAATTTTTAATGAATTAACAGCATTTCTCCCAATTTTTTTCAATATTTTTTCAATTTTTTATGATTTTTTCAATTTTGTTCATTTTAAAAAATCATCATAATTGCTCGGAATCTCAAAAAAATAATTTATAAAATATTTTAGTAACTACACTTCATTATCTATCTAAGGGTAGGAACCAAAAAAAACAAAAACAATATGGGGTAGGCATGGAAAAAATACAATTTTATTTTATTTTTTTGGACCATGAGAATCCAAAATGATAGTAGGGATTATTGCCATACAATTTGTGATAGTAGGGATTATTAGAATCCAATTTCCCTATATATATATATATATATATATATATATATATATATATATATATATTGGCTAAAGGAGAGAGCCTTCCATTTCAAAATAATCAGTTACAAATTACTCTAGGCATACCTAGAGGATCAAACACCTTTCAACGAGAGTAAAACTAAATTAGAAAATGTAGTTACCCTCTAATTTTGCTTTACAATCTCTTAGAATCATATTTACTAAAACTATAGCACTATGTTCCACATCCTCATGAACTCGAAAATTCCTCTCATACCAAATGTAATAAACGCAGCACATCACATAGAGGTATTCCTTTTGCTTGACCTTCTTGCTTTTACCCCCTTTTTCAATTGCATACGAAATCCAATTCTTTCCCAACTTCAGATTTATATCAGCCTTCAAGAATACAATCTGAATAACCTCCCTGCTGAAATCACATCCAAAGAAAATGTGACTATGGGAATCCACCTCACGTTTACACAGCCAACAACGAGAAGGAAGATTATATCCAAATCTCATCAATCTATCTGATGCTGTCAATCTTCCTTGAACAGCCAACTAAGCAATTACAGCACACTTAGGAATACGCCAATTGCTCCAAATCAATTTCACCCAACTCGGATAATTGTCACTGACCAAAGATTAATAGTAACATGCGAGATAGTATAATTGTCAACCCGTAGAAAAGAAGGAGGAAGTTTGTCACGTATCTTTAACAAATGCCTCCAGTACCAAGATGTATTTTGTTTAGGTTGACAATCCCAAATATTAGATTTCCTCAAATATATATGATGGATCCAACGAATCCACAAAGAATCTTTACCCACAATAATTTTTCAAAGATGTTTACCAAGAGCTGCATCATTCCATTTGTAAACATCCCTAATACCAAGTCCTCCATTAGCTTTAAAAGAGCAACAAATATTCCAAACCACGGGAGGGGAAGAAGAGGAGCTCCATAAGAATTTCCTGCAGATATTGACAATTTGATCAAGTATATAGCGTGGAAGCATAAAGATCTGCCCCTAGTAAGCATGTATCAACATCAACGTACTATTGACCAATTCGATTCTGCCTCCATATGTCAGTTTATTGACAGCCTATCCACGAACTCTAGCAGTCATTTTATCAATCAAAACTTGATAATCCAACTTAGTAAGTTTTGTAGGTTTGAGGGGAACACCCAAATACCTCATAGGTAAAGCACCTTCCTGGAAACTTGTCTGCTCAATCAAAGCCTTTTTCTGTTCAACTCCCAGCCCCGCCACAATGATCTCTGATTTGCTGGAATTGGCTTCAAGACCCGAACAACTAGAGAAATGAGAGAAAGCTTTCAAGAGGCAATTAACACTCTCTGAGTTAGCACCACAAAAGAGAAGAAGGTCATCCGCAAAGCAAAGATGAGCCAACTTTAGTTGTTTGCAAAGAGAATGATATTTAAAAGAAGGGCATTCACTAATATAATAAGAAATAGATCTGCTCAAGTAATCCAAAACCAGAACAAAAAGCAATGGGGAAATGGGATCCCCTTGCCTTAAGCCTCGACCACTTGTAAAATATCCATATCTGCTCCCACCAAGAGATATTGTGAATTTTGCTGAAGTAACGCAAGCCAAAATTCGATCAATAAAAAGATCAGGGAAGCCAAGCCCCACCAAAAGAAGCTTGATGAATTGCCAGTTGACTATGTCAGAGGCCTTCCTCAAATCAATTTTCATCATACATCTCGGAGTTACATGCTTCCTATTATAAAGATGGACAAGATCCTCCGCAATCAAGATATTATCCATTATTGACCTACCTTCAATAAAAGTTCCTTGATTGATATCAACAACCTCCTTCTAAACAGGTCTTAATCTGTAGCAAATAAGTTTTGAAATAGCTTTATAAACCACATTGCAACAAGCTATTGGTCGAAGGTCCCCAACAGAAGTAGGATTCGAAACTTTAGGAACCATGGTAAGGATAGTTGCATTGATTTCTTCCACCATTTTCCCAGTGAGAAAAAAAGTCATTCACAGCCCTAGTAACATTATGTTCAATAACTGGCCAAGCAGCCTTAAAAAATTTGTTGTTATAACCATCAGGGCCAGGACTTTTTGAATCATCAATACTGAAAAAAGCCTTCCGAATTTCCATAGCAGAAAAAGGTTGGAGGAGGTCCAATTGTTGTTGAGGAGACACCAGCTTCCCTTGTTGTAAAACAGACCAAGAAGGTCTACCGGACAAAGACTGAGCAGCAAAAAACTTCTGAAAATGTTCAGCCAAAAACATACCAATTTCTTCTTGCGAGTTTAGAGTCCTTCCATGTGCATTTTGCAAAGCAAAAATTTTCTTCTGATGCCTTCTCTGTTTAATAACTGAATAATAGAAAGCTGTATTAGCATCACCTTCCTGAATCCAATTGATTTTTGCCTTTTGGGATAACAAACTGTGTGCACAGGATAGCCAGTGAAGATGTTCCTTTTTGGCATTTGATTCTTCTTCAATCCAAAGACCACTAAGGGGGTCCATGTGTATTTTCTCCTGAATCTCACAAAGTTTTTGATATGATTGCTGAACTTTGTTGTGAACTCCACCATCTCTCAAGTCACTTAAAGCCTTAAGAGGTTTCTTCAGCCGCTTCAATTTTTGAACCAATACAAAGCTGGAAGTTCCTGTACAAGGTTCTTGCCAACTATCCTGAACAGTCTCTTTAAAAACTAGTAAGTCAACCCAAAAGTTTATGAATTTGAAGTTGCGGATATTTGAAGTATGACCCAGAGAAGTGCTTAAAATAAGTGGAAAGTGATCAGAGATACTTTCTGGTAACACCTTATAATGGATATCATCGTACTGAGCCAAAGCTAATCCATTTGCAAGAACCCTATCAATCTTGGAAAAAATATGTCGGTTACTCCAAGTGAAGAAATTACCGACATAACGCACCTCAGCAAGAGCATTCCCAGTCACAAAATCCTGAAAGTCAATCAAATCAGCTGCTAGAACAGAATCACCACCAATTCGTTCATCCTCATGAAGGATGCTATTAAAATCTCCTCCTATAATCCAAGGAATTGTGGCATTAGTCGCAATGCTATCCAGTTCCTTCCATAAAGACTTCCTAGCATTATCATCAAAGTAACCATAAACCACAGTAACTAAAAACTCATCATTCCTTTGAGAAACCAAGCAATGAATAAATTGTTCATGAGTCAAAAGAACCTGAACATTAATGTAAGAGCCTTTCCAAAGCACCCAAATTAAGTTCTTTTTGCTTGCTCATGCTATATATATATATGACTTCAAAGATTTAGACAACAAATTTAATTGTATAGCACACAATGTTAGGGAGATCTAAGGCAGGAGCCCACTTTAACCGGCCCATGGTACACAAATTAAATGAGGTTACATCTTAAAACCGATAGGTGTTAAGAGGAGTAACCCACTTGACTTATATACCATGTCCTTTCTCTTCATTTTTCCGATATGGGCATTTACTCATGGGTGAATCCCAACAATCTCCTCCTTCACACATGAGTCTCTCCCCCTTGATTGGAAGCCACCTTTTGCCAAGGTTTCAAGTCACCATCAAGAGTCTTTCATAGTCGCACCTTACTCTACAAAGTCGCATTCTACTCCACCTGAGTTTCATGCCACCACTCTCCCTCAAGAGTCCCAGCTGCACCTTATTCCACAAAGCCGCACCCTACTCCACCTGAGTCTCATGCCACCACTCTTTGCCTTCAGGAGACTCAGTCGCGCGCGCACACCATGGTTCTTGCTCCTATCCAGGTGATTTTTTTTTTAACAGGACCAACTTCCCGCACCTTGCGCCCTGTCGAACGAACCATCAACTCTGACACCACTAGTTGGGGAGATCCAAGGCAGGAGCCCACTTCAACCAGCGCCCATGGTACACAAGTTAAGTGAGGTTCCATCTTAAAACCGATTAGTGTTAAGAGAAGTAGCCCAATTGACTTATACACTATGTCCTTTCTCTTCATTTTTCCGATATGAAATATTTACTCATGGGTGAATCCCAAAACACAAGTCAATGTGGTATATATACATATTTTTTAGCAAAAAAATTGAGATTTTCCATATATCGATAAGAGCATACTCAAATTACTCCAGGCATACACGGAGGAGTACTGTGGTAGCAACCACCATGAGCTCAAAGCTACGTCATACCCTTTTCCGACCATTTTTTAGTATAGTCTGAAACTAGTGACTAATCTCACTACACCTATTTACATTGTTATGCATTCGTCCATTCATTTCCATACATCATATATCATATATATCATTTTTTTTTCTTTTTTTTGGAAAAGGTTGTATGATATTCCAAAAACGGGAAATTCCCATCAGATATAGCCTAGGCACATATTCTATCTATACAATTGGCATATTTTCTAGTTTTGCTATTAAGATACAAAATTCTATCCCTGAGATGAAACTTCATGGTTTAGAAAACTTGCTCAGGGTCCTCTATTTTGTTCTTGAAAGCCTTTTAGTTTCTAGCCAACCATATGTGGTACAAATAACTGTTGTGCCCTTTGGAACAAGCTCCTTTTTCCATCTTGGCCCCTTCTTGGCCTTGATCTTCTTACACTAGTCTTCCCAGTTTGTAGCATCCGGTATTCATAGCCATCTCTATAAGCTTCTCCAAATGACAGTAGAGTAGTTGGAGTCATAGAAAAGGTGTTGCATGGTTTCCTCTTGACCCTGGCATAGTGGGCAAGAGCTGTCCATATGCAGTTGATGCTTCTTTAACTTGGCCTTGACAGAGATCCTTCCATGCATGACCAACCAGGAGTAGAAGCAGTGTCAATGGGTAGTTAGGTTGTTCCAGACTACTCTGGCCCATGGCCAGCTTTCAGATTCTCCTTGGCGATTCATGTATCCGTCTTTTGGTTTATATATGCCACAGTTAATTACAACCCCCTTCAGCACATCTTTAACCCGACACAACTTCTTGAAATACCAGCAGGAGTCGGCCCTTGGCTGGTATGTCCACCAGTTCCTTTCCGTAATGTACCTTTCGTGGACCCATTTCACCAATAAAGATTCCTTACGGTCAGTTATGGCCCGATGTTGCTTGTAAATGATAGCTTTGTTCTAGTGTTTTAGGTTTTTCATTTTCAACCCTCCTTGGCTTTTGGATTTTCAAGCCGTACTCCAGCTGATGGGGGAGGTTTGTGCTGACCTCGGTTGTTCCACAGGAAGTCCCTACAGATATTAGTGATTTGCTCAACCATCGTTGTACTAATTATCATCACAGATGCCCAGAACGCATAGACGCCCATAAGGACATTGTTGATGAGGACAGTCCATCCAACATAGGAGATATTGGCGCTTCCCCAGCTCTTCTCTTTGAGGTTATTTTGTCTACAAGCCTGTTGTACTCTAGCTTTCCCAATTTTCCATCTGTGATGGGTATTCCACGGTACATGAAGGGCATAGTTCCTTTAGAGAAGCCTGTGTTTGTAGAATTTGATCCTTTGTGGCACGCTGCACTCCGTTTATCAATACTGTGGTCTTTGTTGCATTGGCAGTCAAGCCTGAAGTAGACTTGAAATGATCTAGCGCTTCTGTCACTAGAATTATTGTGTGAATATCTGTTGTAGTGAACACCATCAAATCATCTGCGAAGACTAGATGGGTGATCTTGTGTTTTTTCTGCATCGGGGGAAAATTTGAAACCAGGCTGTTGCGCTGCATATGCCAACCTTTTAGTGAGATATTCCATTGAGAGAACAAACAAGAGTGGAGAGATCGGGTCCCCCTGTCTCAGTCCTTTTCCCATGGAAATAGCCGTGGGTGCCTCCATTTATCTGGATTGTGTACGTTGGTGTAGTGATGCAACTAAAGATCCACCAGATGAATGTTGGAGGGAACTTATAAGAAGTTAGGATCTCCTTGATGAATTCCCATTGGACACTAACAAAATCTTTCTGCAGGTCTATTTTGAAAATGCATCTTGATTGGCTTGTCTTCCTGTTAAAACCTCTGGCCAGCTCTTGGCATATCAGGATATTATGGAGCAATCCCTCTCAGGCACGAAAGCGGTTTGGGCTTCAGTTATCAGCGAAGGAAGTGTCTCCTTCAATCTTGTGGCTAGCAGTTTTGAAACACTCTAGTAGAAAACATTGCAACAAGCTATCCGCCGAAAGTCTCTAGTTTGACTCGATGCTTCCTTTTTAGGGATGAGAGTTACAATAGTGGAGTTAAACGCTGATGGCATTGTCCCTGTACTGAAAAAATCCTTCACAGTACTCTGCACATTAGGCCCCCTATTTGTGGCCAAGCTTCCTTGAAAAAACATCTGCTATATCCATCAGGGCCAAGCGATTTTGTATTTCGAATTAGAAAAATACCTCCTTTATTTCCTTCTCGCTGAAACCTTCACAAAGGTCCACCTGTTGTTCAATACTAAGCTTTGGCCCCATGTCTATCACCACATGGTCAAAAGGGAGTCTTTGCGCCACATTGGAACCCATCAGCCCTTCGTAATGTTGTACCATAGGATGACCCACGCTGTCAAAACCTTGAAATGGGTGCCCGTGCTGGTCTGTAATCTTATATATGGTGTTTTTTAGCTTTCTCTGCTTCATTCTTGCAAAGAACACCTATCAACAAGTGTCTCCATAGACTGATGTTTCCAGCTTACTTTGTTGGCCTATGATGGCCCTTGTAGAATTCAACAAAATCAGATATTCATATTTCTGCCTTCTCTTTCGGTCTTGAAGTCTTGTATCATTCAGCTTGAGGGTAAGTTGTTGCTGGAGATCCTCAAGTTTTTCCCTTGCATTTGCTGTCTGATAATGAAGATATGAGAACTTTGTCCTATGCAAAGTTTAAAGATCTGTTTTAATGATGCACAACAGTCTTTGCATGTCTTTCATAGGGGAGACCCCCATTGTTTGCTCCATCCCTTTAGTGACAATATCCTTGAAGTTGGGATCCAACACCCACATATCACAAAATTTAAAACGATTCCTATTAGGGGGGTTGTTCATTATATTGAGTAGGATTGGTTTATGATCCGAAAGACCTTGCACCAAATACTCCCCCTGGATATGTTCGAATAGTAGGTACCAGTCATCATTGACGAACACTCTATCTACCCTTGATTGGACATGTCCATTACTCCAAGTGTAGTCAGCCCTTTAGCAAAACACTTCCCTCATGTCACAGTAATTAATGTAGTCTCAGAAATCTCTGGCCTCCATATCCGTGACTGTGGTGCCATTCATCCTGTCGTCCTTAGGGTTTTTTGCTTTTTGGACCCTGAACTTTGAGGGTATTTATTTTCTGGACCCCCATATTTCAAAGTTTATATTTTGGACCCTATACTTTGTTGACCCAAAAAATGTGGCCCAAAATTATGTTTCACTCCGGCGATGACCTAATTGTTGCCTAAACTTCCCGATATAGCCTTTTATCATTTTTCTCTTCTTTTGACTGTTGTTTTGAAATTGACTAGACTTTGACAGCTAAGAGTGTCTAAAATTTATGGGTAAAAAAACAGTAGGGTAAAAGTTAATTTTGGTAACTTTCGGTAACTTTTTTTGCAAATTTATGCTCATATGGGGTTTGGAAATCGTGCCAGAAGAGGAAGAAGAAGTTGCCGCTGGAAAATTTTTGAAAGAAAAAAATCGATAATGGCTTTGAAATATGGGGGTCCATATTGTTGCTGGAAACAAAGTATAGGGTCCATATTGTTTCCGGAGACAAAGTATAAGGTCCAAAATATAAACTTTGAAATATGGGGGTCGAGAAAATAAATACCCCCAAAGTTCGGGGTCCAAAAAGCAAAATACCCTCGTCCTTGTCCATGAGTGCATTGAAGTCACCTAATCTGCACCAAGGTTCGCGCATGTTATCAGCAATTTTCTTGAGGCCGTCCCAAAGCTCCTTCTTCGCTTCTCCTTTATTAAAGCCATATACAAAAGTTACGTAGGCATGTTTTCCACTCCCCTTATCTATTATCCGACAGTTTATATACTGCTCTTAAACCTCAAGGATTGTAATTGTGGTTTTACTTGTCTTCCAGGAAACTAGCAGTCTACCATGTCTTGAGCGATGAAAGTTTGTCATTATTTCCCAACCTTGGAACATTCCTCCCTTGATAGCATTATCCTTGATCAATTTAATTTTAGTTTCACTAAGGCAAACAATATCTGCTTGTATTTTCCTCAGGTAGGACATAGTGCCGTCCTGTTTTAAGGGGTCGTTTAGACCCCTAATATTCCAAGATACAATCTTCATTGCGGATCATTTGGTGATCCCCCTGGCTCCTGGGCCTGTGATACGCCGCAAGTGCACGGGTGTATGTGTAGCAAATATCAAGGTCGATCCTTTAGGGACTTTGCTAACTACACACCAAACTAGCCTCCAAGGTGATTGCTAAACCGGTCGGGTTTTTGTTTTGGATCAACTAATTCTATTTCTAATTGCTAAAAAGGCTTAAAACAAGCAAATATTCACAGAATTCACAAGATGAAATCAATATGAGAAAGACGTTTAGGGGATAAAACTTAAGTAACTCTATGAATCAAACAAGTGGATTGGACATGTATGTCACTAATTTGTACGTTTTAGGGTCGATAATCACATAAATTCTTCCATAGCGAGCTTTTGGCAATGAAACGGATTGCTTAGTAAAATTGATCTCTTGGACTCTTTATTGTGTCAATTTTATCTAAGTTAAATATCAAGTTATCCAATGACCCCTAGTTACAAAGTCTTCTATCTCTAGTTCTCTTCATATACTAGTTTAATCCTAAGGGTTCCGATTATCAAATTTCTCCGTTCGGTACTGCACTCAATAATCTAATTCCATATTCTTGATGGCCAATCAAAAACATTGACATACATAATCAAAGGATAAATAAAATGCATTCAAACTAGATTAACATACTTGTCCAATCCAACAATACTCAATCCATAAGAGAAACTAATAAGGGTTTATCCCCCAAACTAAAAGAAACTACTCACTACTCATGTTCAAAACACGAAACATATCAAAATCTACTCTAAAATGCATGGAAATCTAAAGAAAGAGGAATAAACCGAGTTGGGATTCAATCCTTGCTTGACTGTTGATCCACGGGGAGCTCCACTTCTCTCCAATTCTTGAGAGTCGATCTTCCAAAACTATGGATGAATGTGGATGGAAATATGGATGAAAAGATGGATGAATGTGATAATGAGAATGATCATGAATGGGAATGAATTCCCCATGGAAACAGCCAGATAGCAATTATATTGCATTAAAATGAAGCTGAAACGCCATTTCCGCATTTAACACAGCCAACACAGGTGATTCCAAGCCAACATAGACCGTGTTGCAATCAACACGGGTCGTGTTGCCTGGACACTGACTGTTTTGCCCACTGGAATCAAATTATGCCTTCTCTAGACCCTGAAACGACCCGTGCTGGGTCTTTGGACACCCGTGTTGATGCCAGGCGCCATCCAATGTCTTCTTGGGCCAATGTTTGGTCCTTGCGGTGGATCTCTCATTTAATTTGTGATCTACTTGGACTCCTTTGACTTGGTTTTGAGCTTGATTTGATCCAAATAACTCCATTTTCCTACAAAACTTACCAAACTCCAACCAAGCATAATATAGAGAATTTGAGTGTAAAAATAACACATTCATAACTAAAATCACCCAAATTAACTCTAAATAATTCATGATCACATATATATAAAATTCACTTATCAAATCCCCCCATGCTTACACCTTGCTTGTCCCTGAGCAAGGCTAAATGACTGAAGTCAAAAAGAAAAAATTTCAAAGCGAAAGTGAAAAATTTATCTACACATCTCCTCAGGAAAGCATCGATAAGACTTTCAATTAATCCAACTTAATCAAGCATAGCCCAAGTATGAACGAAAGTTTATATACAAGAGAAAATGAAACTATAGAAAGAATTACAAAAACCATACCTATCAAGATCAAACTAAACACCCTCCTAATCTCAAAAGAAAGAAGCAAACACACAATTATGGATGAAACGACGTAATTGAGAGCAACCTCACTTTAGAGAATTTGGAAACACTCCTCTCATGTGTTTGAAAATGAATAATATTAAATGAAAGTGCACTCAATACTCAATCACAAAGCAACCTTCTACCACAAGCTTTGAAAATAATCTCAATTCTCTACCACTAAAATGCAATGTACAAACGATAATCAAGAGGACTTTCAAATGGGTTGTAATGGGGCTAAGGTTAAGGGTAATGAGTGGAAATATATTTGGGGAAGTGGACATAAAAGCCAAAACTTGGAGCATAAACCTCACCAAATTAATCGAATAAGAACACTCACACCTTATATTCATATTAATGCATCCAATAATCATGTGGAAATCGCCTCAAATCAAAGAAAATAGACTTTCAAACTACTAAACACTGTTTTTCTTCATTTTTTTCATTTTTTCTGATTTTTTCTCCTTTTGCTTTTTTTTCTTTTTCTTTTTTTCCCGTTTTTTTTTTTCAAAATGAACTACAACTCAAAATCAAATGTATGTACAACAATAAGGCAAATTTCCAACTCAACCCATATCAAGCTACAATGGGGAGCAATCTCAAGATTTTCAACTTCATAACATCCCCAACAAAGACCAAACCACACAAATACACCACAATCAACCCAACTTTTAACTCTAACACTCCAAGTAATGGCTTAAGGGTAGGAAATTATATATACAGCCTTGGCTAATTGTTCGGTCTCGTATCGAGCCAAATTTATATAATTTTGTAAGGTGTTTTGCTTGTTTTTCCCGCTTTATTATATATAAGTTATGATGATTTTTAGTTTTCGTAGAAATATCAAGAGTTAGAAGGAAAAGGAAGACAAAAGAGAAGAAAAAAAACTAACTCAGGTAAGAATAAAGATACCACGGGCCTTTATATGTCAAACCTAAACCGTGGTGCGAATTTGGAAGTGAACAAATCGAGGAACCCACGGCCAGAGGCCACCACGGTCTGACCGTCGAAAACCCACGGTCCGTGGTTGGGCTATACAATGCATGCTTCATCCGGGCCAATTACCAAAAGGAGAAGTGGGCCATTAAATTACTTTCACTGGCCCAATCAAACAAGAGGAAAAAGATGAGGTGTAATTGATATCATTTGGGTCATGCTTCATGCGGCCCAGTCAAAATGAGAGAAAGTGGAAGACAATTCAATTCATTCTTTCAAGCTTCCACTCGGCCCAACGAACAAAAGAGAAAGGTGGATGAGAATGTTGGGACCGTTGACTTCATTCGATCAACCATCTCATTGGGCCAGCACCAAGAGAGAATCGTGGGTGAATTAATTGCATTCATCTACCCTTTAAATCGGCCCAATCACAAGTGAGGAAAGTGGGGGCCTTGAATTCCATCCATCCAACCCAACCATTCGTTCGGCCCAATCATGAAGAAGAAAAAGGAAGCAAATTAATTGCTCTTGGGCCCAGACTCTTGATGCGGTCCAATCAAAGGGAAATTTAATTCAGCAGCCCATTATTCTCTTAGTTCGGCCCAATAAAAGAGTTGGAAAGTGGGGCAATTTATGGGCTGATTGGCTGGGCCATTCATTCGGCCAATTGCAAAAGAGAGAAATGAGGGCCATGGTCTTGATTTGGTCAATCCTTCGCTCCCCAGGGCACAACGCAAGGGAAATTGGGGCAGCGGCTGCCACGGTCCGTGGTGGCTGCTGCGGGTCTGTGCGACAACTAGGGTTTTGAGTCTAATTTATTTTCTTTTCCTAATTTCCCTTTATAAACATTATCTTAGGAAGATTAGAAATAGCATTAATTAGATAATTAGTTTTGTTATTAGTTTTAGAATTAGCTTTTTAGCATTGAGTTTTCTTAACTTTCACTTCTAATTCAAATCTGTCAAGATTAATTCAAGTTATTGTTCTTTCTTGTTCTTTACATTCTGTTTCGCTATTCTGAATTTCATTAGTATTAGTTCCACAAAAATTTCACTTTTTAGTGAAGTGGAGAATTAAGGTTCATCGAATTCTCCCTTTAGGTGAGGATTGGAGCAGTCTTAGAAATCCAAATCACACCTTTCTTGTTTATTCGTGAGAAAGATTCGTGATTCAAAGATTCAAGATTCAAGATTAGAATAAAGATCAAACCTTCAGGTTAGTGTTTTCTGCTTTAGATTCAGTAATTAATTTAGTTTTTACTTCCATGGTTTTTAATTGCTTTCTTGATTATGCTTTTGGTTTCTTGTTCTTGTTCTAGTAGTTAGGTTTTGTTTTTAATTTCTTGTTTTCTTGTTTCCTAGTTAAGTTTTGATTTCTTGTTCTTGTTTTCAATTCATAATTAGTTTAGTTTAAATTATTTACTGCTTCCCGCAATTTGAAACCCAAACCAAACCAATTTCCTGAAAACCTGACACACCATCCCTGTGGATACGACTACCCCTACTTTTTACCCCAAATTACCACAACCGAACAATGGCTTCGTTGCCCGGGATGGCGTTATTTGGTAGATTAGGTTATTGGTTTGTTTGTGAATAGTTTAACTGCTTTGTTAGATTAGTTTTCAAAATAAAAAATCCAAAAAAAATTATAAAACTAAAAATAAATAAAAAATGAGACTTCAAGGATAAAACAGAAAGTACATCAACTTGAGGTTTGGGTTCGTAGTCCTGGTAGTCAAAGATTGGTTAGGAAGGAGGAACCCTCGGTAGAACCACCAAAGATGTCTAAAGAAGTACCGCCACCACCTCTACCTAGGGTAACCCTTTATAACCAGTTATACCCATCTTATAACCCACCACCATCATGTTTTGTACTGCCCAACCTGCCTACAGGAGTGACCTTTTACCCTAGGCAGCACTACACCCAGAACCTACCATTGTTCACGGGTACTGGGTTAGCACTGATATGGACCGCAGAGTACAAAGAGTACATTAGCATGATAACTCCCCCAGGAGTCCCATTAGACTATGTGCTTTTAAAATACCTACCTTTTGCTCTGAGGGACACCGTTAAGCGGTAGATGTATAGCATCAAACCACGGTCCATTAATTCTTGGGATGGTTTTCTAAAAGATTTTATGAAAAGGTTTTTTCCAAACTCCTTAGCTACTCAACTGAGGAATTCAATTTAAAATTTAGACAAGACATAGGAGAGCCTTACTGGAAAGCTTTCGAACGTTTCAAAAACTTGTTGTCCCAATTCCCTCATCATGGTCTTGACTTGGTACGACTGTGTCAGATCGTGTATGAGGGTGTCGACCATGATGCTAGAGTCACACTAGAATCAATGTGTCAGGGGGGTTTTATGGATAAAATTGCTGATGAGGCCTGGGATTTCTAAGAGAGCATGTCCGAAAGGGCAATGCAATGGGGAACAACTAGAGACGAGTCCTTAGGTGCTCAACTGTCAAATGCTAGGGGAGGTGTACATGCTATGAGTGAGAGTACTAGTTATGAGGCTAGGTTTGCTCCCCTTGAAAATATGATCAAAACCTTAGTCCAAACCCAATTAGCTGCCTCCCAGTCCCAAACCTGTGCTCAAGTTAATTCCTGGGATCAACCTGCTGCTTTGGTTCCCCCATCGACTGTATCATGTGCATTGTGTCAAGGTGTTTACCACATTTACACTACATGCCCTCTCTACATGCAACAACTGTCTGCTAATACTGAAAATGTGAATGTCATGCATCACAACTACAAACCTGACCAGTACCAACCTTACCAGCACCAGGGGATGCGCAAGCATCCCTTACTCTCTTATGGCCCTGAAAACCAGAATGTGTTGAGACCTCCTAACCAAGGAGGGAATTTCCAAGGAAACAATCCTCCTCAGTTTTGACCTCCATCCCAGGGAGCTTATCAAGCTCCTAGAGGGCCACACGTCCAATCCCAGATTTCCCAAAATCGACCCCCATCGAGGTACCCTAATGAGGATAGGCATGAGAGAGAAATTAGGGAATTAAAGAATGGCCTGAGAGAAGTTAAGGACTCCATGAAGAGTGACATTGAGAAAGTGTTAAAACAAATGAATGATCAATTTTCTCAAATGATGCTAGCAAATAGAGATAGAGGATCTTTTCCTGCACAGCTTGAGGCAAACCCCAATGGGCAAGCTTCAGGTTCGTCATCTTGTGACCCTAGTCAGGTTAGAGGTCTGAATGTTGTTATTACTCTTCGTTCTGGGAAAGAGATACATAATAAAGTGCAACTGAAATCTTCTGATGTGTGTAATGAAATGACTGTGACTGATGAATCTGTTGATGATGACTTGGAGGGAGGAAGGCCAACTGTTACAGTCTAGCCTCCCCACACCAAAACCTTGTCCAAAACCAACTGTTTGACTAGTCCACCATCTCAAGGGGCTTACAAACCCCCTCCACCTTATTTTCAGAGGTTAAAGTGGACTAAGGACCAAAAATTTATGGACAAAATTAGGGAGACTTTTTCTCAGGTTAAGGTGAACATACCTCTTTTAGATGCTATTCAGCAGATCCCTCCATACGCCCGCTTCCTTAAGGAGCTTTGTACTACCAAGAGGGCCACCCAAGTGGCCAAGAAGACTTTCCTAGCCACGAATGTGAGTTCTATTCTGTTGAACCAAATGCCTATTAAGTACAAAAACCCTGGATGCCCCACTATCTCTATTACCATAGGTGATAGTTTGATAGAAAGGGCATTGCTTGACCTAGGTGCTAGTGTGAATTTGCTGCCTTTGCATGTGTATGAGATGCTTGGATTAGGTGAACTAAAGCCTACTAGGATGGTATTGCAATTGGCTGACAGATCTACTAGAGTACCTAAGAAGGTAATGGAGGATGTGCTGATTAAAGATGGGGATTTTGTGTTTCCTGTTGACTTTGTAGTACTAGAAACCGCTAGAGTTCAAAGTACTAGAGATGAGATCCTTGTTATTTTAGGCCGACCATTTCTTGCTACTTCTAATGCCTGGATTAACTGTAAGGATGGTAGAATGAAATCAACATTTGGGAATTCGACTATGGAATTGAATATTTTTAACCTGCAAAAATCACCCTTAGGTTTTGATGAGCATGAGCAGAGTACCCTTAATGGGTAAGTGATTTTGTTGATAGTGAGCAACCTTACTGTGTTGATGTGTCTTTTGCTGATGAGTTGACTGCACTAGGAATTAATCCTGATGATTTGAATTCTTTGTGTGAGTCTGATGTGTTTGATGGTGATGTGCAATATGAATCTTTATTTGCATCTCAAACCACACCTAAGATAGTTGAGCCTGAACCACCTTCATCCACCACACTTGAGATAAAACCCCTCCCTTCTAAGCTGAAATATGCTTTTCTTGGCCCTAGTGAGACCTACCCAATAATCATTGCTTCTAACTTAGGTAGGGACCAGGAAAACCAAGTAATTGAAGTTCTTAGAAAGAACAAGGGAGCTTTAGGGTGGACATTAGTGTAGACACCGGATTTTGTACCGGGACAAGTGTACAAATAGAGCATAACAAGAAAAGAGGCTAGCATGAAAGAAAATCCAAAGGGCCTTCCTTAATCAAAAGCTATCGCGCCAACCCACCACAAAAAGACTTCATTTTCCACCCTTTCCACATACATATGCCAACCATTTCAAATCATATTTTTTCCACAAGACTTGTTGGCCCCATTTCTTTAGATGAGAGTAAAGTACACCTCATAAGCTTTCCAACGCATTTTGAATTGTCTCAATCGGAGTTCAGATGAAAGAGTTATGACCTTTCGAAGTTGCACTTAGCCAGTTTTAAAACCCAAGCGGGTTTTAATATTTTCCAGGCCTAGAAATCTGGCCCAGCAAAGCGCGTCCCGGTCCAAAGAGCTCAAAACCCACCTAGGTTTTGAACGGAATAGCGGACGTCGGCATTTGGTGCCATATCAGCGATCCACGTGATAATCAAATCAAAACCCGCCTAGGTTTTGAGTAATCTGGCGCCAAAATATGCATGCATGCACGTAATCCCCTGATTTTTGCCCACGTGTTTAACCTTGCGCTTGACCTCCTAAAACTAGCCTAGGTTTTGGTCTTTGGATGACATGATTTGTGGGATATGATCCCTCCATTTTCCCTCCAAATCTCTCACTCCCTCACCTATAAATACCCCCTCCATTTCACCCTCCCAAAACTCGCCTAGGTTTTGGTCTTTGGATGACATGATTTGTGGCAAATGATCCCTCCATTTTCCCTCCAAATCTCTTACTCCCTCACCTATAAATACCCCCTCCATTTCACCCTCACATCATCTACTACTATCATCTAATACACTTACTCTATCCTCATTTCATCAACCATTCTCATCATCTACTACCATTACTCTACCCTCATTTCAACTACTATCAACTACTCTTATCAACTATCCTCCACAACACTTATACTCTACTTAAATCCTCTCTCAAAATTTCATACTTCCATAATCATTCCCATCATCAACTATCATCATCTATTCCCATACTATACTCGGATCCTCTCAAAACTTCATCATCCATATTCATCTCTAGCCGCCTCCTAATCACACTCATCACATCCATATAAGCACCCGTATATCACTCTTCTAAACCACTCACATTACTTCATCCAAGCTCCAAGTCAAGGAATCAAGTCCATCACTTCTACCATCTTAAGCAAGGTTTTATTTCATTATTCATTTTGTTAAAATTAATCATGTAATTTGTTCTTTGATTCCATTACTTGTATATATTTTGTAAAGCAAAAACCATATTTTATATTGCATGTTTTGAATAATAACTTCGCGAAATTAATCAAACTTCTCCCCGCCCTCTTTCATTCAATGTCGATTTTAGTAGAGTCTGTTTTATAACAGGCAGATTCGAGAGTTCTTTTAACTCTCGAATTCGTAACCTTACCCCCGAATCTAGAAATCGGGTTCGTAGACCGGAGTCTTTCATTTCTTATTTTATGGTTTGTCGGTTTCCTTAAATCGGCTGGCGACTGTTTTACAATTTATAAATTCGTTAATTATTTAAAATATACGTTTCTGCATAAAATAATTTAAATAAATAATTTAATTCATTCCTTTCGCTTATTCGAGGTTTGGGCCCGAGGGAAATGGGCCTAAAATCATTAAAACCCAGCCGGGTTCTATTAACTTTAACCCGTCTCCTTGTGGCCCGAGGATGCAAGCGGCCCAGCCCAAGAGATGTCAAAACCTAGGCGGGTTTTGACAGTCTCTGGTGGCCCGTTTGTTCCTTGTTTCGCCTGAACTTAGTGATTGGGCCGGGATTAAATTATTATTAAACTATTTTGTGCAAATTCGAATAATTTAAATAATAAAAAATGGGTTTGTGAATAAATAAAGTTTCATCACCCCGAAAATGAATTTCAAAAATTAAAAATATCCTTATTTATGGATTAAGCAACCTTAGTCGGCTCCGGATCATTTAAGTAGCGCATCACTGGAAAAAGCGGTCGCTCTTTTCCCGGGGTCCTACAGATTAGCAACTCCACTGGGGACTTAAACTTAAAAAGAGAGTAAAACTTGAAAAAATCGAAGTGATTTGAAATTGTAAAATGGAGAAGTTAATTTATTTGGCGACTTTATTATTCTATTAGGCATCCTTTGCATACCGGGCCACTAATAGGGTCTTTTGACACGTTAGCACAAAGGCGACGGTTTAGGATAACTAGGATTTCCCTTGAGAGTGGGAGGCCACTACTATAGGGATGCACTCCACATCGCTAAGCATTTGGTCGCTCCTCTCCCCGTGTTACACTCAAAGAGCTTCTTTGAAGTTCTTTGAGCCATACCTCACACTTCTTACATTAGGGTATGATGAACCGCAGTGAGAATATGCGGTAGGTCATGTAACCCAACCATAGGAATCCATGAATTTAGAGCGTTGGTTTAGGATATCCCTTCATGTGTATGCTATTTGCTATGTGTACCCCTTCCCCTTTTCTTTTCTTCTCATAAAGAGTTGACCCTAGTTTGAAGGTTTTGTTCTAGTTCATATAAAATTCATCCGGTTGAGAAAATGATTATTTATTAATTAATATAATTAATTCAAATACGTTATGGTTAGCCCAAGTGGAAGGGCCCATCTATGTTTGAAAGTTGATTATCTTAATTAATGAATAAAAATTGACTCACCTTTGATGATATTATATGGTCCTTTATGAAATTCTCTTAACAAAGGTCCAAAAAAAATTAATTAAAAAGTCCAACAAAATTAATGGATAGTGTCTTAGACTGCATAATAGTCACTAGGCTTGAGTAAATCAATTTATCGATTTAATTAATAAATCCATCACATTTATGGCCGACACGTTGTTAGGCCCAACCATATTGGATTTGCCAATTAAGCCCATAAATTAATTATGACTCGCTTATTGTTGACTTTATCCATTCCTTTACAATATCTATTTTTCCCGAGTAAAAAAAAGAGTATAAAAAGAAAAAGGTTTAAAAAAAAGTGGGTTGTCGGTCTTGTTGAACATTATTCTAGTCCGCATAATAGCCAATATGGTTTGAGCTGTCTGAATTGTTGGGTCAAGTTACGAATTCTCCTTAATTAAAACAGTCGGCCTGTGGATTGGGCCCATCCGAATTGAGAAACACTGACTGAAGCTTGTCAACTCATGATCCGCTCGCTATGTGTGACTTTATTCGGCCCTTTATAGTGTTATGCTTTTAGGTCCATATAGAGTTAGGCCATGCACTCCTATAGAGTGGATAAGTCTTAGTTTCAGAGTCTACATGTAAATGTCTTCCAGTCTTTAGAAAGTCTCTTACAAGGTCGTATCATATGTGAGTCTTTTCTTACCTCAATATATGTGTTTTGTTTTTGGAAGTTTAAACCCGGGTCATGGGTGAGTCTTTGGTCTAGGTCATAATTGAGTCTTTTCCTTGGTTAATGTGTTTTAGAAAGTCCTATGTGAACCCAGGTCATGGGCGAGTTTTTGTTCTAGAGTCATGATATGAGTGTCTTTTTCTTTATATAGTATCATATAAGGTCTAGGATGAATCTTTGTGTAAGTTTCTGCATATAAGTGTCTTGCATTCATTAGAAAGTATCATATGAGGTCTAGAATGAATCTTTGTGTTAGTGTCTGCATATAAGTGTCTTGCATTCTTTAGAAATCATCATATAAGGTCTATGATGAATCTTTGTGTTAATGTATGCATTCATTAGAAAGCATCATATAAGGTCAGGATGGGTCTTTGTGTTAGTGTCTACATGTAAGTGTCTTGCATTCTTTAGGATGTCTCAGGTCAGGATGGGTCTTTGTGTTAGTGTCTACATGTAAGTGTCTTGCATTCTTTAGGATGTCTCATACAGGTTCGTAGGGCATGTTAACCCATGTCATGGGTGAGTCCTTTTCTAGAGTCAACATATGAATGTCCTGCATTATAGAAGTCTCCTATAGGGTCTACATCATGCAAACCCATGTCATGGGTGAGTTGTTAAGTCTTTTTCTTGAGTTAGCATGTAAGCGTTCGTAGTCTCATATAGGTTCATAGGTCATGAAAACCCATGTCATGAACAAGTCTGTGTCTAGAGTCATCATGTAAATATATGTCTTTTAATTAAGAAGTCTAGTGTAAACCCATGTCATGGGTGAGTCTTTTCTCGTGTTGGCATATCATGTGAGTGTGTTTCTTTGTAGGAAGTCAAATGAAAACTCGTGTCATAAGTTAGGTTTTGCGGGTCAACATATAGGCGTTTGCACTTTAGGAGGTCTCATATAGAACATGTAGACCCATGTCGTGGGTAAGTCTTTTCCTTAAGTCTTGCATCCTACGAAGTCCCATATATGATGCTTCCTCTTTTGGTTCCGGTTTTGCAGGATGGCCTATCCCTGCCCCCGAGATGGGTTCATCATGGCCCATGAGTTCCCAAGAGTGGCCTGTACCTCAACATTCTTGGTTGGGCGGGACTGCCTCTTCTGGTTGGCCCGTCTTGATTACGAAACCGGTCCGGTATGGCCTACTCCATCTGCCGAATGGCAAGTTCCTGATCATTCCTGGCTGGCTGCTTCTCAGGAACATTCTGTGTGTTCGCCGTCGAGTGTGCATCCTTCGGAAATTCCCTTGACTGGGCCGTTACCTCCTGTGCAGACTGCTCCTGGGTCTGATTATTACTCTTGGGATACCTACCTTGGCATGGCCGGCGCTTCCAATGCAAGAACTTCAAATGCAAGGGGCAACTTGGCGGAGGATAGCGGTGATTCTGGTTCCCTGTGGTGATTATGCAACGCAATGTAGGGCTCTCTCTTTTTTTTTTATTTACTTTTTTTTTTCCTCTTTTTTATTACGCAAAGCAAGACTCTTTTTTTTATGCAAGATTCTTTGTAATATATTTTTTTATTTATTTTATGCAAGACTCGAACTTGGTGTATCTACAACTGGACGCTTTTATTTAATGCAATTGCCAATTATTTTTCTACATGATGGGATTAATTCCAATTAATCCCGCTTCCCCAAAAAGAAAATAAAATAAAAAAAGAACAAAACTTAAGTGTCGAAGATAGCTCAAGCAAAAATTTCAGAACCAAACATCCTTGGACCGATAACAGAAACCGGAACATCAAAAATACACGAATGGGCCAATTTAACTCAAAATATAGTGGCCTAAGAGAGGCCCTGGCGCAGATGGGCCAAGGAAGCGAGAAAAAGGGCCTGGCCCGTTTAAACCCTAGGTGGGTTTTAAGCGCCCCTGGAGCTGGGCCTGGGTGGACGCGCGCTGGCCTGTTGAGATCATACCCTAGGCGAGTTATAATATTTTTTTCTTTTTTTTTTTGCTAGCCGTTGAAGAAGCGCTGAAATCATGGGATAGCTATGTGATTGTTTCTAGCCGATTTGCTCCATTTTGATCCTTGATGTAGGTGTATAAATACCTCACTTCTTGTGCATGTAATCATCACTCATCTTCTTCTCTTGCATTCTCCATCTAAAAGTCTCCAAAATTCACAAAAACCTCTTGTCATGGCCTTCGAGAAGAAACTCGCTACTTGGATGAGTACTTTGTCTAGAGACGAGAAGAAAGAGCTCGGGAGATATAGCCTGACGAAGTAGCTAAGTCTCCGACAAGCGAGAGTCAACCATGACTTTATCCGAGCGGCGAACGCCTTTTGGGATCCGAAGATGCACGTTTTCTGATTTTCTTTGAAAGAACTATGCCCACTTCCTGAAGAGTGGTCGTCCATTCTCGGGACGAATCATTTTGCGCGGCCGACATCGCCTCCAACGGTTTCCGATAACACCAAACAATACAAGGAATTGTTATGCTTGCCGAACCGGGTCATAGGAAGCGCATTATTCGGCGATAAGATACATTTCCAAACCATTGTTGAATTCTTTCAGCCGCCTGACACATTGGAATATGGTCCCGTGATACGAGTACGAGCACTCGTATTATGCCTCCTTGGTGAATTCTGCTTTTATCATGGGGGTCGAAGAACCGGGCCGGCGGGCCTAATTCAGATCGTGGAAGACATGGCTCGAGGTTTTAATCCGGAGCCATTGATGCTAGCGGAAACCATGATGGGCTTGGATGATCCGGATCCAGAATTCGAGCTTCGTGGGAGCCCCCTACTTCTTCAGGTACCCTTCTTCCCTTATTTTTCAAAGAAAATGCCTACTGCCAGCATACCCTAGGCGGGTTTTAAGAGTTTTTTTGTTCTTTTTTTTTCTTTTCGTTAGTTTGGGAATAATTGACGTGCAATTGTAACCCGTGCTAACTGTTTTGGGCAGATTTGGCTGATGGAGCATTTGGGCCTTATCGAAGTTCCTCATAACCCTTCGGCGCTCGCGAATTACTGTCAAAGGAAGCGTCAATATACCGAGCTCCGATCGGTAACTGAATGGATTGCCTTTCTGAAAGAATCTCGCGACATCTCGTGGTGGATCGAGCGGTGGCACGTTCCCGAATATGTGACCTGTGATTATCGCAACGCTTATGTGTGTATTGCCGGCCTTACACATATAACCTTCTACTTTCCGGAGCGGGTATTGCGATAGATGGGCCGCAAACAGACCATCCTCGAGCTGTTATGTGAAGCCCCCGAGCGGCTGAAGCTTCGTGGCTCGGTGATAGAGTCTTGGTTGAAGTATTGGGCGAGAAGGCCGACCCTCAAGGCTTTATCAAAGGCACATATATCAGAGATTGCTGACGCTGAATATCACGGATAGTTAATTGCGGCTACTGAATCTCGCCGTGCTGGAGAAGCGCTAAGAAGTCGGGCATCCATGAAGGACAGACTTGGTCCTCGCTCTACAATAAAGGATCGTCTTGGTGCGAGGATAACGACAAAGGACCGGCTTGGTCCGAGAGTGGAGACGCGGAAGTCACATAGGCGAGCCTATAAGCCCAAAAACAAAGAGACGGACCCAAACGAGTCTAAAGACATGGAGATTGATCATGAGACTACTGGCGATGTAGAGAAGATGAAACAAGACTAGAAGATGGATGGGAGCGAAGGATCTGAACTACTATGCTAGAATAAACTTTTATTTAATTACGCCTTTTTGAATTTCTTATTTACAAGCAGTGTACTTGCATTTTGATTATTAACAAAAGAAGAAGTATTCTTTACAATTATTGTGTCCTTGCAACTTTATCTTTCCTTCTTTTATGAGCATAAATCGAATATTAACCAAGTGTCTGAAATTTGGTTTTTCAGTTGCTTGGCTATGTTAAGCATAATATCTCTTAAGCTGATCCAAATTTGTTGGCTGAATCACATCTTCTCCCTCCATAGTGGCAAGCCGAGCTGCTCCTCCTGGTAAAATCTCCTTAACCGTGTAAGGACCTTTCCAATTGGGTGCAAATTTTCCCCTTGGGTCTTGTATTGGTGCCCTCATCTCCTTAAGCACTAGATCGCCTTTTTGAAGCGAACGGCTTTTCACCTTTTTATTAAAGGCGCGAGTGATCCTATTCTGGTACACTTGAACATTATGTAATGCTCTTAATCGCCTTTCATCCATCAACATTAACTCCTCGAACCTTGCCCTAGCCCATTCTGCTTCTGGCAATTGGCTTTCTGCCACTATTCGTAATGACGGGATTGCTAATTCGATCGGCAGGACTGCTTCCATCCCATACACTACTGAATAGGGTGTTGCTCCTGTTGCAGTTCGAATTGAGGTTTGGTATCCCCATAAGGCAAATGCTAACTTGTCAGGCCAATCCTTGTAAGTCACGACCGTCTTCTTAATGATTCCTGCCACTGTTTTATTGGCCGCCTCTACAGCCCCGTTGGTTTGTGGTCGGTAAGGTGAAGACCGATGATGCTGAATTTTGTAACTGGTGAGCAAAGCTTCTACTTCCTTTCGAAAATGACTCCCATTATCGCTGATGATCTCATGAGGTACTCCATACCGGCATATAATGTTCTGAAGGATGAATTTGGCCACGTACTTAGATGTGAGTTTGGCAAAAGAGGCTGCCTCTACCCACTTAGTGAAGTAATCAATAGCGACCAGAATGTATTCATGCCTTCCTGTTCCGGTTGGGTGTATTTTCTTAATGATGTCTATACCCCATACCGAGAATGGCCATGGAGAGGTCAGTGTTGTAAGATATGAAAGAGGTTGATGTTGCAGATTGGCATATTCCTGACATTTGTGACATTTCCGAACAAAATTCAACCAGTCTACTTCCATAGTGGTTCAGTAGTAACCAGCTCTTTGAATCTTCTTCGATAGCATGCGACCATTCATATGAGGCACACACTCTCCTCCATGTATAGTAGCCATGGCTTCCTTTGCACTTTTGGCGTCGATACACAACAAATTGATGCCTGAAGGTGATTTCTTATATAAACGATCTTGGATCAAGCAGTATTGTGCTGCTAAAGCCCTGATCGCTCGTTGTCCTCGAACATCTAACTCAGCCGGATATTCTCCCTTCCGAAGGAAATTGAATATGTCAAGAAACCATTCCTCAGTCTCTTCTTCTTGTGTTTCCATGACACAGACATATGAGGGTTCAGACTGTCGCTCTACAACTACTGGTAGCTGGAGCGTGCCTGATGGGATGGATATCTTCGAGGATAATTTAGCTAGAGCATTGGCCAGTTCGTTGTGATCCCTAGAAAGGTATTGGAAATTGATCTTCTCAAATTGGTCAGCCAATCCTAAAAGCTTCTACTGATAAGCTAAAAGGCATTCACTTCGAAGTTTCCATGCATTCTTAGCCTGGTTTATAATGAGGCTAGAGTCTCCAAAGACCTTCATGTGGCGTATTCCTAAAGCCAAGGCAACTTGTAGGCCTTTGATGCATGCTTCATACTCCGCCGCATTGTTAGTGGCATCAAAGTCCAATTTTACAGATATAGGGACATGTGCACCTTCTGGAGATATTAACAGTACTCCTATTCCACAACACATTTGATTAGAAGCTCCATCAAAATACATCTCCCAAGTAACTTCATCAGTTGAGAACACGTCTTCATCAGGGAATTCTAAGTGAGTGCTTGGAGGTTCCTGGGATGGTGAAGTGCCAGAAAATCTGAAACAACCCGCCCTTTAATTGATTTCTGAAGTAGGTATTGAAGATTGAACTCAGAAACCATGACTACCCATCGAGCAATGCGGTTGTTGATGGTTGGTTGCTCCATGATGAATTTTATGGGATTGTTCTCAGCCATTACATATACTGTGTGTGAGAGCATCTAGTGCCTTAACTTCTTGGTGGCCCAAACTAATGCGAGGGCCATTTTCTCTATGTCTGCATGTAACAACCCACCCCAAAATCACGTTTAATTATATCTAAAGCACAGTAGTTACGCAAATCGCGTTCTAAATTTTTTCCGCGTTTACCGTTACTTATTTATTTATTGATTTATTTATTTATGTATTGTTATCGGTGTCGTGTCTCGTGCAGGAGATGGCCAAGATGCCGAATTATCGGCTTAAAAATTTCACTTTACATGTTCATTCAATGAGTTAAAGTATTTCAGGTTATACGATTTATGTTATAAAGTTATTTAATCGTTAAGTTAATTGGTACCGGGTTTTACCGTTTACGCTATTTATTAACCTAAAGGGGGTCTAATTAATCGACCTCGTAACGTTTATATTTTATTACCCAAACTTTAATTTATTTGGGGTATATTTATTTCATTTAAAGTACAAGTAATATTGATGTTTCATTTATTTGGATTTTCTACATCAAAGTGTTATTTTATGTTAACCCAATTATTACCAATTGATTTTATTGTTTACAAACTAATTATTTAAGATTACCACAATTACAATTTTTGTTCTTAGTGTACAAATTCAGATTTTAGTGAGGGTAGAGGGAGTATAATTGATATTAGTTAGGGGAGGGGTTTCATTACAAGTCATTTTATTTTCTCCAATTAGACACCCATCCCCCTCTTTTTCCCCCTTTGCTTCTGCTGGCCGAGCCCACAGCAGCCCCAGCCCGCTGCTGGGCTGTTTCCGGCACCGGCGAGGTGCCCAGCCGCCGTCCAAGGTGGCCGCCACCCCTCTTCTTCCCTCTTGTGTTTTCTCCAATTTTTAACTCAAAGGTAACCTCTCAAAAACCCCCAATTTCAATTCTTTATACCCTAATCTGAAAATCTATGTTTATTTATGTTTTCTTTGTGATTTCTACTCTTTCTACTCTCTTTTATCTTGAAATCAAGTATATAATTGTATTGATTAAGTTAAGGTTTGATTTTGGAATACATGCATGTGATTTTTGGAAGTGTTCTTGAGGTTTCTTGAGTATATTCATGGTGGATGATGTTTATATGTTCATGCATGTGAGTCTTAAGGTCTAAGATGAGGTAATTATCAAGGTCTATATTCTGGAAGTATGATGGATTAAGGTTATATGGGATGTGGTTATGTTTTGATATGATTAAGAGTGGAATAACTAAATTAAAAACTGAGATATTAGTGGTTAACGATTCTGGTTCGAATCTGGAAATTTACAGTAGCATAAAGGTGGGATTTCTGCCCAGATTTCCACTCCATTGGATAGCCTAAAGTGTTAGCAAACCATAGGCTTTGGAATTTCGAGTTTTCGACATGTATAGCCCGAGTTACGACCAAAACCGTAACCTCACGTTTTTATATTCGATTTCTGAGTCAGTGTTTTGAGGGCTGATTTTCGGACCTTTGGAGACTTCTTTAGTCTTTGTGGTAAACATGAAAGTTTTAGCTAACATTCTGAGCTTTCCGGAAATGTATCATATGCGTCCATACGATGTCGGGATTAAAAGATATGGGGTTTCCATTGAAGGGTTGCAATCTGACCTCTGCCTAGAATTCTTAAGTGCATGTCTGATTTGTTGGCCATTTTTCGTCCCTTTGGAGACTTTATTGATTTTAGTGACAAACATAAGAGTTTTAGGCCACATTGCAAGCTTTCCGGAAAGGTATGGTTCATAGTCATCGGATTTCGAGAGTGTGAGTTACGAGCCCGAGAAGCAGGGCTGCCCGGGATAACATTCTGCCCAATTTGGTTTATGAAAAAGTGTCTTTTGGGCCTCAAATCAACCCAATAAGGGGTCCTAAGCATAAATGTGTCATGGTTATAAGTTTTCATTTTAGAGTTATTTGTGTTTAAGGCCAAAAGTACTATATTGGAGTCTTAAGTGAGTCTTAAGGATGGCTTCCCAAAAGCTAATGAGTTTGTTAAAGTATTTCACTTCCCCATCTTCCTTTAGAATATTATTCAATGTCTTGAGCTAGCTAAGAGTTTCTTCTAGCTTGGTAGCTTCCAAGTTCAAAGTTACTTCCATCTTTATTGCTTAAATCATTGACCCAAGCTTGTTCTTATTGCATTCGAATATGTTTATCGTACTCCGTTTTATCGTTCATTTGCTATCGTATGATCAAGCCATAGTTAACTCCATCGTTCGCATCCTAGCTTTCAAGTGTAAGCACCCCATTCATCGTCAATTCAAGCTAATTTTATTGGATTCAAGCCCTTTCATTTGAATCATATTCTGCGTCATTATGTTCATGTTTTCCGACTCGGAAATTTCTAAGGTTTTATATGCACTGCTTCTGTCCGGGCCATTTTTCGGGCTCTTCCTTCCATTTCTAGCCTTTGGGCCAGTTGACAAAGTTAAAGATCATGTTTTTCCCTATTCCGGGATGTACTCTTTTACGTCGTTTCGATTTTCCTAACTCACGTTATGCTACAAACGCTATTTTGATACAACCTGAAATTTTATTCCTAAAGTTGTTTCATTTATATTACTAAGTTTCCGAACTCGTGAAACTAATTTAGAACCTTATTCGGTTCTTCATGTTTATGTATGCTTCTATTGGTTGACAAAGTTTCAAAGGCCATCTCCAAGCCGAGCCGAGCCGCCAAGGTTTTTAGCGTCTTAAGGTGCAAATTGTCCAACTCTTGCTTCTATTAAAAGTCAAGTACAGTTTTATTGCATAGTTATATGTTCTAATGATTTTATTGTTTTATAAGTGGTCCCGACACCTATTCTACAGTAGCTAGAGTGAAGTCTAGCATTTTACAGGCTCCTATCGGAGTAATCTTGACCTGGCCAGTGTCGACTGCCTAGCAGTCACCCATCCAAACTCGAGATCGGTTTGGGCGTACGTGCGTGAGGTGCTTCGGCATCGATCTAAAAGGGATACCACGTCCTATAGTATGAAAACTTTTCAATGTTAAGCACAACATATGCATAGAAACTGTATAGCTTAAAGTATTCCATGGTTTAGCATTCTTGTGTCCCCTTCCCGTTTTCAAAATGATTTTAAATGCCGGCACTAAAAACCGTTTTCGAACGGTTTGACGTGTTGGAGGTTTACGTACTGAGTGTTTCCCCACTCACTTTGCGAATGTATTTCAATGTTTTGTTTTAGGCGGTCCGAGCTCCCAGGATAAAGACGAGGTTAAGCAGGAGCAAGTTGTGCATGCGGTAGTTCTCTAAAGCGATCAAGATCGGTATTCAAGGTTACCCAAGAGCATTAAAGGTCACTCGGTTGTGAAAGGTCTATACGATATGTTTAATTAAAGGTTGAATAATGTATTTGTACTTTAAGTTTAGCAGTTGTGTTGTATGGAGTTAAGTCTGATTTATGGTGGATTGTTATATTGTGGTTTTGTGTATGTGCCTTGTCCCGAGTGGGGACGGCGGTAATGCCTCGACCTAAGGTGTTCCGCTGCGCTAATCACAGGTTTGGGGTTCTAAAGTATAGTCTTAATCTTGTGATTAAGGTTGGGGCGTTACAGTTGTGGTATCAGAGCGGAGTTATAAGAAGGATTTGAGGATATAGAAATTTCCAAGCGATTGTGATAGGCATTTGTAAAGTATGGATGCTAAGTGTGGTGACATATGTGTCCCTTATAGGTGTATGAGTCCTTTATGGATTGAGTGTGAAATATGTGAAATGGTTGGGATGGATGTTGAGCTTGAAGCTCTAGATGAGTATATGAAAAGTAAGTGTTTTCCCTTTCAGGTTTGAAGACTATGTAAAATTTGGGGATAGTCCAATTTATAGGGGAAGTGCTGCCGAAAATTTCTGCAGAAATTTGAAAAGTTTAGTAGCAAGTTTAAGAAAACCTAATTACAGGTTGTGTTTAACTTAAAAGTTTGGCATGAGTAAAGCATGTTATGTGTATGAGGGCCGCTGTGGACACGAAGCACATTGAAATAGTCCTTAAAGGAGACTTTAGTCGTCCAAATGAGAATTTATAAGTCCAATTCCAAGTGGAATTGATGTAAAGCTCAAATGAGGGGCTAAAAGCCTTGCCTAAGTGTAGAGTGAAATGATTAAAGATGTTTAGATGATACAAATGTTCAGCATGATCCAAGGATAGTAAGTAAGGTCACAGTAATCATGAGATGGAACAAGAGTTCCTTTTTAAGATAAGTAAGGTTCAGGTTGGTTGAGTCTCGGACCTCGCCTTAATTCTCATTCGTTTAATTCTTTCAACAAAGTCTATCAATGTCAAAGTTATTAAAGCTTTTTATCGATGTTACATAGAACATAGGGCATAGATGGATCACAAGCGTGACCCTTTTCCCAACCTCTTCACAATGTTACGGGAGCACAAGACCAACGTCCAAGTTCATCTCAAGAGGTTGCAAACCGCCTTTGGTATCCATTGTGCGGCTAATCCGCTATTTGAGTATCGCAGTGATGAGTGCCAAGTTGGTGCTTATTGCCCCCCCTCCCCACAAGAGTCTGTGGGACGATGTAAGACGTTACCTCACTTGTTGCTCGTCGGAGAACCGGTCGATACGCCTGGTGCTTCAGCTACGACTACATTGAGCACAGAATCACACCGCATTGGAAATAATTTTGGGGACCTTAGAATTTGTTTTGTGTCAAAATATAGTTTGGATATGGTTGAAAAAGGGGTACCCTAAGGACAAGTGGAAGGGGCATCCTCATATTCTAGGATATTTACATTAGTATCATACATTGAAGGGTTTTAACTAGCAAGTGCTTGTGATAGTCTGTAGGGCGGTGAACTTTATGTCATTATAGGGCCGTGGAAAATTATTTGGAATTTCCTTATTATACGAACCTGCTTGTGGATTTTATAGCTAGGTGAGGCGAGGAAAGCCTTGTGAGAATGCAATTGACTACCAACCGAAGATATATACAGAACAAGTTATAAAGTGGTGATGACAATAAGTTATGTGGAATGAGGGTATACTCCGTAGTAATGTTGGAATATGTCTCAAAGGGCGGGGAAATCACCTTGAACTACAAGGTCCTTAGTCTAACCTGGGAATAACTACGCGCCCAGGCACATACTCATTCCGCCACTAGGTTAAGAGAAGTTGCTTCTGGAGGATAGCTATTAACGAACAACCATCGCGAGGACCCAATCTTTTCTGCATGACTTTTATACTTTAAGTTCATCGTTCAAGTTTAACTTTTAATTCTTGCTCTCATTGGACATCCTCCTAATAAAGTTTACCCTCTCATTGCAATGTTAAAACCCAAGCTTCTCATTACCTATCCTTGCTTATTCTCAAGAATCTTTATCATATCCTATCGTTGTTATCAGTTCAGTGTGTTAAGACATTCAATGACCTGCCTTTAGTGGCTCATTGCCGATTCATGAATGATTCCTTCGGGACCATTATCTACCCTTGACTGCTGTCGACTCGTTATGTCCCCAAAGATAAACTTCATTAGATTCATATGACCCTTCTTACTCGTTAAGATTTATCTTTTCCAGGTGATGGTCATGTTCTATCATGAAGCTGAACACTCCTTTCAAAGCTTAATTTCCACAAACGTTGTACCTTGTTTAGAATCAATAGCTTATGCTCTAATATTCCGGAAAGTTACCACAAAGCATTCATACATCCCAAACTTTAATTGTTTTAATTCAGGAATCAGAAGACCGATCCTGATAGCTTTCTCCCCCAATTCAAGCTCATTTCGAGGTACTTATAAACTTCCTTGTTCAGGAAATCATTGTAATCATCATCTTTGGCAATTATGCTATCTCTTGTTGATCTCAATTTTCTTAATCGATATACATGCGTAGTTGGGTTAAAGAATACCTCTATTCCTCCACGTCGTCTTAAAGCCTTAAGTCTACCAATGTAAACCTTTGCTTTGTTGTTGTTTTCCAAAATTCATGTTCTTACCTCTTAATTGATGGCACCTTCCTATTATCGCGTTTCCTCCATGCCTATTGGTGTCTTTCATAAGAAATAGATGCCTTGATGGAAGTTAATAAAGGGAGGAAAAGCGAAGTGGAGAAATGTTAGATTGCACGGAATTATGTGATACCTGAGGTAAGATGGGAAAGGTAGAGAAATCGTTGTTTAAGAAATGTTAGGGACCTTTGGGTCAAGGCTTCTTACGATGAGAGGTTCATGAGTTGACGAATATAGAACGCTTGAAGGAAGATTAGCTCTTCTTCCAAAGGACATAAAAGCCATATGGATATATCTGGGAACGAAAAGGTTCTTGCCATATAATTTATGATGGGAAGAGAGTGCTCAATTACTTAACAGAGATAAAAACCCAGTGTTTTTGGACCCGTCTTAGAAAGTGATGCCAAGAGAAATGAGTTCAAAGTTGTATAAACAATCAGCGTAAGGTGCTCGTCACGATGATGACCGTAACCTTAAGATGAGATACGATATCATGGGGACATATGAAAGGTAATGTCGCACCCATGATGTAGGCACAGGGTGGAATAGTTAAAGCTGTAGTCACAGATCCGGAATTAATCCAGGACGCAGCACATAAGATCAGAGTCGTCCGACCACATGTCAAGATCGACCAAAGTAGACAAATGTATATGGAAACCGCTCGAACTTCAATTGGAAACCGTGTTTCCTTTAAAGTGATTCAACTCAAGGGGATTCGGAGTTTCAATATCTAGGGGGAGGTTAAGCCCTTGCTATAGTAGGGTCTTACTCCGTTGTGGAGGAGATCAATCCAATGACATATCGTTTAGATGTACCTTTTAATCCAGAATATAGGCGTGACGTTTCACGTTTCTCCAACTCCGGAAATATGTAACGGGCCCAACCCGCAGTTCTGAAAAAGAACCCCTGTTGAAAAAGGAAGGTCTCATCGTCGAACAACAATCGATCCAAAATTTTTGAACACGGAATCAAAAGACGTCACTCAAAGGAAAGTCCCTTAGTCAAAGCACTTTGGGCAACTCAAGACACCTCGGAAACCTCTGGGGAAACCAAGGAAGACATGAAGGGAAGCCACCCACACATCTTTTAAGGAATATCAAACACAATGGAACCAACAGAAAGTTTCGGGGACGAAACTTCTTTTAAGGGGGGGAGGATGTAACAACCCACCCCAAAATCACGTTTAATTATATCTAAAGCACAGTAGTTACGCAAATCGCGTTCTAAATTTTTTCCGCGTTTACCGTTACTTATTTATTTATTGATTTATTTATGTATTGTTATCGGTGTCGTGTCTCGTGCAGGAGATGGCCAAGATGCCGAATTATCGGCTTAAAAATTTCACTTTACATGTTCATTCAATGAGTTAAAGTATTTTGTTATACGATTTATGTTATAAAGTTATTTAATCGTTAAGTTAATTGGTACCGGTTTTACCGTTACGCTATTTATTAACCTAAAGGGGTCTAATTAATCGACTCGTAACGCTTTATATTTTATTACCCAAACTTTAATTTATTTGGGGTATATTTATTTCATTTAAAGTACAAGTAATATTGATGTTTCATTTATTTGGATTTTCTACATCAAAGTGTTATTTTATGTTAACCCAATTATTACCAATTGATTTTATTGTTTACAAACTAATTATTTAAGATTACCACAATTACAATTTTTGTTCTTAGTGTACAAATTCAGATTTTAGTGAGGGTAGAGGGAGTATAATTGATATTAGTTAGGGGAGGGGTTTCATTACAAGTCATTTTATTTTCTCCAATTAGACACCCATCCCCCTCTTTTTCCCCCTTTGCTTCTGCTGGCCGAGCCCACAGCAGCCCCAGCCCGCTGCTGGGCTGTTTCCGGCACCGGCGAGGTGCCCACCGCATTCCCAAGGTGGCCGCCACCCCTCTTCTTCCCTCTTGTGTTTTCTCCAATTTTTAACTCAAAGGTAACCTCTCAAAAACCCCCAATTTCAATTCTTTATACCCTAATCTGAAAATCTATGTTTATTTATGTTTTCTTTGTGATTTCTACTCTTTTTACTCTCTTTTATCTTGAAATCAAGTATATAATTGTATTGATTAAGTTAAGGTTTGATTTTGGAATACATGCATGTGATTTTGGAAGTGTTCTTGAGGTTTCTTGAGTATATTCATGGTGGATGATGTTTATATGTTCATGCATGTGAGTCTTAAGGTCTAAGATGAGGTAATTATCAAGGTCTATATTCTGGAAGTATGATGGATTAAGGTTATATGGGATGTGGTTATGTTTTGATATGATTAAGAGTGGAATAACTAAATTAAAAACTGAGATATTAGTGGTTAACGATTCTGGTTCGAATCTGGAAATTTACCGTAGCATAAAGGTGGGATTTCTGCCCAGATTTCCACTCCATTGGATAGCCTAAAGTGTTAGCAAACCATAGGCTTTGGAATTTCGAGTTTTCGACATGTATAGCCCGAGTTACGACCAAAACCGTAACCTCACGTTTTTATATTCGATTTCTGAGTCAGTGTTTTGAGGGCTGATTTTCGGACCTTTGGAGACTTCTTTAGTCTTTGTGGTAAACATGAAAGTTTTAGCTAACATTCTGAGCTTTCCGGAAATGTATCATATGCGTCCATACGATGTCGGGATTAAAAGATATGGGGTTTCCATTGAAGGGTTGCAATCTGACCTCTGCCCAGAATTCTTAAGTGCATGTCTGATTTGTTGGCCATTTTTCGTCCCTTTGGAGACTTTATTGATTTTAGTGACAAACATAAGAGTTTTAGGCCACATTGCAAGCTTTCCGGAAAGGTATGGTTCATAGTCATCGGATTTCGAGAGTGTGAGTTACGAGCCCGGGAAGCAGGGCTGCCCGGGATAACATTCTGCCCAATTTGGTTTATGAAAATGTGTCTTTTGAGCCTCAAATCAACCCAATAAGGGGTCCTAAGCATAAATGTGTCATGGTTATAAGTTTTCATTTTAGAGTTATTTGTGTTTAAGGCCAAAAGTACTATATTGGAGTCTTAAGTGAGTCTTAAGGATGGCTTCCCAAAAGCTAATGAGTTTGTTAAAGTATTTCACTTCCCCATCTTCCTTTAGAATATTATTCAATGTCTTGAGCTAGCTAAGAGTTTCTTCTAGCTTGGTAGCTTCCAAATTCAAAGTTACTTCCATCTTTATTGCTTAAATCATTGACCCAAGCTTGTTCTTATTGCATTCGAATATGTTTATCGTACTCGCTTTATCGCTCATTTGCTATCGTATGATCAAGCCATAGTTAACTCCATCGCTCGCATCCTAGCTTTCAAGTGTAAGCACCCCATTCATCGTCAATTCAAGCTAATTTTATTGGATTCAAGCCCTTTCATTTGAATCATATTCGCGTCATTATGTTCATGTTTTCCGACTCGGAAATTTCTAAGGTTTTATATGCACTGCTTCTGTCCGGGCCATTTTTCGGGCTCTTCCTTCCATTTCTAGCCTTTGGGCCAGTTGACAAAGTTAAAGATCATGTTTTTCCCTATTCCGGGATGTACTCTTTTACGTCGTTTCGATTTTCCTAACTCACGTTATGCTACAAACGCTATTTTGATACAACCTGAAATTTTATTCCTAAAGTTGTTTCATTTATATTACTAAGTTTCCGAACTCGTGAAACTAATTTAGAACCTTATTCGGTTCTTCATGTTTATGTATGCTTCTATTGGTTGACAAAGTTTCAAAGGCCATCTCCAAGCCGAGCCGAGCCGCCAAGGTTTTTAGCGTCTTAAGGTACGCAAATTGTCCAACTCTTGCTTCTATTAAAAGTCAAGTACAGTTTTATTGCATAGTTATATGTTCTAATGATTTTATTGTTTTATAAGTGGTCCCGACACCTATTCTACAGTAGCTAGAGTGAAGTCTAGCATTTTACAGGCTCCTATCGGAGTAATCTTGACCTGGCCAGTGTCGACTGCCTAGCAGTCACCCATCCAAACTCGAGATCGGTTTGGGCGTACGTGCGTGAGGTGCTTCGGCATCGATCTAAAAGGGATACCACGTCCTATAGTATGAAAACTTTTCAATGTTAAGCACAACATATGCATAGAAACTGTATAGCTTAAAGTATTCCATGGTTTAGCATTCTTGTGTCCCCTTCCCGTTTTCAAAATGATTTTAAATGCCGGCACTAAAAACCGTTTTCGAACGGTTTGACGTGTTGGAGGTTTACGTACTGAGTGTTTCCCCACTCACTTTGCGAATGTATTTCAATGTTTTGTTTTAGGCGGTCCGAGCTCCCAGGATAAAGACGAGGTTAAGCAGGAGCAAGTTGTCTGTACAGGGTAGTTCTCTAAAGGCGATCGAAGATCGGTATTCAAGGTTACCCAAGAGCATTAAAGGTCACTCGGTTGTGAAAGGTCTATACGATATGTTTAATTAAAGGTTGAATAATGTATTTGTACTTTAAGTTTAGCAGTTGTGTTGTATGGAGTTAAGTACAGTTTATGGTGGATTGTTATATTGTGGTTTTGTGTATGTGCCTTGTCCCGAGTGGGGACGGCGGTAATGCCTCGACCTAAGGTGTTCCGCTGCGCTAATCACAGGTTTGGGGTTCTAAAGTATAGTCTTAATCTTGTGATTAAGGTTGGGGCGTTACACTGCATATCGACTTTCGTAGTCTAGGAACTTCTTTCTCAAGTGGTAGATGGCGCTATCTTAACCTTTTACCTTTTGAGCTAGCATAGCCCCCATTGCTGAGCTAGTCACTGTAAGGTAAAGGAGTAGAGGCTCATCTGGTACTGGCGGCATGAGGACTGGAGGATGTTGCAAATATTCCTTGATCTTTTTCAAAAGCAGCTTGACATCGACCGTCCCATTCTACTTTGCTTCCTTTCTTTAGCTTCTTGAAACAAAGGTTCACAAGTCATGGTGAGCTTTGAAATGAACCTGCTGATGTACTGGATTTGGCCTAAGAAACCCCTTATCTCCTTTTCTGTCTTAGGTTATTGTAACTGTTGGATAGCTTTGATCTTTGAAGGATCAACTTCAATGCCCCGTTGGCTAACCACATAGCCTAGTAGCTTCTCAGAGGTGACACCGAAAGTACACTTTGCTGGGTTGAGCCGCATCTTGTATTTGCAAAGTCGCAGAAAGAACTTGCGGAGGTTAGGAATATGACCCTCCCTTGTCTTGGATTTAACAATCATATCATCGACATAGACTTCTACTTTGACGTGCATCATGTCATGAAGTAGGGTATTAGCAGTCCTCTGGTACGTGGCTCCGGCATTTTTAAGACCGAAAGGCATGACGACATAACAGTACGTTCCGCATGGTGTAGTAAAGGAAGTCTTCTCCATATCTTCTTCTGCCATTTTTATTTGGTTATAACCAGCATATCCGTCCATAAAAGATAGAAGCTCATGTCCGCAAGTGTTATCCACTAATACATCGATATGAGGTAGAGGGAAACTATCCTTGGGACTGGCCTTGTTAAGGTCTCGGAAGTCCATACACAAGCGCACCTTCCCATCTTTCTTGGGTACCGGGACAATATTAGCAATCCATTCTGGGTATTGAACTGCTTTGATAAACTTACGTTAAGCTGCTTGATCACCTTTTCTTCAATTTTCTTAACCCATTCAGGTTTGATCCTCCTAGCCTTTTGTCGCACTGGTTTTGCATCGGGGAGCAAAGGTATAGTGTGTTCCGCGATCTCCTTATCAATCCCTGGCATGTCCTCGTAAGACCACGCGAATACATCCACAAATTCTTGGACAAGCTCTGTAAATGCCACCCGTTCTTCTGCTGTGAGTGAACTACCTAACTTCAACTCCCGAGGTTATTCTTCTGTGCCCACATTTATGGTGATGGTGTCTTCCAACACCGCCATTTTATGCTCATGTTCATTAGAAAATTCTTTTAAGGTTTCATTATACTCCAGATTATTATTAGCGCAACAGTTCAGAGAAGAGGGGAAAGAAGAATCAAAGTAAGCAGAAAGGATCATTTTATTGAATGCAGAAATGAGTACATCGCCAGCAGACTCAAAACCAGACTCACTTGACTCTAGACTCTTAGGACCAGACTCTATGTCTATAGGAACAGACACTCCTACAGATAAAACAAAGCTATTCTTCTCAGCATCAACCCATGAGACCGTCTTGACTTCTTCTTCTTTAGTGATCATGAGACTTGGATCAAAGCTTGGGTTGGATAATGCAGCAATAACAGCGTCAGCTTCAGGTTCTTCCTTGGCAGCTTCTTGTCCGAACAGCATGCCAAATATGTTGCTTCCAGCAAGATGAGTCCATTCCAATGGTGGTTGTTTGTCCCGAGCGGAGATAAAAACAGTAGCCATATTAATGGTGCAGTCATTGTAAACTTCTAACCTAGCAACTTGAACTCCCTTGTTCTTCAGGTAGTACGGTTTAGGAAACCCATAGTAAGGGAAGTCATCACCTTCCCTAACGAACTGCCCATTCAGAGTGAGTGGATAGGGCTTTATTTGGAACAAGGTAGGTGGGTTGTCCATCCGCTTCTGCTTAGCTATGGCTATCTTGGCGAGCTTAACTTCCTTCTCAGTTGGCTTGTACCCTAAGCCAAACCTTCCCTTTTGTTTAAATGTCTTGAACACAGGAGGAATCTTGCTTTTCGGGTTCCTTCCAAGCGGCATACCAGGAAAGTGTCCATGTTTCTTGAGTATCGCATGCACTTTAGGATTTGAGAAGGGATCGAAGTCAAAAGAAGCTTCATCCTGGCTCAAAGTCGCCACAAGTTCAAAGTTGTGAAGTTCTTCGTCCATAGAACTATGTTCTACCTCAAGGGTTGCTTTCTTGGGAGTGAAGATAGCATGGATGGATTCTCCTGAGATGGTGATGACTTGTCCTTGAATCAACATCTTCACCTTCTGGTGTAAGGTGGATGCTATGGCATTGCAATCATGAAGCCAAGGCCTTCCTAGCAACAGATTGAAGGAGGCTGGAATGTCTAGCATTGTGAACTCCACATTCCTAGTAATGCTTCCTGTAGTGATGGGCAATATTATGGATCCAACCGACTTCCGAGGGGAATTGTCATAAGCCCTAAGCTGTACACCGTTTTGAGCTTAGTGTTGTTGTTGGACTCCCAATTTCTGTGCCGTCCTCCAAGGGCATACATTCACAGCCGAGCCATTGTCGACCAAAACTAGAGGGATAGTCTTGTTGGAACATTGCACTGTGAGATATAGTGCTTTGTTGTGGGATGCCCCTCCCTGAGGTAGATCTTCAATCCCGAAGGTGATAGCCTCTTCCTGCATAGTCACATGGGCAACCAAAGATTCAGGTGTTGTCGTGGGAGATACTGTTAGAGCGTCCATCATCTTCTGTCTGTGTGCCTATGAGGTACAAATCAATTGCCAGATGGTAACTACAGCCTTGGTCTTCTTGAGTTGTGTAAGGAGAGGATCTTCAGGCTGGACATGATTGTCGTTGGTAACCATTGGTGTAGGACTAGAAACAGCCACTGGGTGGTGGTGTTCCTATTGTTATGGCGGCCTGATCGAGTGAGGAATGCTACATCATCAGATGTTGGCTCATCTGGCTCCATCCATTCTGTCTTGGAGTATTCATGTTGCTCATCATCATCACTATCCCAAATACCATTGATGGATAAGTCTTCTTGAAAACCAAGTACTTTGGGGATTGGCTGACCCGCTTCAACAATCAAAGTAGAAGGATCAAAGCTACAGACTCCATGAAAGATAGCGTTGGTATGCTCGGGCATAGGGTTATTTTGATTGTTAGGCTTTTGAGCACCTTTTGGCATGGGCAACGTGCCATCCCTTTTCATGTCCTCTATTTTGTTCTTGAGAGACCAGCTTTTCTCAGTATCATGTCCTCGGCAACGATGATACCAGCAGAATTGATCCAAGTTCTTTCCTTTTGTGGCTGATTCCTCCCTTGGCAAAGGTAGGACCAAAAAACCCTTCTTGACCAATCGATCAAGAGCTTGTGAGTAAGAGACATCCAATGGTGTGTAAGTCTCGTACTTTGGTGTGAAAGGCCCCTTGCACTGGATAGAGTTAGTTTCCATGATCTTAGGAGGGTGGCTAGAGGCACTAGTGGCCCTCCTGTTGGAACTAGACCCTTTCCATCCAGGCGAAGTAGTCTTATCATTATGCATCGCCTCTAGTTGGACACGGATGTCTTTCAAGTAGTCAAAGTCTTTGATGACATAGTATTCCAAGTGCTTGGATAAACTGCTTTTTAGCCCTTGCTTGAAAGTAGACAGTTGTAGGCGAAGAGGAATTGTCTCATTGATGTGAGACAAATTGGTGTGCCATCGCTCAAAGTAATCCAAGAAGGATTCGTTATCGCGTTGCTTCATGGTGGTCAAGTCGTCAACCGTAGCTTGCTTCCTCTGGATTTGACTGTAGTGGTTGATGAAGGCCTTGAACAGTTCATTCCAATCAGTCTTGGTTCGAGGTTGTAAAGCATGATACCACACCTTGGCTTCGCCATCTAGAGTGGATGGGAAAATAGTAGAGTATAAGCTGGCGCCAATTCGGTTTAGCGGTGCTAGCCTCATGAACTCTTCGATGTGATGAACTGGGTTCTCAGAAGGTTTGAACCTTCAGAATTGGCTGAACAGGTAATGGCACTTCCAAATATTTGTCAGCAAAGGCCGGTACAGTGCTCATTGCTTTGGTAAGGCTTTCTAATTTCTGTTCAAGGGCCTTAACAGCAGGATCCTTCATGAGTTTAGATGCCTCAGGAGTAGCGACCTTGGTTTTGGATATCCCAATTCCTCCATAATCTGAAGATGTCTTGATGATTTTCGGCTCGGACTCATATCCCTGCATTTCTTCATCGTCTTCCTCATCATTCAACCCCAGTTTGGCATTGATCTTAGTAATGGCTTGCAGTATGCCATCCATCAGTTGTTGCTGCTCATTTAGCATCTTGCCCACTTTCTGCTCTTGCTCTAAAGTATTGGTGTAGAGTTCATCCAAATGCTTCGTGATGTTGGCTTCAGTGCTCTGGACTGGGATCTCTTGAAATTGCTCTTCAGACATGATGCTGTCACTGGTTGCAGACGGATCGTAGCGAGGGTTTGGGACCAAACGGCCTGTTCGTGAATCTCGAATGCGGGCTCGGAGCCGATCACCAATGATGCCTGCATGAAAATTTAAAGTTAGGACACTTGATAACATACTCTGACACGTTCTACCCGCATGCATGACCTAGATGACCTACATGATCCTTGACATATGTATGCTGACACAGCGGACTTACCCACTTTTTGGGAGTGCATGACCTAACTCTATATGGACCTAAAAAACAGAACATTATAAAGGGCCGAATAAAGTCAACATAGCGAGCGGGTCATAAATTGGCAGACTATAGTCAGTATTTCTCAATTCGGATGGGCCCAATCCACAGGCCGACCGTTTTAAGGAGAATCCGTATCTTGACCCAACAACTCAGACAGCTCAAACCTTATTGGCTATTATGCGGACTAGAATAATGTTCGACAAGACCAACAAACCATACTCTTTTTTTTCTTGGGGAAAATGGATATTGTAAAGGATTGAATAAAGCCATCGATAAGCGAGCATGATTAATTTATAGGTTTAATAGACAAATCCGATATGGTTGGGCCTAATCAACGGGCCGACCATAAATATGATAGATTTATTAATTAAATCGATAAATTAATTTACTCAAGCCTAGTGACTATTATACAGTCTAAGACGCTATCCATTATCTTTGTTAGACTTTTAATAAATTTTTGGACCTTTGTTAAGAGAATTTCATAGAGGGTCATATAATATCATCAAAGGTGAGTTAATTTTTATTTATTAATCAAGATAATCAACCTTCAAACATAAATGGGCCCTTCCGCTTGGGCTAACCAAAATGTCTTTGAGTTAATTATATTAATTAATAAATAATCCTTTTCTCAACCCAATGAATTTTATATGGACTAGAATAAAACCTCCAAACTAGGGTCGACTCTTACAAAAGACAAGAAAAGGGGAGGGATACACATAGCACATAGCATACACATAAAGAGGGTATCCTAAACCAAGGCTCTAAATTCATGGACTTTTAGGGTTGGGTATATAGCCTACCGCATGCCTTCGCCCCGGTTCTGCATACCATAAGGTAAAAAGTTAGGGTATTTCTCAAAGAACTTCAAGGAAGTTCTCGGAGTGTGACATCAGGAGAGGAGCGACCAAATGCTTAGAGATGTAGAGTATATCCCCATAGTAGTGACCTCCTGCTCTCAAGGGAAATCCTAGGTAACTTAAACCCTCGCCTTTGTGCTAACGTGTCAAAAGACCCATTTAGTGGCCCGGTATGCAAGGGATGCCTAAAAGAATAATAAAGACGCGAAATAAATTAACTTCTCCCTTTTACACTTTTCAAATCAATTTGATTTTTTCAAGTTTTACCCTCTTTTTAAAGTTTAAGTCCCCAGTGGAGTCGCCAATCTGTAGGACCCGGAAAAAATCCTCCTCCCCGTTCGGGGGGGAAATGTTTCCTCGGATGCGCTACATTTTGTGATCGGGAGTCGACTAAGATTTCTTAATCCTTAAATAAGGATATTTTTATTTTCGGAATTCATTTTCGGGGTGATGAAACTTTATTTATTTACAACCTCGTTTTTATTATTTAAATTATACGGAAATTACACAAAAATAATCTCAAATAATTTAATTTTAATGTAATTGACGAATTAGGGCCCAAGAAGCAAACGGACAACCAGAATTTGTCAAAGCCCACCTAGGGTTTGACGAATTCTGGGCCGGTCCCCTTGATCCCAGGCCTGGGGATAAAATTGGTGGAAATTACTAAACCTCTCCTGGGGTTTAATAATTTCTGGCCATTTTCTCCTTGGACCAAACCCCCTTTTTCGCATTGAACAAAAGTTAAATCATTTTGTCAAATTAATTTTGTATAAGAAATCGAATACTTTAAATAATTAAACGAAGTTATAAAAAATTTAAAGGGTCGCCAGCCGATTTATGGAAAACGACGAACCATAAAATAAAAGAAAGACTCCGGTCTACGAACCCGATTTCTAGATTCGGGGGTAAGGTTACGAATTCGAGAGTTATAAGAACTCTCGAATCCGCCTGTTATAAAACAGACTCTACTAAAATCAACATTGAAAAAAAAGAGAACGGGAAGAAGTTTGATTAATTTCGCGGAATTATTATTCAAAACATGCAATATAAAATAAATGCGGTTTTAATTTATAAAATATGTACAAGGATGGAATTTAAAATAAGGATTACATGATTAAATACGATAATTTAAATCAAAGAATCGAACCTTGCTTTGGTTGTTGCGGCGATGAAATCGATCCCTTTAGTTGTCCCTTGATTTGAAACCCGGACAAGGAAATGTGGATGGCTTAGGAAAAGTGTAGTGTGGATGGATGTATGGTTAGTGAAGAATGTGATTATGGAGATGAAGAGAATTTGAGATAATGAGAGAAAATGAGAGTAGAGTAGATGATGTTTGATGATGATTGTTGATGAAATGAAGGTGGAATGGAGGGGGTATTTATAGGTGAGGGAGTGAGTGTTTTGGAGGGATAAGGTGGGGGACATACCCCAAAAATCAAGCCATTGAAGATCAAAACCTAGGGGGGTATATGGGGTCAAGGGCAAAGTAAACCACGTGGGCAAAAATCATGGGATTGCAATTGCATGCATGCAGGCAGAAAATTTTGGCGCTAAAAAAAACAAAGCCTAGGTGGGGTATAACATTTTCATCACGCGGATCGCTGACCTGGCACAAAACGACGTCGCGTATAAAAATAATCAAACCCTAGGCGGGGTTTGATTATTTCTGGGCCGGATCAAACCCTCGACGGGTTTTAGGCATTCTGGGCCGAGGCGCGCGCCTGGCCTGCTTCTTCTGGGTGGGCCGTGAATAAAAAATAAAACCCCCTTTGGGTTTTACCAATTATCCCGGATTTATTTTGGGCTTTTATATTTTTGGTGAATTGTGTTTTTATACTGGTACAAATTCCGGTGTCTACAGTTTTATACCTTTAATTATTATGTTTCCCGGTTTGTTTTGGCCACAACATTCGATTTTATATCGTTGGGTGCGGAACCCGTTTCTTTCTGGCTGCGGAAACCTTTAAAAATCCTAGTTGGGATGACTTCAGAGGTTGATCTTGCCCAATGGTTTTAAGTTTTGGGGCGTCCTAATGCCCCCGTTAATTTTGCCTTAATTATCATTAAACCAATTCCTCAAGTGGCTTTGTGTGATCTTATCATCCTAAATTACTGTACTATCGGTGCGGAACCACCTTATTTTGGACTGTGGAAGTCACTAACTATATAAGCCTTCTTTGATGAAAATCCTATGTTGGAATGTGCAAGGGGCTAAAAAGGGCCAACTAAAATAGGAAATTGGGTTCATTAACGCAACTATTAGACTTGACTTAGTTTTTCTTTTAGAAACCATGGTAAATCAAGAAAATACTAATCATATTCTACCCCGACTAGGCTTTTCCAACTATTTCTCCATACCGCCCTCAAACCATTCTGGAGGCATTTGGTGCCTTTGGAATCAATCTGTTATGGATCTAAATATAATTGCTTCTAATACCAGATTTATACATTGTGAACTTATCGATAAATTCCTAAATTCCATATTCTTAATCACAACTTGTTACGGGTCCGCCCAGCCAAGTGAGAAAGCAGCCTTTTGGGACATCCTAAATCAACTAACTGAAAAAAGTACCCTTCCTTGGTGCCTTATGGGTGGTTTTGATGAGCTTCTTTGCCCAACTGACAAGTTTGGGGAGCCTAACCCCCACCCTGACATATTCTACTGGCTCAATAACTTCTTATCGAACCCACACTACTTTGAAGCTAATGTGTCTGGCGCCCCTTTACCTGGTCTGTAAAGGACACCGTAATTATGAAAAGCTTGATCGGGTTCTGATTACCCCCGCCTGGGAATCTCTCTTCTTTAACTACCGCGTTTTTAATGGCCCTTTCACTTACTCGGACCACTCCTATATTCTGTTGGAAATAACTCGCTCTACCCCACAAAGTAAAGGGGTTAACTTTAGATTTCAACCTCACTGGACTTCATACCATCACTCCCACAAAATAATAAAGCAATGTTAGGCCTCAAATACCTTAGGTTCCCCTATGTTCAGGCTTACTAAAAAATTAACCCTTGCTAAAACTAAGTTGAAAGCCTGGGCCAAATCAACTCTCGGTGATGTAGGACCCCGGGAAAAGGTGACCCTTTCCCGTGATGCGCTACATTTGTGATCGGGAGCCGACTAAGGTTTCTTAATCGTTGAATAAGGATATTTTTATTTTCGAAATTCATTTTCGGGATGATGAAATTTTATTTATTTACAAACTCGTTTCATATTATTTAAATTATCCGGAAATTACACAAAAATAATCTCAAATAATTTAATTTCAGCCCAATTGACAAACAAGGGCCCAAGAAGCGAGTGGACCGTCAGAATTTGTCAAAGCCCGCCTAGGCTTTGACGAATTCTGGGCCAGTCCTCTTGCTTCCAGGCCCAGGGAGATAATTGGTGGAAATTATTAAAACCCTCCTAGGTTTTAATAATTTCTGGCCATTTTCTCCTCGGATCAAACCTATTTTTATCATTGAACAAAAATTAAATCATTTTCGTAAATTAATTTTGTGTAAGAAATCGAATACTTTAAATAATTAAACGAAGTTATAAAAAATATTTAAAGAGTCGCCAGCCGATTTAAGGAAATCGACGAACCATAAAATAAAAGAAAGACTCCGGTCTACGAACCCGATTTCTAGATTCGGGGGTAAGGTTACGACTTCGAGAGTTATAAGAACTCTCGAATCTGCCTGTTATAAAACAGACTCTACTAAAATCAACATTGATGGAGACCATCAAGGAGAACAATCAGCAGCAGCAGCTTTATCAAGAAAGGAGGCTTCCAAGGAATCTTCACCAGCAATTACAACAGCAGCAGCACAAGGAGGAGGAGCACTTGCTGTCTCACACAACTCAGCAGCTAGGACAGCCTATCCAGCAGAAACAACAGGCTTTCAAAGCCCAGCACATACAGCAAGCCACTCAGCAGACTTCTCAACAGTCCAAAGTTCCAACAGGAGGTTCTTAGCATCACCAGCAGCCACCGAACCACCAATAGCATCCATCCAGGCTTGTTACACCATTGTAAAATAAGCCCTGGCATTCACAACCACTCAGCCCATCAGCATTGGTCATCCAGACCAATTCCAGTTCCCAGCAGCAACAATCCAAGCAGCTGACTTTCTCAATGTTGTATCTCTTGATTGAGGAAGTTTCAGTCAAAGTTTCCTAGGAGTTTTTTGTTCCTTGCCATGTCCTTTTCAAGTCTAAGCCAAGTCCCAGCATGATCAAGCGTGGCACAAGTAAGATTCAGAAGACAGAACAACCAATCCCAGCAGGGTTGTTTTATCAGTTTTTCCAGAACCCCAGTTCTGGGGCTATGTGTTTTGTTTTCTGTTCACAGGGGTTATTTTGGTCTTTCCAGCATGACTTTAACCTATTGAGATTATTTCCAGGTTAGTGTTGGCGTGAGAATAACCTCAGTAAGTTTAGTTTTTACCCCTTAGAAGTGGAAAGCCTCTCATTGGTCCATTTTGCCACCCTTTGGGCATTTGGTCCAATCAGAGCTTAGTTCAGTAATTTCCTTTTATTTTCTTATATTTTGTACTAGAGATCATTAGGTTGTAATCATATGTATTAGTTTCAGGCTTTGTAGCTTAGGATAGTCCAGGGAGATTAGACATAATGCTTATACTTAAACAACTACTAATCAAACTAATTATCTTTCTTTATATTCTGAAGTTTTCTATTAATGAAAGACATCTCAGTGTTCATTCAATAGTATTCTCGAGTGTCTTAGTACCTCTGAAAGTTTGTGAGTGTCTTATAACTCTCAATCTTGGTTCAATCAGTTCTTGTCACTGGACATTGGCAAATCCAGCAAGTGTAAACTGAGCTTGATCATCCATGCTTTAGTGTATCTGTAGAGGCATGTGTGTGAGAGTCCCTTGCCCTTGATTGCAGTTGTGGTATATCTGTATCAACTGTAAGCAAGCCTATCCCTTTTTATTCTGTTATTGGGTTGTCTTCTATTCCAGCTTGTTGCTTTCTATCAGTTGTTGTAAGATCAAGCATCCAGCTGTATATGTGTAGGTGTGACTATATGGTGTGTTCTAGCTCAACACTCTGATCTTAGTGAGTTAGCATACATCAAACATTGAAAAGAAGGAGAGCAGGGAGAAGTTTGATTAATTTCGCGGAATTATTATTCAAATCATGCAATATAAAACAAAAGCGGTTTTATTTTACAAAATAAATGTACAAGCATGGGATTAAAGATAAAGAATTACATGATTAAATACAATAATTTAAACAAAAGAATCGAACCTTGCTTAAGGTGCGACGGCGCCGAACTTGATCCCTTTAGTTGCCCCTTGATTTAAAACCCGGATGAGAAATGTGGATGGTTTAAGAGAAGTGTGGTATGGATGGTTATGTGATTATGGTGATGATAGAAGGATAGAGTTAAGGAGAGAATTTGAGAGAGTGGGAATATGATTTTTCGTGGTGAGAGATGATTTTTTGTGGGAGTTCTTGATGAAATGGAGGTGGAATAGAGGGGGTATTTATAGGTGGCGGAGTATGGCTTTTGGAGGGAAATGGTGGGGCACATACCCCAAAAATCATGCCATTTCACTCCAAAGCCTAGGCGGGGTATAAGCAGTCAAAGGCAAAGTCAACCACGGGGGCAAAAATCAGGGGATTGCAATTGCATGCATGCAGAAATTTTTGGCGCTAAAATCACCAAAGCCTAGGCGGGGTATAACAATTTTCGTCACACGGATCGCTGACCTAGCGTAAAATGACGTCGCGTGCAAACTCGATCAAACCCTAGGCGGGGTTTGATCATTTCTAGGTCGGATCAAACCCTAGGCGGGTTATAGATGCTCTGGGCTAGGGCGCGCGCCTGGCCCGCTTCTTCTGTGTGGGCTGTGAACAAAAAATAAAACCCCTTTGGGTTTTAACGATTATTCCGGATTTATTTTGGGCCTGTGTATTTTTTAGTGAGTCGGGATTTATACCGGTACGAATTTCGGTGTCTACAGAGAGACCCCACTTTGATCAAGTCCGAATAGGACGAAGGTCAAAGTAGTATGAGGATATAACTTTGGTTTGAGAAGCCTGATTTGATGCTTGGAAGCTGAGTCCTGCGTCGAGGTTGCGGGCGACATACGCCTCCTTTGAGATGATCTCGAGCAAGACTGATGCTCTACATGATGCTGATGGTTGATGGAATTTTCTAGTCTTTCCCAGTGTCGATTCTAGTCTTTCCCGGTGTCGCTTCATATGGGGCCAAGTCTTTCCCGGTGCTTCATACGGTATAAGTCCAGTCTTTCCGTGTCGCTTCGGTCTTTCGGTGTCGCCTATAGGGGCCAAGTCTTTCCGTGCCGCTTCATACGGGTCGATCTTTCGGTGTCGCCGTATGGGGTCCAGTCTTTCCCGGTGTCGCTTCCAGTCTTTCCCGATGTCGGTTCATATTGGTTGGCATTTTTTATGCCGAAGGACTTCATCAGGCGCGTTGCTGATGGCCTTGGGGGTCGAGACTTCATGGGGCACGATGCCGATGGCTCGGAGATTGGGACTGCATCGAAACTCTGCCGATGGCTCGGAAGGATGATGGCAGCGACCTCCTGTGCGGTAGCTGGGTGATGGCGGTCCCATTGTCGGCAACCTAAAAATTATGAGAGAAAAGATCGATCATTAGTTTTATTGAAATAAAACCAAGGAGATTCGATTTTTTACCTGCGAGCCGCAAAGCCGGAGTGTGGGCTCTGACTGTGGGTTGAAATCGTGGGCCTATTTGAGCCAAACCCTAGGCGGGTTTTGGCTTTTCTTTTTTTCTATTATTGGGCCGCGTCCATGCCTGGACGGCGCCCTCTGGGCCGTGTCTTCTGGGCTGCACAAAACCTAGGCGGGGTTTGTGTAGTTTTCTCCTTTTTTTTTCTTTTTTTTTTCTGCCTCGTGGAGGTATCAAAGTGGGTCCGTTCTACTTGTGGTCATAAAGGGGCCACGTCACCCTGCCTCTCTTTTTGGTGACAAAAGGATAACCTCTTAGATTTTCGACCAATGAAATGCGTTTGGCATCGCGAGGTGGTTACCAAAACGAGTGGCTCACACTCACCCACCTTTCTATAAATTCAAGGGGTTTCTTTCATCTTCTTCACATCTTCAATTCCCTCATCTCTCTAGCTCACTACTTCTCTCTCTAGAAAGAAATCTTGAAGCAAATTTCAGGTTTGAAAAGATGCAACCCCGCGGTCACCGCAATCCTCCTCTTCCGCATGCGGCGGCTTGGTCCCATGAGCGGTCCTCGCGACGCAACTTTGTTCCCAGCATGGAAGTGGCTCCTTCTGATCTTGTTGGGCGGCCGTTCGGTCGCCTATGATAAACGGACCAATAGGTCAAAAATTGCTTTGTGCCGCAGGTGTTGAACGATCTACTCTACACAGGTGTGGGCTTACAGGGCTAGGGCTCATAAACCTTTTCTTTCATTCATCAAAAGGGCTCTGGTTGCTTACTTTTCCGGGCCGGAATCGAGAAATTGAAGTCATAAAAAAGAGATCTTTCTCTTCGCACCTCAGATCAAGAGGTGTCAAGCTAATGTAGGGCTAAGTAGGGTATAGTATAGCGAGCGAGTTAGCGAAGACTAATAGATAAGAGAGCGCCGGTGCGTAGCCTTCATTCTTTGAATCTTGGAACCATGCTTGGTTTTACCGTTCCCATGACAAGGTAATCATTTTAACTTTCCTCTTGTACTTAGTTTAGCGTAAAAATGAGCAAGCATGAATTTATTTTTTTCATACTTTGTCGATTTTTAGCTATTTTAAGTATACATGTTAGGGTGTAGAGTGACCTGTTTTTTGCATTTTGACTGGAAAGATATCTGAAAATTGTTCCCTTGCCAAAATGGACCGAAATTTCGAAAAAATTGCATGCGTTCTGGGCCAGTTAACCGAGTAGCGGCCCATTAGGCGGAATTAAAGCCTAGGCGGGTTTTAATTCCAAGCCTACTGGGCCGTTGCTCATTCTGAGCCGCCTAATTGGGCTGGGCGAGGTCAAACCCTAGGCGGGTTTTGACCCGCGCTCTTTTTTCCTTCTTTGGGCTGCGAGGCATCGCGTAGGCCTATTTGAGTCAAACCCTAGGCGGGTTTTGGACTCAAATAATGGTAGATTTTTTTATTTTGTTGCTGAAACGGTTTGGGCCGTGTTGTTTGGACTTGCTTGTTTGCTTCATGAGCCGTGGCTATGAGCCTAGTGTCCGTGTTGGGTCCAGCTTGGGTCCATGAAATTATACTTAGAGCCCCCATTAAAATGACGCCTTGAAATTCTACCCTTAGGAGGATAATCTAAAAACTCCTGGTGCCTTAAAAGAGCCACTTAAGGCAGCGAAATCTATCCCGGAGAATTTTGTCCAAGAGACTTTGACCGCGGCGGGCTTCATGCCTTTCTGGAAATGCCTGGAGGCTTGGAAGAAAAGGACGTTCCGCATTATTGGTCGAGCGATGGCGGAGAGGTTGTGGGATTCCACCAACACATTCCACTTCCCGATAGGTGAGATGACAATCACACATAAAGATTTTGTCATGATCACTGGTCTTCCTTGGGGCGGGCGGGACGTGGTCTTCGACGCAGATGTTCCTCCTGTAGTTCTGGATTTGCAGGCTCCAGTGTCTGCGCGTTAGGGGCGTCGTCAAGGTCTCCCTAACCTTCCTTATAAGCACTTTGAGATGACTATTCGCGATGCGAACTTCCAGAACCTGCCTCTAGAGCAACACCGTTTCATTTTTATGGCATATATCATCTCTACCACGCTCTTTGCGAACCATGGGGATAATATTTCCCTAACATTGTTTCGGAACGTCCTCAACTTTGATAATATCCAAAACCTGAACTGGGGCAAGGCGGCCTATGCCAACTTCATGCATTGGCTCCGTCGTGGCGTCCGTCTTTCATTTGATGCGGATCCCATTTACCTCCATGCAGCCGAGGCTCGCTACCAGCACGGTCCTTCCTTGTGGAAGGTACTCGAGGTATGTGCTCGATCCTTCTTTTTTAATGTTCTTATTCATCTTTCATTCTCGGTTTGACATATTATGTATGCAGTCGTGGGCATATGAGTATGTCTTGCCCTAGGAATTTGCTTAAAGAAGAACAAGACAGTGCCAGCTGCTGAACCTTGGACTATTGAGGGCATACATGATAAGAAATACAAGTCGGTGGCTCTCGACCCATTCGCGGCATTTTGGATAACTTGCAGCTGGTATCTCCTTACTCCTGACGCCCTTTCTATTTTCTTCGACATGCCATGTTTAAATGTGTCCTTCTTCTTGCAGGATCAAATAAATTGGCGTCCTTGGGCCGATTTCGACATCAGAGGGTTACCATAACCTCTGGATCGGGTGGAACACGACACCCGTCTTCGCCTCTTAATTGAAGGGCCTTACGGCTATGTGTGGTATTTAGTGGAGAGAGCCTCGAGGCAGATTTTGGGAGATTACCCTGGCCTCATTCCTCTAGATCCTCCAGTACAGAGATTTGAGCCATGGCAGATTGATCCGGCCATGTTGAGGGATCTAGTCCGGGGTCAAGCGTTTGACGATTTCATGCACAACTTTCCCCAGGATCAATTCGACGAAGAGTTCCAGCGTTACCTTAGCCATTTGGCTCCACGAGTGGTATGTATCTTCCTTCTTTATCCTTGTCATGTTTTGGCCGTTTTCTAACTGAAAAGTCTACAGCTAGGGCCTTACGCTGCAGCTGCCGAAGTGGAGGCTCCTCAAGAGAGATGAAAGATCGGTGGCTTCCTGGTAGTGGAGAACAGTAGTGAGTGCTCTGCGCTCCAAGAATTTGACAGCAAACCGGTAAAACTTTGTTTTATATTGCCTCCATTTACCCTATATACCACTTGTGAATGACCCCTTGGTTTTGCTACTTTCCAGCCGCAGTGGGGATTTCTCCGGCAGCTGACTAAGGAGTGGAGCACCATGAGGAAGTTCATCGATCGGGGCTTCACTGGTTCGGGGAGATATCAAGGTGGTGCTGCCAGACGGGCCGATATGGAGGCTGACGCAGAGTCCGCTCCCAAAGAACCACCTCAACGTTCCATTGCAATCGCTCCTCGTACACAGCCCCCACGTCGCTCTTCAGTTGGGGAATATTCCACTCCAGGTTGATCTCGGGAAGAAGTTGGAGGGTCTTCTCGTCCTCCTCTAGCAGCTATACCAGAGGGTCAGGGCAAAGGCATTCTGATCGAAGGTTAACATTCCACTGGATCCCATCGTACGTAGCAGGTCCGGTAGCAGAGGCCGTCGTCCTCCGAGCATGGAAGAGGACATGGCTCAAATGTCCTTGGAGGAACCACTGGGTCATGGAGGGTCATATCTCAGTACTGGATATGGTGATGCTCAGCCTCATCCTTACTGGGTGGAGGATGCTTCTGAATCGAGCGCCACCTACCGGCCTCCTCCTTCTCGTCACACCCCGGCTTCAGTGTGCTCTGCTCGTTGTGATCGTGAAATGGTGGTGAGGGACCGCGATTCAAGTGCATCCTTAGGGTATACTGCGGTCAGGCCCTAGCGGATGACGCTACTTCGTGCCCTGCACCTTATGATGCTTCATCATTTGATTTTGGTTCTGCAAGATGGCCTATCCCTGCTCCCGAGATGGGTTCGTCGTGGCCCACAGGTTCCCAAGAGTGGACTGTGCCTCAGCACTCTTGGCTGGGCAGATCTGCTTCTTCTGGTTGGTTCGTCCCCGGCTATGGAACTGGTCCGGTATGGCCTACTCCCTCTGCTGAATGGCAGGTTCCTGATCATTCCTGGCTGGCTGCTTCGCAGGAACACTCTGTGTCTTTGCCGTCGAGTGTGCATCCTTAGGACATGCGCCCTTGATTGGGCCATCACCTCCTGTGCAAACTACTCCTGGGCCTGATTATTACTCCTGGTATACCTACTTTGGCACGGCCGGCGCTTCCAACGCAGGAACTTCAAATGCATGGGGCAACTTGGCGGAGGACAGCGGCGATTCTAGTTCCCTGTGGTGATCATTTTTATGCAATGCAAGACTCTCTTTTTTTTATCTTTTTTTTTTATTATGCAATGCAAGACTCTCTTTTTTTTATGTAGGACTCTTTGTAATATATATTTTTTATTTTATGCAAGACTCGAACTTGGTGTATGCACAACTTAACGCTTTTATTTAATGCAATTTCAAATTATTTTTCTACATGATGGGATTAATTCCGATTAATCCCGCTTCCCCAAAAAGAAAATAAAATAAAAAAGAACAAAACTTAAGTGTCGGAGATAGCTCAAACAAAAATAATTTCAGAACCGGACATCATTAGGGTAATAACAGAACCCGGAACATAAAAAATAGACGAATGGGCCAGTTTAAGCTCAAATAGAGAGGCCCAAAAGAAGTCCTTGCGCAGATGGGCCGCGGGAGCTGAGAAAAATTGGGACTGGATCGCCCAAACCCTAGGCGGGTTTTGAGCGCTGAAGGCCTTGGCTTGGGCGGACGCGCACGCGCGTGCTGGGCTGTCGAGATTATACCCTAGGCGGGTTATAATCTTTTTTTTTTTTTGCTAGCCATTGAAGAAGGGCTTGAATCATGGGATATGAAAACAACGGCTATGTGATTGCTTCTGGCTGATTTGCTCTGTTTTGATCCTTAATGTAGGTGTATAAATACCTTACTCTTGTGTATGTAATCATCGCCCATCCTCTTCTCTTGCATTCTCCATCTAAAAGTCTCCAAAAGTCACAAAAAATCCTCTTGTCATGGCCTTCGAGAAGAAGCTTGCCACTTGGATGAGCACTTTGTCCAGAGACGAGAAGAAAGAGCTCGGGAGATATAGCCTGATGAAGTTGCTAAGTCTGCGACAAGCGAGAGTCAACCATGACTTTATCCGAGCGGCGAGCGCCTTTTGGAATCCGAAGATGCACGTTTTCCGATTTTCCTTGAAGGAGCTACGCCCGCTTCCTGAAGACTGGTCGTCCATTCTCGGGACGAATCATTTTGCACGGCTGACATCGCCTCAAACGGTTGCCGACAACACCAAACAATACAAGGAATTGCTATGCCTTACGAACCGGGTCATAGGAAGCGCATTATTTGGTGATAAGGTACATTTCCAAACCATTGTCGAATTCTTTCAATCACCTGACACATTGGAACATAGTCCCGTGATACGAGTGCGAGCACTCGTATTATGCCTTCTTAGAGAATTCTGCTTTTATCATGGCGGGCGAAGAACCGGGCCGGCGGGCCTAATTCAGATCGTGGAAGACATGGCGCGAGGTTTTAATCCGGTGCCATTGATGTTAGCGGAAACCATGATGGGTTTGGATGATCCGGATCCAGAATTCGAGCTTCGTGGGAGCCCCCTACTTCTTCAGGTACACTTCTTCTCTTATTTTTTTTTTAAAGAAAACGCCTACTGCCTGCACATCCTAGGCGGGTTTTAAGAATTTTTTCTTTTTTTTATCGTTAGTTAGGGAATAATTGGTATGTAATTGTAACTCGTCCTAACTGACTTGGGCAGATTTGGCTGATGGAGCATTTGGGCCTTATCGAGGTCCCTCGTAACCCTTCGGCGCTCGCAAATTACTGTCAAAGGAAGCGTTAATATACCGAGCTCCGATCGGTAACTGAATGGGTTGCCTTTCTGAAAGAACCTCGTGACATCTCGTGGTGGATCGAGTGGTGGCACGTTCCCGAATATGTGACCTGTGACTATCGCAACGCTTATGTGTGTATTGCCGGCCTTACACATATGACCTTCTACTTCCCGGAGGGGGTATTGCGACAAATGGGCCGCAAACAGACCATCCCTGAACGACTACGTGAAGCCCCCGAGCGGCTGAAGCTTCGTGGCTCGATGATAGAGTCTTGGTTGAAGTATTGGGCAAGAAGACCGACCCTCAAGGCTCCATCCAAGGCACATATATCAGAGATCGCTGACGCTGAATATCACGGATGGTTAATTGCGGCTATTGAGTCTCGCCGTGCTGGAGAGGCGCTAAGAAGTCGGGCATCCATAAAGGACAGACTTGGTCCTCGCTCTACAATAAAGGACCGCCTTGGTGCGAGGATGACGGCAAAGGACCGGCTTGGTCCGAGGGTGGAGACGCGGAAGTCACATAGGCGAGCCTATAAGCCTAAAAACAAAGAGACGGACCCAAACGAGTCTAAAGACATAGAGATTGATCATGAGACTAATGGCGACGTAGAGAAGGTGAAACAAGACTAGAAGATGGACGGAAGCGAAGGAAATGAACTGCTTTGCTAGAATAAACTTTTATTTAATTACGCCTTTTTGAATTTTCTTATTTACAAGCAGTGTACTTGCATTTTGATCATTAATAAAAGAAGAAGTATTGTTTACAATTATTGTGTCCTTGCAACTTTATCTTTCCTTCTTTTATGAGCATAAATCGAATATTAACCAAGTGTCTGAAAATTGGTTTTTCAGTTGCTTGGCTATATTAAGCATAATATCTCTTAAGCTGATCCAAATTTGTTGGTTGAATTACATCTTCTCCATCTATAGTGGCAAGCCGAGCTGCTCCTCCTGGTAAAATCTCCTTAACCATGTAAGGACCTTTCCAATTAGGTGCAAACTTTCCCCTTGGGTCTTGTAGTGGCGCCCTCATCTCCTTAAGCACTAGATCGCCTTCTTGAAGCGAACGACTTTTCACCTTTTTATTAAAGGCGCGAGTGATCCTATTCTGGTACACTTGAACATTATGTAATGCTCTTAATCGCCTTTCATCCATCAACACTAACTCCTCGAACCTTGCCCTAGCCCATTCTACTTCTGGCAATTGGCTTTCTGCCACTATCCGTAATGACGGGATTGCTAACTCGATCGGGAGGACTGCTTCCATCCCATACACTAATGAATAGGGTGTTGCTCCTGTTGCAGTTCGAATTGAGGTTCGGTATCCCCATAAGGCAAATGCTAATTTGTCAGGCTAATCCTTGTAAGTCACGACCATCTTCTTAATGATTCCTGCCACTGTTTTATTGGCCGCCTCTACAGCCCCGTTGGTTTGTGGTCGGTATGGTGAAGATCGATGGTGCTGAATCTTGTAATTGGTGAGCAAAACCTCTACTTCTTTTCGAAAATGGCTCCCATTATCGTTGATGATCTCATGAGGTACTCCATATCGGCATATAATGTTCTGAAGGATGAATTTGGCTACTTGCTTGGATGTGAGTTTGGCAAAAGAGGTTGCCTCAACCCACTTAGTGAAGTAATCAATAGCGACCAGAATGTATTCATGCCCTACTGTTCTGGTTGGGTGTATTTTTCTAATGATGTCAATACCCCATACCGAGAATGGCCATGGAGAGGTCAGTGTTATCAGATATGAAGGAGGTTGATGCTGCAGATTGGCATATTCCTGACATTTGTGACATTTCCGAACAAAATTCAGGCAATCTACTTCCATAGTGGTCCAGTAGTAACCAGCTCTTTGAATCTTCTTCACTAGCATGCGACCATTCATTCAGGCCCACACTCTCCTCCATGTACAGTAGCCATGACTTCCTTTGCACTTTTGGCGTCGATACACAACAAATTGATGCCTGTAGGTGATTTCTTATATAAACGATCTTGGATCAAGCAGTATTGTGCTGCTAAAGCCCTGATCGCTCGTTGTCCTCGAACATCTAACTCAGCCGGATATTCTCCCTTCTGAAGGAAATTGTATATGTCGAGAAACCATTCCTCAGTCTCTTCTTCTTGTGTATATCCATGACACAGACATACGCGGGTTCAGACTGTCGCTCTACAATTACTGGTAGCTGGAGCATGCCTGATGGGATGGATACCATTGAGGATAATTTAGCCAGAGCATTGGCTAGTTCGTTGTGATCCCTAGAAAGGTATTAGAAATTGATCTTCTCAAATTGGTCAGCCAATCCCAAAAGCTTCTGCTGATAAGCTAAAAGGCATTCACTTCGAGCTTTCCATGCGTTCTTAGCCTGGTTAATGATGAGGCTAGAGTCTCCAAAGACATTTATGTGGCGTATTCCTAAAGCCAAGGCAGCTTGTAGGCCTTTGATGCATGCTTGATATTCCGCCGCATTGTTAGTGGCATCAAAATCCAATTTTACAGATACAGGGACATGTGCACCTTCTGGAGATATTAACAGTACTCCTATTCCACAACCCATTTGATTAGAAGCTCCATCAAAATACATTTCCCAAGTAACTTCATCAGTTAAGAACACGTCTTCGTCTGGGAATTCCAAGTGAGTGCTTGGAGGTTCCTGTGATGGTGAAGCAGCCAAAAAATCCGAAACAACCCGCCCTTTAATTGATTTATGAGGTAAGTATTGAAGATTGAACTCAGAAAGCATGACTACCCATCGAGCAATGCGGTTGTTGATGGTTGGCTGCACCATGATGAATTTTATGGGATTGTTCTCAACTATTACATACACTGTATGTGAGAGCATGTAGTGCCTTAACTTCTTGGTGGCCCAAACTAATGCGAGGGTCATTTTCTCTATGTCTGCATATCAACTTTCGTAGTCTACGAACTTCTTGCTCAAGTAGTAGATGGCGCTCTCTTGACCTTTTACCTTTTGAGCTAGCATTGCCCCCATTGCTGAGCAAGTCACTGTAAGGTAAAGGAGTAGAGGCTCATCTGGTACTGGCGGTATGAGAACCGGAGGATGTTGCAAATATTCCTTGATCTTCTCAAAAGCAGCTTGACATTGATTGTCCCATTCTACTTTGCTTCCTTTCTTTAGCATCTTGAACAAAGGTTCACAAGTCATGGTGAGCTTTGAAATGAACCTGCTGATGTACTGGATTCAGCCCAAGAAACCTCTTATCTCCTTTTCTGTCTTAGGTGGTTGTAACTGTTGGATAGCCTTGATCTTTGAAGGATCAACTTCAATGCCCCGTTGGCTGACCACATAGCCTAGTGGCTTCCCAGAGGTGACACCGAAGGTACACTTTGCTGGGTTAAGCCCCATCTTGTATTTGCGAAGTCGCAGAAAGAACTTGCGGAGGTTAGAAATATGACCCTCCCTTGTCTTGGATTTAACGATCATGTCATCGACATAGACTTCTACTTCGACGTGCATCATGTCATGAAGTAAGGTATTGGCAGTCCTCTGGTACGTGGCTCCGGCATTTTTAAGACCGAAAGGCATGACGACATAACAGTACGTTCCCCACGGTGTAGTAAAGGAAGTCTTCTCCGTATTCTCTTCTACCATCTTTATTTGGTTGTAACCAGCATATCCATCCATGAAGGATAGGAGCCCATGTCCGCAAATGTTATCTACTAATACATCGATGTGAGGTAGAGGGAAACTATCCTTGGGACTAGCCTTGTTAAGGTCTCGGAAGTCCACACACATGCGCACCTTTCCATATTTCTTAGGTACTGGGACAATGTTAGCAATCCATTCAGGTTATTGGACTGCTTTGATAAACTAGAAGGATTCGTTATCGCGTTGCTTTATGGTGGTCAAGTCATCTACTGTAGCGTGCTTCCTCTGGATTCGACTGTAGTGATTAATGAAGGCTTTGAACAGTTCATTCCAATCAGCCTTGGTTCGAGGTGGTAAAGCATTATACCATACCTTGGCTTCGCCATCTAGAGTGGATGGGAAAACAGTAGAATATAAGCTGGTGTCAATTCGGTTTATTGGTGCTAGCCTCATGAACTCTTCGATGTGATAAACTGGGTTCTCAAAGGGTTTCAACCTGATGTTTGGTACTTCCACTTTATCAGCAACCTTCAGAATCGGCTGAACAGGTAATGGTACTTCCAAATATCTGTCTGCAAAAGCCGGTACAGTGCTCATTGCTTTGGTAAGGCTTTCTAATTTTTGTTCGAGGGCCTTAACACCAGGATCCTTCATGAGTTTAGATGCCTCGGGAGTATCGACCTTGGTTTTGGATATCCCAATTCCTCCAGAATCTGAAGATGTCTTCATGATTTTCGGCTCGGACTCATATCCTTGTATTTCTTCATCGTCTTCCTCATCATTCAACCCCAGTTTGGTATTGATCTTAGTAATGGCTTGTAGTATACCATCCATCACTTGTTGCTGCTCATTTAGCCTTTTGCCAACCTTCTGCTCTTGCTCTAAAGTATTGGCAAATACCAGACCTTGCATTTTGGTGTAGAGTTCATCCAAATGCTTCGTGATGTTGGCTTCGGTGCTCTGGACTGGGATCTCTTGGAATTGCTCTCCAGACATAATGCTATCCCTGGTTGCAGACGGATCGTAGCGAGGGTTTGGAACCAAACGGCCTGTTCGTGGATCTCGAATGCGGGCTCGGAGTCGATCACCAATGATGCCTGCATGGAAATTCAAAGTTAAGACACTTGATGACATTCTCCGACACGTTCTACCCGATGCATGCATCACCTAGATGACCTATATGATCCTTGACACATGTATGCTGACACAGCGGAGTCACCCACTTTTTGGGAGTGCATGGCCTAACTCTATATGGGCTTAAAAACGGAACATTAGAAAGGGTCAAATAAAGTCAACATAGCGAGTGCGTCATAAGTTGACAGGCTTTAGTCAGTGTTTCTCAATTCGGATGGGCCCAATCCACTAGCCGACCGTTTTAAGAAGAATCCTTAACTTGGCCCAATAACTCAGACAACTCAAACCGTATTGACCATTATGCGGACTAGAATAATGTTCAACAGGACTGACAACCCATCTTTTTATACTCTTGTTTATTTTTAACTCGGGAAAATGGATATTGTAAAGGATTGAATAAAGCCAACAACAAGCGAGCATGATTAATTTATGGGCTTAATTGACAAATCCAATATGGTTGGGCCTAATCAACGTGTCGGCCATAAATGTGATGGATTTATTAATTAAATCGATAAATTAATTTACTCAAGCCCAGTGACTATTATGCAATCTAAGACACTATCCATTAACTTTGTTGAACTTTTAATTACTATTTTTTGGACCTTTGTTGAGAGAATTTCATAGAGGGCCATATAATATCATCAAAGGTGAGTCAATTTTTATTTATCAATTAAGATAATTAACTTTCAAACATAAATGGGCCCTTCCACTTGGGCTAACCATAATGTCTTTGAGTTAATTATATTAATTAATAAATAATCATTTTCTCAACCCAATGAATTTTATATGGACTAGAACAAAACCTCCAAACTAGAATCGAAAAAAGACAAGAAAAGGGGACGGATGCACATAGCACATAACATACACATGAAAAGGGTACCTTAGACCAAGGCTCTAAATTCATGGACTTTTATGGTTGGGTATATAACCTACCGCATGCCTTCGCCCCGGTTATGCATACCATAAGGTAAACAGTTAGGGTATTTCTCAAAGAACTTCAAGGAAGCTCTCGGAGTGTGACATCGGAGAGGAGCGATCAAATGCTTAGAGATGTAGAGTTCATCCCCATAGTAGTGGCCTCCCGCTCTCAAGGGAAATTCTAGGTAACTTAAGCCATCGCCTTTGTGCAAACGTGTCAAAAGACCCGATTAGTGGCCCAGTATGCAAGGGCTGCCTAAAAGAATAATAAAAGCGCGAAATAAATTAACTTCTCCCTTTTACACTTTTCGAATCAATTTGATTTTTTCAAGTTTTACCCTCTTTTTAAAGTTTAAGTTCCCAGTGGAGTCGCCAATCTGTAGGACCCCGGGAAAAGGTGACCCTTTTCCCGTGATGCGCTACATTTGTGATCGGGAGCCGACTAAGGTTTCTTAATCCTTAAATAAGGATATTTTTATTTTCGAAATTCATTTTCGGGATGATGAAACTTTATTTATTTACAAACTCGTTTCATATTATTTAAATTATTCGGAAATTACACAAAAATAATCTCAAATAATTTAATTTCAGCCCAATTGACAAACAAGGGCCCAAGAAGTGAGCGGACCGTCAGAATTTGTCAAAGCTCGCCTAGGCTTTGACGAATTCTTGGCCGGTCCTCTTTCTTCCAGGCCTAGGGAGATAATTGGTGGAAATTATTAAAACCCTCCTAGGTTTTAATAATTTCTGGTCATTTTCTCCTCGGACCAAACCTATTTTTATCATTGAACAAAGATTAAATCATTTTCGTAAATTAATTTTGTGTAAGAAATCGAATACTTTAAATAATTAAACGAAGTTATAAAAAATATTTAAAGAGTCGCCAGTCGATTTAAGGAAATCGACGAACCATAAACTAAAAGAAAGACTCCGGTCTACGAACCCGATTTCTAGATTCGGGGGTAAGGTTACGAATTCGATGTTATAAGAACTCTCGAATCCGCCTGTTATAAAACAGACTCTACTAAAATCAACATTGAAAAGAAGGAGAGCGGGAGAAGTTTGATTAATTTCGCGGAATTATTATTCAAATCATGCAATATAAAACAAAAGCGGTTTTATTTTACAAAATAAACGTACAAGCATGGGATTAAAGATAAAGAATTACATGATTAAATACAATAATTTAAACAAAAGAATCGAACCTTGCTTAAGGTGCGACGGCGCCGAACTTGATCCCTTTAGTTGCCCCTTGATTTAAAACCCGGATGAGAAATGTGGATGGTTTAAGAGAAGTGTGGTATGGATGGTTATGTGATTATGGTGATGATAGAAGGATAGAGTTAAGGAGAGAATTTGAGAGAGTGGGAATATGATTGTTGGTGGTGAGAGATGATTTTTTGTGGGAGTTTTTGATGAAATGGAGGTGGAATGGAGGGGGTATTTATAGGTGGAGGAGTATGGCTTTTGGAGGGAAATGGTGGGGGACATACCCCAAAAATCATGCCATTTCACTCCAAAGCCTAGGCGGGGTATAAGCAATCAAAGGCAAAGTCAACCACGTGGGCAAAAATCAAGGGATTGCAATTGTATGGATGCAGAAATTTTTGGCGCTAAAATCACCAAAGCCTAGGTGGGGTATAATAATTTTCGTCACACGGATCGCTGACCTGGCGTAAAACGACGTCGCGTGCAAACTCGATCAAACCCTAGGCGGGGTTTGATCATTTCTGGGCCGGATCAAACCCTAGGCGGGTTATAGATGCTCTGGGCTGGGGCGCGCACCTGGCCCGCTTCTTCTGTGTGGGCTGTGAACAAAAAATAAAACCCCTTTGGATTTTAACGATTATTCCGGATTTATTTTGGGCCTGTGTATTTTTTGGTGAGTCGGGTTTTATACCGGTATGAATTCCGGTGTCTACAGGTGACTACAAAGAAAAACTTCAAAATAATACTGATCTCTTGCATTCTATTGAAGACAGGCTCATTAGGAACCCTGATAGCGCCAGGCTTAATAGCTGGTTCAACCGGCTCATTAAACAAAGAGAGCGATTGCACTCGTTTGATAAAAAATTTTGGGGCCCGTTTCATCGTAAAAATTGGTTGCTTAACGATGATAGAAACTCTAGACTTTTTCATTTGACTATGAGTAGTAGAAAGAGCAAGGCTAGGATTACCCTTGTTAAGAATGATCTAGTTTATGGACCTCTGATCCTATGGAAATAAAAAATATTTTTAGTAAGGATTTCACCAAGAGATTCAAGTCTGAAGCTGACCCCAATCGTAATTTGGGTCTTGATATCTCCCCCCGTTTAACATAAGCTGATAATCAACTGCTTATTAAAGATGTAACAGATGATGAAATCGAACTAGCGGTTTTCCAACAAGATAAATATAAAGCGCCCCACCCTGATTGTTTTTGCATAGCTTTTTACTAATCTTACTGGAGCATTATCAAGCAAATTAATCATTCTCTCATGACTCTCATTCCAAAAGTAGAGGAGCCTTCCTCTCCATCACAATTTCGGCCGATCAGCCTTTGGAACAGTCTCTACAAAATAATTTCTAAAATTCTAGCTAACAAATTAAGACGTGTTCTTGTTAAAATCATTGACCCGTTCCAATCAGCATTCATTCCCGGGAGATCCATTCATGATAACATCCTAGTTGCCCATGAATTTATACATAAATTCAATAACATGAGTAGTAGGAAAGGCTGGATCGCGCTCAAACTTGATCTTGGAAAGGCCTTTGACCGGATGGAATGGGATTTTCTTTTCCAAACCTTAAAAGAACTTGGCTTTGCTGAAAAATGGATTTCCTGGATCCGCGAATGTGTTACAACCGTTTCCTACTCCCTTATTATTAACAATCAAACATGCAGGTTTTTCAAACCCTCTCGCGGTATTTGCCAAGGAGATCCCCTGTCCCCCTATCTCTTCATTATAGGGATGGAAATTATGGCTACCTATCTTCAAACACGAACCTCGCTTCCAAATTCCAGAATTGGGCTTAAGCTCGCTCCCCATTCACAAGCCATCCCTTGCCTCCTTTTTGCAGATAAATAGTCTCCTTTTCTGTAAGCTTTTTCTAATGCAACCACCCTTCTAAAACACTTCATAACCAGATTCAACTTTCTATATGGGTAGCTGATCAATTTCAATAAATCCTCTCTTATCTTTTCCAAAAATACCAACTCTCATGACAAACATCTGACCTCCAGTATCGTTAACATTCCTTGACATGATGGTTTAGATAAGTATCTTGGTTGTTCACTTTTTAAAGGACGTCCCTCTCAAGATACCTTCGATAACCTCATTAACAAATCTTATCAGAAGCTCCAAGGTTGGAAAACCAAATTTATCTCAAAAGCTCGGCGTATTGCCCTTATCCAGTCAAATCTAGAGTCTCTTCTAGCTCATACCATGCAATGCCTAAGCTTCCTGCCTCCACGACCTCTAAAATCGACTCCATCGGTCGAAACTTCTTCTGGTAAGATTTAAATTCAAAAAAGGGTCCAGCGCTTATCTCTTGGGACAAGATCTGTCTACCTAAAAAACATGGTGGGCTTGGACTTCGTAAAACTGAGGCAATTAACAATGTGTTCCTGTGTAAGCTGTCTTGACGCTATCTTTTCGATTCTGGTATTTGGGTTAATTTAATGCACTCTAAATACCCCCTTGAGACTAATTTCCTTGATCGAAAAATAAAAAATAATGACTCCTGGGCCTGGAAAGCTATCTTAAGAAAAAGGGACTGTTTTAAAAAAGGTCTGAGGTGGACCATTGGTGATGGAAATAATATCAAGTTTTGGGTGGACAATTGGTGTCACTCCTCCAATCTCCTCTCTCTTAATCCAAACATTAATCCCACCAATATGAATTTGGATGTAACGGTCTCTGAAGTTATCACGAGGGATAAACAATGGAACCTTAACCTCCTTTGTAATTTGGTTAATGACCATTCAATTCGGCTAATCCGAGATTTTCCTATCCCTGATAATGAGGATAGAGATCATTGTTGTTGGGGCATTTCTATTAGCAGCACCTTTACCAGTAAGTCGGCTACTTGGTTGGCTCATGATCTCAAGGTGGATGCTCAACCTTGGGAATAGTGGTGGATTTGGAATTTGGATACCCTTCTGTAGACACCGGATTTTGTACCGGGACAAGTGTACAAATCAAGCATAACAAAAAAAGAGGCTAGCATGAAAGAAAATCAAAAGGGCCTTCCTCAATCAAAAGCTACCGGGCCAACCAACCACAAAAGCCTTCATTTTCCACTCTTTCCACATACATATGCCCACCATTTCAAATCCCATTTTTTCCACAAGTCTCATTGACCCAATTTCTTTTGATGAGAATAAAGTACACATCATAAGCTTTCCAACGCCTTTTGAATTGCCTCAATCGGAGTCCGGATGAAAGAGTTATGGTCGTTCGAAGTTGCACTTAACCAGTTATAAAACCCAAGCGGGTTTTAACATTATCCAGGCCCAAAAAGCACGCCCAAAAGCGCGCTCCGACCCAGAGATAACTCAAAACCCGCCTCGGTTTTGAGAAGAATAGTGGAGCGACGTTGTTTGGTGCCACGTCACCAATCCGTGTGATGATCAACTAAAACCTGCCTAGGTTTTAAGCTGTCTGGCGCCAAATTCTGCGTGCATGCAATTCAATCCCTTTGATCTTTGCCCACGTGTTTGACTTTGCCCTTGACCTCCTAAACCCCGCGTAGGTTTTGATCCTTGGAGGGTATGATTCATGGGGTATGTTCCCATCAAATTTCTCACTCCCTCACTATAAATACCCCCTCCATTTCACCTTCATACCATCAACTATCATCAACCATTCTACCAAAACTCTACCTTCATTTCACCAACTATCATCATCATCCTACCAAAACTCTCTTAAACTTCCTCCACTATATCCTTTCTTATCTCCTAATATAATTATAACCACTCTCATAATCCTCATACCACTCCAATACCATTCACCCAAATCATCCATATCTTCATCATCCTATCCGAGGTCATAACTGGGGCTAAGTCAAGGAATTCAATCGTTGCATTCGGGCAACCCACAACAAACAAGGTTTGCTTTTGTCATTATTATTGTGGTTTTTCATCATGAAATCCATTTTTTTAATTCCTTTACTTGTACATATCTTGTAAAGTAAAAACCGCATTTTATATTGCATGATTTGAATAATAACTTCGCGAAATTAACCAAACTTCTCCCCGCTCTCTTTCTTTTCAATGTTGATTTTAGTAGAGTCTGTTTTATAACAAGCGGATTCGAGAGTTTTTATAACTCTCGAATTCGTAACCTTACCCCCGAATCTAGAAATCGGGTTCATAGACCGGAGTCTTTCTTTTCTTATTTTATGGTTTTTCGATTTCCTTAAATCGGCTGGCGACTCTTTAAACATTTTACAAATTCGTTTAGTTATTTAAAGTATTCGATTTCTTGCACAAAAATAATTTAAGAAAATAATTTAATTCATGTCCAATGTTTATCCAAGGAGGGTCCCGAGAGAAATGGACCAGAAAATGATAAAACCTAGGCGGGTTTTATCATTTTCAACCCAATTTCTCTTTGGGCCGAGGAGACCAGTGGCCCAGCCTGGAATCCGCTAAAACCTAGGCGGGTTTTAGTAGGTTCCAGTGGCCCGCTTGTTTTCTTTTGGGCCTGGATCTATTAAGTGGGTCGGGATTAAATTATTGTTAAATTAATTTGTAAAATTATGGATAATTTAAATAATAAAAAACGAGTTTATAAATAAATAAAGTTTCATCACCCCGAAAATGAATTTCGAAAATAAAAAAATATCCTTATTTAAGGATTAAGCAACCTCAGTCGGCTCCCGATCACATGAGTAGCGCATCCGAAAACATTTCACCGAACGGAAATTTTTCGGGTCCTATAGATTGGCGACTCCACTGGGGATTTAAACTTAAAAAATAGGGTAAAACTTGAAAAAATCAAATTGATGTGAAAGTGTAAAAGGGAGAAGTTAATTTATTTCGCGACTTTATTATTCTTTTAGGCATCCCTTGCATACCGGGCCACTAATCGAGTCTTTTGACACGTTAGCACAAAGGCGACGGTTTAAGGTACCTAAGATTTCGCTTGAGAGCGGGAGGCCACTACTATGCGGATGAACCCTACATCTCTAAGCATTTGGTCGCTCCTCTCCTGGTGTCACACTCCAAGAGCTTCCTTGAAGTTCTTTGAGAAATACCCCAACTGCTTACCTTATGGTATGAAGAACCGGGGCGAAGGCATGCGGTAGGCTATATAACCCAAACATAAAAGTCCATGAATTTAGAGTCTTGGTTTAGGGTACCCCTTCATGTGTATGCTATGTGCTATGTGTATCCCTTCCCCTTTTCTTGTCTTTTTGTAAAAAGTCGACCCTAGTTTTGAGGTTTTGTTCTAGTCCATATAAAATTCATTGGGTTGAGAAAATGATTATTTATTAATTAATATAATTAACTCAAAGGCATTTTGGTTAGCCCAAGTGGAAGGGCCCATTTATGTTTGAAAGTTGATTATCTTGATTAATAAATAAAAATTGACTCACCTTTGATGATATTATATGGCCCTTTACGAAATTCTCTCCACAAAGGTCAAAAAAAAATTTTTAAAGTCCAACAAAGTTAATGGATAGTGTCTTAGATTGCATAATAGTCACTAGACTTGAGTAAATTAATTCATCGGTTTAATTAGCAAATTCATCATATTTATGGTCGGCCCGTTGTTAGGCCCAACCATATAGGATTTGCCAATTAAGCCCATAAATTAATTATGACTCGCTTGTTGTTGACTTTATCCAGTCCTTTACAATATCTATTTTCCTCGAGTAAAAAAAAAGTATAAAAAAAGAAAAAACGGGTCGTCAGTCTTGTTAAAAATTATCCTAGTCCGCATAATAGCCAATATGGTTTGAGCTCTCTAAGTTGTTGGGCCAAGTCATGGATTCTCCTTAAAACGGTTGGCTTGTGGATTAGGTCCATCCGAATTGAAAAAACACTGACTAAAGTCTGTCAACTTATGACCCGCTTACTATGTTTGACTTTATTCGGCCCTTTATAATGTTCTGTTGTTAAGTCCATGTAGAGTTAGGTCATGCACTCCCAAGAAGCGGATGAGTCATCTTTTGGTTAGCATGAAGGTGTCGAGTCTGTTAGGGTCTCATATAGGTCTTTTAGGACATGCATGCATCGGGTAGTAAGTGTCAAAGTAATTATCGAGTCACTAACAAATTTCTATACAGGTATGATAGGAGATCAACTCCGGGCCCGCATCAGAAATCCACATACCGACTGGTTGGTTTTAAATCCAAGTTGCGATCCATCTATCGTTCAACCCAGAGCTGGAATTATGGTTAAGGAACGATTCCAAGGGATCCCTGTCCAAGGCGCCAAAACCAACATCTCGAAATAGCTGGAGGATCTTTTCACTAAGATGCAAGGCTTAGTCTCTGCAAATTCCTTTGAATATGAACAAAAGATTGAGAAGAGGCTCCATGAGCAACATCAAGTAATGGATGGTATGTTGCAAGCCATCACCAAGATCAATACCAAGTACGAGTCTGAACCTGAACTCATCAAAATATCAACCGATTATGGAGGACTAGAATCATCCAAAACAAAAGGTAATGCTACAAGGGACCCTGCTGTCAAGGCCCTCGAACAAAATCTAGAAAGTCTCACCAAAGCAATGAGCGTCGTGCCGGCCTTCGCCGACAGATACATGGAAGTACCCTTGCTTGTTCAGCCTAGCCTCAAGGTCGCTGATAAGATTGAGGTGCCTAACATTAAATTCAAGCCATCTGAGAATCCTACTCACCGCGTTGAGGAGTTCATGCGATTGGCACCTCTCAACAAGATTAATGTTGACTTATACTCTACAATCTTCCCATCCACTCTAGATGGAGAAGCAAAAGTATGGTACCATGCCCTGTCACCTCAAGTCAAGGATGATTGGAGCGAGCTGTTTAAGGCCTTTATCAATCACTACAGTCGCATCCAGAAAAAGCAGGCCATTGTAGATGACCTGTGAAGCAAAGGGAAGATGAGTCTTTCCTAGACTATTTCGAAAGGTGGCACACCAAGCTGTCTCACATCAATGAGACCATACCTTTGCGCTGGCAACTGACTACATTCAAGCAGGGACTCAAGAGTAGCCTGGCTCGACACTTGGGATACCATGTGATCAAAGACTTCGATTACTTGAAGGACCTTTGTGTCCAACTTGAAACCATGAACAATGAGAAGGTCGCTGCCCAAGGGTGGAGGAATTCAAGTCCTAATAGAAGGGCCACTGGTTCACCCAACCACCCTTCTAAGAGCGCTGAGACTAATCTAATTCAGTCAGGAATCCAACCGAAGTACGACCTTTACACCCCACTCGACACCACTTATGTTGATGCTTTGGCTCATCTCTTAAGGAAAAACCTAATTGAGTTGCCTTTACCAAGACCAGAGCCATAAATGAAGTACCCAAGCTGGGACGACAATGCATTCTACAACTATCACAGGTTAAGGGACATGACACCGAGAAGTGCTGGACCATGAAGAATAAGATTGAGGGTATGATCCGGTCAGGGAAATTGCCTCTGCCAAAAGCAACACAGAAAGCCTACATGAGCAGTTAATAAGGCAATGCAATACTGCACGAAGAGGACTTTGAAGTTGGCTAAGGTCCCAATTATGTCAGGCGTCCTATTTTCATAGTCAATTAGGGGTGGCATTGAGTCGGTCCTTGATATGCTTGTCTTTTGAATTCAATAAGATGCATTTATTTGATTTTGAGAATCTCGCGCTTGCATTCTTAACTTGAGTTAAAAAAGCTCTTTCACCCACTCATTAGCCTTTACATCCAAGTCTAACATATCCATTTATCATCTTCTCATATTCCCTTCTCTTCATCAAGTTTGTCCTCCTACGAATCCAGGGTTTATTAAAAAAAAAAAGAGAAAAAAAAAGGAGAGAAAGAAAAAAAAAGAAAAAGAGAGAGGCCAATCTGCATTCATCAAGCAGGCTGGACAAAAGGAGAGAAGACCAAAACCACCAGATTCTTGAAAGTGGACATCTATATGCTCCTAAACCAGCAGCATGAACAAAACGTGCCTAAGACAGGGGGCTACCGCCTCACCACCCATATCACCATCTGTGTCACCTGTTACCTTCCCATTCTCCCACAACATCTATCGTCTACATCTCCATCCCAAATCCCCCTTCACCAAATCATCACTCTTTGCATTATTCATAACAGTCACCATTCAAAAAAAAAAAAAGTCTTAGCCTTGACCAACCTGGTCATTCTCCTCATGACCAATCAATATCCACCCCAAAGCCAAAAGGTGAGTTGTGACTAATGTCATCAAAATAAGGACAAGAGTCAATCCCTTGGAGAAGAAAGTCGAAAAAAGAAGAAAGCTAAAAAAAAAAGAAGAAAAAAAAAGTGAAAAGAAAAAAGGCAAAGCTGAGATAGATAGCAAAAAAAAAGAGGAAAACGAGAAGAAGGAAGAAAGAAAAGAAGGGATTAGAAAAGAACAAAGAAAAGAGAAGGCCAAAATAAGAGTCATGCACACCTCAGCCTTTATAACCTCCACAAACCTTTCATCCATTCATAACCTGCATATGAACCCTCAAACCTTCATAACCGGTAAGCCTTCCTTATCCATCAAAGTTGCGCTTATGAACTACGATTCGCCTGATTCCACATCGGATACGTAGGAGAACCTCTTTGAGGCTCGGCCACTACAATTCAAGGAGTATCCTTTGTTCTCAAAATGTTGGTCTGTGAGAAAAAAAATAATAAGAGAGGCTAGCCTGAAAACCCGTCAGGGCAGGTTAGGCAAAAGGAGAGTGAGAGAATAAGAGAGGCTAGCCTAAAAACCCGTCAGGGTAGGTTAGGCAAAAGGAGAGTGAGAGAATAAGAGTGGCTAACCTGAAAACCCGTCAGGGAAGGTTAGGCAAAAGGAGAGTAAACCCTGGATTTTGAAGTTCTTTCACGTCCCCACCATTATAATTTCCTAACCTTCTTTTCATCAGACTTGGATCACCTTCACATAGCCAACCACCTCTCTCCCTATGACCTGAATCTATCTCGACCATTCTATCACCTCTTCTCTTATGAGGTGACTACACCCTTGTCAACCGTCTAGCCTTAGCCGAAACATGGTTGTTTATCAATCCTGATATACCCAAATTCGACCATAAACCCACCGTCATCTCTTTTTTAAACCAAAAACCTCCATGAACCCGTCTGACCATCATCAGACTTACCCTTTCTTTTTCCAACCCTTTTCATCCTCCCGTACCACCGAAGCTTTTTGACTCGGTCACTAGTGCAAGTGCGAGATTTGATATTTCAAGGCCCGTTCTCAGCAGACTTGAGTGAGGCCCATCCATCAAGGACAAGAAATCAGGCACATCAATGGCTAATTATAAACAACATCTGACTCAAGGAGAGAGTTCATTTGAACTGGGGGCTCCCCTAGCCATCACATAACCTGCAAAGACGCTCTTCACAATGAACCAAGGAAGCAAGAGAACAAGATAAGTCATCCAGGATAATGCCTTCATCATCAGGCCTCGTTATAAGCCTCACCTATCCTGCCCTGTCCTGAAATTATATGTCGAGTTGCTCTGACACTTAGGGAATCATTGTCCTAGTCTTGGTATTGGGGGCTGTCTTCATATTGAGTCACATGGATTGTAAAATACCAATCATGTACATATTCTCCTAGTCATTACATTACATTAGGAGGTCATGCATAAAGTCAACAGTCATGTATAAGTGCATCATCCATAAGAGTCTAGAGTTTAATAGACTAGTTGCATGCATACCCGCATGTCTGGAAAAAAAAAAAAGCAAGGAAGTGCCACATCGCTTCTCCAGAGCGCAACACTGGGGGTTGTTTAAGCCCATATACTATCTCAATCAAACCGGGCAACATGGTTTCCAGTCATTGAGAGCAAGATTAGAGCAATCTCTAATCCAACTTTTGCTGGACAAGTTAGCATTTAGTCAAGTCACGCATCATCAGCCAGACACGAATGACGCATGTCCGACACAAAGGACAGAATCTTAACTTGACTAATACGGATCAACGACCGGGCAAATTCAAGAATCCATTCCCCGCAGTGAAATTTTGGCACCTATGCGCCTGAAGCAAAACTTAAGGAAAATAAGGGTCATCGACAGAGTTTCGGTGAAGTTCCTCAGCATCAAATTGCCATTATCCAGAGCCGTCGGCAGAGCTCGGTGCAATCGCAGTAATAAGAGTCATCAACATCGAGAAAATCTGATCCGCCTCGGGAAAAGCCGTTCAACATCGGGAAAACCTGATCTGACTCAGGAAAATCCGTTGGGCACCACCTTCAACATCGGAAAAATCTGATCTGCCTCGGAAAAATCCGTTGGGCACCGCCAACAACATCGGGAAAATCCGATCCGCCTCAGGAAAAGCCGTTGGGCATCTTCAACATCAGGAAAATCCGACTCGCCTCGGGAAAATCCGTTGGGCATCTGTTGGACACCAACTACTTTGGAAAAATCCAATCAACCTCGGGAAAATTCGTTGGGCATCGTCATCAATCTGGCAGACAGGTAATTCTCTATATCTCCAGCCATTGTTCAAAATGATCTAACATTCTACTTTGGTTTCTGTGCAGGGAGTCATCACTAACACCAGGTCGCTGTTAAAAGGGACAACCATCATCAAGCTGCCGCATAAAAAGTCGCCAGCTCACAGGTCGCTGAGAAAGGGACCATCACCATCCAGCAACCGCACAAAAGGTCACAGTCATCATCCTCACCCAGGGCCATCGGCAGAGTTTCGATGCAATCCCAATCCTGACCCATCGGCATCGTGCCCGGTGAAGTCCTTCGGCATAAAAAATGCCAACAATCATGAACACCGACACCGGGAAAGACTGGAACCGACTCCGGGAAAGACTGGAGCCGACACCGGGAAAGACTGGAACCGACACCGGGAAAGACTGGAGCCGACACCGGGAAAGATTGGAGCCGACACCGGGAAAGACTAGAACCGACAACAGGAAAGACTGGGATCGACACTAGGAAAGACTAGAAAACTCCGTGAACCATCGGCATCATGTCTAATAACAAGTAAGGTGTCATTCTCGCCCGAGATCAACTTCAACTCATCAACAGTCAGGTAGAGCATCATTCTTGCTCGAGATCTTCCCAAAGGGGCGCATGCCGCCCACAACTGCGACACAAGACGAAGCTTCCAAGTGTCAACCCACACCTTCAAGTAAGGCGTCATTCTCGCCTGAGATCAACATCGACTCATCAACGGTCAGGTAGAGCATCATTCTTTCTCGAGATCATCCCCGAAGGGGCGCATGCCGCCCAGAACTGCGACACAGGACAAAGCTTCCAAGTGTCAACCCACACCTTCATGTAAGGTATCATTCTCGCCCGAGATCAACATCGACTCATCAACGGTCAGGTAGAGCATCATTCTTGCTCGAGATCATCCTCAAAGGGGCGCATGCCGCCCACAACTACGACACAGGATGAAACTTCCAAGTGTCAACCCACACCTTCAAGTAAGGTGTCATTCTCGCCCGAGATCAACATCGACTCATCAACGGTCAGGTAGAGCATCATTCTTGCTCGAGATCATCCCCAAAGGATCGCAAGCCGCCCACAACTGCGACACAGGACGAAGCTTCCAAGTGTCAACCCACACCTTCAAGTAAGGTGTCATTCTCGCCCGAGATCAACATCGACTCATCAACGGTCAAGTAGAGCATCATTCTTGCTTGAGATCACCAGGAGAGGCGCATGCCGCCCGCAACTATGATGCAGCACTCAACTTCCAAGCATTATTCCAGGCTTTTCAATCCAAAGTCATATCCTCAGACTACTTTGACCTTCGTCTTATTCGGACTCGATCAAAGTGGGGTCTCTCTGTAGACACCGGATTTGTATCGGGACAAGTGTACAAATCAAGCATAACAAGAAAAGAGTCTAGCATAAAAGAAAATCAAAAGGGTCTTCCTAAATCAAAAGCTACCGGGCCAACGCACCACAAAACCCTTCATTTTCCACCCTTTCCACATACATATGTCCACCATTTCAAATTCCATTTTTTCCACAAGTCTCATTGACCCAATTTCTTTTGATGAGAGTAAAGTACACATCATAAGTTTTCCAACGCCTTTTGAATTGCCTCAATCGGAGTCCGGATGAAAGAGTTATGGTCGTTCGAAGTTGCACTTAACCAGTTCTAAAACCCAAGCGGGTTTTAACATTATCCAGGCCCAAAAAGCACGCCCAAAAGCGCGCCCAAAAGCACGCCCCGGCCCAGAGATAACTCAAAACCCGCCTCGGTTTTGAGAAGAATAGTAGAGCGACGTTGTTTAGTGCCACGTCACCAATCCGTGTGATGATCAACTAAAACCCGCCTAGGTTTTAAGCTGTCTGGCGTCAAATTCTGCATGCATGCAATTCAATCCCTTTGATCTTTGCCCACGTGTTTGACTTTGCCCTTGACTTCCTAAACCCCGCGTAGGTTTTGATCCTTGGAGGCATGATTCGTGGGGTATGTTCCCATGGTTTCCCTCCAAATCTCTCACTCCCTCACCTATAAATACCCCCTCCATTTCACCTTCATACCATCAACTATCATCAACCATTCTACCAAAACTCTACCCCCATTTCACCAACTATCATCATCATCCTACCAAAACTCTCTTAAACTTCCTCCACTATATCCTTTCTTATCTCCTAATATAATTATAACCACTCTCATAATCCTCATACCACTCCTATACCATTCACCCAAATCATCCATATCTTCATCATCCTATCCGAGGTCATAACTGGGGCTAAGTCAAGGAATTCAATCGTTGCATTCGGACAACCCACAACAAACAAGGTTTGCTTTTGTCATTATTATTGTGGTTTTTCATCATGTAATCCATTCTTTAATTCCTTTACTTGTACATATCTTGTAAAGTAAAAACCGCATTTTATATTGCATGATTTGAATAATAACTTCGCGAAATTAACCAAACTTCTCCCCGCTCTCTTTCTTTTCAATGTTGATTTTAGTAGAGTCTGTTTTATAACATGCGTATTCGAGAGTTCTTATAACTCTCGAATTCGTAACCTTACCCCCGAATCTAGAAATCGGGTTCGTAGACCGAAGTCTTTCTTTTCTTATTTTATGGTTTGTCAATTTCCTTATATCGGCTGGCGACTCTTTAAACATTTTACAAATTCGTTTAATTATTTAAAGTATTTGATTTCTTGCACAAAAATAATTTAAGAAAATAATTCAATTCATGTCCAATATTTATCCAAGGAGGATCCCGAGAGAAATGGACCAGAAAATGATAAAACCTAGGCGGGTTTTATCATTTTCAGCCCAATTTCTCTTTGGGCTGAGGAGACTAGTGGCCCAGCCTGGAATCCGCTAAAACCTAGGCGGGTTTTAGCAGATTCCAGTGGCCCGCTTGTTTTCTCTTGGGCCTGGATTTATTAAGTGGGCCGGGATTAAATTATTGTTAAATTAATTTGTGTAATTACAGATAATTTAAATAATAAAAAACGAGTTTATAAGTAAATAAAGTTTCATCACCCCGAAAATGAATTTCGAAAATTAAAAATATCCTTATTTAAGGATTAAGCAACCTTAGTCGGCTCCCGATCACATAAGTAGCGCATCCGAAAACATTTCCCCGAACGGGAATTTTCCGGGTCCTACACCTTCCTATATTGGAAGTTTTCTTATGGCTCTTTTACAGACAGTCACTCCCCACTAATGCCTCTCTAGTGTATCGGGGGTGCTTTGTCACCCCTTATTCTCTATGTTGTACCAGTGTAATAAAAGATCAAGATCACTTATTTCTGCATTGTAGTCAAGCCAAAAATGCCTGGAAGCTTGTTGTGGATATATCGCGGCCTCACTATCTCCCGCGCTCATTCCTGAACATTCTCAACTTCCTCAAGCATGACAAACAAGACAGATGTAGCAGGCAGCAATTTGTCGCATTCCTTTGGAGCATCTGAAAAGCTAGGAATTCTCTCAATTTCCAAAATCTCTGAACGCATCCTAATGGAATCCTCATCTGAGCCAAGAAGATAATCACTTAATGGAGATTTTGCACCAAGCTTGACAATCTCCACTCGGATCTGACTTCTAAAGCTGAAGGCCCCCTCAAGCAGCCGCCTCTTCATTGGATTTCCTGGTCTCCTCTGCCGATTGGAGCGTACAAACTCAACTTCGATGGTGCTAAGTCCCCTAGTGGAGCTGCTAGTGGTTTATCATCCGTGGTTGAGCTGGTAATTTCATTTTTGGTTGCTCTTCAAATTTGGGTCATTCCTCCATTCTTGTGGCTGAGGCTACCGCTTTACGTAACGGTCTCCGCGAAGCCATCAAGAATGGGATTAATAGTCTTATCATTGAAGATGACAATAAAATCGTCATAGACGCCCTCAACGGGCTTTGTGATACTCCCTGGTCGATCCATCAACTGCTTTGTGACATCAAAAAGTACATGTCCAAATGTTCCTTTTTCAAGATTATCAACGTTTACCGCGAAGCGAATAGGATGGCGGATTGGCTGGCCAAGGCCGGCCTTAGCATAGATGGCACTTACTTTTGGAATCCTGAGGAAGCTTACACCCTGAATTATATAATGAGAGAAGATATAATGGGTATGTCTCTAGTGAGAAGAGCTGCCTAGTATTTTTGTTTACCGTTGTTAAAAAAAAAAGGTTAGAAAAAGTCCAAATAAATATTTATTTTGTATTATTTACCATAACAATTTTAATTTGCTTTACAGATTCATTACACATTTTACATAAGCAAATAACTGACAAAAAGAATCAAATCAAAATTTTAATTTATGTAAAAATTATCTATTTAACATTAATTAAATTTTTAAATTTAATATTTATAATTAGTTAACACCCGCCATTTAATCTCTCCCAACCGTTATTTAATTTCCCCTTTTTCTAGCTTCATAGCTTCAAACTCCTAGGTATGTTGCTGAATCAATTTTAGTACTTGATTTTAATTGCATATTTTTTCTGGACATTTCTTACTTCATTATGTAATTGATTACTGACACTAAAGATTGTTAGAGAAAATGAGTAGCAAGGTAACAGCGGAAGCGAATAATAGAATCGAAAACGAGAGGACGGATATTACGACAAAATTTAGGAACGAAAAATAAGCGATAAAATCAAACACCAGAATTACATGGGAAACCGAAGAACTCGGAGAAAAACCCACGGACGGCGACAGCTAGAAAATAATCCACTATGAGAAAGGAGGAGTACAACCTGATCACTATCACAGGGTGTGATACGATCCACAAAGGAGATTACAATAAGAATCTCTCAACACTCAACTCACAATCTCTCAGGATACACTGGGGAAAATATTGGTGAGACCCCTTTCTCTCTCAATATTTTCTCTCTCTCTCTCTCTAGCTCTTTGTGTTTACCGATGTGTTTTGGTGGAGAAACATGTACCCTATTTATAGGGAAAACTCCCTATAACCTAACTTGACTCCCACTCCAATTAGATTTAGAATCTAATACAATTAGGAAACCTAACATAATAAGGAAACCTAAATAATACCCTAATACAATTAGGAAACAATTAATTGTGGGATCAAGAGATTTGGTGATTTTAGGACCTTTCCTAACAAACTCCACCTTGGACTAAAATCAACGAATCATCGGTCTAAATAAACATCTTGACTGTCCCCATCAACACGCCCCTCCGCAGGGCTTTCACATGCTTAGAACACCAACTAAGTCCAATCAATGTTCGAACTTAGCTATAGATAGAGGCTTGGTTAACATGTCTGTCGGATTCTCAGAAGTATGCACCTTCTTCACCACGATCTCTCCCGCAGCAACTGTATCTTTGATGAAGTGATATCTGACGCTTATATGCTTGGTCTTCGAATGATAAGTGTCATTCTTTGTCAGATGTATAACACTCTGACTGTCTGAATAAACCACGGTCTCGCCCTGTGGTACTCCAACATCCATGACCAATCCCCTCAACCAGATGGCCTCCTTCACTCCTTCCGTTGCAGCAATATATTCGGGCTCTGTAGTAGACAGGGCTGCTATACATTGAAGTGAAGCTATCCAAGATATTGCTCCTCCACACATGATGAACACATACCCTGAACTTGAGCGTCTCCTATCCAAGTCTCCACCATAATCAGCATCAACATAACCTGCAACATCAAACGTTGCAGCACTACCTCTATCATAAAGGATGCCTTTCCCTAAAGTACCTTTCACATAGCGAAGGATCCACTTTACCCCTTCCCAATGCTCCTTCCCTGGATTCTGCATATATCTACTCAACACTAACTGCATGGGACAGGTCAGGTCTAGTGCACACCATAGCATACATCAAACTACCAACTGCACTAGCATAGGGAATATTAAACATCCTCTTTACCTCCAAATTAGATTTAGGACAGTTCTCACCAGATAACTTGAAGTGTGCAGCTAACGGAGTTGAAACTGCTTTAGAGTTTCTCATATTGAATCTGTCCAACACCTTCTCCAGATATTTCTTCTGAGACAAGAACAACTTCCCTGACTTTCTATCCCTTTGGATCTCTATACCCAAAATCTTCTTCGCCGCTGCTAGGTCTTTCATCTCAAATTCCTGGTTGAGTTGAGATTTCAGCTTCTTTTTTACTGACATGTCCTTGGAGGCAATCAACATGTCATCCACATACAATAATAAATAAATGAAAGACCTTTCTTCAAATTGCTTGTAGTACACACAATTATCATAGTGACTTCTTGTGTACCCTTGCCCTACAATCATAGAATCATCTTCTTTACCTCCAAATTAGATTTAGGTAGAAGGTTCAGCACCTTCAGAAGTCTCCTCTTCAACAGCCAGCGCATAAGCAATCATAGCATCATCTTCTTCAGTATATCGCGCTGGTCTCCTGATCTCCCTCCTGGGACGATCTCTAGCAATGCATGGTTGTTCCTCCATCTGAGGAACATTCGTCTCAATCTCAGGCTCATCAACCTGAGTTGGTTCAGGAGTATCATCAGTAGTTTGCTCCTGATTGCAGGTTCCAGCAGCTCTACCTTGAGTCTGCTCCACCTCGAACACCATTCTTCTGGCATCCATCTCCTGATTTCCTGCATCATCAGAAGTACCAGTAGATTCCATTCTAAATAACATAGCAGTTTCATTAAAGGTTACATCTCTAGACTGAATAACTTTCTTCAAATCAGGACACCACATTCTATATCCCTTAGACTCAGACCCGTAACCTAGAAACATGCATTTAACAGCCCTGGGAGACAGCTTCCCATCATTCACATGGACATATACAGGACATCCAAAAATTCTCAAATTAGAATAATTAACTGGATTACCTGTCCATACTTCCTCTGGAATTTGATATTCGATAGAGGCATGAGGTGATCTGTTCAGCAGGTAGCAGGCAGTGGATATCACCTCTGCCCAGAACGATTTGTTCTTCCAAAGCCCTGCATTCGAGAGCATGCAGCGTGCTTTCTCCAGGAGTGTCCTGTTGTTTCTCTTGGCTACCCCGTTTTGCTGAGGCTTACCCACCAAGGTTCGATGCCTTGCAATCCCATGCTCCTCGCAGAATTCAGTAAATTTAGAATCAACAAACTCCAACCCATTGTCAGTCTTGAGTTTCTTGATTTTCCTGTTTGTCTGGTTCTCCACCAAAGCTTTGAACTTCTTGAAATATGAGAATGTCTCATTCTTGTGCTGCAGGAAATAAACGCAGGTCTTCCTCGAGAAGTCATCCACGAATGTCAACTTGTAGCGCTTGCCACCCAGTGATGGCACTCTAGCAGGACCCCAAAGATCTGAATGAATATAATCAAGGATCCCTGATGTTGTATGTTTAGCACTTGAAAAGCTAACCCTCTTCTGTTTCCCGTAGACACAGTGATCGCAAAACTCCAACTTGCTGATCTTTACGCCTTCAAGATATCCCTTCTTGCTCAACATTGACATTCTCTTCTCGCCCATGTGGCATAGTCTCATGTGCCACAGTTTTGTGCTGTCGGACTCATCAAGATTTAGGCCTGCCACTGCAGATCCTGTCACTGTAGACCCCTGTAGGATGTATAGACTGCCCTTCCTGATTCCTTTCATAAGAACCATGGAACCCCTGCACACTTTCAAAACACCATCTTCTCCTTTGTACCTGCAGCCGTTAGCTTCAAGAGTACCCAAAGAAATTAAATTTCCAGTCATGTTAGGGATATGATGAACCTCCTTGAGAGTTCTAACGATGCCATCATGAGTCTTGATTTTAATGCTGCCGATTCCTGCAACCTTGCAGGCTGTGTCGTCATGACTACAACCCCGGTGTCAACACTCTCATAAGACTCGAACCAGTCCTTATGAGGACACATATGATAGGTGCACCCCGTGTCAAGAACTCACTCATCTCTAGCTGTCCTACTCGATGTGGTAGCTAAGGCATCATCTGTAACTGCAAACCCATCACCATCTGACTCGAACTCTACGCAGTTTGAGGTACCAGGTTTGGTATGATTATCCTTACTCTCCTGCTTCTGGTCTCTCTGTTTTGCCCAACAGTCTCTCTCTATACGCCCCATCTTACTACAGTAATTACACTTCTTATTCTTGTGAGGATTCCTAGACTTTGAACGGTGTTTAGACCTCCCTCTAGACCCGTTTCCCTTACGTTCAGTATTTCTACCCCTTACAATCATAGCATCACCACCCTGGTCATCACCATCAGTATCAAGTTTCTCCTTAGACAGTAAACTAGCATTTACTTCACTAAGGTTAAGGTCACCACAATTCCCATACAACATGATTTCCTTAAATTGTTTATGTGATGCAGGTAGGGACAGAATTAAATGAAAAGCTTTATCCTCATCAATGTGTTTTATATCCATTGATTCCAATTCAGTAATAATAGAATCAAATTCACTAAGGTGTGTCTGAATAGAAGTACCTTGGGGCATCTTCAGCCTGTAGAATTTCTCCTTCATTCGGTACTTATTTGCACGACTCTTTGACATGTACAGCTCTTTCAGTTTGGTCCAGAGCTCCCGAGGTTTCTCGATATGCATCACCTCTCTCTGAATGTGCTCTGCCAAGCACAGCTGAATCCCTGCCAGAGTCTTATCTTCAAGCTTCTTCCACTCCCTTGGAGTCAGATTCCCCTTGATATCCTTCTGGAGTTGTTTGAATTCATCATCGCTCATTGTCGCATCAGTCTTCATGTCAAGATACTCAATCACATCCCATAACCCGTACTGAATCAGGACCGTCTTCATCTGCAGTCTCCACATAGTAAAACTCCTCGTTCCATCAAATTTTGGAATATCGCACTTCATGATTGAAGCCATCTCCAACTTGCTCTGATACCACTTGTTAGAGAAAAGTGAGTACCAAGGTAACATCAGAAGCGAATAATAGAATTGAAAACGAGATGACGGATATTACGATAAAATTTAGAAACGAAAAATAAGCGATAAAATCAAACACCAGAATTACGTGGGAAACCGAAGAACTCGGAGAAAAACCCACGGACGGCGACAGCCAGAAAATAATCCACTGTAAGAAGGAGTACAACCTGATCACTATCACAGAGTGTGATACGATCCACAAAGGAGATTACAATAACAATCTCTCAACATTCAACTCACAATCTCTCAGGATACACTGGGGAAAATATTGGTGAGACCCCTTTATCTCTCAATATTTTCTCTCTCTCTCTCTAGCTCTCTGTGTTTACCGATGTGTTTTGGTGGAGAAACATGTACCCTATTTATAGGGAAAACTCCCTATAACCTAACTTGACTCCCACTCCAATTAGATTTAGAATCTAATACAATTAGGAAACCTAACATAATAAGGAAACCTAAATAATACCCTAATACAATTAGAAAACAATTAATTATGGGATCAAGAGATTTGGTGATTTCAGGACACTTTGCTTCAGCTTGCTGAATGATGTTTGTTTTGGGTTATGATTCTTGGGGTCAAATTTCTGGATCTGAGTTGAAATTCGGGGGTAATTTGGTCTAGAATTTAGTTTGATGCTCAAATGAAGTACTGGGTAGTTGGAAATTTTCATGTTTGAGAACATTTGATGAATCAAACCTGCATTCCGATGATGAAGCCGTTAAAAAAGTGTCATTTTACTCTGACTGGGTTTTATGGGTTGTTTTTGCATGTTTAATTACTTGTATTTTTTGGGATCTACTAATTACTAGCCAGCAGTTTTTTAATTACGCCCTTTTTTGGGATTAGAGGGGGAGGTTTATTTGGAAATTTAAGTGATTTCCTTCGTTTGGACTTCCAAAATCAATCCAATTTGGAGAAGGGATATATAGGGTATACTACAGTTGATATATATCAGGTTTATGAATTGGGATTGTATAATAATATAGGGTGAATATGTCCCTAATCTAGATAGTTGAAAAAGTTTGGCTTTTTAACTTATATTGTGATGGACTCAAGTAAAATGTCTCGTTAAACCACCTTTGCTTCTTTTTCGGGGAGTAGTAGGTAGCAAACGATTTCTAAATCTTGGGTTAATTGGAATCAATCTGTCTCAATTGCAAAATTTAGGGGTAACACCGTGACACTCGACCCTCCATTTTGCGGGATTTCTACAGTGGATGCGATATCTTCCCCCATATGGGTCTCTAGTTCTAACCTTGATCATGTTATTACTTGTAGTTTTCTTTTGAATCCACCTAAAAGATGACAGAAAATGAGAACCATGACATCGAATCTTCCGAACACGACACTGGCATCTCCCCAGAAAACATCATCGGCTCTATCATAGACGAAACACCCGAGGAGGACATGATCCTCTTACGCCAAACCTTGATCAACCTCATCCCATTCATCGGCCAAAGATTCGTTTCCCAGGACGCGACCTACGAATTCTATTGCACCTTCGCAAAGCAATGCGGGTTCTCCATTCGTCGCCACCGCACGAGGGGCAAGAACAGGGTGGGTCTTGGGGTGACGAGGCAGGACTTCACGTGCCACCGTGGCAGGTTCCCACAGGCGAAACCAACAGAAGACGGCAGGTTGCAGAGGAACAGGAAGTCATCCTGGTGTGGCTGTCAGGCCTACATGAGGATTGTCAAACGGGCTGATTTCGATGTCCATGAGTGGCGCGTCACAGGGTTTAGCAACACCCACAATCACGAACCCCTCAAATCAACCCCCCAAATGTGTATAGTTTCGGATCATTGCCCCATGTCTCCTAATGATAAGGGCCGGATTTGCATGTTTGCGAAAGTTGGGATGTCGATCAAGTAAATGATGAGGTTGATGGAGCTTAAGAAAGGGGTTAAGTTGGGTGTTTACCATTTACTGAACTTGACATCAGAAATTTACTGCAGTCTTTCAGACATGTTGACAGGGTCTTGCCACGCATCTAATGCCAACTACCCGTCTTTCTTTGTCGCAAGCTTCATCGAAGTCGATTTTAATTCCGTTCTGCATACCCTTCCATCTTCCCACTTCCCTTCTTCTGGTGACCTTTGTCTCTTCTTCGTACTGCTGCAGGTATTTATCACATTGCATCCCTGCTCTGTCAGCTACATGAGTTGGATCAAGAGCTCGTTTATTATGTATGTAATCATTCCTCGCCCCCCATATGCTCCACAATCCATATGCACACTTTGCCAATTCATCTTCATTCCTCAGCCTGGCTACCTTCATTAGCCACTCTTCACCATTGTCACCAGGATGCTTTCGCACCTCTGCCATTCCCAGTTCTTCCCATACTTCCTTGGTCCATGGGCAGTCCAGAGAGGCGTGCCTTTGGTCTCCATCTTTCCTATAACATATCTCCCATGTAGCTGATTCCACGCAACGGTCCGTTTATACAATCTAGCCTTGGTGGACAGAACTTCACAAAACTCCATAAGAAGTTTTGGACCCTCGGGTGTGCTTGGTGTTCCACACTTCGTCCAAGCAGCCTTGTGTATTTCAGATTGATGACGAAGCTTCTACTTGTGAATGGGCTAAATGTATCCGCTTCTAACACTATATTCACCATTCTTAGAATATAACCATCTCACTTGATTTTCCCTTGTAGTCTTCGGGAGAGGAATATCAAGGATAGCATTGGCAACTTCACCCTCAAAAAGTTGTCTAATAAGCGCATCATCCCAGCTCCTCTCTTCCTCTTCTCTAATCAAGTTCTCAACTCTCCATTCGTCCATTCCTTCAGGTACATTCCTCATTAACAACCTCGCCTCTTGTTTCAGCCCACTTATGTCCCCACACTTTGATAGATTTTCCATTTCCAATGTTCCACCCTATCTCTTGTAATAACAGGTTCCTCCCTTCTAGCAAGCTCCGCCATACATAGCTCGGGAAGTAGCCCTCTTTCGCACTTAACATGCACCCTCTCGGGTAGTATTGTGCCTTGAAAACTTGACTAGCCAGCGAATTGGGTTGCGTGACCAGCCTCCACGCCTGCTTAGTTAACATAGCTACGTTAAAAAGTTCCAAATCCCGAACCCTAACCCTCCCACCTTCTTTCTGTTGCATAGGTTGTCCCATCTCAGCCAATGTATGCCCCGCCTGTCCGCCTTGCCGCTCCACCAGAACTTGCTAACTAATGCATTAACTTCCTCATAGAAGGAGTATGGGAGTTTATAAATACTCATCGTATACGCATGAATGGCTTGAACGACCGCTTTTATCAAAATCTCTCTTCCGGCTTGCGACAGTAACAGTTCCTTCCACCCATGTAACTTAGCCCGCACCTTCTTCTTGAGCTCCTCAAAAACAATTTTTTTTTTACCTCCCCACTATCAATGGTTGTCTAGCCTTTGCATTTTCATCAACATTCTTGCTGAAATAAATTTCAAACTTTGTCAGGTTGATTTGTTTTCCGGATACTTCCTCATACTGTTTCAGCACATTCTGTAGACATTGCACCTCCCGTTCCTTGGCTTTGATGAAGAAAATGCTATCGTCGACAAATAGAAGATGTGTGATCGCTGGCGCTGCTCGGCAAACCTTTAAACCACTCCAGTTTCCTGCTTCCACTTCTCTCTGAATTAGGGCATTCAAGCCCTCCGCAACAAAGAGGAACAAGTAGGGCGACAGAGCGTCACCTTGGCGAAGTCCCCTCTCCGGGATAATGACCTTGGTTTGTCTTCCATTTATACATAAGGAGTATCTCACGGTTTCCACGCACATCATGATGAGTTTAATCTAGTCAACCTAGATCATAAGATTCTAATACAATATGAAAATTAAAAAAAAATTCTATAATAGTTAAAGTCTTACAAATATTCACTAGTCACTATATATGGTTAAACAAAAATAAATAAAAAAATGAAAACAATAACATCATAATGGTAGTTTAGGAAATTAAAACAAGGGACCCGGAGATATCTTCTTAGACTAAAACAATCATTAGTATTGTATTGAAATATTAAAGTGATAGATAATATGAAAAAAAGTTATTTAAAATTACATATATTAAAGAATGGAAAGAGTAGAAAAAAAGATAAGAATTATTATTATTATTATTATTATTATTATTATTATTATTATTTATCAAATTTCTGAATAAAAATGTCCAAATAAAGTTCTAAATAATTCTAAACTTAGGCCCCGTTCTTTTATACGGTTGGTTGCGATATGGTAATGGTGCGGTGGAATTTGAAAAGGTGTGGTGAGTTGTGGTGAAAGTTGTGATAGGTAGATTAAGAGAGAAAATATGAAAAGTAGAGGAGAAAAGTGAGGAGAGAGAAAAATAAAAAGATATATTGGTAATGATTATAGTGTGGTGGAAAATAAAAAAACGTAGTGCGGTGTAGTACCGCACCGCAACTTATCGCATAAAAAAAGGGGCCTAGAAACTTTATTTCAAAAATAATTTTGTTTTCAATTTTATTTTCATATAATATATTCCAACCTTTTGTTCTCATACGTAGCATATTTTAAGCATATTGTATAGGATGGGCAAGTTCATTGGTATCTCTTCTATATAACTAGTGGTTTGATGTGCGCGTTGCGCACAGTGAAAGTTGTAGGCTAAATTAATATGATGAATTTGAAATATCGATATTATACTCCACTTATCTTTCTTTTACTGGGGATAGAATACTAACAAAACCTATCAACACACAACTTCATCGTATGGACCAAAATTCATGAAAAATACAAGTTGGGCTTTACAGGACCCAAATGATAGGTTTTAGTAATCTTCTGGCTTTCCATCTTGTAATACTGTTAACGTTTTGCCTGTTAATAAATCATAATTTGTCAATTTTGCAAAAACCAACCAGATTAGGGAATAATGAGGTAATCGAGCACAAGTCTGCAGTCTACACAACAGTTGGAAAGAGAAGTAATACAATGCTCTTGATAGTGTGTGCAAAAAAAATCAGTTTAAGCTGATTACATGTAATAAATGGGGAAAAAATTCCACTATCAATAACATATAATATACAAGTACAATAAGAATGAAACAAACAATGCAGGTGAAGGACATAAGCGCAATTGAAATTCCCGGGGAGTTATTTTTAGTACTATATTTTCTAATGATAATAATTTCATATTGTAACTCATTGTAATTTGTGAGTAATCTACAGTCAAAGTTTAGTCAAATGGACAATTATTTAGGGACGGAGGTAGTACTATTCTAATTTAGCAACATTTTTTTAAATTAAAATCCATGAAATGTTAAATCCAATTCATGTACCTGCATCAGCATTATATTTGACTACTATTCTAATTTAGCAACATCTTTTTAACATGTGGCCATGTGGGTATATAACAGTTAAACTACCCAGATGATCCACAGGCTAAAAGCGTCCAAAGTAGAGTGGTGGGAAAGATAATTCATTTGACCATCACCCAAGACCACACAAACCTCATTTAATCTAGGAAAATCAACATTCATTATAGTACAAATGACAATGCACGATAAGCATTACAATAATTATCTAGTACTATTAAAATGGCTGGTTGGTTGAGCAAACTTTAAACAGACTAATAACCGATGCTTTCGATCAATGTGTTTGTAGACAAAGACCACATGACTGAATGTTTGACGGATACATAGAAACATAAATCTGGCATAGCAAATTAGTAGTATGGTACCACAAGTACTTAATTCAATGAGATTTTGTACTATGAAACCATAGAAACATAAATCAATGTGCTTGGACAATATATAATTGGAACATTAAAATATGATATGAGAAATATAGAAGCAAATAAATCCAATTCACAACAATCAAATGAAAACCAAAAGTTTGGAAAGGTATTCTCACATCTAAAGAAAAGGGGGTCGGGACCTTAGGTCCTTAGCGCTTTCTAACAAATTCTAAAAATTTTCTTGGTGAATTCAGCTCACTAAATATTACTTTGAGTGTCTTTCCCCCCAAAATGTTCCAAACTATCTGAATGGTTCCTCACTTCTCAGTGCTACTGATCAATAGTTAGCTTCTTTTATTTATTTATTTTTCATTCAGGTTACAATTACTTCCAGATTATATTTAGGTATACAACTTTGATTCTCAGCCAACAGATGCTTTTTCTTCATAAGGTGTTACATCTAAGCAAAGTCAAATAAAATCCTCCAACCTAAACGAATAAGTTCCCTTATGTTTCATTTTAGGACATTCTAACCTATGGAACTCTAAAACTTAGTGTTCAAGAAGCCATAAAGGAGACAACAAAATATAAGTAGCATCAAATTTTAACTGAATAGCAACCATACCTTCTCCCCGCAAAGCTTTGAAAGAAACAATGTCCATTGACATTCCTTCAACCTCTACTATGGTGTCTATCATCTCAATCCAACCTGTAACAATGCAGCAAAGTTAATCACTGCATGTGATGGTCTTATAACACAAATCACTACAATAATAAAACACAAAAACCATTCTTTAGAGAAGTGCAAAAGGCTCTATCTCCTTAATATCATTTTTAGAAGGCCACAAGGGTGAAAATTGTCAGAAATAATCATGATAATAGCAACAAACCCAAAATCTTAGCTGCCCAAATTTAGATTTAAATTTGTTAGGAATGTTCAAAATGAATTCTCTGCATTTACTACTAAAATTTTCCCCAAATTCAACATATACCCATGTAATTTTTTTTTAACATAAACACAATCGGAAATCAGAACACAAAAACAAATAGTTAAAACAACTTGTGAACAGCTCTAAATAGATAAAACATTACATTGCGTGATTGCGGCAAGTACCCTTGTACATTTTACCAGAATTACCAAGTCGAACAATGAGCCACCACTTAGGCAGCGAAGGGGACTCCACAGGAGTAGCAGATGATGTCGTAATCTATTCAACATTTTCTAAATTGTTTGAGTCATGGCCATACCTAAATTAGTTCCAGTAGTGTTTTTACAACTCCCACACAGATTGAGATTCTTAAATTAAAGCATGAAAATCAAAATAGTAAAACAAACTACAATACCAAAACATAGCTTAAAAGAAAACTTATTGCTTACCTTTATTACACCTTCTCATACACAAGCACACATGGTCCAAACTATAGCAAAGTCATATATTGGCATACCTGCACATTCTTCCTGACATTCGAGTCGATCCTCTGAAGGTCCAGCAACAACAAGAACGAAGCAATCATGACAAGGATGCCAAAAGTGGTGTAACATGAAGCCAATGTATCTTTTCTTAGGTCTAACAACAATTCTTTTTCAATTATATTTTTGTCGGACATTAATTTATAGGTGTGATCTTTACCAGAAGAAATTAAATATATTAAAGTTATCCCACATTTGTCCTTCAAACTAAAAGTTACATCACATGGTGATTCATGTATTTAATCTTTAAACATGCAAGTATGTCTAATGAAGTGATGATTGGAAATTAAATATCGATGGCAACTAACCTTTCTGTTTGAATAATTCTCTAATTAAGCCACAAGAACCTTGATACTCACAGCAAGGGCTAAAATGCTTAAGCTTACTTACTCCCAAGCTTTCTGTTTGAATAATTCTCTAATTCTGATAATAGTTTTCTACATTTAACTATTCCACTCACATGGCAGTAGCCCAATACCCAAATTTTGTACTTTTCATTTCTCAGATTCATTCTAACGTTACTTATTTGTCCCTTCACTTGCATAATGACAACAATAAGAAGATAACATTTTACAGCAAACACTAAAATGGGGAGAGCACAATCCCACTTTTCCTTAAAGCTTGTGCAAAAGCCATGCTCAACATGATGAAATGCTAACTATGATAATGGTTAGTGCTATGAAATGAGATCATGGAAGGGACAAACTACTGGATTAGAGCGCCAAATAAGGGCAGTACTACAAAATGGTGGAAAACTTTGCTACAACTCATCAATGCTAGTCTTAAGGTCATTAGCAAGCACGTCTATATATCTATGCATGAGGGTAAACGAGAAATTAGATCAAATTCAGCACAAGTACTACAAGATAGCATTCAACCAGAAATAAGTTTTGCATTAAATTATAAGCTCAAGAAAAATAGTAGTAGGTAAAGCAGAGCAGGGAAAGGAATGCCCTCCAATGATGTGTGATTTTACCAAGATTCAACATCTCTTGATATGAATCATGAATGGGGCATTGCTTCTGAATAGGATAAATTTGGATATGGAGGATATATATGTGTTACATGTAAAAACAAGGTGAGCACTTAACCAATTATGCATCGATCTGGACATTCTATTATGTATAAGATTTTCAAAATCAAACTCACTAATACCCAGAAGATGAACCACTTGTAATCAATACAACATTCACATGACAGATTCCCAAATCAAGAAACCCATAATTCAGGTAACATCAACTCAATTTTAAAACAAACTTATTCAAGATTCAACATACCAATAACCCAGATAATGCATCAATCAAGCGATCATACCTAGAAAATGCACCCAGAAACCTGCATTTATTAAAAGGGATCAGTAGCTTAGAACATTATAACAATTTCCGATCCATATGTATTCGAAGGTACATGCAGATGGGAATTGTTGGACAGATACAACACAGATGGAATTTTCGCCATGATTGAGATAGATCGTTGAGCCACAAGATAGAGAAACGACTTTGATTGTGAATCACTGAAGGGATGTCGGTTCTAGGCGACTAACCGAACAAACAACTACAATCAAGCAAACCGACCTCGGACCAAAATACCACATATAAGGAAAACATAGAAATGACAATGGCTCTGGGCAACTGGGACACTCCCTTGTTAAGATTTAAAGGTGCATGCAAAGAAATTTTCTAGTGGGGGGGGGGGGGGGTTGAGAGATACAACAAAGGCTAGGCACAGGGGCAATTAGAGAAAGAAAAGGACTGTGAATGGCAACACACTTTCTAAAAGGAAAATGGCAATAGAAATCTGTATATAGGACTCTAAATTTTTCTCCAAATGACATTAGTGTCCTATCTACTGTTTATTGGAATAGTTTCTTGGTTCACTGTTCATCAGAACAGTAAATGTGAATAGTAAATTGGGGTTTTCGTTTTTTAAGTATAGTGATAAAAGAGGCATGAATGAAAAATTGGGAAATTGGATTCTAATAATACGAACTTTTGGCCATGTAAGACTTAATAATACGAACTTTTGATTCAGTGATTAATAATACGAACTTTGATCCTCTGTTGCCCCCAATAGTATGCCACCGAGTTAAGTTCAACTTAACTCGGCGACGATCTGAACTGACGGTGAAGAATGTCTCAGTCAGCTTTATTTTATCCACATCAGCATCTTTCTCTCTCCTTTCTCTCTCCTCTCTCTCTCTTTCTTCCTCTCTCCTCTCTCTCTCTTTCTTCCTCTTCGGTCATTCCTCCATTATTTTTCCAGCTCCCCATTCTTCTTCTTCTTTTTCTTCTTCTTCTTCTTCTCTCATCACCATTAACAATCTCACCTTCTCCCTCTTCACTTTCCAACCCAATACCTCCTCTCTCTCTCTCTCACTCTCTCTCATCACCATAAACAAGAACAGAATTTGCGAAACTGGGAAGGACTAAATCTAATTGAAACAACTTTAAAAGGTGATTTTATATGGAAGTTGATGTAGAGATTTGTGATTATGAACACCATCTCCAACAACCCTTTCTTCAACTCGTTCATCCCGATTTGAACATCAAGCAGATCCCCATCAAAATTAAACCCAAAAAATCCCAAAAAAACCCACAAGAAAATCCCCAAAAATTACAATCAGTTTTTTCCCACTCCAGTATAAGAAAGATCATGGGTTTTTCTTGCTACCCAGAAAAAAGAAGAAAAAAAAACTACCCCCAGTTACATTTTCCCTCTTCTCTATTTCAGATCGAGTTGGTTCTGCTGCGTCTCTCCAATGGCATTTTAGTTCAGATCGAGTTGGGTCTGGTCGGAGCTCCGGCTTGTGGGGATGTCATGAAGCTCCAGATTAAGGTCGATGAAAAGTCCGGTAAAATTGTCGATACTCGTTTCAAGACCTTCGGTTGTGGTTCCGCAATCGCTTCTTCTTTGATTTCCGTAAAATCGAGAACACCAAGGCAAGAAAATCATGATCCCATAAAATCAAACGAAATGAACAACCCAAAAAAATCAAACTCAGGAACTCACTCAAATGGAATAAAATCGAGAACACCAAGGCAAGAAAATCGAGCTTTTGATCATGAAAAGCTCCATTGAAGCTCTAATTAGCGCTGAACCAACGACAATGTTCAAGTACCAATCAAGAAACTTCATTTCTTAAACATGAGGTATAAAAAATCATGATTTAGCGATTGAAACGAAGAAATCAGAATAGAGGAGGACGAGAGAAGACAGAGGATTTACCTGGCGGCTAATGGTGGCGAACCGGCAGTTGATCCAGCAGCTTGGTCGGCGTAGGGTGGTGGCGGTGTGGTGGTCGAATGGCCGGCTTGGCGGCAACGAGGTCGATCGCCCTTGCCCTTCTTGCGGCGACGGGAGGTCGAGCAAATGGCGAAGGAAGACCCTTGTGGTTGTGTTGGATGGATGGGGATGTCATTCAGAAGAAGAAGGGGAGCTGGAAAAAGAATGAGAATGAAGAAGAGGAAAGAGAGAGGCTGAATAATGCTGATCTGGCGATTTTTTTTAAGTCAACAGATGACATGGCAAGGTCAAAATAAAAGGGAACGTGCCACCGCCGCCAGCTCAGATCGCCACCGAGTTAAGTTCAACTTAACTCGATGGCATACTATTGGGGGCAACAGGGGGTCAAAGTTCGTATTATTAATCACTGAATCAAAAGTTCGTATTATTAAGTCTTATATGGCCAAAAGTTCGTATTATTAGAATCCAATTTCCCATGAAAAATTTGTTTAAACAACCTGTCTGGCTACCTACCTGTTAGTTTGTGTTCACACACGAATTTACTTTTTCATCTTTGAATATAATTATCAACTTGCCTTATATATTGTTTCACACACAAATTAACTATTTTATCTTGCCTTATATCTTGTTACACACACAATAACCAAGGATTCTAGCATCATATGAAATTAAGTTACTAAACCTATCAATTCGGATGAGAGGGTTAAATACAAGTAAGACAAATTTGACTTTAAAAATGCGAGTCAGGTGTATTTTAAACTTGTGTAAATATTTATACTTTTTGTAAGCGCACGAATTAATTTTTATATTCGAATACAATCACCAAGAATCATAGAATCAAATGAAAATTAAGCTACTAAACCTATCAATTTAGACAGACGGGTTAAATATAGTTTAAAGGTATATTTGGTTATGACAAATACCTGTCAAGTGTATTTTAGGTTTATGAAAATTTGACGTTAGAAACACGAGTACGTTGTTTTAGGTTCAGGTATATAGAGATCATGTATATTTAACCCGTCCATAGGCCAGGCCGGTTAACTAGTTATAGAAAAAGTAAACATACAAAAACAAAACAGAAAAGAAAAAAAATAACATGATTACAAAGTATGGATATTTACAGCTAACTAGTTATGGTCCTCGTGCCTTGCACAAGCTTCCAACCGTAAAAGTTATTGATCAGTGACAGTACATATACTCAGTATTGTACTGGATCATGTCCACGTGTAGATATGTACAAGAAAATTGCACAGATGATTACATATAGTGTACTGATAGCTATGTTATTTTGCTAAGAGCATGTAAATCTGATCATGTGCACTAAAAGTTGAGTTGAACAAATGGATTGTTGTCTGTTCTTGCGAATAGAGAATGAGGTGAAGATTGTTGACTCTTGTACTAAAACGTGTATGGAAGGGGCATTCCGGTTACAAGGTTTGACAAGGGAGTTCAGTTATACTTGAAAGATCTCAACAAAAACTACTCATTTGGAAATTGAATACGAGCATTTATCCTTAATGCTCCCCAACTTCCCACCCATTAAAAACAATAAGGCAGTAGATATACATGGCACATTGATTCATATATATTTCACTTTGCTTTAATTTGCTAGACTTCAGGGACTGAAAAATGAGTGTCATATTGTCATTCAACAACGTAATTAAAAACATAAGGTTGTACACATTTGAATGCCTCGGAAACAATAGACTCTCCGTCCCCCACCCCAAATAATTTGTAGAAGAAAATGTAACAAAATCATGAGTGAAACACGGACAAGGAAATGCAAGAATACAGAAAAGAAGAAAAGATGTACAATGAAAATCATAAAAAGACAAAGCATTCGTTATTACAATGGAAAATACAGATTCGAGCACCATTGAACAAGGGCATTAACACAAAATCTAAAAATAAGAGCATTAACACATAATATTGCAACAACAATCAGGAACTGTGTTTTTTGATGAAGCTTTCACATAACTTTCAGGCAATATAATAATGGTGCAAGATCAAAGCAAATATGCTAATAAAGCAGGAATGTACGTGTAACACCCCGTATTTTTAAACTTTATTTATTATGCTAACTAAAATTTTTTTTTAACCAAGGAAAAAAGCTTATATTTCCGCCCCTGCAACTAAGTTACAAAGATAGCTTTCTGCCAGATCATTGACTATATCTGGAACTATTCCAATCCATACCCTCCTTCCTAAGAGAGTAGGAGCAAAGTGGGCTAAAGTATGGGCTACTACATTACCATCTATGAAGTTATCAAGGTGTTCATTGAGTTAGTTATTTCTGTTATTAACAGATTCAAGATTTTGTTTCTTGTTTCTTGGATCTGTCAAGCTGCTGTTACTTGTGTATATATAGTCTTAGGTTGTTCATTGTATTGATTATCTTTCACATATACAAAGTATCATTCTTCTGTCATTCTCTCCTATCCCCAAATTCTCATAGTATCAGAGCTAGGCTGCTCTTCTGTTTTTCTCTAAGAAACAAAGCCTTCGTTTTTTCAAAATACTGGCTTCCTGATTCAAAGAAGAGGCAGAACAATTCAAGCTTGCTGACAGATGACTAAAATCGAGAAGCCATCTGATACAGTAGCTGAACAAGAAGCTGAGATGGGAGAGGGTCCTGATCAAGGTCAGGCAAAGAATGATGGAGAATTGTATAACAATGACCCATTACATCTTTAAAGCTCAGACCACCCAGGATTGTAGATTGTAAATATCAAACTTAATGGTTCCAATTTTCAAAAGTGGGGAAGAGCCATTAAGATAGCCTTGAAGACCAAAGTCAAGATGGGATTCATCAATGGGGAATGTCCTCGCCCAAAACAGTTTACACTTCTCAACCAATGGATTAAGTGTGACAATATGGTTATTAGTTGGCTGTTAAACTGCATGATCACTCAGTTATCTGAGTCCTTCTTATATGTAAATACTGCACAAGAACTATGGGGAGAGTTAAGTGAAAGATTTGGCCAAAGTAATGGCCCCTTGTTGTTTCAGTTAGAAAAGGAAATTTCTGACTTGCATCAAGGCAAGCAGCCTGTAGCAATCTATTTTACTAGGTTAAAGAGGCTTTGGGATGAGGTGAGTGAAATGTCTGATGTGCAAGTTTGTAGTTGTCCTGTAACATGTCCCTACGTCAAGACTTCTGTTGATATGGAACAAAGAAGAAGGCTTGTCCAATTCTTGATGCACTTGAATGATGAATTTGATGCTGTAAGGGCACAAACTCTTTTAATGGATCCTTTAGCTACAATCAACAAAGCATATTCCTTGGTTCAAAGGGCAGAGTGTCAAAAGATTGCCTCTGGAGGGCTTCAGTTCTCCTCTGAGATGGCAGCTAACACTCAAAGGCATTTTGGCAACATTGACAGTAATGCGAATGGCCTAAATGTAAGGAACTCCTTCAAAGGAACCAAGAAGGACTCCAAGAAAGAGAAGGCAAACCAATTCTGCACTTACTGTCAGAGACATGGGCACGAGAGGGAACATTGCTTCAAACTGGTGGGATATCCAGACTGGTACAAAGGCAAAAGGACAGCTGCAAATGTCTTTCTTGGAGAAACGGAAGACAGTCCCTTAGAGGAAGAGACTCCTAGGATGGATACCAAGTTTGTTCAACAAGTAGCTCTTGAAGTCTTCAAGATGAATCAAAACAAGAAAGATCAAGGACAGACATCTCAGGCATCTTCTTCTCAAACTGCTTCTCATTTTGTGCATGGCTCGAAGCTTTAGGATGAAAGTTTCTCAGGTAATATCTTACAAATTAGCACTTGCTTCAATATTCAAAAGAAAAATTTCACTGAACCTTCTTGGATTGTGGATATTGGGGCAAGTGATCACATGGCTTATGATAGATCCCTATTTAGTTCTCTTTATAAACTAAATAAACCTATATCTATCACAATGCCTGATGGCAATAGCAAAGTGGTAAAATAAGCTGGGAATATAATTTTGGCCAATGGGTTAAAGCTACATAAAGTGCTGTATGTGCCTGATTTTTCTTTTAATTTGTTGTCTGTCATTAAGCTTCTTTCTGATCAAACCATATTCATGACTGCTTTTGCTGACAAATGTCTATTTCAGGACCTTTTAAGTAAGCAAACCATAGCCATTGCCTATGAAAAACATGGCCTCTACAGATTGGAATCCAAGCATAACAAGAAGGCCTTTCCCAGTCATAAGTCACATGTGCTGATCACTGATAAGAATTGTAATGCTGTCAAAAACAATGAAGTTTCTTTGTATATTTTACATTCAAGATTAGGTCACACTTCCCTTTCTAAACTAGAACACATCTTGAATTGTAATATTGATAATAAAAGTTTCTTTTGTGATACTTGCATACTTGCCAAAGCTCACAGGCTACCCTTTCACAGAAGTTCTATCAAGACTTGCTTTCCTTTTCAATTAGTTCATATGGATCTTTGGGGTCCATATAGAACTCCAAACATAAATGGAGCTAAGTATTTCTTAACCATAGTCGATGATTACACTAGGTGTACTTGGACCCAGTTATTGCATGATAAAACTCAAGTTTATAATGGCATTGAAAAATTCCTAAGTATGGTGAATAATCAGTTTGATGTGCATGTAAAGGCAATTAGAACTGATAATGGAACTGAATTCCTTCAGAAATCCTGCACATCTCTTTTTGATACAAAAGGGATCATACACCAAAGGTCTATGGTGAGAACACCCCAACAAAATGGGGTGGTCGAGAGGAAACATAGGCACCTTCTTGATACAGCAAGGGCCATCAGGCTCCAAGTTGGGTTTCCAAAGTCCTTCTGGGGTGAATGCATATTGGCAGCCACCTCCATCATCAACAAACTACCAATGAAAAATTTGGGATGGAAGAGTCCTTATGAGATGCTTTACAAAGAAAAACCAAATCTAGATGATCTAAGAACTATTGGGTGTCAATGTTTTGCTGTTAACTTGGGAGAAAAGGACAAGTTTTCTGATAGGGCTATGAGATGTGTCTTATAAGGATATACATATGGTATGAAAGGATATAAGTTGCTCACTCTAGATACAAAGAAAGTTGTGCATAGTAGGGATGTAATCTTTGATGAGCAGGTTTTTCCTTTCAAGAATCAAGCAAGTAATCTTCAAGGGTCCAGAACATGGTCTTCTTCTATCAATGACAGTCAGCAGAAGATAGATGTAAATGATCATTTACCCTTGGTAAGTCCTGATTCTAACATTACATTTGATGAAACTGATGAACATTTGCATATTGACAGTGTGCAAGACTCTTAGTCACACATCAACACACAAGAAGATGCATCAGAAGTAGGAAACAACAACAATGAGGATGATGTTCATGCTCAAGACAGCATAGCCAGAATTGAGACCCCTGATAACCAAATCATAGATAAAGGGGTAGGCCAGGATGACATATGGCACCAAAACCTGAGACGATCCCAGAGACAAAAGCAAACACCTGGTTGGCTTAAGGACTTTGTAGTGTCCAACTGTCACAGGAAGCAAGATCAGTCCCACAGCTTTACAGGACATAAGTCATCCACTTTCCCATTGCTCAAGTCAGCTGACTTCTTGCCCTATTCTTCTGAATTTGCTACTTCTCTAATTACTACCATGCATGTTTCTGAGCCTAGTAATTATGCTATAGCAGCAAGACACCCTGAGTGGATAAAAGCCATGACTGAAGAATTAGAAGCCTTGGAAAGAAATGGGACATGGGTCTTGACCAAGCTTCCAAATGGCAAAAAGGCCCTAAGTTCAAAGTGGGTTTATAAAATTAAATTCAAACCGGATGGTAGTGTAGAGAGGTATAAGGCCAAGCTAGTAATAAGAGGGTTTGAACAAATAAAAAACAAAGATTACAAGCACACTTTTTCTCCAGTAGCCAAATTAACTACTGTAAGGGTCTTCATAGCTATGGCCACCATTAAAATGTGGCCCTTGCATCAACTTGATATAAACAATGCTTTTCTGCATGAGAACCTTGATGAGGAAGTATATATGACACCTCCTGAAGGGTATAATAAGGCCTCTCCTAATCTGGTTTGTAAGCTAAACAAATCTCTTTATGGTTTGAAGCAAGCATCCAGACAATGGAACATTGAACTAAGCAACTTTCTTAGGGGGATAGGCTTCATTCAATCAAAGCATGATTATTCCTTGTTTATCAAAGAGCATAATGATTCAATTCTTTTTGTTCTAGTATATGTGGATGATTTACTAGTGACAGGAAATGATGAGCAAGGTATCAAGCACCTAAAGGAGCAACTACATAAAGCCTTCACAATTAAAGACTTAGGTCTAGCACGATATTTTCTGGGAATTGAGATTACAAGGTCTCAAAAAGGAACCCTTCTGCATCAAAGAAAATGCATTGCTGATATCTTAAGTGATGCAGGTTTAACTGCTTCAAAACCTCCACGTTTTCCACTACCAAAAGGCTTGAAGCTGTCCACAGAAAAAGGGGAATTTCTGGATAATCCAGAACAATATAGGAGGATTGTTGGAAGATTATTATATTTGGCCATCACAAGGCCTGATATTGCCTACAGTGCACAACATCTGAGTCAGTTTCTTCAATGTCCTAGAAAACCACACTATGAAGCAGCTCTACATGTTCTAAGATATCTCAAAGGGAGTATAAATAAATGTCTGTATTTTCCAGCACAAACTGATTTGAAACTATCTGCCTTTTGTGATGCAGATTGGGGGAGCTGCCAGATGTCATCTAGGTCTCTTACTGGTTATGCAGTCTTCATAGGGCAATGCTTGGTGTCTTGGAAGACCAAGAAGCAGAACACAGTAGCCAAGTCTTCTGCCGAGGCTGAATAGAGATCAATGTCCACAACCACATCAGAATTAGTGTGGATAGTCAATTTTCTCCATGATTTGAAGATACCTGTCGAGCTACCAGTAACACTGTTCTGTGATAATCGTGCATCCATGCACATAGCTGAGAACCATGTGTTTCATGAGCGAACGAAGCACCTAAACATTGATTGCCATTACACAAGAGACAAACTCATGGAAGGGTTCTTGCAGACTGCCTATGTTGCTTCTAAGGATCAGTTGGCTGACATAATGACTAAGCCTCTGGGGGAGTCTCAGCATAACTACTTATCAGCTAGACTTGGTCTAATTGATGTCTCAATGTTTTCACCTTGAGGGGGGAGTGTGAAGTTATCAAGGTGTTCATTGAGTTAGTTATTTCTGTTATTAACAGATTCAAGATTTTGTTTCTTGTTTCTTGGATCTGTCAAGCTACTGTTACTTGTGTATATATAGTCTTAGGTTGTTCATTGTATTGATTATCTTTCACATATACAAAGTATCATTTTTCTGTCATTCTCTCCTATCCCCAAATTCTCACCATCTCTTCTAATAAAACTGAAACTAACTGAGTCAAAAAACGAACACAATCGGAAAATAGCTACTAAAAACATAGAACAAGAATTTAATTTCAATTATAGCACATTGTTTGATTTAATTAGCTACATTTCTTTAATTTTCAATCAATTATATTTACTCAAATATGTGTAATTACAATAATTAAATTTTAAGCTCTTACTAGTTTTAAATTTTTATAAATTAATATATTTCACACATTTTCATATTCTACTTAGCTAAAAGAGTATGGTATTTTATATATTTCACACATTTTCCTTTCATATTTTATAAAGTAATCTTTTTATGCACATTTTCCTTATTTGGTACAAAATAATATTTATAAATATATTACTTCTATCAAAGTAGTAATATTATTTTTCACATTTCACACATTTTAGTTATTGTTTTATAACATACTATTAGTAAATATATTGTTTTCTTTGGTTTTTGAGGAAGCACCTCCACCACCACCATTTCTCCCTCTCATCTTCATCTCCTTCTTCTTCAAGCTTTGATACATTTTTTCATGGCTTCCTTTTTCCAGTTGAAGTAGCAAAATTGAATTGCTCCTCTTCTCAACAAGAGACAACACATCAAATATAATGATTAATCAAACCTATACTAACCTACAACAATGGCTATAAATAATCTAGCCATTCAAACAACACAAAACCACCATCATCTTCCACCATCACCAACATCTTATTCTTCCTCGGCAACCACCAACCCACCACCAAGTCACACCCATCCGACCCCCAATCACCACCATCCCTACCACCCCTGTCAGTAACCACCGAACACCACCACCCAAATTACAAACGTCAACACCCACACCTCTCATCCATCTCGATTCCAAATCAATATCCAACCAAAATCGAACCAAAGTTACACCCATAACCTAATTTCATAAATTCTAAGTTTACTTACCTTTTCCCAATCGAGAACCTCGCCAGAAACCCCTCGGAATCGACGCCAAAAACCGCCCCCAAACACCCCTGAAAACCTTTGCTTTCTACCCCTCTTCCTCCTTTGTTTCGGCCCCTGTCCTGCAATGCCATCTAACTAGGGCCACCACCAAAGTTGCGGGTGCCCTCCTGGCCGTCGCTGGAGCAGTCGCCGACCGCCGTCTGTCGTCCGACATAGCCACCAGAACCCATCAATACCCCTCTGCTCCTCCTTCCTCTTTCCATCGTGTGTTTGAAAGAAAAATTGAGAGGTTTAAGGCCTCCTTTCCAATTTTATTAAATCTCCAATTTCCTTGGGCCTCCTGAATACAGCAACCCATCTGTTCATTTTGGGTAATTTCTTCCCTAATTTTTACATCTTAATTCTTAATTATCTCATTTAATTTAATTACTCTTTATATTAATATTATTACTATTTATTTATATTTATACAAATCAGATTTTCAAGTCGGAGAAGGGGTTTTATTCATTTTATCCGCGATCTCAGGTATATTTCGATGACTGTAACCTTCAACACTGTTTAAATGTAAAGACTCAAGATACTCTAATTAAAGTGAAATAATTATTGTTTTCATTATTTTCAATTATCGTTTTACGACTAATATATGTGGACTCATCCATTGTCGTTTTCGAAAACCCTAACGTTTAATGTTTCGTTTAATAATCGGGTTGATCGACCCGAGTGCATGCATCTTCATGGTCCAAAATTTACTTAATCGAGGGTTGACCTGCAATGCCCCGAGATTTTTAGGCTTATTAATTAATTAAATTAATTTTAATGGGACATGCAAGGCCAGTACACTATCAGTATTATAAAACTAACTCATTTTATTAATAAACAACCAACTAAATTGTTCAACAAATAAAATGGAAAATTAAAACTACGTAGAAGACTCTAGGTGTGCGTCCACACGGCTAACCCCATGTAATTGCCACATACGACTTGAAAACATAAAACAATTTTAAAAGATGAGAACGGAATCTCAGTACATTAAACCCAACCATGTAAAAACAATTTAGAAATTCATTTAGGTTCGAAATGAGGGAGAGGGAACAGTAGCGTCTTTGGATAGTCCAACAATAACGATACCAATAATGATAGGCGCACAAACAATAACCAGGTGATCACCGGTGCAATAACAATAATAGTAACGATATTGTTGATATCCAATAAACAACAATAATTTAGTAAAACAATATAATTTTATGAGTAGGGGTTGACATTTACTGTACTTTTTTTTTACCAAACAATCGTTCAATCGTTTGTTAATACCACCAACAATACCTTTGATGCTAATGAATGGAGGAAGGAAGCAAAAGCTAACAATATGGTGTAGTTGTATGTGCTTACGAGGAGAGCTCATGTATTCTTGAGTGGAAGATTAGGTTCCTAGGATTTATACGAGTACATTGTGCCAAAAATTGGAAGGAAATGATTTCATGACATAATTGGCGGTCCTAAAATTTTTCCATGATTATAGCATAGGAGTAGTATTTCGGGAAAAAAATAGTCAATAGACATTAAAAAGAGTAAGGATTGATAATAATTGTCATCCAGTTTATCATTGCTCATCAATGATGTTCGTCAGTATCCCTAAACATGAAGAATTGGCATCATCTATCTCTTTATGAATATTTTACACCTTGTATTTAATTACTAATTATCTTAAAATGTTGTCTACTAGAAATGCAAGACATAAAATTGTAGCTACCAAAATTCAAGACTTTAAAGGAATATCTATATCATCATCATTATTAGTGCTAAGTCTACTACTAATATTACTAATCCTACTATTATAGTATTATTACTACACTACTAATCATTATTACTATTACTACTTATCATTATAATATCAAATAACAATAATAATTATAATTACAGATATTACAGCTATTACAAACATCACTAGTTACATGACCCCCTTTTTTTCACCATTATTAATACTATTAATTTTATTAATATATGATCTACCCTTAAAATTTCGGGATGTTACATGACTGTCCTCGAGTGTATGTGTCGTTGGGAAACTGCGTCGGAAGGGGTGCTGGCTTCCAAGATCCAATGATTAACCCCTATCGCAATGCTCGTTGTGTAATGTTTAACTGTCCGTCGTTTATTGGTTGTGTGTAATTATATCGTGCTTAATTTATTACGTGTTACCTGATGTATGTTACTTGTCTGATAAGTATACTAATCATTGTTATTTCTAACATTATCGTTACACATTGTTACTTTTTTTTAGGGAAATTGGATTCTAATAATACGAACTTTTGGCCATATAAGACTTAATAATACAAACTTTCGATTTGGTTCTTAATAATATGAACTTTGACCCCCTGTTACCTCCAATAACACACCACCGAGTTAAGATTAACTTGACTCGGCGGCGGTCTGACGTGGCGGTGGAGGCACGCGCCTTATTGTTTTGACTTTGCCACGTCATCCACGTTGACTTAAAAAATAATACAAACTTTACCCTATGTTGCTCTCAATAATACGAACTTTTTATCCCTCTAAAAATCTCAGATCTTATTTTTATTTCTTCATCTTCTTCAATACTCCCTCTCTCTTTCCTCCTCCATCAGAATCAAACCCAGAATATTTGTCTCTCACTTGTTGAAAAACTGAAAACTTAAAACTAAACTCACAATCACAGAAGAATTTGAGGCTTTAACAAATCGAATCCAGAAACTGCATCTCAAATTCTTAGCTGTATACTTTGCCCTCCGTATTTTTTTCTTAAAACTAGCTATATAATTTGTCCTTTTCAAATTACATACCCTTAATAGCTAATCAACCAAAAACCTCCTCATTTGGGATGGGATTTAAGTATTCAACTCATCTACCCAACTGCCAATTCGAAAACAAATCATCAAAAATCAACAAATCCCTAAACTCCCCCGACTTTGCCAAAAATCTCAAACACCCATTTAGAAACAAATCATCAAAATCTAAGAACCAATCCAAATCCTCCCCAAAAATTTTCAAAAACCTTACTTGTCCATCAGTAAATGGTCGCTGTTGAAGTGCCGCAACAACAATATGAGCTTCAACAGCAAATGAATTAGTATAAGAAGCTAGGACATTAATCATGTTAAGCAAGGATCTGGTCAAGGGGTTTGGAGTCCAAGTTAGAGTGTGGGAGGTCGTGGATTTGTTTCTCTTGTTTGGCCATCTTCTTGAGCTTCTCATACTGCCATTAAAATTCTAAAACCTTTGACAGCAAGACCAAACTAACCCTACAAATCTAACGCGTGTAACAAAACCTTTGAGCTTCAAGTTCCAAACATGGAGGGCGAATCGACCCAAGTGGCGAAGTGGAGTTTCTGGGAAGGAGAAGACGGCCGAAAATCGGAATCGGAGTCAGAGCTAGAGAGACAAAGTGGGGCCCGAGGCGGCGGAGGAGAGGGCAGAATTGGGTGGAGGCCCTCGTGGTTGATTGGAGGGAAGATTGAGACGTCGTGGGAGTGGTGGTTGTGGTGACGGCCGGGGGCGGTGGCCGGAGGCGGAGAGAAGGTATCGGAGAAGGAGGAGGAGAAGGGAGGATGGTGGTTTGGATTTGCAGTTGCAGTGTAGAAACTCTCCCAGTCTTCATCTTCTTCATCCTCCATTGTTACAGAGAGGGGAGAGAAAGAGGGAGGAAAGCGAAAGAGGGAGGAAGAAAAGGGCTAGCTTAAAAATTGCAACGAAGAGAGAGAGCAATGTCAAAGGCACAAAGGCTGACCTGGCAATGTCAAACAGCAAGGGCACATGCCGCCACCGCCAGATCACTTTACCGACGAGTCAAAATAAAGCTAACTCGGTGGCGTGTTACTGTGAGCAACAGGGGGTCAAAGTTCATATTATTAAGAACCAAATCGAAAGTTTGTATTATTAAGTCTTATATGGCCAAAAGTTTGTATTATTAGAATCCAATTTTCCTTTTTTTTATTAATTATATCGTGCTTAATTTATTTACGTGTTACCTGCAACTGTTTGAGCATATTCTCCTCTCCCTCATTTCAAAATGAATTTACACTAGTCCCTGTAGGACCCCAGGAAAAGGTGACACTTTTTCCCGTGATGCGCTATATTTGTGATCGGGAGCCAACTAAGGTTTCTTAATCCTTAAATAAGGATATTTTTATTTTTAAAAATTCATTTTCAGGGTGATGAAACTTTATTTATTTACGAACCCCATTTTTATTATTTAAATTATCCGTAATTACACAAATTAATTTAACAATAATTTAATCCCGACACAATTAATAAATCCAGGCCCAAGTGAGAACCAGCGGGCCACTGGAATCAGCTTAAACCCGCTTAGGTTTTAGCAGATTTCAGGTTGGGCCACTAATCTCCTCGGCCCAAAGAGAAATTGGGTTGAAAATGATAAAACCCGCCTAGGTTTTATCATTTTCTAGCCCATTTCTCTCGGGACCCTCCTTGGATAAATATTGGACATGAATTAAATTATTTTCTTAAATTAATTTTGAGCAAGAAATCGAATACTTTAAATAATTAAACGAATTTGTAAAAATGGTTAAAGAGTCGCCAGCCGATTTAAGTAAATCGACAAACCGTAAAATAAGAAAAGAAAGACTCTGGTCTACGAACCTGATTTCTAGATTCGGGGGTAAGGTTACGAATTCGAGAGTTATAAGAACTCTCGAATCTGCTTGTTATAAAACAGACTCTAGTAAAATCAACATTGAAAAGAAAGAGAGCGGGGAGAAGTTTGATTAATTTTGCGGAATTATTATTCGAAACATGCAATATAAAACAATGCGGTTTTTATTTTACAAAATATGTACAAGCACGGAATTAAAGAAGGACTTACATGATTAATTACAATAATGGAAATAAAGAAATCGAACCTTGCTTAAGATGTAGCGATGATGACTTTGATCCCTTGAGTTGCCCCCTCTTGACTTGATGCTTTGATGAAGTAATGTGAGTGGCTAGGAGAAAATGGTGTATGGAACATTATATGGTTGTGATGAGGGTGATTATGAAGGGATTAGAAATGGATATGGCTGATGATATTTTGAGAGGATGGGAGTATGAAAATGAAAGAATTGTTTGATGGAGGTTTAGTAGAATAATGGTGGTCGAGAATGATGGTTGACAAAGATGAGAATAATTATGGGAAGATTAGAGAGGGTGTAGATAATGGAATTTTGAGAGCATTTGAGTAGAAAATGAGAATGGTTGATAGTGAAAGTTGATGGGATGAAGGTGGAATGGAGGGGGGTATTTATAGGTGAAGGAGTGTGAGTTTTGGAGGGAAATGGTGGGATCATACCACAAATCAAGCCATCAGAGTCCAAAACCTAGGCGGGTTTTGGGTGGTCAAGGGGAAGTCAAGCACGTGGGGCAATGATCAAGGGATCATGCATGCATGCAAATTGTATTTTTTGGCGCCAGAATCCTTAAAACCTAGGCGGGTTATAACAATTATCAGCACACGGATTAATGACGTGGAGTGAAACGGCGTCGTGCTGAGCTCGGCTTATAACCTAGGCGGGTTATAATCTTTTCTGGGCCGGAGCGCGCGTTTGGGCAATCTTCTGTGGGGTTTTTTGCTTTTTGGACCCTGTATTTTGGGGGTATTTACAATCTGGACCCCCATGTTTCAAAGTTTACAATTTGGACCCTATACTTTGTTTCCGGAAACAATTTGGACATAATTAGAGGGGTCCGGCCAAAAGAGGCCCTTATTGTAGTTTGACTGATTTTTCCTTCCAAAGTTGCCCCTTAATTATTTCTGTACTTCCAAATTTACCCTTCATTTATTCGGTTTTCTGGGAGTTTGGAGTTGAATAGTCACTAAGGGTGGGATATGCATATGGGCTATGACATTGAAGTCTTCAGTCTAGTCAATTTCAAAAGGAAATTCAAAATAAATGAATAAATGAAATAAGGGTAAATCGGTCAGTTAATGCAAGATTTTTGTCTTCACCGGAGTCAAACTTAACTTTGGGCTAAATTTTTTGGGTCCATATTGTATAGGGTCCAAATTGTAAACTTTGAAACATGGGAGTCCAGATTGTAAATACCCCCAAAATACAGGGTCTAAAAAGCAAAAAACCCTCTTCTGTGTGGGCTTGCTCATTAAAAAGTTAAAACCCAGAGGGGTTTTAACAATTATATGCGGCCTGTTTTATTTTTCTTGGGCTCGATTTTTTGATCCTTTGGGCCCAATGACCCGTTTATTTCATGGCCCATCTGACTTGCATATTTTGATGAATCGAGTTTATGCCGATACAAATTTTGGTGTCTACAGAGAGCCCCCACCTTGATCGAGTCCGAGTAAGACGAAAGTCAAAGTAGCCTGAGGATATGACTTTGGGTTGCAAAGCCTGAGTTGATGCTTGGAAGTTGCGTCCTGCATCGCAATTTCAGACGGTATGCGCCTCTTTGATGGTGATCTCAAGCAAGAATGATGCTCTACCTGACCGTTGATGAGTCGATGTTGATCTCGGGCGAGATTGACGCCTTGTAGGTATGGATTGACACTTGGAAGCTTTGTCCTATGTCGCAGTTGCGGGCGGCATGCACCTCTTTGATGGTGATCTCGAGCAAGAATAATGCTCTACCTGACCATTGATGAGTTGATGTTGATCTCGGGCGAGAATGACGCCTTACTTGTCACCGGACATGATGCCGATGGTTCATGGAGTTTTCTAGTCTTTCCCAGTGTCGGTTCCCGTTTTTCCTGGTGTCGATGTTGATGATGATTGGCATTTTTGATGCGAAGGACTTCATCAGGCGCGTTGCTGATGGCCTTGGGGGTCGAGACTTTATCAGGCGTGATGCTGATGGCTCGGGGATTGAGACTTCACCGGGCGTGATGCCGATGGCTCGGGACTACATCGAAACTCTGCCGATGGTTCTGAATGATGATGATGGTGGGCATTTTTTATGTCGAAGGACTTCACCAGGCGCATTGCTGATGGCCTTGAGGGTCGAGACTTCATCGGGCGCGATGCCGATGGCCCGGGACTGCATCGAAACTCTACCGATGGTCCTGAATGATGATGATGGTGGGAATTTTTTATGCCGAAGGACTTCACCAGGCGCGTTGCTGATGGCCTTGGGTCGAGACTTCATCGGGCGCGATGCCGATGGCTCGGGACTGCATCGAAACTCTGCCGATGGTCTTGAATGACGATGATGGCAGCGACCTCTTATGCGGTAGCTGAGTAATGGTGGTCCCATTGTCGGCGACCTGGAAATCATGAAAAAATCGAGTGTTAGTTTTATTGAAAAAAAAACGAAAGAGGTTCAATTTTTACCTGCGGGCCGTACAGCCAGAGTGTGGGCCCAGGCTGTCAGGAGTTGGGCCGTATATTTGGGCTACAGGTGTCACAAAACCTAGGCAGGTTTTGGTGACCTTCCTTGGGCTATGTCCACGCCTGGACTGTGCTTTCTGGGCAACTCCTATGGGCTAAACAAAACCTAGGCGGGTTTTGTATATTTTTTTCTTTTTTTTTCTACCTCGTGAAGGGTATCAAGGTGGGACCCACTTTGTGTGTGGATTGACATGAGCCACGTCACTTTTCCTCTCTTTGGGGAGCAAAAGGATAACCTTTGGACTTCCGGCCAATGAAACGCATTTGGTATCTCGAGGTGGGTCCTAATAACGAACGACTCACGTTCACCCGACCTTTCTATAAATTCAAAGCATTTCCTTCATCTTCTTCACATCCTCACCTCCTTCATCTCTCTAGCTCACTCCTTCTCTCTCTTGAAAAGAAGTCTTGTTCTTTGAAGTAATCTCGGGTTTGAAAAGATGAACCCCGAAGTCATAGAAATCCACCTCTTCCTCATGCGGTGGCTTGGCCTCATGAGCGGTCTTCGCGACGCAACTTTGTTCCCGGCATGGAAGCGGCTCCCTCCGATCTCATTGTTGAATCTTGGAACCATGCTTGGTTTTACCGTTCTCATGGCAAGGTAACCCTTAAACTTTCCTCTTGTACTTAGTTTAGCGTAAAAATAAGCAAGCATGAATTTGTTTTTCATACCTTGTCGATTTTTAGCTATTTTAAGTATGCATGTTAGGATGTAGAGTGACCCATTTATTTTTTGCATTTTGACCGAAAAAACTCATTTGCAAATCGCCGTGCAAAATGCACCAAGAACCTTTTGCACGCGTTCTGGCCAAGTGTATCCGAGTAGCGGCCCACTAGGCGGAATAAAACCTAGGCGGGTTTTATGTCCGACCTACTGGGTCGTTGCGTATTCTGGGCTGGTCAACTGGGTTTGGCGGAGTCAAAACCTAGGCGGGTTTTGACTCGCGCATTCCCCATTTGCCGAGCCTGCTTCATGGGCTATGATCGTGGGCTTGGTGAAGTAAAAAACCTAGGCGGGTTTTGACTTAAATTTTCCCTATTTTTGTTGCTAATCCGGCTCGGGCCGCGTCATTTAGGCTTGTTTGTTTGCTTCATGGGTCGTGGCTGTGAGCCTAGTGTTTGTGCTGGATCCAGCTTAGATTCATGAAATTATGCTTTGAGCCCCCAATTTAAATGATGTGTTGGAATTCTACCCTTAGGAGGATAACTTGAAAACTCCCGGTGCCCTAAAAGAGGGGTTTTTTGCTTTTTGGACCCTGTATTTTGGGGTTATTTACAATCTGGACCCCCATGTTTCAAAGTTTACAATTAGGACCCTATACATTGTTTCCGGCAACAATTTGGACATAATTAGAGGGGTCCGGCCAAAAGAGGCCCTTATTGTAGTTTAACTGATTTTTCCTTCCAAAGTTGCCCCTTAATTATTTCTTAACTTCCAAATTTACCCTTCATTTATTCGATTTTCTGGGAGTTTGAAGTTGAATAGTCACTAAGGGTGGGATATGCGTATGGGTTGTGAAATTGAAGTCTTCAGTAAAGTCAATTTCAAAGAAAATTCAAAATAAATGAATAAATGAAATAAGGGTAAATCGATCAGTTTATGCAAGATTTTGGTCTTCACCGAAGTCAAACTTAACTTTGGGCTAAATTTTTTGGGTCCATATTGTATAGGGTCCAAATTGTAAACTTTGAAACATGGGGGTCCAGATTGTAAATACCCCCAAAATATAGGGTCCACAAAGCAAAAAAACCCCTAAAAGAGCCACTTAAGGCAGCGAAATCAATCCTGGGAAATTTTGTCCGGGAGACTTTGACCACGGCGGGCTTCATACCTTTTTGGAAATGCTTGGAGGCTTGGCAGAAAAGGGCGTTTCGCATCATTGGTCGGGCGATGGCCGAGAGGTTGTGGGATTCCACTAACACGTTTCACTTCCGCGTGGGTGAAATAACGATTACGCCCAAAGATTTCGTCATGATTACTGGTCTTCCTGTGGGTGGGCAAGACGTGGTTTTTGATGCAGACATCCCTCCTGTAGTTCTAGACTTGTTGGCTCCAATGTCCGCACGTTTGGGACAACGGCAAGGTCTCCCCAACCTTGCCCATAAGCACTTCGAGATGACGATTCGCGATGCGAGTTTTCAAACTTTGCCTTTAGAGCAACGCCGCTTCATTTTCTTGGCGTATATCATTTCTGCCACCCTCTTTGCCAACCATGGGGACAATATTTCCCTGACATGGTTTCGGAATCTCCTCAATTTTGATAATATCCGAAACCTGAACTGGGGCAAGGCGTCTTATGCCAACTTCATCCATTGGCTCCGTCGTGGCGTCCGTCTTTCGTTGGATGTGGATCCGGTTTACCTCCATGCGGCCCAGGCTCGCTACCAGTATGGTCCTACCTTGTGGAAGGTGTTCGAGGTACGTGCTGGAACCTTCTCTTTTCAATGTGCTATTCATCCTTCGTTCCTTGTTTGACATCTTGTTTCTGCAGTCATAGGCGTATGAGTACATCTTGGCCCTGGGAATTCGTTCGAAAAAGGACAAGACGGTGTCGGCTGCTGAACGCTGGACCACCGAGGGCATCCATGACAAGAAGTATAAGTCGGGGTGCCTTGACCTCATTCGCAGCATCTTGGATAACTTGCAGGCAGTATTTCCCTATTCCTGACATCTTTCTCCCACTTTCCTTTACATGTCATACTTAAACGCATCTTTCCTCTTGTAGGATCAAGTAAATTGGCGTCCTTGGGCCGACTTTGACGTCAGAGGGTTACCACAACCTCTGGATCTGGTGGAGCACGACAACCGTCTTCGCTTCCTGGTTGAGGGGCCTTACGGTTATGTGTGGTACTCGGGGGAGAGAGCCTCGAGGCAAATTTTGGGAGGTTACCCTGGTCTCATTCCCCTAGATCCTCCAGCACACATGTTTGAGCCATGGAGGGTCGACCCGAGCATTTTGGGAGATCTAGTTCGAGGTCAAGAATTTGACAACTTTGTGCACAATGTTTCGCAGGAGCAATTCGATGAAGAGTTCCAGCGCTATCTTAGCCGCTTGGCTCCTCGAGTGGTATGTATCTTCCTTCTTTGGCCTTTATTATGCTTTGGCTATCTTCTGACCTGAAAGTCTACAGCTGGGGCCCTATGCTAAGGCTGCCGAAGTGGAGATTCCACAAGAGAGGCGAAAGATCGGCGACTTCTTGGATGTGGAGAATAGCAGTGAGTTCTCTGTGCTTCAAGCATTTAATCGCAAACCGGTAAGTCTTCGTTTAATGTTGCTTCCTTTTATCACATATACCGCTTATGAATGGCCCTTGTCTTGTTATTTCGCAGCCGAGATGGGCTTTTCTCCGACAACTAACTAAGGAGTGGATCACCATGAAGAAGTTCATTGATCAGGGATTCACCGGTTTAGGGAGATATCAAGGTGATGCTGCTGGAAGGGCCGATATGGAGGTCAATGCAGAGTCTGTTCCCAAAGAACCACCTCGACGTTCTACTGCAGGCGCTCCTCGCACGGAGCCCCTACGCTGCTCTTCGGTTGGGGAATATTCTTCTCGAGGTCGATCTCGGGAGGAAATTGGTGGTTCTTCTCGTCCTCCACTAGCGGCTATACCAGAGGGTCGGGGCAAAGGCATTCTGATCGAGGGTCAACACTCCACGGGATCCCATCGTAGCAGGTCCAGTAGCAGAGGTCGTCGCCCTCCGAGTATGGAAGAGGACATGGCTCAGATGTCCTTGGAGGAGCCACTGGGTCATGGAGGGTCATATCACAGTACTGGATATGGTGGTGATACCCAGCCTCATTCTTACTAGGTGGAGGATGCTTCCGAATCAAGCGCCACTTACCGGCCTCCTCATTCTCGTCATACCCCAGCTTCAGTGCGCTCTGCTCGTCACGGTCGGGAGATAGTGGTGAGGGACCGTGACTCAGGTGCATCCGTAGGGTATCCTGGCAGTCAAGCCCTAGCGGATGACGCTACTTTACGTCCTGCACCCTATGATGCTTCGTCTTTTGGTTCCGATTCTGCAGGATGGCCTATCCCTGCTCCTGAAATGGGTCCGACATGGCCCATGGGTTCCCAAGAGTGGTTTGTGTCTTAACACTCTTGGCTAGGAGGATCTGCTTCTTCTGGTTGGCCAGCCCCCGGTTATGGAACTGGTCCTGTATGGCCTACTCCATCTGTTGAATGGCAGGTTCCTGATCATTCCTGGCTGGCTGCTTCGCAGGAGCATTCTGTGTCTTCAACGTCGAGCGTACATCCTTCGGAAATGCCCTTGACTGGGCCATCGCCCCCCGTGCAAACTGCTCCTGGACCTGATTATTACTCCTGGGATACCTATTTTGGCACAGCCGGTACTTCCAACGCGGGAGCTTCAAATGCAGGGGGCAACTTGGCGGAGGACAGCGACGATTCTGGTTCTCTATGATGATCACACTTATGCAATGCAAGACTCTTTTTCTTTTATTTACTTTTTATGCAAGACTCTTTGTAATATATATTTTTTAGTTTATGCAAGACTCAAACTTGATGTATGCACAACTTTGACGCTTTTATTAATGCAATTTCGAATGATTTTCTACATGATGGGATTAATCCCAATTAATCCCGCTTCCCCAAAAAGAAAAGAAAATAAAAAAGAACAAAAACTGAAGTGTCGGAGATAACTCGAGCGAAAATTTCAGAACCGGACATCATTGGGTCGATAACAGAAACCGGAACATCAAAAAATACACGAATGGGCCAATTGAAACCACAAATGAAAGGCCCAAGAGTGGACTTCACGCAAATGGGCCACGGAAACCGGGACGTTGGGCCTAACCGCTTAAAACCTAGGCGGGTTTTAAGCGGCTGAAGAGTTGGGCGTGGGTTGGCGCGCGCGCGCGCGTAGTCTTTCCAAGTTAAAACCTAGGTGGGTTTTAACTATTTTTTCCTTTTTTTTTCTAACCGTTGAAGAAAGGCTTGAATCATGGGATGTGATGTCAACGACTATGTGATCACATGTTGGCCGATTTGTTCCATTTTGATTATGGAAAAAGGTGTATAAATACCTCATCCTATGCATATGGTTATCACTCGTCATCTTTAATTGCATCTTCCATCTAATAGTCTCCAAAATCACAAAAAATCCTCCTAACATGGCTTTCGAGAAGAAGCTTGCTACTTGGATGAGCACCTTGTCCAGAGACGAGAAGAAAGAGCTCGGGAGGTATAGCCTGACGAGATTGCTGAGTCTCCGGCAAGCGAGAGTCAACCATGACTTTATTCAAGTGGCAGGAGCTTTTTGGGATCCGAAGATGCATGTTTTCAGCTTTTCCTTGAAGGAGCTATGTCCACTTCCCGAAGAGTGGTCGTCTATTCTCGGGACGAATCATTTCGCATGGCCGACATCACCTGCAACTGCTACCGACAACACCAAACAGTACAAGGAGTTGCTATGCCTTCCGAACCGAGTCATAGGAAGCGCACTATTCGGTGATAAGGTACATTTCCAAACCATTGTCGAATACTTTCAATCTCCTGACACATTGGAATATGGTCCTGTGATACGAGTACGAGCGCTCGTACTATGTCTTCTTGGGGAATTCTGCTTCTACCACGGTGGGCGAAGAACCAGGCCGGCGGGCCTAATCTAGATTGTTGAAGACATGGCTCAAGGCTTTAACCTAGTGTTGTTGATGCTAGCGGAGACTATGATAGGCTTGGATGATCCGGATCCAGAATACGTGCTTCGTGGGAGCTCCCTACTTCTTCAGGTACATTTCCTCCCTCATTTCTTTATTATCAATTTGTCAAATCCACCTACTGTCTGTATAACCTAGGTGGGTTTTAGATCCTTTTTTTTCGTTAGTTTGGGAATAATTGGTATGCAATTGTCACCCATGCTAACTTGATGGCAGATCTGGCTGATGGAGCATTTGGGCCTTATCGAGGATCCTCGTAATTCTTTGGCTCTTGCAAATTATTGTCAAAGGAGGCACAAGTATACCGAGCGTCAATCGGTAACTGAATGGACCGCCTTTCTGAAGGAACCTCGTGACATCACATGGTGAATCGAGTGGTGGCATGTTCCTGAATATGTGACCAGTGACTATCGCAACGCCTATGTGTATCGCCGGCTTGACACACATGACTTTCTACTTTCCGGAGCGGGTGTGGCGACAGATGGGCCGCAAACAGACCATCCCCGAGCGGCTATGTGAAGCCCCCGAGCAATTGAAGCTTCGTGGCTTAGTGCTAGAGTCTTGGCTGAAGTACTGGGCGAGAAGGACGACCCTGAAGGCTTTGTCAAAGACATATGTATCAGAGATTGCTGACGCTGGATATCACGGATGGCTAATTGCGGCCGTTGAGTCTCGCCGTGCTGGAGAGGCGTTAAGAAGTCAAACATCCATGAGGGAGAGACTAGGTCCTCGTTCAATGATAAAGGATCATCTCGGTGCGAAGGTGATGGAAAAAGATCAGCTTGGTCCGAGGGTGGAGACACGAAAATCACATAAGCGAGCCTATAAGCCTAAAAACAAAGAGACGGACCCAAATGAGCCTAAAGACATGGAGATTGACCATGAGACCACTGACGAAGTAGAGAAAGTAAAACAAGACTAGAAGATGGATGGAAGTGAAGGAACTGAACTGCTTTGCCAGAATAAACTTTTATTTAATTAAGCCTTTTGAATTTTCCTATTTACAAGCAGTGTACTTGCATTTTAATCATTAATAAAAGAAGAAGTATTGTTTACAATCATTGTGTTCTTGCAAACTTTATCTTTCCTTATAAGCATGTATCAAATATTAACCAAGTGTCTGAAAATTGGTTTTCCAGTTGCTTGGCTATATTAAGCATAATATCGCTTGAGCTGATCCAAATTCGTGGGTTGAATCATATCTTCTCCATCCATAGTGGCAAGCCGAGCTGCTCCTCCCGGTAAAATCTCCTTAACCATATAAGGACCTTTCCAATTAGGTGCAAACTTTCCCCTTGGGTCTTGTATAGGTGCTCTCATTTCTTTAAGCACCAAATCACCTTCTTGAAGTGAACGGCTTTTCACCTTCTTAATGAAAGTGCGAGTGATCCTACTCTGGTACACCTGAACATTATGCAACGCCCTTAATCGCCTTTCATCTATCAAAATTAACTCCTCGAACCTTGATAAGAGATTTTTATATAGTATTTTTAGGGCTCAAAATATATTTATTTCACACTTTTTGTACCCGAAATTCTATGTTTTTATACCAATTTCTATGATATTCTTCACTTGTTCAAGAATTGGTGTGTTTTGCAGGGATTAATGAAAATATACTTAAAAGCATGAAATTTTGGAAGAAAATGAAGAAAAAGAGAAGGCAAAGAGAAAGAGAATTAGAAGAGGAAGAAAGTTGAAGCCACGGCCCATGCTTAACGACCCAACAACAGGCCCAACTTCACACGCGTCAATGAAGCTTCCCCCTGCCAGCGTGAAAACACACCCCAGCAGCGTGCCTTCACCCTCCACCAGGGCTTAAACACACCCCAGCAGCGTCTAGGGCAGATGTTTCGGATCGAAGACTAATTGTAAACGCAGGTGGCGTCTTTTTGGACGCTGCCAGCGTCTCCTCTACTCGTATAAAAGGAAACTCCGCCATTCAGTTTAGGGCATCCAGAAAGTTTACAGTTTTATTACACGCCGTTTAGTCATAGGTTTTCTTGGTAATTCCTCCCTTCGGGGAGCCATTCTGGTAGATTAGGAACGAAAGAGGAGAAGAAGGAGATCGAATCGAGTGACACGAGGAGATCGAATTCGACAACTCGAACGTTCGGTTTAATTTCTATTTACTTTATGCTTTGTTATTCAGATTTTATTATTGCTTTCTTAGTTTTTATTATGAGTAGCTAATTTTCTTAGTTTAGGGGATAAACTCGATGTCAACTAATTGAATTTGAATACAGTTTCGGTGTTAGGTTATCTTTTCATTCGTTTAATCTGCGTGCGATGTATGTCATGGTAATTTGACAATAGAACGACAGTTTGAGTCTGTACCCTTGTTTTAGATTCTTGACAATAGAACGACAGTTTGAGTCTTGAATCGGATTGCGTAGATTGAATAGGTTAGAAAATAGTTAGACATAATGATTCTTACCTAGGGTCAATTTATAATCAGTTCTTACCTTTGATTAGATTAAATAGTTAGAAATAATATTTAGTCTAATCACTGTAACTCACCTAGGATCGAAAGATCGAAGTGATAAGGCCTAGAAAGATTATAGACCCCGAATTATCTTGTTACCTGCACTGGGATTGTTGATAATTTGATTGATTGACTAGAGTAGACTCCCCTAAACTCTTTTAATTACTTGGTTAAGTCCTTGAATTTCCTGCTTCCTTTGTTAATTATCTGAACGGTTACCACAACCTTTTGATCGACCTAGCATCCTTTGTAGTGAACTAGTTTAGTGCGTAGTTGAACACAAGTCCCTGAGAGAGAACGATATTTTTATTACTACACGCACTGCATACACTCATGGTACACATACACCTATATGTTTTAGGTCCAGCGTTTTAAGCGCTGTCTGGACTTGTTTCCCCAACCGCCATTAGACGAACGCACTCTGGTTGACTAGGTTTTTATTGCTTTTCTTTAAACCCAAAAAAATCAAATAAAAATTTAAAAATCCAAAAATATGACAATTCTTGATTTTCTTGATTTACCTCAATATATTTTCTTTATCTTCTTTATTATCACTTTTGATTACGCTTAGTATTCTTGTTTTTGTCCTTTTTCAGGTTTACATAAAAAGATTTCTTATTCGGATTCGATCCCGAGACTGGACGAACCCTACAAGAAAGAAGTGAAAAGCAAAGAACTGGAGAAAGAACAAGAACAAGAAGAAGAAGCTAGGTGCGAAGCGAAAAAGATGACCAATCAACCGCAAACACTGGGCCAGTACATGACACCCACTGAACCCCAATATGCAATCGCAGTCCCCGCCATTGCCGCTGATGACTTCGAACGGCAGGAATCTCTGATCAACTTAGTATCCAAGGAACCCTTCCATGGACATCCAAGCGAAGATCCAAACCGCCACCTACGCCTCTTCCGCCAAGCCTGTGATACCTTCAAGGCCAACAACGTCTTGGAAGATGCAATCAAACTGAGGCTCTTCCCATTCTCTTTAGAAGGTAAAGCATGGGAGTGGCTTGACTCGTTCCCTCCCAACTCAATCACCACGTTCAGCGAACTCGCCAGCATGTTCTTGGCAAGATATTTTCCTCCCAGCAAGCTTACTAGCTTGAGGAACCGGAATTCGACATTCACTCAAGGACCTGACGAGCCATTCTATGAAGTTTGGGATAGATTCAAGGACCTTCTCCGCTAATGTCCTCAACACGGATTCGAACCTTGGGTTCCAATCAAGTCATTCTTTGATGGAATAAACAAATTGACAAGAGAAAGCATCGTCTCAGCAGCTGGAGGAGATATTATAAACAAGACTACACCTGAGATCACAGACTTGATCGAAAATTTGGCTAACAATTCACGTCAATGGTCGGAACCCCGGCATAGTGCGGGAGGTAAGCAAAATATTGATGCGATTTCTTTATTAACTGCTAAACTTGATACTTTGGTGAAAAGAATAGACCGTCAGGACTCACCTGTACCGTCACTTCACCACATAACTCGACCAAGCAAGAGATTTCAGCATGTCCTACGAAAATAGCCTGTAACGACCAAACCCAACAAGTCCACTCTGTTGACCGAAACCCGAACTTAGAATCTATAGTGAAATGTCTTGTGTCAATCCAGCAAGAACAAAAAGAGACTATTAAGAATCTTTTGGAAAAGATAGAGGTCCTGACCCATCTAAATAAAAATCTAGAGACTCAATTAACTGACCAGGACACCTTCCCTTTTTCTTCTACTGTGAATACAATGGAATACTGTTATGCTTTGACTCTTAGGAATGGAAAACAATTAGATGAACCCAAGAGAAGCCAACATGAGAGTGGAGAGCCTAAACTAGAAAAAGAACAATCAGTAGATGTTGCTATCCAAGGGGATAAGATAGAACAAGGTGATCCACCAGTAACTAAACAAAGAGTCTATATACCGCCCATACCGTTTCCTCAAAGGCTAGTCAAAGCTTATCTAGCCAAAGCAAAACTCGACGATACGACGGAGTTTGAGGTGAGCGAACCTATTGGGTTAGATACTAGGTACGAAGATGATTTTCATTATGAGTCACTTGATTTTGTTCATGAGGAATCTAGCGATGAAATTAGTAATGAGGTAAATCTTCCAAACGAGAATCTTGCTTACCTTGTACCCTTTGAATCCGATGATTTATCTGATTATTTTCTCGATGACCCTATTCCTTGTTTACCGCCTTCGGTTTCACCTGAAATCCTTGAGAAACCCATACCTGATCAAAAGACCTTAGATGATCATGTTAACATAGGTTATGAGGTTAATTTTTGTGAAACCTATGATATTGTTAATAAGTTGTCCTTAGGTAAGTCTAGAAGTCATGAGCCCTATCTTGATCCTTATCATATGTACCTAGAGGACTATCCTAGAAAAATTCTGTGGACCAAATATTTTGAATCTTTTGATTTTTCTAGTGAATTTGATTTATTACTGAGAACTTTACTAACGTTTAATTTTATGAGTTTTCAGTTAATTTCTAACCTGTCAGCTTGCAAACCGCATGGAAGAGAGTTTGACAAACTACTAAGGGCCTTGACGTCATCCGGAACGGAGACCCCGATCCTAACTTACTAATAGAATTTATTTTAATTTTCTAGAGTTTTCAATTTTCGTTCGTTCTTCCTAAATTTTAATCTTAATTTTTGATTTTAATTTACTTATTTAAAAATTTGAGTTCTAATCTTAGCCTTGTTATCTGACTTTAGGGAAAGAGGAAGCAAATTGGATTGCTTTATTAGTCTGAAAGAGGAAAAGGAAGAACCAGAAGAGGAAAAATAAAAGGTAGGAAGACGCTGGTAGCGTTTCCTAAAACGCTAGCCGCGTCGTTCACAGAAACGTCAGATTGTGAGAAAAGCAAAAGCGCTGGTAGCGCTTAATAAACACGCCCGGCGTTTCTCCCTCATTTCGTTTTATTTTGACTCCCGTCTCTCTCTTTTCTTTTCAAAAAATTTTTGGAAGCCCTAACTTCTTTCAGTAAAAATAAACCGACGCTGCTCACCCTCTCCCCAGCACCCCTCTTTTCCTCTTCCTTGCACGCGACCACCGACGCTACTCCCTCCCCTTTCTCTTCTCCTCCTTCATCCTTCTCCTTCTTTCACCTCTTTCCTTTCTACTCCATTGCACCTCACCGAACCCTAACCTCAAACAAATTCACGCGGAACCGTCAAATTTGGTCCAAATTTCAGCCCTAACTCTGAAAACTTTCGAATCTTCATTACTTGCAATTCTCAATTTTACTTGCATTCAACTAATTCGAGGTATGTTTCTAACTTATCTTTCACCTCCATTGTTATTCACTAGTATTTCTTGGTGTATTTATGCAAATTTCATAAGTTTCACTTGTAAATTTTGTTTAAATTCACCTTGGTTCATGCTTAGGTTTGATGCACTACTTGAGTAATTTTTTATACTAGTTAGTAATTTTGGTTGTTTGATTTGGAAAATTTCATGTCCTTGTTGATTGTTATACAAATTGGAGGTAATATGGTTATATTAGAGGTGAATGATATGAATTCTGAGGTTTGGTTGTTTGAACATATTGCACCTCTGTTTGAGAGAGTGTAGAGTCGAATTGTACTGTCTTTGAGTAGTAGAAAGAGTGTTTGAAATGAGGACTTTGAATCTTGTTTGGTAATGTACAAATAGGGAGGATTATGGAGTGTTTTGAATTGTCATAAATTTTCTCTGTGAAAATTTCAGTTTTTGAACATATTGTCATAGGAGGTAATTTTTGTTGAGATCTCACCTTGAACTAATCTCTACTTTGTTATAAATTTCACCTCGCCCCTTATAGTCAATCACTAGTATTTTGTGGTGTCATTATGCATGAATTCTCAAGCAATTTGTTGGATTTATTTGATACACCATGTTCTTGCTCAAGGATGTCGCGATACTTGAGTTTGTTTTTGATACTAGTTGCTTGTCTAGAGTTAGTAACCTTGATTGAAAATCATATCTTTGTTGCTTTGGTGCGTGAAATTTTATGACATAGTTTGAAATAAGTTTAAGATGTTGAAATTTGGGTTATATATGGATTGTTGAGCGGATTTAACTACTATACTTTGCCTTAGTGCTTGCTTGAACTAGTGTTGGTACCCTCTAAGTATCAAGCAAGCATGGGGGTGTCTAATTACGTATGATTATTATGCTCACATTCCATTGATGTTTAGATGGTTAGAACGAAGAACCCAAGTTTCATAGTTGGAGATCCTGGAGATGATGGAGCCGGGGGAAGCTGGAAAAGAAAAGCTACAACTACTGAAAAAGGGAAAGCAAAAGCAACCACTTCGATGGGGACGCGATCCGGTAACCCCTTCAATTTTGAAAGAGCGACAAAGGAGAGGTATGACTCCTTATCCAAACGCAACCTTATTCCAACTAGGTATTTACATAAACGCTTCCTAAGTGACTGTGGCATGCTTGATGATGTTATGTGGCTTTTGAACCGTGGCCGTATGCCTAGGGTAGCTCAGCTTGACGAACTCACCTTTAAGTCTTTAACACTAGAATTCCTGAGCACCGTAGAGGTCATCCTTGAAGGTCAGGATGGGCTGATTAAATTTCAATTGCTAGGAGAAATCCGTCATATGACGCTGAATAGATTTGCTAAGACCTTTGGATTCCCTGAAAAAACCAACCGTAGTGGACCGACTATCCCTCATAACTGGGACGGGAAGGGTTTCTTCAGGGATATATCTAGTTTTGATAATTGGTACCCCAGTAACACCCCTTCTAGAATTATTCGCAGCCCCGCTTTGAGGTATGCACACCACATCCTCTCTTGCGACATCTTTGGGAGACCAGGTAGTTCCAACAAGGCCACTAAGGCCGATTGTTATATGCTGCATGCTATGCTGTACAACGATGACCAAGCCGATCCAGCCGCCCTCTTTGCATCCAATATCTCTCGTATCCCGAGCACGTCCACTGCTGGGATAGCCATAGGTGGCTATGTCACCCACCTTGCCCGCTAGTTTGGCTTTAGACCAAACCCTAACGACCCAAACTGTGTCCCGGGAAACATATATCTGGACGGTAACCAATGCCGCTCTTTCGAGATGTGTGTGTCTGACGGCGATCACCGTTTTTTATGGATTTATCCTAACAATGCCCGTGTCCCTTTACCCCATGATCGACTATCTGTTAGGGACCAACCAAACCTTCTTTGGCTCCCTCCCATACCTCACGCACCTGCTGCACCTCAACCCCAACCACCCTTTGACCAAGAGGCGCGTTTCAACGCCCTCCAAGAGCTAGGTCGCAACCTCCAACTAGCTGTTGGTAGGAATGAGCGTCGGCTCGATGACATGCAGACCTACCTTACCGAGTGGTGAGAAACCTCCGATGTGTGCTTCACACGTATGGAAGAATCTATATCACAACTTCTGGCCTTATTCAGGCTATGTACCATCACCCTCCTCCACCTCCTAACAAACAAACTAACCCTTCCCCACCAAGCGAGGATCCTTGATCCTTTGCTCCGACCTTACCCTTCTCACCATTGTCTTCTGCATTGAGGACAATGCAACGTTCAAGCATGGGGGAGGGGGGGTTTGAATATTTCACTTATGTGAATATTTTTCTTGTTTCTCTATTTTTAGTTTTATTTTTTCTTTTATTTCCATCTCTCCTTTTCTTGTTTCATGCTTATTTTTCAATTTTTTGTGTTTTCTTTTAACTGAGTTTCTTAGTTGTGTGATTTTCTTTGCTTGTTTTTAGTTTTTCCTTTCTAAGTTTTCTTTTTAGTTTTTCTTCTAGTTATAGAATTGCATTCACCTAGATTGCATTAGGTAGAAGCATATAGATTTTTCTTTTCCTTCTTTTCTTAGTTTGTTTCTTTTTCTCTTTCATTCACATTCACCTTTGAAAAATCCAAAAAAATTAGAAAATTAGGAAAAAGGCCAAAAAAATTAGAAAAGATAAGAAAAAAACCAAAAATACAATATAGGATTAGGATTAGCCTGTCCGGAACACCTTCAGTGATGATTTGTAAACCAATTAGACTTTCAATTTGTCTTACTTTACCTTGAAAAGTTTGGTTGAGAACTTAAAAGTTTTTGAAACTGATTTCTTTAAATCCTCTGATTTTGAGTCAAGTAATGAAAGGTATGTTTAATTGCTTTGACTATCTTAGTATTTGTAAATATGCGTGCCGCAAATCTTTGGGCTAGGTTTAGTTGATTGAGCCTTATCCCGTGAGTTCACATAGCCTAAAAGTATGGATTGATCATTTTTATCAATTCTTTATTTCCTGAGTGACTCCACCACTAGTTGCACCTCTAGAACTTGTTTTGCATCTTGTTTGAAATTGTATCTTTGCATTGCATATTGTGACAATATGATTGAGGCATTCTTTTCTATAAACTACATAGCCAAATAGCCTTCCTAACAATATTATTACCGTTCTTTAGCCCCGCCTAACCTTTCATTACCTTTCTTTTTGTGATGAAACCCTGACAATATAAGCTTTGGCCTATAATAATTCCTACCCTTTGCCTTGCTTGGATTAGTGAGAGTTCATTGTTCCGGGAGCGAAAATTGGTTTGGTGTTGCTATGAATTGAAATTGAGAAGTTGGGGGGTAACTATGATCTTTGATTTAAATTGGGATAGATTGTATGTCCCAATTATTATGAGTTAGCCAATTGGTTATCATGTTCTTTTGATATATTGAGGTCGAAGCTATATTTTTATTTTCCTTCTCCCTTGATCACCGACCAAAAATAGAAGCTGAAAAATAAAAATAAAGGAAAAAAATGAAAAAAAAAGAATTCAAAAGAAAATGGTGATTAGGTAAATTTGTTTGAGATTTGTGAAAGTCTTTGACTCGGTGTAATGTTTGATGAGGTAGTGTTTGATATTGAGGGAGAAAAGTGAGTTCCTTGCATATATTAAGCAAGAAGGTGAGTTGAGAGTAATATATTTATCGAAAATCAATCCAAACATGGCTCTTTAACTCCTCATATCCAAATATTACTACTCCTTTCCCCTAACCTAAGCCTCGTTATAACCCTAAAAGCCCTCTTGATTGTCACTTGTGTATTTGCATATTAGTAGTGGAGAACGAGATTCTTACCAAGCCTATGGTAGGTTGTTTCTTTTGGTCTGAGTATGAGAAAAACCCACATACATTCAAATTTGAGTGATTGAGCGTTGAATATTTTATCCTAAAGTGAGGTTTTCTCTTTTGACTTGCCTACGTCCATAACCAACCATGCATATTTGCATTTATCTTAAGACTGTTGGCGGTTTTTCACATTTGAATTACTTGTTCTCTTTACTTGATTTCGAAAACTTCATCCTGTCTATTTCTCACTGATTTTGTTCTCTTCCTGACTAATCTTGGTGTTTGCTTGATGAATTGATGTGTCTGATTGGTTAGCCTGAGGGGGAGTTCAATTTTTTTTTTAACCTTATGTTAGCCTCTATCAATCCTCTTTCTTTCAGTCCTTTTTCTTGTTTGAGCCCTTTCTCCTGTTTTTCATTCTGACTTGCTTGAGGACAAGCAAGAGCTAAGCATGGGGGGATTTGATAAGCGATTTTTATATAGTATTTTTAGGGTTCAAAATATATTTATTTCACACTTTTTGTACCCGAAATTCTATGTTTTTATACCAATTTCTATGATATTCTTCACTTGTTCGAGAATTGGTGTGTTTTGCAGGGATTAATGAAAATATACTTAAAAGCATGAAGTTTTGGAAGAAAATGAAGGAAAAGAGAAGGAAAAGAGGAAGAGAATTAGAAGAGGAAGAAAGTTGAAGCCACGGCCCATGCTTAACGACCCAACAATAGGCCCAACTTCACACGCGTCAATGAAGCTTCCCCCTGCCAGTGTGAAAACACACCCCAGCAGCGTGCCTTCACCCCCCACCAGGGCCTAAACACACCCCAGCAGCGTCTAGGGCAGATGTTTCGGATTGAAGACTAATTGTAAACGCAGGTGGTGTCTTTTTAGACGCTGCCAGCGTCTCCTCTACTCGTATAAAAGGAAACTCCGCCGTTCAGTTTAGGGCATCCAGAAAGTTTACAGTTTTATTACATGCCGTTTTGTCATAGGTTTTCTCGGTAATTCCTCCCTTCGGGGAGCCGTTCTAGTAGATTAGGAACGAAAGAGGAGAAGAAGGAGATCGAATCGAGTGACATGAGGAGATCGAATTCGACAACTCGAACGTTCGGTTTAATTTCTATTTACTTTATGCTTTGTTATTCAGATTTTATTATCGCTTTCTTAGTTTTTATTATGAGTAGCTAATTTTCTTAGTTTAGGGGATAAACTCGATGTCAACTGATTGAATTTGAATACAGTTTCGGAGTTAGGTTATCTTTTCATTCGTTTAATCTGCGTGCGATGTATGTCATGGTAATTTCACAATAGAACGATAGTTTGAGTATGTACCTGATTTTAGATTCTTGACAATAGAACGACAGTTTGAGTCTTGAATCGGATTGCGTAGATTGAATAGGTTAGAAAATTGTTAGACATAATGATTCTTGCCTAGGGTCAATTTATAATCAGCTCTTATCTTTGATTAGATTAAATAGTTAGAAATAATGTTTAGTCTAATCACTATAACTCACCTAGGATTGAAAGATCGAAGTGATAAGGCCTAGAAAGATTATAGACCCCGAATTATCTTGTTACCTGCACCGGGATTGTTGGTAATTTGATTGATTGACTAGAGTAGACTCCCCTAAACTCTTTTAATTACTTGGTTAAATCCTTTAATTTCCTGCTTCCTTAGTTAATTATCTGAACCGTTACCACAACCTTTTGATCGACCTAGCATCCTTTGTAGTGAACTAGTTTAGTGCGTAGTTGAACACAATTCCCTGAGAGAGAACAATATTTTTATTACTACACAGACCCGTACACTTGCGGTACACAGACACCTATATGTTTTAGGTCTGTCAAACCTTGCCTTAGCCCATTCTGCTTCTAACAATTGGCTTTCTGCCACTATTCGTAATGAAGGGATTGCTAACTCAATCAGCAGGACTGCTTTCATCCCATACACTAATGAATATGGTGTTGCTCATGTGGCAGTTCGTATAGAGGTTCGGTATACCCATAAGGCAAATGCCAACTTGTCAGGCTAATCTTTGTAAGTCACGACCATCTTCTTGATGATTCCTGCCATCGTCTTATTGGCCGCTTCTACAGCTCCGTTGGCTTGAGGTCGGTAGGTGAAGACCGATGATGCTGAATTTTGTAATTGGTGAGCAAAACTTCCACTTCTTTTCGAAAATGACTCTCATCATCACTAACGATCTCATGAGGCACTCCATATCGGCATATGATGTTCTGAAGGATGAATTTGGCCACTTGTTTGGATGTGAGCTGGGACAAAGAGGCTGCCTCTACCCACTTGGTGAAGTAATCAATAGCGACCAAGATGTATTCATGGCCTCCTGTTCCGGTTGGGTGTATCTTGCCAATGATGTCAATACCCCATACCGAGAATGGCCATAGAGAGGTCAGCGTAGTCAAATATGAAGGATGTTGATGCTGCAGATTGGCATACTCCTGACATTTGTGGCATTTTTGAACGAAATTCAAACAGTCTGCCTCCATAGTGGACTAATAGTAACCAGCTCTTTGAATCTTCTTCGCTAGCATGCGCCCATTCATGTGATGCCGACACTCTCCTCCGTGAATAGTAGCCATAACTTCTTTTGCACTTTTAGCATCGATGCATAATAAGTTGATACCTGTAGGTGACTTCTTGTACAAACGATCTTGGATCAAGCAGTATTGTGCTGCTAGAGACCTAATTGCTCGCTGTCCTCGAGCAACTAACTCAGTCGGATATTCTCCCTTCCGAAGAAAATTGTATATGTCAAGAAACCATTCCTTAGTCTCCTCTTCTTGTGTTTCCATGGTGCAGACATATGCGGGTTCAGATTGTCGCTCTACTGTTATTGGTAGCTGGAGCGTGCCTGATGGGATGGATATCATTGAAGATAATTTAGCCAGGGCATTGGCCAGTTCATTGTGATCCCTAGAAAGATATTGGAAGCTAATTTGCTCAAACTGATCAGCAAGCCCCAAAATCTTTTGTTGGTAAGCCAAGAAAAACTCACTTCGAACCTTCCACGCACTCTTAGCCTGGTTGATGATGAGGCTAGAGTCTCCAAAGACCTTTATGTGGCGTATGCCTAAAGCTAAAGCAGTTGTAGGCCCTTGATGCATGCTTCATACTCCGCAGCGTTGTTAGTGGCATCAAAATCCAATTTTACAGATACATGGACGTGTGCCCCTTCCGGAGATATCAACAGGACTCCTACTGCGCAACCCATTTGGTTAGAGGCTTCGTCAAAATACATTGTCCACGTAACTTCATCGGTAGAGAATACGTCTTCGTCTGGGAATTCCAAGTGAGTGCTTGGAGGTTCCTGTGATGGTGAAGCACCCAGAAAATCTGAAACAACTCGCCCTTTGATAGATTTCTGGGGTAAGTATTGAAGATTGAACTCAGAAAGCATGACTACCCATCGAGCGATGCGGTTGTCGATGGTCGATTGCTCTATGATGAATTTGATGGGATTGTTCTCAGCTATGACATATACAGTATGCGAAAGCATGTAATGCTTTAACTTCTTGGTGACCCAAACTAATGCGAGAGCCATTTTCTCTATGTCTGCGTATTGACTTTCGTAGTCTAGGAATTTCTTGCTCAAGTAGTAGATGGCGCTCTCTTGACCTTTTACCTTCTGAGCCAACATAGCCCCCATCATTGAGATGGTCACTGTAAGGTAAAGGAGTAGAGGCTCATCTGATACTGGCGGCGTGAGAACTGGAGGATGTTGCAAATATTCCTTGATTTTATCAAAAGCAGCTTGACATTGGTCGTCTCATTCTACTTTGCTTCCTTTCTTTAGTTTCTTGAACAAAGCTTCACAAGTCATGGTGAGCTTTGTGATGAACCTACTGATGTACTAGACTCGTCCGAAGAAGCCTCTTCTCTCCTTTTCTATCTTAGGTGGTTGTAACTCTTGGATAACCTTTATCTTTGAAGAATCAACTTCAATGCTCCGTTGGCTAACCACATAGCCTAGTAGCTTCCCAGAGGTAACACTGAAGGTGCACTTTGCTGGATTGAGTCGCATCTTGTATTTGCGAAGTCTTAGGAAGAACTTGCAGAGGTTAGGAATATGCTCCTCCCTTGTCTTGGACTTTACAATCATGTCATCCACATAAACTTCTACTTCGACGTGCATCATGTCATGAAGTAGGGTATTGGCAGTTCTCTGGTACGTTGCTCCGACATTTTTAAGACCGAAAGGTATGACGACATAACAGTACATTCCCCATGGTGTGGTAAAGGAAGTCATCTCCATGTCTTCTTCTGCCATTTTTATTTGATTGTAACCAACATATCCGTCCATAAAAGATAAAAGCTCATGTACGCAAGTGTTATCCACCAACACATCGATGTGAGGTAGTGGGAAACTATCCTTGGGACTGGCTTTGTTAAGGTCTCGGAAGTCAACACATATGCGCACTTTCCCGTCTTTCTTGGGTACTGGGACGATGTTAGTAATCCATTCAGGGTATTGGACTGCTTTGATGAACTTAGCATTAAGTTGTTTGATCACCTCTTCTTCAATTTTCTTAGCCCATTCAAGCTTGGTCCTCCTAGCCTTTTGTCGAACCGGTTTTGCATCGAGGAGCAAAGGTATGGTGTGCTCCACAATTTCCCTGTCAATCCCCGGCATATCCTCATAGAACCATGCGAATACATCCAGAAACTCCTTGAGAAGCTCTGTAAATGCTACTTGTTCTTCTGCTGTGAGTGAACTACCTAACTTCAACTCTCGAGGTTGTTCTTCCGTTCCCACATTTATGGTGATGGTGTCTTCCAACACCGCCATTTTATGCTCATATTCATTAGAAAATTCTTTTAAGGGTTCATTAAATTCCAGATTATTGTTAGCGCAGCAGTTCAGAGAAGTGGAAAAAGAAGAATCAGAGTAAGCAGAAAGGTTCATTTTATTGAATGCAGAAATGAATACATCGCCAGCAGACTCAAGACCAGACTCACTTGACTCTAGACCCTTAGGACCAGACTCTATGTCCATAGGAACAGACTCTCCTACAGATAAAACAAAGCTATTCTTCTCAACATCGGCCCACGAGACCGCCTTGACTTCTTCTTCTTCAGTGATCATGAGACTTGGGTCAAAGCTTGGGTTGGATAATGCAGCAATAACAGCGTCAGCTTCAGACTCTTCCTTAATAGCTTCTTATCCGAACAGCATGCCAAATATGTTGCTCCCAGCTAGATGAGTCCATTCCAATGGTGGTTGTTTGTCCCGAGCGGGGATAAAAACAGTAGCCATATTAATGGTGCAGTCATTGAAAACTTCTAATCCAGCAACTTGAACTCCCTTGTTCTTCAGGTAGTATGGTTCAGGGAACCTATAGTAAGGGAAGTCATCACCTTCCCTAACAAACTGTCCATTCAGAGTGAGTGGATAGGGCTTCATTTGGAACAAGGTAGGAGGACAGTCCATCCTCTTCTGCTCAGTTATGGCTATCTTGCCAAGCCTAACTTCCTTCTCAGTTGGTTTGTACTCTAAGCCGAACCTTCCCTTTTGCTTAAATGTCTTGAACACAGAAGGAATCTTGTTTTTCGGGTTCTTTCCTAACGGCATCCCAGGGAAGTGTCCTTGTCTCTTGAGTATAGCATGAACTTTGGGATTTGAGTAGGGATCCAAGTAAAAGGAAGCTTCATCCTGGCTCAAAGTCGCCACAGGTTCAAAGTTGTGAAGTTCTTCGTCCATAGAACTGTGTTCTACTTCAAGGGTTGCTTGCTTGGGAGTAAAGACAGCATTGATGGATTCTCCCGAGATGGTGATAACTTGTCCTTGGACCAACATCTTTACCTTCTGGTGTAAGGTAGATGTTATAGCATTGCATTCATGAAGCTATGGCCTCCCTAGTAACAGATTGGAAGCTGGAATGTCTAGCACTACGAACTCCACATTCCGAGTGATTTTTCCTGTAGTAATGGGCAATATTATGGACCCAACCGCCTTTCAAGGAGAATTGTCGTAAGCCCTAAGCTGTACACCATTTTGAGCCAAGTGTTGTTGTTGGACTCCCAATTTCTGTGTCGTCCTCCAAGGGCACACATTCATAGCTTAACCATTGTCGACTAAAACTAGTGGGATAGTCTTGCTGGAACATTGCACTGTAAAGTAGAGTGCTTTATTGTGGGATGATCCTCCCTGAGGCAGATCTTCAATCCCAAAGGTGATAGCCTCTTGCTGGGTAGTCATATGAGCAACTAGAGATTTAGGAGTTGTCGTGGGAGGTACTGTTAATGCAGTAAGAGCATCCATCATCTTTTGTCTATATGCTTGCGAGGTGCAAATCAGTTGCCAGATGGTAACTTCAGCTCTGGTCTTCTTGAGTTGTGTAAGGAGAGGATCTTCAGGCGGGACATGATTGTCATCAATAGGCATTGGTGTGGGATTAGAAACAGCCACTGGGGTGGTGGTGTTCCTGTTGTTATGGCGGCCTGATCGAGTGAGAAATGCTACATCATCTGATGTTGGCCCATCCGTCTCCACCCATTCCATCTTGGAATATTCATTTGCTCATCGTCATCACTATCCCAAATACCATGAATGGATAGGTCTTCATGAAAGCCAAACACCTCGGGGACAGGTTGACTCGTTTCAATAATCAAAGTGGAAGGATCAAAGCTACAAACTCCATGAAAGATAGCATTTGTATGCTCGGGCATCGGGTTGCTTTGATTGTTAGGCTTCTAGGAAGCTTTTGGCATGGGTAGCGTCTCATCTCTTATCATGTCTTCTATCTTGTTCTTGAGAGACCAGCATTTCTCAGTATCATGTCCTCGGCAACGATGCTAGCGACAGAATTGATTAGCATCCCAATTTTTCCCTTTTATCGCTGGCTCTTCTCTTGGCAAAGGTAGGACCAAAAAGCCCTTCTTGACCAACCGATCAAGAGCTTGCGAGTAAGAGACATCCAGTGGTGTGTAAGTCTCATATTTTGGTATGATAGGCCCCTTGCGCTGGATAGAGTTAGTTTCCATGACCTTAGGAGGGTGGCTAGGCGCACTAGTGGCCCTCCTGTTGGAACTAGATTCCTTCCATCCAAGTGAAGTAGTCTTATCATTATGCATCACCTCTAGTTGGACAAAGATGTCCTTCAAGTAGTCAAAGTCTTTGATGACGTGGTATCCCAAGTGCTTGGATAAGTTGCCTTTTAGCCCTTGCTTGAAAGTAGACAGTTCTAGGCGGAGAGGAATTGTCTCATTGATGTGAGACAGCTTGGTATGCCATCGCTCAAAGTAATCCAGGAAGGATTCGTCATCTCGTTGCTTCATGGTGGTCAAGTCATCCACCGTAGCTTGCATCCTCTGGATGCGACTGTAGTGATTAATGAAGACTTTTGAACATTTCATTCCAATCGGCCTTAGTTTGAGGTGGTAAAGCGTGATACCACACTTTGGCTTTGCCATCTAGAGTGGATGGGAAAACGGTAGAGTATAAACCGACATCAATCCGGTTTAATGGTGCTAGCCTCATGAACTCTTCGATGTGATGAATTGGGTTCTCAGAGGGTTTGAACCTGATGTTTGGTACTTCTACTTTATCAGCTACCTTCAGAATTGGCTGAACAGGCAATGACACTTCCAGATATTTGTCGGCCAAAGGCGTGCGGTGCTCATTGCTTTGGTAAGGCTTTCTCATTTCTGTTCGAGGGCCTTAACAGCAGGGTCCTTTATGAATTTAGATGCCTCAGGGGTAGTGACCTTTGTCTTGGATATCCCAATTCCTCCAGAATCTGAGGATGTCTTGATGATTTCAAGTTCGGACTCATATCCCTGCATTTCTTCATCGTCTTCCTCAACATTCAACCCCAGTTTGGTATTGATCTTAGTGATGGCTTGCAGCATACCGTCCATCACCTGTTGCTACTCATTCAGTCTTTTGCCCATCTTCTGCTCCTGTTCTAAGGTATTGGCAAATACCAGACCTTGCATTTTGGTGTAAAGGTCATCCAAATGCTTCGTGATGTTGGCTTCGGTGCTCTGGACCGGGATCTCTTGGAATTGTTCTCCAGACATGATGCAGTCACCGGTTGCAAACGGATCGTAGCAAGGGTTCGAAATCAAACGACCGGTTCGTGAATCTCGAATGCAGGCTCGGAGTCGATCACCAATGATGCCTGCATGGAAATTCAAAGTTAAGACACTCGATGACATACTCCGACACGTTCTACCCGATGCATGTATGACCTAGATGACCTATATGATCCTAACCAACTTGACACATATATTATGACACAGAGGACTCACCCACTTTTTGGGAGTGCATGACCTAACTCTATATGGACCTAAAAAACAGAGAACTATAAAGGGCCGAATAAAGTCAACATAGCGAGCGGGTCGTAAGTTGACAAGCTTTAGTCAGTGTTTCTCAATTTGAATGGCCCAATCCACAGGCCGACCGTTTAAAGGAGAATCCGTAACTTGGCCCAACGACTCGGACAGCTCAAACCATATTGGCTATTATGCGGACTAGAATAATGCTTGACAAGACCGACGACCCCTTTTTTTTTACCTTTTCTATTTTATGCCCTTTTTTACTCGGGGAAAATGGATTTTGTAAAGGACTGGATAAAGCCGACAATAAGCGAGTATAATTGATTTATGGGCTTAATTGACAAATTCAATATGGTTGGGCCTAACAACAGACCAGCCATAAATGTGATGGATTTATTAATTAAATCGATAAATTAATTTACTCAAGCCTAGTGACTATTATGCAGTCTAAGACGCTATCCATTAACTTTATTGGAATTTTTAATTAATTATTTTGGACCTTTGTTAAAAGAATTTCATAAAGGGGAATATTATATCATCAAAGGTGAGTCAATTTTTATCTATAAATTAAGATAATCAACTTTCAAACATAAATGGGCCCTTCCACTTGGGCTAACCAAAATGCCTTTGAGTTAATTATATTAGTTAATAAATAGTCATTTTCTCAACCCTAATGAATTTGATATGGACTAGAACAAAACCTCAAAACTAGGGTCGACTCCTTACAAAAAGACAAGAAAAGGGGAGGGATACACATAGCACATAGCATACACATGAAAAGGGTACCTTAAACCAAGGCTCTAAATTCATGTACTTTTATGGTTGGGTATATAGCCCACTGCATGCCTTCGCCCCGGTTCTTCATACCATAAGGTAAGCGGTTGGGGTATTTCTCAAAGAACTTCAAGGAAGCTCTCAGAGTGTGACACCGGAAGAGGAGCGACCAAATGCTTAGAGATGTAGAGTTCATCCCCATAGTAGTGGCCTCCTGCTCTCAACGAAAATCCTAGGTAACTTAAACCGTCGCCTTTGTGCTAACTTGTCAAAAGACCCGATTAGTAGCCCGGTATTTAAGGGATGCTAAAAAGAATAATAAAGTTGCTCCCTTTTACACTTTTCAAATCAATTTGATTTTTTCAAGTTTTACCCTCTTTTTAAATTTTAAGTCCCCAGTGGAGTCGCCAATCTGTAGGACCCCGGGAAAAGGTGACCCTTTTTCCCGTGATGCACTACATTTGTGATCGAGAGCCGACTAAGGTTTCTTAATCCTTAAATAAGGATATTTTTATTTTTCGAAATTCATTTTCGGGGTGATGAAACTTTATTTATTTACAAACCCATTTTTTATTATTTAAATTATCCGTAATTACACAAATTAATTTAACAATAATTTATTCCCGGCCCAACTAATAAATCCAGGCCCAAGAGAGAACCAGCGGGCCACTGGAATCAGCTAAAACCCGCCTAGGTTTTAGCAAATTCAATGTTGGGCCACTGATCTCCTCGGCCCAAAGAGAAATTGGGTTGAAAATGATAAAACCCACCTAGATTTTATCATTTTCTGGCCCATTTCTCTCGTGACCCTCCTTGGATAAATATTGGACATGAATTAAATTATTTTCTTAAATTAATTTTGTGCAAGAAATCGAATACTTCAAATAATTAAACGAATTTGTAAAAATGTTTAAAGAGTCGCCCGCCGATTTAAGGAAATCGACAAGCCGTAAAATAAGAAAAGAAAGACTCTGGTCTACGAACCCGATTTCTAGATTCGGGGGTACGGTTACGAATTCGAGAGTTATAAGAACTCTCGAATCCGCCTGTTATAAAACAGACTCTACTAAAATCAACATTGAAAGGAAAAAGAGCGGGGTGAAGTTTGATTAATTTCGCGGAATTATTATTTGAAACATGCAATATAAAACAATGCGGATTTTATTTTACAAAATATGTATAAGCACGGAATTAAAGAAGGAATTACATGATTAATTACAATAATGAAAATAAAGAAATCGAACCTTGCTTAAGATGTAGCGATGATGACTTTGATCCCTTGAGTTGCCCCCTCTTGACTTGAAGCTTTGATGAAGTAATGTGAGTGGATAGGCGAAAATGGTGTATGGAAGGTTATATGGTTGTGATGAGGGTGATTATGAAGGGATTAGAAATGGATATGGGTGATGATATTTTGAGAGGATGGAAGTATGAAAATGAAAGAATTGTTTGATGGAGGTTTAGTAGAATAATGGTGGTGGAGAATGATGGTTGACAAAGATGAGAATGATTATGGGAAGATTAGAAAGGGTGTAGATAATGGAATTTTGAGAGCATTTGAGTAGAAAATGAGAGTGGTTGATAGTGAAAGTTGATGGGATGAAGGTGGAATGGAGGGGGGTATTTATAGGTGAAGGAGTGTGAGTTTTGGAGGGAAATGGTGGGATCATATCCCACAAATCAAGTCATCAGAGTCCAAAACCTAGGCGGGTTATGGGTGGTCAAGGGGATGTCAAGCACGTGGGGCAAAGATCAAGGGATCATGCATGCATGCAAATTGTATTTTTTGGCGCTAGAATCCTTATAAAATCTAGGTGGGTTATAACAGTTATCAACACACGGATTGATGACGTGGAGTGAAACGGTTTTGGGCTGAGCTCCGCTTATAACCTAGGCGGGTTATAATCTTTTCTGGGCCGGAGCGCGCATTTGGGTCATCTTCTGTGTGGGCTTGCTCATTAAAAAGTTAAAACCCAGAGGGGTTTTAACAATTATATGTGGCCTGTGTTTATTTTTCTTGGGCTCGGTTTATTGATCCTTTGGGCCCAATGACCCGTTTATTACTTGGCCCATCTGACTTGCATATTTTGGTGAATCGGGATTATGCCGGTACAAATTTCGGTGTCTACAGTCCCCAATAAAATTATTTGTTTTTAAAAAAATTTTACATTACAGTGTCGAATATATTGAGCTCCGTCTCATTTTTTCTCCATGTTTTGATTTTAGGTATCAGCGGGACATTTTGGACAAATTCGTGGCAAGGATAATTCACATAGCATATCAGGCCGCCGCCTAGTTATTTTAAATTTCAATATTAGTAGTTGGCTCACCCCTTTAATTTGACCGCACGTTTTAATATTTTCATAGTAGTAAAACGATTTATACAAATATTTTACATGCAGTATATTTTATTATTGTTATTTCTATCGCCAAAGCCTTGCTTTCCCTCTCTTGGGAGAGCGGCGTAGCGCTTTTGGATTTTAAATACGCTTCCTCTAAATCAAGATTAAATGGATTAAAATATTGCTAAGTAACTCCCTAAGAGTCGGGGCGTTACAGTAGGATACAAAGTCAGCCAAGTAAAAATATTTTCAACAGTCAACTACATAAACAAATGTTATAAGTCTTTATCAACAGTCATTATACTACCAAATGATAAAACCATTTTAGTCCAAGCTGAGTGCGATGGGGCAACATTCAGGACTACTCTCAGTTGGACATGAATAGAACTTTTCGACTGTTTCTAGTTTGTTCAGGAGACACCACACAAGTTGTAGTGGAACTTCTGAATGTTACATTTTACACAGGAATATAAACACCCCTTGGGTTCGTGACTGCAAGCTTCAGCTCAAACAACTAAATATTATGCAGAGATGAAGAAATGATTTATCCAAGAAATGACGCAAACTGATCAGAAATATGAGATAATAACTAAGAAAGGCAGAGAAAAACCTCCACCATAATGCAAATGAGCATGCCCCAGAAAACAAAAGGCATTCAATTGACTTTGGAAAAAAAATTCAGCTGATGACCCCAAAAAGATATTTAGGAAGAAGCTAGATAAGCAATGCGAACCTAGTCGGTCACAAAAGGAAGGCGGGAACAGAAAAGTGTTCTCGCCTACTCAGAAGTTACCCACCGTCGCTTTCCATAGTCAGCATCTCTTGATCTTGGTCGCTCGTCTTCTACACGGGATTTACTGTGAGTTCTCGAGTATCTTCCTCTATCCCATTCATCATCACAGTCTGCTTCACGGTCCTTATACCTGTGATGATCACAATATTTGTCTTTGCTCTCTCTGTAACGGTCCCTGTCCCTATCACGATCTCGATCTCGATCACGAGAACGAGAAGGATCGCGATCACGTTCACGAGAACGGTCACGATCACAGTCATGGGCATGAGCATCTCCGTCATCACAATGTCGCCTCTCTGACCAGTCATGGTCATGACTTGTGTCTTTTTCCCGAGGCATATTCCTGTCATACCCAGGATCCCTATATTCTTATACAACAGCAACTTCTCAAGCTTCATCAAATTCCTAATGTCTTGCGGTATTCTACCCACCAAATTGTTGTTATATACATTCAAAATTGTAAGGTTCCTACAACCCCCAATCTCCAGTGGGATCCCCCCCCCCCCCCGAAAAATGACTTCGTGTAAAGCTGTAAAAATTCTAAGCTGTTGAGGTTCCCTATTTCAGGAGGGATCACCCCAGATAACTTGTTCTCACTGAGGTATAAAACTCTCGAAGATGTCAACTTCAAAACCGAAACAAGCAAATCACCCTCAACACTATTCCTTAAAGTAGAGAAAAACTCAAGAGAACTTAAGTTCCCTATATTCACAGGAATCCCCCCACTAAAACTGTTCATATCAAGCCCAATATCTTGCAAAGCAACACAGTTAGTAATACTCTCAGGAAAACTCCCATTCAGTAAATTGTTACCCAGAATCAACTGTTCCAAATTTTAAAGGTTACCTAATTCATTCGGAAGCGAACCCGAAAGAGAGTTATTGGAAAAGGAAAGACCCACAAGTTGGGAACATTTACCCAGCTTAGGAGGAATTTTAAGGTCGGCGATCATGCCATTTTTGAAGGCTAAAAACTAACATACAAAAGTACCTACACTGAGATAGGCCCTTAAAGAGCAACTTAAAACGAAGGGCTCACATACCGGCTTTTTTAGGCTCAATTCAGTCAAAAATTTCATCAACCACTTGGTAAGGGTTAACATAAACAAGCATACACCAGCAGAAATTCAGTCAAACATTTTGTCAAACAGTTGGTGGGCATGATAGTAAACAAACATTGATCGATACAAAAATGCAATTGAATGATTGTATGAGAATATTGACAGACATATACATTTAGATTTACCTGGAAGTATTGATTGGAAACCCGGGTACCCTGATTTTTTGAAGGAATTGATTTCGCAGAGAGATGGGAGATGGAGATGGAGATGGAGATGGAGATGGAGATGAGGATTATGGAGTTGGAGATGAAAATGGGAGATGGAGTTGGAGATGTTGATGGAGATGGAAATGAGGATGGAGAAGGATGAATTGGTTTTTGGAGGAATTGGTTCTCTAGAGAGGGAGCACCAAAAAACTAAGTACAAAGGGAGGACAACGTGTCTTTTTGTTTGCTAAGAATGTTGGATGTCTCCAATTGGTTGCTATTGGGAGCAAAACACAAAACGTTCTTACCACTTGTACTATAGAGTAAATGATATGAACATTATGCAGCGAAACATTGCCTTAATCAAAATGCAAAAAAATTAACTTTTGGTAAAATGTTTTTCTGGTACCCCAACTTTTCAAAACTAATTTTGAGGTACCCTTACTTTTTGGGTTAGTAATTATTTGGTGTTTTTCCGGCCATTAATTTTATGAAGTGACCAAAATGCCCTTGTTCTTCCCTTCTTGAAGAAATACCCTTGAAGAAGAAGAATGAGGGTATTTAGGTCACTTAATAAAATTAATGGTCGAAAAAACACCAAATAATTACTAACCCAAAAAGTAAGGGTACCTCAAAATTAGTTTTGAAAAGTTGGGGTACCAAAAATTAGTTTCTCCAAATATTGGGGTACCTCCGAGTAATTTTTTGATCAAAATGGTATAACAATTACACATTTTTTTCTTTTTATTATTTGAATTAATTTTCTGTAAAATTGAATTAATAATTATTTTAAAACTACGCTAAAAAATAAATTATGTACAATTATTTAAAAAACTTTTCATACATTACATAGCTAATGAAAGGGTAGCCTATATACTATATTAAAACAGAATAAAAACATATGACCACTTGACACGTGTCATTTTTTACAGAAAATTCATATTTTAGTTAAAAAAATTAATGCATAAACCTATTAAACTCTAAAACCCTCTCAGTTACAACACTCCCTTGTCCGGTACAATATGAGACACTCATTAGTCATAAAACAATGGTTACAATTACTATTTTCCCTCACAATTATTTATATATTAAATGCTAAAATCCAATTGTTGACTTAACATTGAAACCCATGAGTGAAGGCGCACATTGCCCAAGTTACCAAACACGATATACGCCCAACTATTAGAAAATGGTAAATTGTTAATTATTATTATTAAATTGTTGATATAATATATAATTAAATAATCAGTTACAAAAAAATCAAAAGACATATATAACTTTTCATATTCTTAATTATATAATTAATATCAGTTATATTCTCTAAATAGTAAATACCAACGAATTACAATCAAATACAATCACATATCCAATCTTCAATATAATCACACCATTAATACATATTCCATTATCTATATATATACATATACTCTCGGCCACATGAACAACCACATTTGTAAGGTAATGATGACATGATGTTCTACTAATTTTTAAATTTACTTCTTTATACTCATTTGTAAGGTACATTTGGATTTCTAATTTATACTCAATTGACTGGAAATATTCTCAATTGCAAATACACATAGGTTCTCAATTTTATCAATGCCTCCAAACAGGAAACATATTCTACCTTTTTTTTAACAACTTTTATGATTTCTTTTGTTGAAAAAGAAATTAGATAATTCTTGACAAAATAGTAAAACAGTGGATGTTTTATTTATTTGAATTTTTAAACATTATTTCAATAATAAAAACAACTTACAAGCATATTTATTTGATTTTACCAAACACATATTCCTAAATCTTTACCTAAATAATTATAAATGAATAAATAAACTTGGCCCAAAATACTTAAAGTTCTTACAAGTAGAAAGCATTGACAATTGAAATCAGTGGGAGAAGGGTTGGGTTTTTACCTTGGCATTTTACCAAAATTTTTTGTACATCTCTAAAATTCAAGAATTCAAAACAATTTTTGAACTCAACTACCAAAATAGTTTTTGAACTCAACTAAAGTAATTTTGTAGTATTACGTTTTGCATCTCTTAAATTCCACTAAATAATATTGGTTCCGAAAATTAACATGCAGTTAGCCTAAACTTAGTTTCGAAAAAAATAAAAAATTGAAAGTTTAATTGGAAAATGATAACAAATTTAATATGCAAATTTACCCAAAGTCCTTAAAATAACATTCATTCAACCAAAAATTAGATCTAAAAAGTACAAGAAACTAAAAATTCCTAAAATTAACATTCATTCAACGAAAGTTAGATCTAAAGAGTACAAGAAGCTAAAAAGTTTAATTGAAAAACGAAAAACGAAAAATGAATTTAACAGAAACTTAATTTCGAAAAAATACAAGAAATTGAGAGTTTAATTGGAACACAAAAACAAATTTAACATGAAAAATTAACCCGAAATTGAGAGTTTAATTGGAACATGAAAACAAATTTAACATGAAAATTTAACCCAAATTCCGAAAAAATAGTGTTCATTCAACAAAAAATTAGATTTAAAAATACAAGAAACTACTGTAAAGTTTAAATGAAAACTAAAAAACAACTTCACTAAAACAAACCCAATAATAAAAGTTTATTTGAAAAAAATTAGGAGTAAGGAAAAAACTATGCAAAGAAAAAAAAATCTTAAAAGCAAAAGAAATTAAGAAATTTACTAACTATAATACTAACAAAAGAACCACTAGAAAGAGAATTCTTGGAAAAAAAATCGGGCCGACGAAGGATCAGGGGCGAGGAGACCTTTTTTTCAGGTAAAGGGTTTGACGGTAGAGAACTAGAGATGAGGAAGAAAGGAAAATTGATTAAAAGAGAGAAGGCATGTTAGACATGTTGGGCCTGTCAATGAGAAATGCAACTTGGTCTAGATGGTTGAATATTGGAACAGAAAGAAGAAAAAACTCACTTAAAATAAGCTTCCCAACAAAAAAGTGTAAAATATGAAAATCAGTTAAATTAATGAAAAAGGTTAAAACTTCTCAAATAAGATTACAACTAGATAATGCAAACTCACAACCTGTACCAGACTACAGTCATAAGGCCATGTTCTTTTTGGGCGTAGAAACTGTGTATGTAGGATAAGGTAAAATAAAACAAGATAATGTGAGATAAGGTAAGAAAAGGAATAAGTATGTAAAAGTAAATTACTTTTTAGATATTTTTTAGGCAAAGTGGGTATAAAATAGGTTAGCTAAATAATTAAGGTAAATTATGTTAACTTATAGAAGAATAGGACCTAAACCATCTAAAAAATATGATATCATATCTTTTTAGATTAATAATATAGGCTCTACTCCTTTTAAGGGTAGAGAATGTAAGGTAAGATAATGAAAGATAACTAAAGTAGTGGAGGTATGTAAACTTTACATCACCTATTTCTTATTTTAAAAAAAAATTATGAGAGTTAAATAATAAATTTTAAAATATGGACCAACAAAAGTATAACTATGTTTGTTTAAGCGTAGAGGTGATGTAGATTTGGTCCCAAATCTTCATCATGGGAACCAAGTGCTTGAATTCATTCAAAGGGAGCTTGAAACACTCACACCTTTCACACGTCCAAGTGAATTCTTCAAGGGTGGATCGGTCATTTGTTCTATACACAAGATCCTTGAAGATATTAAAGAAGTCATCCAAGTACCAAATAATCTAAATCAAAGAAGCTACACATGGGTTTTTGAATCTTGAAGATTAGACAAGTATTGAAGGAGTTATAGTCTTTTCTTTATAGAGTTGTATTTTAGAGCTTTTATGATGTAATAAATGTGTAGGATGATGTAAGCCCTAAGAGGCCTTAATCTTGTTTTGTACACGCCTAAAGGGGGGCCTCATTACTATAAATACCCTCTTAGGGTGCTTTGTAATCACACATTATTCAATACAAAATACAATCAAACACAACATGAAGTTGTTTCTCTCTAGCTTTTGCTAGTATTCTCGTTTCTCTTGAGAGAGATTCGTCCCTATTGTCTTCTTCTAGCCTTGGGTGGCGTCCTTGGTGGTGATAGGAAGAAATTGAAGCATTCTTGAAGGTGGTGTGCCTATATCCTCCAAGATTCTTCAAGTGCCATTCATATCATTCATATCATTCCATTAGTTCGTTCATCCATTCCAAACGAAAATCATCATTCCAACCATCTTTGTTGGATCTTTCAAGTGTTGATCAACATAGATTCATCCAAGCATCAATCGTTCTTCATACATTCTTCAACAAACGTTCGTCCATCATCATCTTGGTAAACGATTCATCATCTTTTCGTTTATCATACATCCTTTTTCATTGAATTTAGTTGAACTTTGAGAACTAAGAGTTGAAGATTCTCATCTTGGTTTTTAAAGATCCTAGATTCTAGTGTAATGTGATCATCCCTTGATCCATTATACATCAAAATTGGTATCAGAGCTTAGGAGTTTGATTCTCTTAGTTCTGGAACCATCTTTTTGCAATCTTTCCATCACAAATCCATTCCCCACCATTTCTCCATCTCACGCCTACCGTTAGCTCCACAAAGAACCCCATAGCCCAAACACAATCGAACCAAAACACAATCCCCTCTCGTCCCCCATATGCTAACCCCATTTTTGCAAGTTTCTTGTGATCTTTTTGTGTCAAGATTCATGGAAAGTACAAGCACACCCACGACACAACCCACGAATTCTCAAGAAGATGTGGAATTCATGAAGCAAAGAATCGCTTTTCTCTCGGAGAAATTGAAACGTTACATGCATTTGCAACATAGAGTGAATCATGGAGGAAGTGATGATGAAGAGGAGGTACAAAGTGAACGAAGTGGACGTCCTAAAAGGGAGGATCGTTTTGACTTCAAAGTGGAAATCCCCGAGTTTGATGGTAATCTTGATCCCGAAAACTTTCTAGATTGGATGCAAACTGTTGAACGTGTTTTTGATCTTAAAGAAGTCCATAATGAGAAGAAGGTGAAATATGTGGCCCTTAAATTGCGAAAACATGCGTCCATTTGGTGGACAAATTTGCAAAAGAAGAGGCAAACCAAAGGGAAGGACAAGATCAAAACGTGGATTAAGATGAAGAAGAAGTTGCAAGAAAATTTCCTACCACCTAGTTATCTCCAAGATAACTATTACAAGTTGCAACGTTTGGTACAAGGGAGCAAAAGTGTTGAGGAGTACACAAAGGAATTCGAGCATCTTCTTTGGCGTTGTGATCTCCAAGAAGATGAGCCACAAACTTTGGTACGTTTTCTATATGGTTTAAATGATTGGATTCGTAATATTGTTGAATTACATCCTTACCAATCTTTGGACGAGTTGAGTTCTTTGGCCTTGAAAGTAGAAAGGCAAAGGAAAGAAAGGGGAAAAGAAACCATATCCAAGTATCAAACATCATATAAACCCCCACAAAACACACGCCCATACACCCCACAACAAAAACCCCCATTTCCCACAAAACAACAAAACACAAAAGCACCACAAAATCAACTCCCATCCATTCCCAAACCCCACGTCCAAGAATCAAAACCCTTAGCCCCAAGGAGGTGTTTCCGTTGTCAAGGGTTAGGACATTATGCTTCGGAGTGTCCAAACAAGAGGGTAGTATCTTTGGTGGAATATCAAAGTGCTTCATATGTGGAACCGGAGTATCATGAAGTTGAGAATGAAGAAGAGGAAGTAGGAGTTGACGTGAATGAAGAGGAAGTAGAGGAAGCGGATGAAGGTGAAATGCTTGTAGTAAGAAGAGCCTTAGGCGTTGCTTGTGTTCCAAATGAGCTAGAACAAAGGGAAAACATCTTTCATACGAGATGTAGAATTCAAGGCAAGGTGTGTTCTTTGATCGTTGATGGAGGTAGTTGCACAAACGCCACATCAACATCTATGGTGAACAAACTACAATTGGAGGTTAGTCCCCACCCATCTCCCTACACAATTCAATGGTTGAGTCATGGGAAGGGCATACGTGTGGTTCACCGAGTTCTTGTAAGTCTTTCTATTGGAAAAAGTTACAAAGATTCTATATGGTGTGATGTAATTCCTATGGATGCTTGTCATATTTTTCTTGGGAGACCTTGGCTTTTTTATAGGAATGTCACGCATGATGGGAGAATGAACACCTATTCGTTCGTTCTCAACAAGAGGAAGATCACCTTGGCTCCTCTCCCACCATCATCGATTATTCGTCCCCAACCACACCAACAAAAGGAGGAAACCAATCTTGTGAGTTTCATGAGGCCGAATACCACGAGTTTCAAGAGCATAGGGATCTTATTTTGGCTAACTTGGAGGAGGAAGAAGCGTCCCCAACATTTGAGCATGCACGTCTTCGACCACTTTTGGAATGATTCAAACATTTGTTTCCAAAAGAAATGTCGAATGGGTTGCCTCCAAGAAGGGAAATTGAACACAAGATTGATCTTGTTCCGGGTTCTATGCTTCCAAACAAGCCGGCCTATCGTATGAATCCCAAAGAAGCGCAAGAAGTTCAAAGGCAAGTGGATGATCTTTTGTCCAAGGGCTTGATACGTGAGAGTATGAGTCCATGTGCTGTCCCAGTGTTACTTGTGCCTAAGAAAGATGGGTCCCAAAGAATGTGTATGGATTGCCGAGCAATAAACAAGATCACAATCAAGTATAGATTTCCAATCCCACGTCTTGAGGATCTACTTGACGAGGTTCATGGGAGTGTTGTGTTCTCTAAGGTGGATTTACGAAGTGGGTATCATCAAATAAGGATTCATGAAGATGACGAGTGGAAAATGACATTTAAAACGAAGGAAGGGTTATATGAGTGGCTTGTGATGCCATTTTGTCTTACGAATGCCCCCTCCACTTTTATGCGTTTAATGAATCATGTTTTGAAGCCTCTTATTGGCAAATGTGTTGTAGTTTACTTTGATGATATTCTTGTGTATAGTAGAAGTGAAAAGGAGCATGTGAAGCACTTAGAGTTGGTTATGCATATTTTGGAGAAAGAACAACTCTATGCCAACATGGAGAAGTGCCACTTTTTCTCACCCAAGATCGTGTTCCTTGGGTATGTCCTTTCGAAAGATGGCATTCAAGTGGATAAGGAGAAAGTAAAATCCATTCAAGAGTGGCCTACACCCACGTCAATCCATGAGGTACGAAGTTTTCATGGTTTAGCATCTTTTTATCGGAGGTTTATAAGGAATTTTAGCACCATTCTTGCACCCATGACCGAGTTGTTGAAAAAGAAGGAGTTTTCATGGAATAAGAGTGCTAAAGAAGCTTTTGAGATGATTAAAGATAAATTGTGTCATGCACCTATTCTTGCATTACCTTATTTTGATAAAGTCTTTGATGTTGAGGTGGATGCAAGTGGAGTTGGAATAGGAGCCGTGTTGTCTCAAGAAGGCCGACCTCTTGCCTTCTTTATTGAAAAGTTTAATGACGCCAAACGGAAGTATAGTACATACGACAAGGAGTTCTATGCTATTATAAGAGCTCTTGAACATTGGCGACACTATCTTCTAAGTGGTGAGTTCATCTTGCATAGTGACCACGAGGCTCTTAAATTCATTCAAGGGCAACACAAGTTGAATCCAAGGCACGCCAAATGGGTGGAGTATATGCAAGCGTTCCATTTTGTGATCAAACATAAAGCGGGTCATCTAAACAAAGGAGTGGATGCATTATCAAGAAGGTATCTACTCACTCATGTTTTAGATTCAAGAGTCCTTGGGTTTGAGCACATTAAAGAATTGTATGTAAATGATGAGGATTTCAAGGAGGTATATGAGCTTTGTAAGAAGCATCCCCACCAACTCTATCACATTGAGAATGAATTTCTTTTCAAAGGAAATCAACTTTGTATTCCCAAGAGTAGCATACGTGAGTTGTTGATCATGGAGGTTCATGGAGGATCTTTGGCGAGTCACTTTGGAATTGAAAAGACATATCTTATGATGAAGGAGCATGATTTCTGGCCAAGCATGATTAAAGATGTTGAGCATATGGTAAAGAGGTGTGATACTTGTAATATTTCCAAGGCTCAAAAGCTTTACCACAAGGGTTGTATACTCCTTTGCCCATTCCACATCATCCATGGGAAGATGTAAGTTTAGACTTTGTAGTGGGTCTACCAAGAACGCAAAGGGGTAAGGATTCTATCATGGTGGTCGTTGATAGATTTTCCAAGATGGCTCATTTCATTCCATGTCATACTACATATGATGCTACCAAGGTTGCAAATCTCTATTTTGAGGAAGTGGTGAAGTTACATGGCATCCCCAAGACCATGGTAAGTGATAGGGATTCAAAGTTCCTTAGTCATTTTTGGCTTACTTTATGGAAGAAGCTTGGAACTACTTTGAAGTTTAGCACCGCTTGTCATCCACAAACGGATGGACAAACCAAAGTAACTAATCGTACTTTGGGAGCTCTACTTCGAATCTTGGTGAGTAAAGACAAGAAAGGGTGGGATACTCTTCTATGTCATGCTGAATTTGCCTTCAATCGGAGTCCAAGTAAAGCCACGGGGTTGTCACCTTTTCAAGTGGTATATGGAAGGAACTCTCTCCAACCAATGGATCTCACCCCCATTTCGACATCAACAAAGTTTAGTTTTGAAGCTAACAAAAGGGTGGAAGAGATTAAGAAGCTACATGAGGAGGTTCGTGAGAAAATTGTGAAGTATACTCAAGATGTAGCTAGTAGAGTGAACAAAGCAAGGAAGAAGGTTGTGTTTGAACCTGGAAATCTTGTTTGGATTCACTTGAAGAAAGAAAGATTTCCTTCTAAGAGGAAAGGTAAACTTGCGCCAAGAGGAGATGGTCCATATGAGGTTTTGGAAAGGATTGGTGACAATGCTTATAAGTTATAGCTTGGTGATGATTATGAAGGGAGTTGCACTTTTAATGAGAGTGATCTCAAGCCTTATTATGGTGATAAAGAATACCTTCCTAGTTTGAGGACAAACTCTTTTCAACTAGGGGGGAATGATGTATAGGGCCGGCAAAAATCTGACCGACCCGATAGTCCGAATTTTACCGACCCGAAAAAATCGGGTATTGGACATGGCTATTTGACCGAATTTGAAAATTCGGTCATTCGGTAATTGACCGAATAAAACCGGGTCGGGTTCGGGTTTAGAAAAACGGGTTAGGGTTGACCGAATTTTCTGAAGAAAATGGGGAAACCCTAACAACCAGGCCCAGCCCGCTAATTGAAAATAACCTAAAATTCTCAACTATAAAATCCTAAAACCCTAGTCGTCCGCCGCCCTCGTCTCGGTGTCTCACACTCTCACCGCATCTCTCCTCGTCCACTCGTCCTCGACTCCTCCAGGCAGCACCGCAGCAGGCTCCATCTTTCTTCTTTATCTCTCTGATTCTCATTCTCTCTCTCTCTCTCTCTCTCTCTCTCTCTCTGCCCACTTCTGTTCAGTTTGTAAGAACTGAGTTCTCGATTTCCTGGCATCCATTGACAACCGACAAGGTTAGAGTTTTCTAATCTCCCTCGATTCTCAAGCTCTCATCTTTTTGTCAATTTCATCTGATTCTACGCTTCTTATTTCGCCATTCAATCTGCTCGTCTTTCTCATCCGCTTCTTATTGCGTTTGCTCCAGATTGAATATCAAATGAAGGGAAACAACCATCGATTATCGGATCACTAGGGTTTTGGTAAGTTCAAATCGACATACAGATCCGATTTTTCTTTTCTTTTCTTTTCTTTGTTTCTTTTTATTTAGTTTAATCGGAAACTTCTTTGATTATGTCGTATTTCTCGCACAATCTTCCCGATGTTTACTCCATGATTGATTTTCACTTTTCATATTTAATTATTGAAATTGATTCATGGCCTCAATCGATCTTGACTCGATTTCTGAATCTGAAGTTATGGTTAGTGCCTCTATCCTTTATCCATCCTTGTGTTTCTTTTGCTTTAGCTATATATACTTAGGTTGTTACATTTATTTGCTATTATTGCTAACTATTAGTATGCAATCTTTTGTAGGAAGTAAATAATAGCTTCCCATCACAGAGGAGCAAGGTAAAGTTAAGCCTAAAGGGAATAATGCTAAGTCAAACTCTTATAGAATCAAATCAAGGTACATCCTTACCAAAGAAGAGGAAAATCGATCGAAAGTTTGGGACCATTTTGTGCTATTGGAAGACTTGGAAGAGGACGAGTTAGGGGATTACACGTTTCAAGATGATGACTACAAAGGGGTATGTGCAAGGGTTGTAAAACCATTATGATATGTGATGGGAGGTATGGTACAACAAACTTAAGTCGATATATAGTTGTTTGAAATTGCATGGTCAAAATGATCTCAAACAAATGCTTATGGATAAGAGTGGCTCATTAAGAACCGCAAAGATTGATCAATCGTGTGCGGGAATACTTGGCAAAGTTGGTTATAATGCATGAATTTCCTTTTAATGTGGTTGAGTATGATGTGCTTAGAGATTACTCTACATATTTAAACCGGATGTGAAGCATATTACTAGGAACACATGTAAGGCCGATATGTTTAAGCTTTATCAAAAGGGAAAAAGTATGGTGATGGACTTGTTGAGTAGTTGTGAAAGTAGGATTTCTTACTTCGATTTTTGGACATCTATGTCATCGATTCTTACATGTGTATAATCGCTCATTTCATTGACAACGATTGGAATCTTCAAAGTTTTATCTCGAGCTTTACTTGCTTCCTCCTCCACATAATGGTGCACGATCACCGATAAGTTCGCAAATTTGTTGGGGGAGAAGGGTTGGAACATTGAGCGAAATTTGATGGCTATAACTCTTGATAATGCATCAAACAATGACACCTTTGTTGAGTCTTATATGTCTAAATTGTCATCTAAAGGTGCATTAGTTTTGAGGGGTCGATTTTTTAGATTGAGGTGCGCTGCACATGTGATTAATTTGATTGTGAAAGTGGGTTTAGAGGAGCTTCATGAAGTCATACATAAGGTTAGGGAAAGTGTGAAGTATGTTAAAGGTTCACCTTCTAGGCGTGTCAAGTTTCTTGAAGCGGCTAAGGATAAGAATGTCACTTGTGTGAGGAAATTGCAACAAGACATTGTGACTAGATGGAACTCTACATATCTCATGCTTGAAAGTGCTTTATTTTATAAAGATGTCTTGTCTCATTTGGCCATAATTGACAAGCATTATACATATTGTCCATCAAGTGAAGAATGGTGTCAAGTTGAGGTGTTTTGTGAGTTTTTTAAGCTTTATTATGAATGACCAATATCTTTCGGAAGCAAATATCCGACTTCTTGTTTGTTCTTCCATGGAGTTTCGCTTATACAACATAACTCGGGAGGGGGTTGTGAATCGTGACCCATTCATAAGTGGAATGGTCAAGAGAATGCAATCAAAGTTTGATAGCTATTGGCAAGAATGTAACTTGATATTGGGAGTTGCGGTTGTTTTAGACCCTCGCTACAAGATGATGATTGTTGATTATGCCTATACCAAAATTTATGGGCAAGTCAAGGTTCTAGAAAGACTAAGATGGTCTGTGATGCTTTATTTGCTCTCTTTGATGAGTACAAGGCTAAGTTCACTACGAATCAAATGCCTCAACCCACATCAAGGCAACAAGAAGCAATTGTCTCTGGGAGCACTCCTTCATTTTATCCGAATGTAAGCTTTTTATATTTAATTTCATTCTAATACAGCACAACTTGTTTTCATTTTATAACTACTACCTCTTAATCTCTCATTTCTTTTCTTATTTGCTTTGAAATTTGGAAGGATGACTTTGATAATTATGTCCGAAATGCTACATTCATTGAAGCCAAGACAGAGTTGGATTATTACTTGCAAGAAAAACTCGAAGATAGGACAAAAGAGTTGGATGTTCTAAATTGGTGGAAGTCGTCTCAACAACGATGGTCGGTTCTCTCAAAGCTTGCACGGGATGTATTGGCTATCCCTATTACTTCAGTCTCTTCGGAAGCAGCTTTTAGTGTTGGTGGTAGAATATTGAAACCAAGTAGAGCATCCTTATCTCCCGAAGCGGTAGAGGCTTTGGTTTGCACCCGAAATTGGCTTTATGGCATTAAAGGTATTAATGTTAATTATTTTGTTGACCTAAAAATTTACAACCATTTGTATTTCTGTTCAAAATGATGCATAATGGAAATTTTTTCTTTCTTTTTTCTTTTTAAACAGAGGAGGATAGAGAACATGTTGATGATTTGGCCAATGAATTGATGAGCGTGGATCTTAATGACTCGACTTCTCATGGGTCTTCCAATGACTTGGATGAATGATGGTATCAATTCCTCTTTAATGGTCCTTTGTTATGTATGTCAATTTTCATTCTTATCTTGTCTAATTGTGTTGTGTTTCTTATTTAGGTATGCAACTGCCAACTTTACAAGGGCAAAAGGCAGTTCACTTTTATTGGTTCGAAGTGTTCAAGTGTGGAGTGAATCTTTTGAAATGGATGTGTATATTTTGGATTGTCTTTTGATAAACTTTGGGGGCTTATAAATTGTTATGTTTTATGTTACTACCACATTAGAGACATCAATCATGTGGTGTTTTGTATGGTAAGCTTCTAGACTTGCTTCAGTAGTTCAGTTGCTTGCTTGCTTACCCAGGTGACCAACACAAGTTACACAAGCAGCAAGGGATGCTATATTGCTAGTGCCAGCATGAATTATGGACAGGATGTGATAGTCTGATAGATATTTGGAATTAGAGTTAATGTTGCTTTTGCATTGCCATTGGAAAATGAATTATTTACTTATTTTCGGCAAGAATCACAAGATATATTACTAAAAAGAATAAAAAGATCAATTATAAAATTCGGTCAATCGGACAAAATCGGTCAACCGGGTTCGGGTTCGGGTTTGGCAAATGTGTCCGAATTAAAATTTGAACAGGGTTAGGGTTTGAGATTTTTGACCGAATACCGAATTGACCGAACCCGATAAGACCCGAACCCGATTTTTTGCCACCCCTAATGATGTAGATTTCGTCCCAAATCTTCATCATGGGAACCAAGTGCTTGAATTCATTCAAAGGGAGCTTAAAACACTCACACCTTTCACACGTCCAAGTGAATTCTTCAAGGGTGGATCGGTCATTTGTTCTATATCACAAGATCCTTGAAGATATTGAAGAAGTAATCCAAATACCAAATAATCTACATCAAAGAAGCTACACATGGGTTTTTGAATCTTGAAGATTAGACAAGTATTGAAGGAGTTATAGTCTTTTCTTTATAGAGTTGTATTTTAGAGCTTTTATGATGTAATAAATGTGTAGGATGATGTCAGCCCTAAGAGGCCTTAATCTTGTTTTGTACACGCCTAAAGGGGGGCCTCATTACTATAAATACCACTTAGGGTGCTTTGTAATCACACATTATTCAATACAAAATACAATCAAACACAACATGAAGTTGTTTCTCTCTAACTTTTGCTAGTATTCTCGTTTCTCTTGAGGGAAATTCGTCCCTATTGTCTTCTTCTAGCCTTGGGTGGCGTCCTTGGTGGTGATAGGAAGAAATTGAAGCATTCTTGAAGGTGGTGTGCCTATATCCTCCAAGATTCTTCAAGTGTCATTCATATCATTCATATTATTCCATTCGTTCGTTCATCCATTCCAAACGACAATCATCATTCCAACCATCTTTGTTTGATCTTTCAAGTGTTGATCAACATAGATTCATCCAAGCATCAATCGTTCTTCATACATTCTTCAACAAACGTTCATCCATCATCATCTTGGTAAACGATTCATCATCTTTTCGTTTATCATACATCCTTTTTCATTGAATTTAGTTGAACTTTGAGAACTAAGAGTTGAAGATTCTTATCTTGGTTTTTAAAGATCCTAAATTCTAGTGTAATGTGATCATCCCTTGATCCATTATACATTTTGTTTACCATCTAAAATAACATGGTCATACTTGGTCAATACAATAATACCACAGTTTATCATAATTATAAACTTTGCTAAATTAATACTTAAAGCAATGATATCAATCAAGAATATATCTATTTATCTCACTATGAGATAAAAACAAACATAAAATATAGCAATAATAACATTTCCAACAATTGTTTAGTGAATAAAAGGAAAATTGGAATCTAATAAACCAAAATTTATGTCCATTTTGATCTAAGAAACCAAACTTAATTTTTTATTAATGACAAACTGTACTTAACATAATATTTTTCTTAGTGAACCTCCACCGATTTCCGGTTACCAAAAAAATGACATGGAGGTTTTTTTGATGATTGAAATGAACCTAATTGAAATTAATAATGTGTTGGAAGAAAGGTTCGAGCAACTGTTGTCTGAAGTTACAAGAATGAGAAATGAATTACAGAGAATGAGGGATGAGAGTCAAAACTTTGAGCATCTGGATGAAGAAAATGTGAGGCTCGGAACCAAGCTTGATAAGGAGAAAAGGAAGAGGAAACCATTTTCATTTTCCTTTTATTTTTTGCCTATAAAACACTCCACATCAGCAAAAAAAAACCTCCATGTCATTTTTTCGGTAACAGGAAATTGGTGGAGGTTCATTAAGAAAAATATTATGTTAAGTACAGTTTGTCATTAATAAAAAGTTAAGTCTGGTTTGTTAGATCAAATGGACATAAAGTTTGGTTTATTAGATTCCAATTTTCCTGAATAAAATAATGAAATACATGACAAATTTAATATTACTTATTTAATATACTCACAACAAATTAAAATAGTAAAAAAATTTAACAACAACATTTGCATCAATCATATTCAATCATGACCATATATAATAATAATAATAATAATAATAATAACAATAGTAATAATAATAATAATGAAAATAGTATTTTAAAAAATAATATTTACAATAAAATAAAATAAAATCACGATTAGAACGACTAGTTGGAGTTTGAAAACAAAAACCTCAATTTTATTTTTATTTTTTTGCAAGAAAAGACAACACAGTCTAGAAATACAACAAATAACACCAATAGAACTAACAGACAGAACTAAACATAAACAAGAACGCAAATCTAACGATCCACTCCATAACGCCGCCGCTTCGCTTGTTTCGCTAAGCCATGCGTTTGTGGAACATCCCCATCCTGAATTCGGACGCGATAGCTGCCATGCCATGACGTGCTGGCTTGAACTTCTTGTTGACATGAAGCTGGTATTCAACCACAATTCCCAAATTATCCTTCCTCTTCCTACTCCTCAATTCCTACCTGTGAATATGTATATAATTCGTCCCAAGCCTGATACACTTGAAAGTCTTCTTGCCCTTCTTCAAATGTGAGTAGGTAGATCCCTTCCCAAGATTGTTGCGGTGATGGATCCTCCTACCCTGTTTCCTGCTCTCTAGGTTAGTCTTACCTGAAAACCGAGCCCAGTCCCTCTTGCGAATTTTCGGTAAAGGGCGATGCTTGTCGAGAGTCTTGTTCGATCTTGGAGTGATATTGCAGCCAAAAGCAAACTCTGAAGCTTCAAGAGTTGTTGTGACAATCCTACTTTCGTCCATGGCACACTCTTTCTCCCCAATGTCTAAATGCTCAAATGCAGTAGGCTTGGCAATACTTTTTGAAGGTAGCATTTTCGGTTTTGCTTTGACTTTGACTTAAAAGTCAGACTAAGGGGGTCAAAAACATCGAAATGATTTCCATTGAGCAGTCCTTCATACGCTTCAACGTTCAAGGACAAGATTTGACCATCCAGTCGTTTTGAGAACTTGAGCCTTGACTTGACTTTTTTAACGACGCCTTCCAAGGAAGGGGCGTCTGCCGGAGATTCTATAGAGCTACAACTAGCCCTATCCTCCACGCATGTCATGGTTTCTTTAATCACAACTAAAGGACAATTATGTGACTTAGTGGGACCTTTTGATATCCCTGGGTGGTGTTTTTATCAATCACCCCTTCTTCTACACGCTTCTCCTCTCTTCTCTCATTTCTTCTTCCATGAACCTCACCTGATTGTATCCTAATAGCCTTTGGGCCTACCTCCATCTCATCTTCTTTCCTTAGGTCTTTAAACTGAGCAACTTCATCAACTACCATATGGTCAAGAGTCCCCTCCTTGTCTTCCTCCTTTCTTCTCCTTCCCTCCTTGGAATTTCCCTCCACCTCTATAGTTGTTCTTCAATTCTTCGTATGTAATTCCTTCTTGACCTTTTGAAGCTCCTTAAACACTTCTGTATTGTCCGGGTCTAACTCCAATGCCCGTTCCAGACTTTTAATGGCTTCTTCCATGCGGTCGAGATTCACCAAGGCTATAGCTCGTCGAAAAAAGGCCTTAACATTTAAAGGATCAAATTCAAGTACACTTTGACAGAAAGGGAGGGTTTGATTGCTTCAGACTACAGGCTGCGAAATTCAAGCTGAGAAAGGTACCCACTTCCACCATCAAACTAGCGTCTTCTTCGCACAATGGTTCCCCAGCAACGAGGAACTGAAAGGCTGCATCATACGTCAAGGATGCTTTTTCAAAGTTCTTCTTCCTAAAAAGCTGATTTCTTTCTTCTTTAATCTCCATCGTTTTAAAGATGGCGTGTCTAGGATGTGGCATGGAAGCCACAATCTTAAGGACTTCCTCATCAATTTCATCCGCCATTTTTAGAAGAACAAACAAGGCTAACTATAAAAACTTTTGTGACAGGATATGAGGACCAGCTACTACCAAGTGACTGTAATTGTAGAACTCCACCGAAACGAGCTCAAACGCACCAACCTCCAATTTTCAAACACCTACTTAACAGGAAAAGTGAAGACCAACTCCTAACCTCCAGAAACGATTAACAAAAGAAAGCACCAATACTATTAGCAAGACCCAAATTACTAGCTAAAACACAATACTTCTAACTAAAAGAGCAGCAAAGGAGAAATGATTAGCCTGAGTGGAGCACATGAGACATACATGCTATAGCATCTGGGGCCGATGATGACTAGCATTCCCAGCAATGGCTCCTGAAGTGCACCTTCGTCGGAGAAAACGAGGCCCTCTGGTGACCGACTGCTTTTCTGGCACCGGTCTTTGAGAACGATTGTTGGCCGTCAACTCTCGGATCCACCAGCACTACACAGATATCCCTACTCTCACCGGCGACACACACAAGGCAACACCCTTTAGAGCCTAGTCTAAAACTAAAAACTAATGTGATGAATGGACAGATCGGGGAGCGATGGTGCCGGCAACGGCCTTTACCCGGCCATCACCGGCACCGACGAGCCGCTTTAAATGCCGAGGAGGAAGGTAGTTGGGAGGGTTTAGAGAGAGAAAACGCAAAAATTCTATTCCAAGTTGAAATCGGCTAAATGATATTTGTTATGACAACAAAATGTCAAGGCAACAAAAAACCTCAATTTGGAGCAGAGTAGAAGATGAAATACGGCAGTGAAAACTGAAAGACGGTGACGCTCAGTAACGGAGATTACCCAATTACCCATCACTTCAAAGATCAAACCCCAGGAAGCATAATTATCATAATCCTAATTCTTTTGTCGTCTTCTGCAGATAGGACAAACAAAGTTAAAAAAAAAGGAAAAATTGAAAAAAAAATGTATGGCAGCTGGAGAAGCAGTAGTAGTCAGGGATCGGAGCGGACTCCTTTAATCGGTCAGCAACGTCACACTGTGGAGCGCTTGATTTTCGGGCGGAGCCGGTCATCGTCAGCACCTGCCTCCGTCGTCCTCCGCATGGCCACCGCCGTACCTCCACCCTCTCGCTCTGTCCTCCTCGGCGTCGACGTCGGCACTGGCAGTGCCCGCGCTGGTTTGTTTGATGACAAAGGCAAGCTTCTTGGTTTTGCCAGCAGTCCCATTCAAATTTGGAAGGAAGGTGATTGTATTGAGGTCAGACTTTGTAACTCTTAATCAACCATTACCATCTTCAGTTTTCTCTGACATTTTTTTCGTTGTCCTTTGGTTTCATAATTTTAGGATTTTCTTGTCAAGTAATCTGTTTACTAACTTTGGAACAGCAATCATCCACGGACATATGGAATGCTGTATGTACATCTGTCAAGTCAGCTTGTTCCCTTGCTAATGTTGATGGAAAAGAAGTAGTGGGGATTGGATTTACAGCAACATGTTCCCTTGGTCTGTAAAGTATCCATTGATTACATCTTATTTGAGGGTAATTATCTCTGAGCACTCTTTATTCATGTTCTTGAAATTAGTTTTTCTCTTTTTATTGCAGTTGCTATAGATGATGATGGCTCCCCAGTTACTGTTTCATGGAGCGGTGATTCCAGAAGAAATATCATAGTGTGGATGGATCATAGGGCTGTAAAGCAAGCAGAAAGAATCAATGCCTCAAAATCTCCGGTATTGCAGTTCTGTGGGGGGTCTCTTTCCCCTGAGATGGAGCCACCAAAGGTACCTTTGTGTTCTTTGTATAATCTGCAGCATTATCCAAGACCTATGCGGCCAACAATACATATAAACAATAAAACAATAGGCATGATTGCATATGTACACTGAAGTTGCCATGATGGCGTCGCATTCAGCAGTATGTGCCATTTTCCATTAGTATATGTAAACAATAGGCATGATTACATGCAGGCAGACACCGATATTTCTTCATCACCCTTTAGAAAATGTAGATCATTAGGTTTCTGTGTAGACTGATTTGCTTTATCACCTCTATCAAAGAAGAAAAATACTATGGCTGACTGATTGAAGGGCTGCATTTCTGGACTGATATGTGAGCATTATCAGTAGGGAAAAGCAAAAGCTGAAATATTCAATAATGAAGAATTTATTAAGTTTGCTGCATTGTTGGGTGGAGTGTTAGAGTACATCTCAACTTTAATAATGTCTTTTAAGACCAGAAACAAACTCCTGAGTTTTCAGGTGCAAACGTTCTTATCATTCCTTTCCAGGCTGAGCAATTGTAGTGCACGATCTTGACTGCAAAAGAATCGTGTATTGGATTTTGAAGATATCATTGAAAGCAATGAAATTATTCGTTCAGCATGGTGTGTAGTTCAATCAAATTGCTAATGAACAGCAACTTGAACTTTTAAAAGAGCTCCTTTGATACATATGCAAGGGGGAAAGAGAAGGGGAGAAAAGGGACTTTTGCAGGTGTGCACCTATTAGCACGAGTGAATTGTGGCAATTTCATTTGTCAAGTCTAGAATTTCTTGGCACCTAAACAGTTTTGGATTTGATTTGGACGCTACTATGCTAGCAAAAAAGGGAATCAATGAATGTGAAACAGGTTTGCTGAAAGCCTTTGTTTGTTTTCCATTTATAGGCTCTTTTGCATAAAGCTCCAAATGATTTTAACATTTGACATACATAATGCGCTACTATTTGAACTAGATGATTTCACAAGTTGATTCCATTGTTTTTGTAAGCCTCTTGCTTAGTGGGACATCCTTTCCTCTTATCTTTTGATCTTGTTAGGTGAGGTGGCTGCTAGATAAACTCACTAATGTGCTAAAATCAGATACTTGATAAAAAGGTCAAAATTAGCACATAGAATAGAATATAGTCCCACCCCTCCTCCTCATAGAAATAGACCAGATTATATACTCATCCAAAGGGAATTATAATTTTTTGGCTAAAACCACATGAACCGGTGCCAAAGAATTGAGGGCTAATAGTTGATGTGCTTAGCAGTTGAGTTTAAATGGAGCTTTGTTATTGAAAATAGTTTCCTTATAAGGTGTCCCTATTTGATGCATTGGGTCCGAAAATTGCCACGACAACTGTTAGGCCTCAGATAGGTCTACCTTTAGTTCCATACCTTTTTTTTTCGGGATATCTGGACTCATGCTTTAAAATTAATAAAATGGTGTCAATGAAAATATTGCTGGCATACATCTGAAATAATACCAAAACTTTTGGTTAAAATGATTAAATTACAAATATTCATACCAGTGACATTCTAATTCTGCTTGTCAAATGATTGTCATATTTCTATATAGTGGACAAATGAAAGAGCCGCTTAAGCATGCATATTAGGTTATGTAATCTTTGGAGCTCACCTATATGGTTCCGTGCTCGCGATTCAATTTTTTTAAAGGATTATTGGGCGATAATACACTGGATTTTAGGGGTATTGGACAATAATGCACTGAATTTTTTTTTGGATTCTAATACACCGAACTTTGAGGGTGTTGGACAATAATGCACCCGGAACAATTCTGTTGGTGGTTGACGCGGTGACTGTCCTACTTTGAGGTGTTGTTTTTCTTTTCTTTTTAATAAATTTTTGTTACCATATAAGAAACTACACATAAGTAGAATGACTAATATATATTTTCTAAAAAAAGAAAAAAAAAACGAAACCTCAAAGTAGGACAACCACCAGCAGAATTGTTCCGGGTGCATATTGTCCAATACCCTCAAAGTTCAGTGTACTAGAGTCCAAAAAAATGTTTAGTGCATTATTCTCCAATACCCCTAAAGTCCAGTGTATTATCATCCAATAATCCTTTTTTAAATGATGAGGTTCTGCAATTTGAGTTTAACTGAATAAATTTCATGCAATTGTTTGAGGGTCTCTCATCAAAATTGCATCAGTTGTAGCCCTTTTCAGTTAATATCGATTTGATGAAAACTGCTGTGCTAATGGTGTATTATGTAATTTCTCCCTTCAATTGTCATCAACTGTAAGTTTAAGTGATTTACAGAAATGCAGGATTCAGACACTCAGCTTAGGGGAGCCCAGGCATAAGTCTAAACTGTAAATTTAAATGATGTGCAGAAATGCAGGATTCAGACACTCAGCTTAGGGGAACCTAGACATAAGTCTAAATTACCCCATGGAAACTGGATTGCCTGAGAAAGTTGATGTGATAGGGTTTGAGCTTTATGAATCAGTTAGCCTACTGGGCTAATGGGATGCACCTTTTAGAACATAAAGCACCTTATCCACATATATCTTTTCCCATTAATATATATATTTTTTTGAAATGGCACTATGTAGAAATATTTACCACATAATGAAAGAAATATATTGGAGACAGAGCTGTGGAAATCATGTGCCCTTTTTTGACTATAGTGCTTCATATTGATTCACACCATGAATTGTGATGATTTGATCAGAGTCCAAGGGTCAATCTACCTTTAACCTAAACCATAAATTATTCGGTTGATCAATTTCTGTAACTTTGATATGATTTTCCTACTCAAAATCCTTGTTTAATTCCTTGAAATTTTGGTCAGTTCAGATTTTTGTCGTTTTTGCCTAGTTTTCTTTTGCTCTGAACAGAGATCTTATTCATAGTCAGCAGGAGATAAAGTAATATGTTTGTTTGTTCCTAGGTCAACATTATAAGAGTTTGGAACAAGGTTATAATGTTGTTCATAGTTCTGTTCTGCAGCTTCTGTGGGTGAAAGAAAATCTTAAAGAATCCTGGTCAATGGCATTTCGGTGGATGGACTTGAGCGATTGGCTGTCATATAGGTAATTTATACTTGGCTGTCTTGTCTTAATATTCTTTGCGCATATGCCTGAATCTAATTGATTCAATCTCTCTAGGGCAACTGGTGATGATACTAGAAGCTTATGTACTACTGTTTGCAAGTGGACTTACCTGGGTCATGCACACCTAGAGCAACTAAATGAGAAAGATTCTCGTGATATGGAAGCTTGTGGTTGGGACGATGAGTTTTGGGAGGAGATTGGCTTGGGTGATCTGATTGATGGGCATCATGCTAAAATTGGTATCCTTCATGCTTTCCTTACGTGTGCTTAATGATAGTAATTCATTTTGCGCTCTGTTTTATCCTAAAACTTTAATATTAAGCTCTCTGGAGTCTGGACCCCACCATCTTGCTGCAAACATAAATACTTGGTAAATCGCAGACAAATTCGTGGGCAAGTTTCAAGGGTTATAGTTTTTCATACTGCCGCGTGATCAATTAGATTTTTTGAGAAGCTCTCTAGCTTGCTGAGCTGCATGCATTTGGATCTGTTAACACCCTTTGTGGTCTTGTTGTTTATCGTTTTCCTTTACAAAGAGGTTTGAAGATTGTATTAAAATATCAGTTAGTTTTAAATAAGCAGTTGCGAAGGGAAATTAGTGAGGTATGATTTCTGGGAGATTCTACCATGATTGAAATTGTTGTAACTATGGTGGTTAAAAAGTATATTTTACTTTAAAAAGCTAAAATTAATATATATTGATCAAAGTGACTTGTTGCAACAAATAATGCTATTCATTGAGATACAACTTTTTTACAAAATTTAATATTTTTAAGGAAATTCTATCATAATTAATTTTTTTTCAACTATTATAGTTAAAATGTATAACCGTTTATTCTACCTTAAAAAATTAATATCAATATTTTTTGATCAAAGTAACTTGTTGCAACAGTTAATCGTAATTATTGATACATAAATCTTTTTAACGGATGATATTTACTTTAACTAAATTAACAGTAAGGAGCTTTTAACTACAGTAGTTGGAAAAAAAAAAAACTATGGTAGAATTTTCAGTCATTTCCACATGGAAAAATGATTTGTTTACTATCTTTCTTTCCTCTTCAGAAAAGGATAGACAACTTCTCCAGTTCTCCTTGTCAGTTACTGCTAATATCTATAAGTCACTTGTGATCTGTATTTTAAAAATCCTCCATACACATGCCTATTAAGCCCTTTTTACTCAAATTCCTTGGTTTACAAGGATCATTTCCCCCTGCACAGAGCAATTTGCGTAATTCAGACCAAATGTTGAAGGATTTTCTTGATATTTGCCTCTTGTCCGTTCTACTGTCAACAGCGACAGATGACAATACAAGAAATCCATCTGAAATTTCTCTTTTGATTCTTGAACATCACCTGCAATGTCTGTTTTCAGCTGCTCCTTTCTTTCTGATATCTTTTGTCTTCTATTGATGGGTATGTTTTTCTTTCCATATGTCTTGAATGCAAATAACTGTGCGTCTAATGCAGAAGTTTTGACCATACCTATATTAATGTTTATTCTTGAATTGTCCGGTAGAATTATCTTGTGGCAACAAACTTTATTCTGCTTTGTGGAATGTCTACAGGTCGAAGTGTGGCTTTCCCCGGGCACCCGTTGGGCTCTGGTCTAACTCCAGCTGCTGCAAAGGCAAGAAATTTGTGCTGAAGAATTCATGTTGATTCAAGCGAAGCTTTTTGAGGTTTAATTTGACATAGTATATAGCTATAACACTTTGCTTTACGATATGATTTTCTGGAGTTTGTGCTTTGTAGGAACTGGGTTTGCAGGTAGGTACTCCAGTGGGAACATCTCTGATTGATGCTCATGCCGGTGGGGTTGGAGTCATGGAAAGTGTTCCTGCATCTGACTCTCAATCTGAGGGTATATATCTTGTTTGCTCCTCTAGCAAACATCTTAGCATGTACACTGTAATTTTCTTTCATTCAGATATACCTTCTTTGACAGATATTATGAAGTGTAAGGTTGTGCGCATCTTGACTTCTTCAGACCCAGAAGCAGGACTCTTCTGGGTGGTTGTTATTGCTGGTGGTGTCGTAATATACTTTGTCTAACAGGAGAAATGAAATTATGCAGCTGAGGATGAAGGAATTTGCCATCGTATGGTCCTGGTATGTGGAACATCTACTTGCCATATGGCTGTATCTCGAAGCAAGCTGTTCATTCCAGGTGTCTGGGGTCCATTTTGGTCTGGTACAGTTCCATTTGCTCAAGCTTCGCTGGCCTTCGTAGCTTCTTTGCTCTTCCTTTGTTGCCGAAGTCTTTTATATGTTGGAACCCATTTGCTACATTGGGAATATGGCAAGCTCAAATTAGACAATCCTTAAAGGAAACAAAATTTGCAACAGTACACAAAAAATGAAGCACTGATAAGTTTACTTCTCCAATAATATCTTCTAATGGGCTATTTTACGAAGCACATGCAAAACATGGGTCTGTACTAGTTTAATTTAATTGCATTCTTCTGTTACCTTGGTAAACAAATTTTGTCAAAACTCTGAACTGTCTATTAGCCAGCAGACATATATAATCCTCCCCCCTCTAAATGAAGTGATTTCTTAATTCTTTCAAGCTGAAGAAAAGGTTTACTTTTATTTTATTTTGTTTTATTTTGTTAGTGAGGAATATGTAACGAAATGAAGGCTGAATTTTCAATAGGGATGCTCCTTTTTTGGCCTCTACATTTTTGAAAATTTCATTTGTAGGATGCAGAAATACTGATAGGTTCTAGAAAGTTAAATTGTTTTTTTTCTAAAAAACAATTCTTGAACTCATCCTTATTTCTAGCTGCTCGAAATGTAATTTTCAAAAGTATGGGGACACAAACGGAATATCTTTTCAATATTTTTCTCTGGTTTTCCCAATGGATGGAGAAGCATTCATCTTAGTGGCCAAAGACTTGATTTTTGCTGCAGAGGGTTGATGATGCATTTGCTGTTTTGTATTTCCAGCAATGGTGCCTCACTACTGGCTTACAGAGGGTGGGCAAAGTGCTACAGGTGCACTCTTGGATCACATAGTTGAGAACCATATAGCTTCTCCTCACCTTGCAAATCGTGCTGCTTCTCAAGGTATGATTATTTTTTTCATCCTTATGGTATAGTGATTCGGCTTTTCTTTGCGTTTGTATTTTGTGAATGATGTTTTGTGAGGGTCATATTATTTCTCAGGCACCACAGTATATGCACTTCTGAACAAGATGTTAGAATTAATGGCGCAGGAGCAGAATTCTCCCTTTCTTGCTGCGTTGACAAAGGATTTGCATGTCCTTCCTGATTTTCACGGGAATAGGTACACATCCTTAATTTTTGTAATTGATTCTTAGTTGCTGCTATGCCCCTCCAGAGTTTGAGCTGAAAACGTTGCAATGGCTCAGGTCTCCTCTTGCAGATCCTTTATCGAAAGGGATGGTCTGCGGTCTCACACTTGACACCAGTGAAAAGCAACTTGCTCGTCTATATCTGGCTACTGTCCAAGCAATTGCTTATGGCACTCGTCATATTGTAGAGCATTGTAATGGTCATGGTCACAAAGTAAGTCACATACCTTTGTTGGATCCACCAGTGATCTACTTACTTTTGGAAAGAAGGGGGGGGGGGGGATTTGAACTCTTAGGGTTTGGGTCGCTTGTATATCTTTTTGTTGTACACTGCTTAAGTCATAGTTCCTCGCACCTCGCTATATCAAATTGTTTTTGGACTGATTTCGTGAAGGCCTGAATATGTAGGAAACACTTGAATAATTTAATGTCTCCATTTCTTTGTCAATGGTACTGAAATCAATTGTAAGCTGTAGCACTATGCCTCCATTATTGGAGCTATGCAGGTGGAAACTAGAAAGTGTGTATGTGAGCCATGTAATGTATGGATTACTGTTCGGTTATAGTAAGTTGGGTTTTATAAGGGTTGTCGTATCCTCGGGGATGGTGTTTCAGGTTTAGGTAATTTGTTTGGTAAGGTTCAAAGTTGAAAGCAGTAAATAATGAATTAGACAAGAACTAACCTAAACATGAAGGAAATTAAAATTGCAAAGAAAACTCATAACTAAGAAAGCAATTAAAAGCAATGAATATAAAAACTGAATTGAATACTAAATTTAAGACAGAAAACATTAACCTGAATTACTTTGCTTTGCTTCTAGAACTCAAATCACGAACTTCCTCCCGAACAAACAAGAAAGGTGTGATTTGGATTACTAAGACTGCCTGAATCCTCCTGTCACTAAAAAGTGGAATTTGTGTGGAAACTAATACTAACAAAATTGAAATCGTGAGAAATTGAAAGGTAAGGTTGCTTTGAATTAAATTGCAGAGAAAAAGTAAATTACAATGAAAGGACTAGAGAATAAAACTAAAACTAAAACTAAAACTAAGGAAAAACTAACTTGTCTCTCGTATACACAAGGGGGCTTTATATAATGGAAGTAAAAAGAACAACGGAAACCCTACGCGTGAAAACGGCGACGCCTTAATAATTCAGACGCTGGTAGCATGGGTGGAGACGCTGCGAGCGTCTACTGTACATCTTGACTTTCCGAGACCAGGCGCTCGTAGCGTGTGTAACGCCCCGGCCCCCTCCCGGGCCACAGACATTACCGATAATTGCTTCAAGGATCGTTGACTGGCCCCACAAATCACCACGAGTCTTTCCAGCGTGCTTCGTACTCGCTCATACGCTGCCTGGGAAAACTTCCCAGAAGGTCACCCATCCTTTTGACTACTCCCAGCCAAGCACGCTTAACTGAGAAGTTCCCAACGGATGAGCTACCATAAAAGAAGATGCACCTTGGTGATATAAGTAGTCATTTCAATCCTTTAAAGCCACACTTTAACCACATATCCGGGGTATTACAATCACTCCCACTTAAGCGCACAACGTCCTCGTTGTGCCACAATCCCATCTAGAATCTTTGCCCACTAGGTGACTGCTCATGGCTCTCCTGTCCACTGGCGCAGTTCACGGTCGTGGGTCGGCTCTGATACCATCTGTAACGCTCCGGCCCCCTCCCAGGCCACGGACATTACCGATAACTGCTTCAAGGATCACTGACTAGCCACACAAATCATCATGAGTCATTCCAGCGTGCTTCGTCCTCGCTCACACGCTGCCTGAGAAAACTTCCCAGAAGGTCACCCATCCTTTGACTACTCCCAGCCAAGCACGCTTAACTGAGAAGTTCCCAACGGATGAGCTACCATAAAAGAAGATGCACCTTGGTGATATAAGTAGTTATTTCAATCCTTTTAAGCCACACTTTAACCACATATCCGGGGTATTACAGCGTGCATCTGTGTCAATTCTTGCTCATGGGAGGCTCACTCTTCTAAGTTACTTGAGCGCTGGGAGCGTGGCTTAGTACCCCCTGGTGGCGTCTAATTACCCCCTGGTGGGGGGTCTTGGTCCTGATCTTTCTTCCATCTTTTCCATTATTTTCTTCATTTCTTTCCCCATTTTTCTTGGGTTATGTGGATTTTGATAAAATCCTGCAAAACGCACCAATATCCAAACCAAGTGAAGGAATTACAGACAAAAATACTCAATTAATGGTGTCAATTCGTCACGAAATGAGACCGAACAATTACCAAGTCGATGCCTTTTTGACCTCTGATATTCAGATTAATGGGTGATCGAACAAGAAATCCTGTAAGCTACCAAGTCAAGTAGGAGACTCCTATGTAACAACTATATGGTCTGTTACTGTTATTATTGATCTCTTTATTGGTCAATAGAAGTTTTTGTGCGTGATATTAGGACTACTGAGATCACTGATACAAGCCTACAGTATTCCTATGATATTGTATTGTGTGTAGAATATGTAAATAATGGCAAAAAGGATAAAATATAGTTTTCCATCTATTTGGTCTTTGCTTGGAGTAGCAATCTGATAAAAGACCGAGGAGGTGACACGGATGGTCAACAGTGAGAAAACTTTACATGGCTTTTAAAATGTAGAGCTAGATTGATGTAAAAACAGGCATTGTCTATACTGTTGGTAGCATCTGAGATCAAAATGAGAGTCCTGAAATCCTTACCTCTTGCCAGCATGGACGTTACCTTCTTCTCAAAGTTAATCTATTGACAATAGAAAAAGGCATCAACTTTCCGTCCAATTCTTAGCAGGATTACGTGAATTTTATCACGTTGTAGTTCAAGCGGAGGATCTAGAGTTGCCAACTTTTGCACTGCAGAATTTTGTTGGAAATCTATTAATGATTTAGATAAGCAAGATTGCCTATGATGACTGATTGCATAGGTCTGGATAAATTTTCTATTGACAAAGGGTGGAGTTGAAGCTGGGGTTTGCATATGGATCAATGGACAGTCATTCGTATTAAAAACACAAAACCATTAACCAATGCTACAGATTAGGACTTGTCTGGGTAGTCATTCTTAGTGTTGTCTACTAGAACATTTTCCTATATTTGTCCATATGGAACTCTCCGGGTGCAGATTTCCATCTTTTTGCTTGCTGCTTATAGGGTTACTAATCCATGGAGTAGCAGACAACCTTACAGGAAGTTCTGACTTCTGAGTTACCAATTTTCAATTTCATCTCAAGCCTTGCATAGCTAATTCTATAGGTTTTGGATGTATTTAATTGAAGAGGTCTTGCTTTAGAAATGCCAATTGACCCAATAGTAGGTGGTATGCTTTTTATCATTTGACATTGCTCAGTTATATAGTTTGGGCAGTGAAATAATCTAAAGGATGTAAATGCTTTCAGTGTCCTCTATCTATACCATACACTGGATGCTCTTTTGCTTAGATATTCATGGGTTCAAAGGTTATCTTCTGTCACTATCTTTCTCTATGGCATGTTTGCTATGACTAAATTATTCATAGTTTGTTATTCTTGTTGTAACTGGTTACTTTCTGTGGTCATAGCTGCAACTAAACAATAGAGGATTTTTAGTATTTTAATGTGCATGAAGGAATCTTATTTCTGAGTACTTGCAAATATAGCCAATTTGAACTTAGGAAACATAATATACATTGTTCGGATTTCCTGAATTGTTATGGACACGAGAGAACTCCTAATTTTGGACTGAGCCTTTTGCCATCTCTTCTGGTTTCTCATCACAGGGGTACGCCCTCCCAACAGTTAGAGGGGAGCAGGGTGACCTCCTGCCCCCACCCGGAGATTATGCTTTCCTATTAAATGTATCTCTTTTCTTCTTGCAGATTGATACCCTTATAGCTTGTGGTGGACTGTCAAAGAACTCCTTGTATGTACAAGAACATGCTGATATTATCGGTCAGTTTCTACCCTCCAACACCTCCTCCTCCCTCAGGAAAGGTGGGGAGGTCAATGAAAGGAAAAGATCCATATGTGTTTTGTGAAAACTATCTCCATTTCTCTTCTAGGGATATTATTGTAAATTGTCTGGTCAGGATATATTGGGTTGAGATGGGTGGAAAATCATTTACACTGATTGATGTGTATATACTTTTCTTTCCTTTACTTTTTTTTTTTTTTTAATTTGGGGGGATGTTTCTAAAGCTCTATTATTAGCTGGTTGGGGATTTGTTTGAATTTGTTAATGCCATGATCAACATTGTCATAAAATTTTGTAGCTTTCCAGTCCTTGGTAATTAGCAGTTATGCTACGTTGAGATTAAATCATCATCTTAGTAGCAGGTTTTAGGTTTTGGTGTTTGTTGTACTTTACCTTCTCATTTTTGTTGTAGTGGCTATTTGTAGTGGTTTTGCTATGTTTATCTTTTGCCATTTCTAAGTTTTTATCCAAATGATAATCCAAAAAAAGCTGCTATTATTATTATTATTATTATTGTTATTGTTATTATTATTATTATTATTATTATTATTATTATTATTATATTTTGCTACATAGATATTATGAACTTTTTCTGCAGTACTTTCACTCTTGTAGAAAAGCTAGGCAGACCATGTAGATGGGTACTTGCATCATGCTCACTTGTATCTTTTGTACTAGGTGCTATTGCAATTGATCATTTATGGTTAGCGCACATGTGGTGGCACAATGAGATGTTGAAAAGGCAGATCTCTCATTTTAATAATACATTTTTTTTATATCTCAGGTTACCCCATATATCTCCCACAAGAAAATGAATCGGTGCTGTTGGGTGCTGCCACTCTTGGCGCTGTCGCGGCTAAAAAATTTCCTAGCCTTCATGAGGCCATGAAAGCGCTCAGTGCACCTGGCCAGGTAGACTATATCTGTATCACGTTTATAAACATTAAGGACCGATAACACGTAATCATCAAAGTTGTGAAGCTACTAATGTTCACCAGATGTTTGATAAACCAAATAGTGGTGCATGACCTTAGAGAGAGGGTATTCGACCTTTTAGATTCACTATGTTGTCGGGGAAGAAAGACTCCCTTTCTGGAAGCTTTGACATTTTAAACATTTTGATGTCTGTAGGGGCGACATTTTGAAATCATGGACTTTTCAATCTCACAGTTAACATACGAAGGGCCTGTGCTTTTCGTTGGTAATTTTAGTTGGCAGTTCAACTAGGTAATTTTGTCGATACTTTGGGAAGAAAAAGAACTATTAGGTTCAAATGGTTAAAATTGGTTAAGAGAGTCAGACTACTGGCCACTGTGTTTGAGTCATGCCAAATCAGGTTTTCTCTAAGTCTGGATTTGGCTCAGAAACTTAGGTACAGGCTTCTTGTACAAGTTCTAGTTCAGCTGCCACATATTATTCAAAGCAGTCTTTTTAGCTTATAGTTTCATTTTTCAAGTAGCATAGACATTTTTTTTTACTTATTCTTCTAATCTCGCATTTCTTGAATGTTGTAGATCATTCGTCCATCAGAAGATCCCAAAGTAAAGAAGTACCACGATGCAAAGTATAAAATCTTCCGTGATCTATATGAGAAACAATTATCATATCGATCAATCATGGCTGAAGTTTTTCCAGAGACGAGATGATGGTGCCTTTGAGCCATTGAGTTGAAGCTATTCGGCGTGTTTTACTAACTTTTGAGTTGAAGATATTCAATGTGCTTTTGGTGACTGGCACATCGCACACTACTTGTGCTAAGCTCCATAAAATTTTCAGAGTTCCATTTCCAAGATGGCATCTTTATCAGCAAATCTTCTCAGTTTTGTTTCCAAGCTGTTTCTTTTGAATTGGATTTTGTTGTTGGATGGCTTGGTCTGCTGGAATCACTTGGATGAACAAAGCTGAAGTAGAGGTGGGATCACTCGTGAATATTTTGGGGTTTAAGTTTCTTTTCTTTTTTATTTAACCGCTGATATTTAGTGAATGGCAAGTGGCAACATAAAGGTAAATAGAATTATCAAGGATGATGAGTTTCTATATGCCGAGCAGTGAATAAGGTTTTATGCAAGGGAATTTTACCATGCTGTAATCTCAATCAGCACCTTTCAAATTGTACATAGCTAATAATTTGGATAATGACATGTGTTTTGAATCTATTCAGTTAATAGCTATAATTGCCTATCATCTATGATTGTAATTTGTAATTAACTTGTTTTTAATAATTACGCATATTTATCATGTATAAAGTGCAACATTTATCGACTATACTAAAGACTATGCTGAAAATAATGATGATGGTTTAATCAATCATATAACCTACAACAAAGAAGGCACGTTTTATACATAATTTTATATTCATAAAAAAATATAAATAATTATTGGTTTTTATTCCCATATGAAAATGATTGGGTCCCTCTTAATTAAGAACTTTACAATTTTTTTAATAATGACGTGTGGCTTGGGCCATCTGAGTAGGACTAGACGATTGGGTTGGAGAGGAAGCAAAGTGGAACTTTAGAAGAGATGACTCTCGGCAAGATGAGTTGTATTGGACGGTGGCTCCTGGTGGGGGGATCTACCAGCTCATGGTGTCAGTCGTGGGTGCCTCTAGATTAGAGGTTGCAATGGATATTGGATTTGATCCATATTAAAGGACCCAGATTCGTTGATTCGGGATTCAATGCATCTAAAATTGAATTAGGATTTTAAATGAATATTTATTGGAACTTGAGATCTAGATTCATTTAGGATCCATAAGATTCATTTAACTCCTTATAACACATAGACTCACTTGAATTCCACCAACAAACCTTAGGGTGTATTTGATTGTGAGGAAAATGACATTTAAGGAAATAGTTTTCCAAGGGAAATGACTTTCCAAGGAAAACAACTTTCAATGTCAAATTTCTCTTGTTTGATAGGAGAGAAATCGTTTTTTGGAAACTAACGATATTTGTTGAATAAGTGGCGATATATATTACAAATGAAAATATTTGGAGCTCGAAATTCATATTTGATCTTTTTTCACTCCATGTATAATATCATAAAGTTTTAATTCAAAAAGCTCAATTTGAATTTTGCTTTAAAGTTTTAGCTAATTTTTGCGGCAAAAAATGTTGGTCTATGTGGCGATGAATGTTATCAAATAAAAATATTTTGAGCTCAAAATCCATATTTGAGCTTTTCCTAATCAATTAAATCATACTATAAAATTTCAAGACAACCCGATGAAATTGAATTTTGCATTTAAGTTTTAGTAAGATATAATAGCAAAAAATATCGATATAAGTGACGATATATGTTATATATGAAAATATTTGGAGCTTAAAATTCATATTTGAGATTTTTTTAATAAATTATTTCGTATTCTAAAGTTTCGAGAAAAACTGATGAAATTGAATTTTGTTCTTAAATTTTATTCATATTTAACAACAAAAAATGTTGACAAAAGTGGAAATAGATGTTACAAATGAAAATATTTGGAACTCAAAAGTCATATTTGAGTTTTTTTTTTTATTTTTTATTCCATACTATTAGACCTGTCAATTCGGTTGGTCGGGGGTATATCGGGCTCAGGTAAATACTGGGTCGGGTGTATTTCGGGTTCAGGTAAATACAGGCGATGTATTTTGGTTTTGGGTCAACCCAACGGGTTATGATTGTGACCTTTTTACCGTTTTTTCTTTTTAAAAAATGGTCTGTAAATACTATTTTTTGTACAATATACATAATAAAATATGATTATCTTTGAGTAACGATATTTTAACTTAAATTAGAGAAATAACAAATGAATAAGTTGCACTTATAGTTTAATAGTTAAAAATTACAATAAAAAGTCATAAATTCTATAAAGTTGAACTTAAAAAATTAAATTTTTTGAGTCAAACAGACGGGTCGGGTTTGACTAGTTCATTTTCGGATTCAGTGTATTTCAGGTTTAGTTGAGAAAATCATGTTCAAAACCCAGAAATTTCGGTCGGGCTTGGATCGGGTTATCAAGTCGGGTTATCAGGCCAGGTCATAAACTGCCAGGTCTACATACTATCATATCATAAATTTGAATCTTTTTAAGTTTTAGTTAGTTTTAGCGGCAAAAATTGTTGGTATATGTCGTGCTAAATGTTATCAGATAAAAATATTTTGAGCTAAAAGTTTATATTTGAGCTTTTTTTAATCAATTCTAACGTGTTGCAAAATTTCGAGCCAAATAATTGAAGTCGAATTTCGCCTTAAATTTCAGTTAGATTTAGCAGTGAAAATGCTAACTTCATGAATATTGTTATTTCTTCTCCTCTTTTTCACCCAAATAAAATATGTAAATATTTTCCCATTATTCTTTAAATATTCTCTCATCCCATCTATCATATTACAAAACAACATGGAGAAAGACCTAGTTAGATTATCCGACTAATCGTCCCACATCAGTCCTTGATCAAAGCTCCTCACATAAGGATTCATTTAATTTTGCAAGAGATGGATCTAATTGAGATTCATTAAGGATTCACATAGGATTCATGGATTCAATCTGAATCCAATGAATATAGATCGAATATGAATATGGATTCATATAATTCAAATTATTGAATATGAATCTTGATGAATCTGATCTAGATTCGACGCATCGCCATCCCTACTCCAGATAGGTGGATCCTACCTGTAAAGAAGGCCCCTTGCAACTCGGAGTGATAGTCAAAGGAACTTCCTGGCGAGTCCTTTGGGTGGCTTGGGACAATTGCATCGGGTAATTTTGAAATTATCCTTAATGACTGCTTTTGGCAGTTCGTGGTGCTTGCTCCGAGCGGCTACAATCCTGCGGGAAGGTCCCCTTGACGACTGCTTTTGGTGGCTTAGGGTGCTTGGTCTGGGTGGTTCCTTTCCCGCAAATAGGTCTCCTAGGTGAACTAAGGAGAGCCCATCCGACGGTCAAGTTAACAAAGAGAAAATATTGTCTTAGTGAAGTACATAGAGAGAAAGTAGAGTCACTTTACATGACTTATGAGATGTCCTAGTAAGCCTTGAGAGAAGGGTTTTGAAGTGTTCGTATGACAAGTGAAACAAGTGCATTGTAACATTAGTGATGCTGATATTAACCAAATAAACAAATCTCACTTCGTGGGATGGTCTAACTAATGTGTAAATATGATAAATACTTGCTTGGATTCCTTATTTATTATGTTTACATAGACATGAACCACTTTGTCATGTTAGGTATGTAAGTAAAAACTATTAAAATCTTCGACGATGTGAAATACATGACTTTGAGGAATTTGACTTTACGATCCTTTCATATTTGGGGAAACTGCATCACAAGTGAAATTTATGTCGCACCCAAGAAAAACAAGGTACACTTGAGATTGCCTTGTTGTCATGGTGATTGAGCTGAGAGGAACAGTTGACAAGCAATATACTTTTGCTCTTGCCTACCAAGAATCGGACATGCATGACCACTATTGCGTTGATTGATGATGTTGTTCCTGTATCTTTAGCATATGAAAGTGGATTTGTGGAAGAGATCAATCATATGATGAAAAGAATACAAATAAAGAACAAAAGAAAGAGGTGGATTCAAATGTGGATGAAGACGAAGATATAGATGAGAAGGATTCTGTATATGATGATGATGATGAGGATAATGATCAATAGAAGTTGTTTGTTAATTGTGTGTTTTCATTTGCTATTTCAAGTCATGTTTAGTGTGTGTCACTTGTTTAGAGTTTTCAAAAATTCCCATTATGTGTACGTCTCTTATGCGTTAAATGTCTACATGTTTTGCTTACTTGTGTGTGTTTGTACTTGCCTTGTGGTAATGTTGCAGGCAATGGTGAAGGCAAGATTTAAAGTCAGGAGTGTCAAAAATAAAATTTAATTAAAAAGATAAACTTTATCGAAACGAATTCTGAAAATTTAACATATCAAATAACACAAAGTTTAATGACTTTAGATTTGAAAAATAAAAAACCATGCCTTAAACATAAAGTTGTCCTAGACGAGTAATCATATCTTGATAGTAAATCATGATTTCCCCGTTGGTCACCTTATCAAAAAGATCATCTTCAAAATAAGTGACAACAATGTCACTTAAATTATCTATTATTTTGTTGCATAGTGAGGTCTTTATGACATTCATTCTTTCAACGCTTGTTGTGCAAACAGGTAAAATCAATGCTAATGTCACAAGCCAATATAGGTGAAGTAAGCTTAAGTTGAACAATTAACAATAAATTCTAAGAAATCAACAATATCAATAATGCAAACTCCATCTCACAACAATATTTAAATTTTAACCAAACAATCAAGTAACTAACCTAGATAATTTGAATTATGAATATTTGAACAAAATAAAGCCAAGAACCCAAATTATCTCATTCAAAAGTATGATTTCATCACTTAATTAGTAATTGAATACAAATTTAACCAAAATTAATAAATTATACATTATAACTTAGTAAATAGCTTACCTCAATGAAAGTGTTCCTTTGACATAGAGAATTTGGTGAATTTTATGACAGGGTAACAATGTGGAGGCGGTGGTCGATGACAGTGACAGGCGGCGGTTGAAAAGGGTTACTGCATGTGCCACACAACAACAATATGCAGTAGTAGGTCATTGATTGGAGAGACACGAGGCTAACTACTGAAGACTTTATGACGGTAGGCGCTACACGAACTAAAACGCTAGGCCAAAAAAATAAACTATGGTTAAGTTGGTAAAACAAAGCATCAAATCCCTGACTTTAAGAATAGCACACACATTCAAAGGTGTTGAGGAGAAACCATCCAACCACTTCATAACTTGTTGCCTATATTAATCATAATTTGCTATATATCTATTTTTAATTGTTAAATAACTCTAAACTATTTTTCTCCAAAAAAGTTAGGGGTGGGGGGTCAATTGACCCATGTTGACTCAAAGTGGCTTCGCCCATGGTTGCAGGACAGATACATAAAACCATGGAAACCACGTTAACATGGTCCATGTTGGACCAATATGTGTTAGGTTGACACGATTTGTATGGGCTATTTATCTCTTGGTTGTAACCTATGTGATCATGATCATGAGTTATGAGCATATATATGATTAAACAACCTAATTAAGAGCCTTTAATCACCATTCACCATTAAGGGTTAGAGTTATAATATGTGTGGCACTCCTCTGATCCTCCCTTATAAATAGCCTTGTTCAGTTGTTCAGTTGTTCTATACTATTGAAAGACACATCAAGTATCAAATGTATTATTTCTTTAGTGTTGGTCTACAAATATCTTGAGAAAGATACTGGTTGCGTTTTAGTGAGAAACAAGTTAAAATTGTGTTATAAATAAGGCTAATTAATTAAATTTTATTCTTAAGTTACATTACTATACAGTAAATAATTATTAAGGAGATTGTTCTAATTCACACCTTTATATCCAATGTAGCTTAGTGATTTCTATACATATTCCATCTTGTCATCATTTATATACTACAAGAAAACCAAGTTAATGTGATGAATAGAAAATTCATTTAGACTTCACTTTGTCAAACACTTAAACCCATTGCAAGCAGCGCAACACATTGAATAAGTCGTATATTGTTAAATTTCATGCATAAATGAAATTTTGAAAATAGATTTTTTCTAATCTCTTGTTTTTTTTTTTTTCCTTTTGCTTGACGCTATATATAGACTATAAATACACAAAGTTTATATGGGTAGCTATATACTTCTTGTCATGCTAGGGCACTATCCTACTCTAATTGTGAATTGTAATCTCTAACAAACTCTAAGAAAACATAAGCATGCCAGACTTTTTTGTTTAGTGCCCCGCCTCAAGTTGGAGCATGTAGATTAATAATGCCCAACTTAGACTTAAGATATTGAAATTGGACTCTTCCAAGTCTTTTTGTAAATGAATTTGTGGGTTGCTTAACCATTGAGATTTTGGCCCACTTAATAATGCATGCTTGTACTTTTTTTGGGAACAAAATGACAATCTATCTCAATATGTTTTGTTATTTCGTGATAGATTGGATTATTTGTGATATATTGAGCATAATGATTATAGCAGAACTGCTTCATTTTCTTGTCATAAAAGACATCTAGAGAGGCAAGAAAGTGCGCAGCCCGATCATCTCGCTTTTAGCATCGACAATAGCTTGGTACTCTGCTTTTGCTATTGTGTGGGATATAGTAGTTTGCTTATTAGTTTTTTAAGAAATAGGTGAACCACGAAGTTTGATGAAATATTCTGTTAGAGATTTGCGGGAGAGAGGACAAGCTCCCCAATCTGAATCACAATAACCTACTAGCTGTAGGTTAGACTCCTTCAACAACAGAGTCGTTGGCCTGCAAAACTCTTAGCGTAGCGAACTACCCTTTTTGCAACGTCCTTTCTTTTGAGGTCTACATAAACTAAGATAGAATATGCACAACGTAAGTTACGTGAGGTCTATTAATAGTCAAGTAAATGAGCTTCCCAACCAGACATCCATATTGAAAGGTTTCAACTAAAAACCTTGAAAAGAGAGAAGAGAAGAGAAGAGAAGAGAGAAACAAGCTGCCAATAATCGATGTATTCCCTCAACTCTTAATTACAAAGAGAAACAAAGTCCTCCTTAAATAGAAAGGAGGAGAAGAAGAAAGAGTGAAAAAGAAACAACAAGAAAGAACAAGAAAAAGAAAAACTTAACAAACCTAACTAACTACCCTAAAAATAGAAAAATAAAAAATACATCAGTACATACATATATACTAACACCCCCCCTCAATTTGGTGGTTTATAAACCCCCAAATTGCCAAGAATAGTATGATGTTGAACCCCTATTAATGGTTTGGTAAGAAGATTTTCCAATTAATACTTAGTAGATACATGTGTAAGAGTAATCAGTCCTTCCGTCAACTTAGATTGAACAAAATGACAATCTAACTCAATGTGCTTTATTTGATCATGAAAAACTGGGTTCTTTGCAATGTAAATAGCAGCTTGGCTATCATATTTTATTGGTATAGGTATGTGTTAGAACCCCTCAAGGATATTGATAAACTCAGGCTCAAGGACCTTGGATCTGAATCAGTTTTGAATGAAAGCCCAAATTCGAATAGCTAGAAAAGATATGATGCGCATGGAAAGATTCACATCTTATTCTATGATTGTAGAATCATTCTCTGTGCAAAGGACATTGGCCTATGCAGGATCAAGGAAGTTTGCCTTGCCAGCAGCAAGGACATTCTGCAAGACAGAAGGACAAAGATTACAAACAACAAGGAATATGTTTTGAGCAAAAAACAAACAGGGAAGTTTTATAGAATATACTCTGGGAAGATTTGGATTTTATTCCTCTCCTAATTAGATTAACTAATTGCTACCTTCTTATTTCAGGAAAGCCTTGCATGAAGATATGATTTCCAGAATCTGCATCAAATATGGAAGGCGCCATCTAAGGAAGCTATCAAGAATGGAAGGAAGAAAAGCATCAATCTTGGACAATTCTCCAACGGCTCATTACACCCAACCAGCAACATAAATAGAAGACTTGGAAGATGAAAGAGATAAATGATTCCATGGAAGAAATCGGGTGTTCAAAATAGAAATAGTGTTTTCTATTTTGTGTTCTTGCGAGATTTGGTGATTGTGAGAAGTTGAGTGTAGTCAATCCTTAACGGATTAAAGGTTGATTGATGCTTGTGAAATCGATTCCTAGACGGACTTAGGATCGATTGAGAGTAAACACCAAAGGGTGAATTTGGTGTGTGTTGTTATTCATAAAATAAGAAGCGTCCTCTACAAGACGCTCAGTTCTGTGTACAACCTAAGGACATTCATCTCAGGTTGTATTACTTCATTCTGTTTCAATATAATAAAGGAAGTTGTTCAGTATACGCTTATTGTCCTTTATCTTTTTCCTCCATCATATTGAATCTTAATCTAGTTAGATTAAGAACCTAACGTCCTTTACAAGTGATTATTTGTGCAGAAATTTTCATAACCCTATTCACCCCCCTCTAGGGTTCTTTCAGTATGATGTTGGTGACACATAGCTCATGTAGAAGTCTTGACATCCATGCTAGCTCAGCAGTTAACCTTCTCAGGCTCCTATATTCTGCCTTAGCTGAAGATAAGCTCACTGATTGTTGTTTCTTTGATTTCCATGAAACCAAAGTATTCCCTAAAAAAACAACAAATCCACTCATAGACCTGTGAGTGCGAGAACAAGCAGCCCAATCAGAGTCACAATATGCAGAAAGAGTAAGGCTAGAATCAGTACTTAACAAAATGCCAAGAGAGACCCTTCCCTTCAAGTATCTAAGAACATGGAGAGCAGCTTTGTAATGAGGTACTCTAGGAGCCTGCATGAACTGGCTTAAATGCTGAACTGCAAAACTGATGTCAGGTCTAGTATTTGTTAAAAAATTTAGTTTCCCAATTAACTGTCTGTAAAGAGTTGGACTGTCAAGAAGCTCTCCTGAATCTGGAGACAACTTTTGATTCTGATATAATGGAGTAATCACAGCAGTGCTAGATTCACACTCAAACTCATGTATTAAAGCCTTTGTAAATTTCTGCTGAGTGAGGAGAAGCCCTTTTTCAGTTCTCAGAACCTCAATCCCTAAGAAGAAATTCACTTGTCCTAAATCTTTGATTCTGAAAGTGGTGTCAAGATATTGCTTAATATTTTGTATTTCAACAATGTCACTCCCAGTTAGCAAAATATCATCTACATAAACAGCCAAGAAAACAACCAAATCATCATTTTTCTTGAAAAATAGAGAATAATCATTTTGTGAATGAGAATCCCCCCTCTTGTATAAGGTCTCAGCAAGCTTGGCATACCATTGCCTTGAGGCTTGTTTGAGACCATAAAGAGACTTGTTCAGCCTACAAACTGCATTAGGAATATCAGTGTCCAAACCTGGGGGCACCTTCATATAGATCTCCTCCTTTAAATCCCCATGGAGAAAGACATTATTTAAATCCAATTGATGCAAGAACCAACCTCTTTTCACAGCTATTGCCATAAGAATTCTGATAGTGGTCATTTTTATCACAGGAGAAAAAGTATCTGTATAGTCTATTCTTTCTCTTTGAGTATACCCTTGCACAACTAGCCTAGCCTTCAGCCTTTCTATAGTTCCATCTGCCCTGTGCTTGACCTTGTATACCCATCTATAACCTATAGGCCTCTTTCCTGGGGGCAATGACATGATTTCCCAAGTATTATTGGTTATAAGAGCCTGAAACTCCTTTTGCATAGCATCTTGCCAACCAGGATGTTGAGTAGCTTGAGAGTAGGATGATGGTTCATTGTAATTCAAATGATCCAGTAAAGACTGACTATGAACATGTAAAGCATTATAATTATAAGAATGAGTGGGCTCCTGCAAGCAAAGATTAGTTACAGTACTAAAGCAAAAGGTACTGGAATTATCTTGGTGGGCCAAGAGGGTATAATCCTCTAAATAGGTTAGAGTCTTACGGATCCTAGTAGATCTCCTTAAAGTTTATTGAATGTTGTTATTACTGTCTAATGTAGAATTATTGTTCTGATTTTGTTCAATGTCAGGATTCTCTTGACTAGTAGCGTGATCTAAGTTAAGCTCGTTCTTAGGTTGACTATTGATAACATGTTCTTCTAATATATCAGAAGGAATGTTGCTGTGAATTCCGGCAGTGGCAGGTTTTGTAATTTCTTGCTTTTGATGAAAGGGATATGTTTCCTCACAAAAAATGATGTCTCTTGAGATAATAAACTTTTTAGTATCTAAGCTCATCACTTTGTAGACCTTTTTCCCCATGGGATATCCTAGGAAGACACAAGGTACAACCATGGGTTCTAATTTTGCTTTAGCCTGCTTCAAGGTTGAAACAAAACAAAGGCAGCTAAAAGACCTTAAATTACTCAAATCTGGAGGTTTGCCATTGAGAATTTCAAAGGGTGTTTTTCCATTTAAAACCTTGGCATTCTATTAATGAGGTAAGTGGCTGTCATCAAGCAGTCACCCCAAAACTTTGTAGGAAGACCAGATTGAAAAAGCAAGGCTCTACAAACCTCTAATAGATGCTTGTGTTTCTCTCAACCACCCCATTTTGTTGGGGTGTTTGAACACAACTTGTGTGGTGTAAAATACCTTTTTTTATTAAAAAAACCTTTGGCAGATTGACTAAGGCCTAGCTCTAGGGCATTGTCAGATATGATGATCTTGACTTTCTTTTCATATTGAGTCTCAACCATAGTCACAAAAGACTTCATTATAGAAAGAGCTTGGTCTTTAGTGACCATAAGATGAGTCCAAGTGCTCCTTGAAAAATCATCTACAATAGTAAGGAAATATCTGTGTCCTGTATAGGTTTTTGTAGAGTAGGGGCCCCAAACATCTATATGAATAAGCTCAAATATCCTTTTAGAAGAAATCTTGCTACGTGGAAAAGGGAGTCTATGCTGTTTTGCTTTGCAACATATATCACATTTCTGTAAAGAGATATGGCTAGAATGGGTACATCTATTTACATGTAATTGTGTTAACTTTGTATAAGAGACATGTCCTAATCTCTTATGCCACAAAGAACAAGATTTGCAAGAAATAGAGCTAGTACTATAAGTAGCCAAATTATTACAAGCATTGTCAAGGTTATTGGCCATGGTGTGATGTCCCTTCTTATCTTTCTTCCCAATCTTGGTCATTTGTTCATCAAGAACATAGAGGCCTCTAGTGGATTTACCAAGAACCAGAGGCCTCCTCAAGGAAGGGCCCTGCAAGGTACAACTTTCTTGTGTAAAAACCACATCACACCCTAGTTGTTCACTAAGTCTTTTAACTGAGATAAGATTAAAGGTAAAGTAAGGCACAAACAAAACATTATTGAGCAAAAGACTTTCATTCAATCTATAATCCCCATATTGTTTAACCTTGACTCTTTCTTGATTGGGCAAGATAATAGTGATAGGCCTTTGTAGGTCCTTTAAATTGCACAGATTTTGTTTATCACAGACCATATGATATGAAGCACCAGAGTCAATTATCCATTTCTTATTGTCTATGCTAGACATCATACAAAAATTATAGGAGGGAGATGTGCACATACCTGCCATGAAGGCAGATTTCAATTCTTCTTCTGGTGCAGGATTCTCCTTCTTGGATGTATCTTGGAGTTTTGACAGAAAGTGTATCATTTGCTTGGTATGTCCAGGGTCTAAACCTGGAAGAACAAAGTCTGCAGGCTCATCTGCTTCTTCATGTTGGACTGCATATGCAAATTTTCCCCCTTGATTGCCTCGACCTTTGTCTCTGTTGGATTGTCCCCCCTTCTATTCTCACTTGGATACCCGTGGAGCTTGTAGCACTTTTCTGCAGGATGACCCGGTTTCTTACAGTATGAGCATATTATTGTTTCTTTCCTTGAAAGAGATTTCTTTGCTGGATATTGTGAGGTTAGTTGGAAAGAGGCACTATCAGACAGGAAATTAGAGTTCAGTCTGACTTGTCTTTGCCTTTCTTCCTGAAGGACCATAGCATATACTTGGCTTAGATTAGGAAAGGGATTCATTATCAATATGTTATCTCTGAATGCAGTATAGCTTTCATTAAGTCCCATTAGGAACTGAATGATCTTGTGATCTTCTGCATATTTGATCAGGGCTGAGTTTATCCTTTGATCACATGTGCACTTGCCACATCCACAGCGAGGCATGCCATCCACCAATGAAAGTTCATCCCAAAGCTTCTTGCATTTGCTGAAATATGTAACAATATCCATGTTTTCTTGCCCCAGTGTGCTCACTGCTTGGTGTATCTGATATACCTTTGCTTTATTTGATTGCCCATAACGTTCGACCAATTCTTTCCACAGTAGGCTTGGGGTTTCTGAGTAAAGAACACTTTCACGAATATCTTTGCTTAGAGAATTAAGGAGCCAAGAGATTACCATGTCCTGGCATCTTTTCCAAAGGGGGAGAAGAGGGGAGATCTTGTCTGGTTCTTCATAGGTACCATCTACAAACACCAGCTTATTCTTTGCAGAAAGAGCAGTGGTGGCAGACCTTTTCCAGTTTTCAAAGTCCTCTCCAGAAAAAGGCTTAGCTACGAGAGACTGCCTAGGATAATCACTAGGATGAATAAAAAGAGGATCAGAAGGATCAATGGTAACTGATTTCTTGTTGTCTTCCATTGATCAGATTGAGGTGAAAGAGGCAGGAATCAATCCTGCTCTGATACCATGAAAGGTTTCAACTAAAAACCTTGAAAAGAGAGAAGAGAAGAGAAGAGAAGAGAAGAGAGAAACAAGATGCCAATAATCGATGTATTCCCTCAACTCTTAATTACAAAGAGAAACAAAGTCCTCCTTAAATAGAAAGGAGGAGGAGAAGAAAGAGGGAAAAAGAAACAGCAAGAAAGAACAAGAAAAAGAAAAACTTAACAAACCTAACTAACTACCCTAAAAATAGAAAAATAAAAAATACATCAGTACATACATATATACTAACACATATGGGGTTGGATTTGCTAGCTCTTTCCCTTTTCCTAAGGCAAGTTTGTGGTTTTGTTCTGTAGGAAAACTAGCGAATTTGGCTCCCAAGATACCGCTTTCGCCTACTATTTCTAAGGCATATTTCCGTTGAGATAAAAATAATCCCTTTGGATATTTTGCTACTTCAATGCCCAAAAGATATTTTAAAGGACCCAAATCTTTAATGCTAAAGCACTTGTTCAGATAGTCTTTGAATTTCTGACATTCTTGAGAATTATTAGCAGCAAGCACAATATCATCCACAAACACCAAAACAACCATAAACACATCTCCCCTGCAATAAGTGAATAAGGAGTAATCTGCATATGACCTAATAAAACCATAAGCATAAAGTTTTGTAGAGAGTTTAGCAAACCATTGCTTTGGTGCCTGTTTGAGTCCATATTAAGATTTTTTAATTTGCACACCTTATTTTTTGAATATGTATTCTATCCAGGTGGCAGTTTCATGAGACTTCCTCATCAAATCACCATGCAAGAAAGCATTATTAACATCTAGTTAATGCAGTTCCCAAGCTTTTGCAACAACAACTAAGGAAAACATCTAACACTTGTCGTACAAGCTACTGGGGAAAATGTTTCATTATCACCGATCCCTTCGATGTGATGATCTCCTCTTATAACTAAACGAGCCTTATAACATTGAACACTACCATCAGAACTGTTTTTAAAGCGATGCACCCATTTAAAACTAATCCGTTTCTTACCTGGTGGTTGGCCCACAATTTTGCAAGTACCTGTTTTTTCAAGTGTTGATATCTCCTCAATCCTCAAATTTCTCCGCATAATTTTCTTTACAACCTCATGGTAGAATTTTGGCTCATGAATCCTCGTAATAATTGTCAAAAAATTTTAATATTAAGAAGAAAAATTAGCACAAGTCACATAATATTGCGAAGGACACATACTTGAGGACTCTTTTTGGCCTGGTGTAGCATTCGAGTCGACTGAGGGTTTTATTTGAGCACTGTAGCAAATAAAATCATCAAATCCAAATGGAGGTCTACAAGTTCGTTCCAATCTGGCGCATGTATCTGAAGCGAGCTGATGTTGTGCTTGTTGATCAGAAGTTGCAGGTTCATTTTGGGCTCTGGGAGGTAGGCCTATGCCACTTGTGCTATCCACTTTGTTTACATCCACGACTAGATTGTTTTGGGGAATTCTACAGTCACTTATGCCATCTAGTCCATGTGACAAGAATTAGTGGCTTACTGAAATATCGCGGATTGAGCTTCTTGCTCCAGGCTCATAAATTTCGTTACTCATCTCAACACTCCACTTATCCTTATTAACTCCAAGTCGTGGGTTGTAGACCACTGCTGGTGGGCTAATATTCTCTCGAGAAATAGGTCTTGACCCAACGTTATTTTGGTCTGCTACTCTTAGGCTCCCTCTTTAATCCAAGCTTGAGTGAATTTTGTTGTTACTTTGCCCCAAAACCAAAGTAGTAAATTCATAAAAATGGCTCTATCTACCATATTTTGCTTAATCGGAATTTTCTCGTCTCCATTAACAAAATATTTTACAAGAAAAGTATGCTGAAACAATTTTACATCCCTACTTTCAAATATTTCTTGACTTTCTAAATCATACATCCTCCAACTTTTCCTTCCAAAAGAATAACCAATGAAAATACACTTTTTGCTTCATAAACTTACCACCTCTCCGTGTTCTGCTTCGAACATAACATAGGAAACAAAAAACCATAATTTCCTCATAATTTAGTTTCTTTCTAGATATCTGTTGAATAGTTAGTAAAAGTTAATAAGGGAATAAATGTATTGGTTCTATCAATGTCCCACATGGATAGAATAATGTTGTCTCTAGCTCCTAGAGAATATAAATAGGCTCATAAGATAACCCCTCCAACCAAGGTAACAACATAACCACTAGTAGAACTCAATTCATTGTTATCAACCGCCTAATTTGCATCATATTAACCTTCTCGTACAACAGGAAATTTGTTAAAATACAAACACCATTCAATGGTACCTTTTAGGTACTTAAATAAATGAAGAAGTGCATCCCAATGATCTTAGCTAAGGTTATCTATGTACGTACTCAGTCTACTCAGGGCATACACAATGGCAGAACGGGTAAAGTTCATAAGAAAAATAACACTTCCTATAATCTTATCATACTTAGTTTGGGACACACTAGGTCCTCATTTCTTTTTAAGATGAATGCTCGGTCATATAGGGTTCTCATCGGTACTACATCGAAACTATTAAATCAGAAGGGTTGACAATGAAGTCACTTTGAACCAACGACTTGTAAAATTTTTCATACCACTATTTGGGTGCCTGTTTCAGACCATGAAGACATTTTTTTAGTCTGCAAACCTTTTTCTATTGTCCTAGGTCCACACAACCATCATGTTGAATCGTATAAATTTCTTCCTCTAAGTCACCATTAAGAAAAGCTATCTTGACATTCTGATGGACCACAAGCCACAAGGTAAAAATGGTAGCTAAGGCAACTAGAATTCTAATAGTAGTAATTTTGGTCATAGACGAGTAAGTGTCAAAGTAATCAATCCCCTTTTTCCAGTCAAAACCCCTTATAAATAACCTGGCGATGTACTTGTCAATGGATCCATTAGGTCTCAGTTTCTTTTTAAAGATTCATTTGCTACTAATAAGTCTACAACCCTTGGATAAGTCCCAATTCTTATGTTTTGTTAGATTCAATTGAATCTATTTTACTTTTAATGGTCTCTTTCCAAAAGGTACATCTATAGACCTCGTAGGCTCTTGATAGGTTTTAGGATCTTCCTCATTCAAGAAAATGGATACAAATTCCTCAAACAAAATATTAATATGAAAAACATCCAAATTATCCAAGGCTTCCACCAAAAAGGAGGTGACAACGTCATGTCCAAAGCTAGTCTAATTCTATGTCTTTTGCTCTTTCTAGGTTCAGTTTCTAAGTCTCCACAATCAGAACTAGAGGCAGGCAAGTTCACATATTTAGACACAACTTTAGGCACATTATCAAGCACATTCATTTTCAAAGGACAAACACGCGTAAAGAATTCAACAACTCTATATTCAATAATAGAATATTAACTCAAAGACATAAATATGTAAACAACACTAGTTTGAGCATATCCAATAAAAACAACATCAAAAATCTTAGCACCAATATTAGTCCATTTATAAATAAGCAAAACAAACTTTAGGCAGACACCCTTACACCTTAAGGTAACTCAAGTTAGGGGAATAACCCTTCCACAATTCATATGGTTTCTTGTCTAATTTCTTATGAGGGACTCTCTTAAGGATAAAGCAAACAGTCGACACAACTTCCCCTCACATATTATCAGCAAAACCAGAACTCAAAAGCATAACATTCATCATTTCTTTAAGAGTTCATTTTTTGCGTTCAACTATACCATTCTGTTGAGGGGTATAAGGAGTGGTCCCATATTCCCCTCCTGCTCAGACCTAAGTTTCTTCATCTTGTGATCTAGTTGGTTTTCTACTTCGGCTATATATTTCAAGAACATTTCTTCAGCCTCATCTTTGGACTTAAGAAGGTATACTTTAGTGTATCTAGAAAAATCATCTACAAATGTGATGTAATAACTCCTTCCACCCTTACTATTAGTGTTATTGGAATCTTCCAAGTCAGTGTTAATTAGTTCTAGTAATTCAGTCTTTCTAGTTGCCACATGTTTGAAAGGTTTTTTTTAGCAAATTTTACTTCAGCATACACATTACACTTCAAAACATTATTAGTGTCTAATGAGGGAATTAATCGTAGTGTTTGAAGTCTCTTTAGAGAAGCAAAATTAACATGTCCTAGCCTACCATGCCACAAATCTATAGACTAAACAATATAGGCAGAAGTAGATGTATTTCCATTAATAGTTTCAGAAGCAACATTCAGAATAGATAAACCTATGCTACGGTACCCCTTCCCAAAAAATTCCCCATATCGTAATATAACAATTTTTCCAGCCTTTTGGTTTACTTCAAGGCCAGCAACATCAAGCAGAGTACTAGAAACTAAGTTCCTACACAAGGAAGATACTTACAACACATCAGTTAAACATAGAGATTTTCCATAAGTAAATATTAAGGAGGACCTTTCCTTTACTCAAGACTCCAACTGTGGAAGAATTGTCCATGTAAACATGCTCGCCATCAAGAACATCTTCAAAGTTATATATAAGCTCTTTGTTGGCGTAGAAATGCCTTAAAGCATCGCAATCCAAAATCCACTCTAAAGGATTAGTGACTAAGTTGGCCTCCAGGGTGGTTACAACACATATGATCTCACTGTCTTCAATCAGGTTGGCTTGTGCAGCAGGTTTGTTAAATGGTTGTCTCTGACTTGAATGTGTTCGGTCTCGTTCCGAGCCGAATTCTTATCATTTATAGGGTATTTTTGCTTGTTCTAGCCCTTTAATTATATATTAGATATGATGATTTCGTGTTCTGTTGGAAAATAAAGAGTTAGAAGGAAATTGGGCTTAATTGAGGCTTTTTAGGGAATCCCGAGTGATTTCCCCAGCCGACTCGAGCTAACCCAAGCCAAGAATCGAGGCGAGACCAACCTGAGAACTCCATCTACATTATTGGCGCAAAACAGGGGAAAGAGGCAGAAGCAGGTCGCACCCGAGTCACAGTCCGTAACACCCGTGACAAGCTTCTGTGGTGTCAAGACGTCGGCCAAGGCAAAGTGTCCAGACAGCCGTAGCACCTGCTACAAAGACTGTCGCCCCCGCTACGCCCTGCTGAGAGAAGAAAGGCCTGTGGACAGAGCGGTGTCGCGCCCGAGATTGGTAGTTTCGCACTCGCGACAGGCGAGTGTAACACCCGCGACCTATGTCTTCACGGCCGCGACAGATGCTGAACGAGCGACGGATGGAATCGGCAAAGCAGGGTCGCGCCCGCGACCTGTCGGAAGCTGCGGAATTGTGCGCGCGTGCTGAGATTAGTTTTAGGGATTTTGGGATATTTTCTTTCCTTCTATAAATACCCCATGTAATTCATCACTATTATCATCTAGTTTTTCAAGTAGTTTTGGGAGTAGGATTAGAGTAGAATTAGGTTTAATTGCTTTCCTTTATCTTGCTTTAATCTTTCATTAAGCTTTAATTGTTCTTCAAGCTTTCTTCAATTTCTCTTGCAATTTTGTTTTCAACTCTCTTTCCAAGCATTTTCCATTGAAGCATTTTACAAAGTTTTTGCTCTCTCTCTCTCTCTCTCTCTCTCTCTCTCTCTCTCTCTGGTTTCCATTGTTGCTTGATTCAAGCTTTCTAGTGCTAGTTCATCACCAATCCAACTTTTAGTGAGGAGGAGGGTTAAGGGTCATAAATTCTACTCTCAAGTGAGGATTTGGGGATTCTATGTAATTCGATTCACAATTTTCTTGTTTGTTCGGGGGAAAATTCAATTGAAGGTTGAAGATTAGAGTGAAGATTAGTTCATCGAAAGTATAATCTCTTGTTACCAATTTCGTTGTTCATTCTAGTTTTCTCATTTATTGCTTTCTAATTGCTTTCTTTTTCATGCTTTCTTAGTGTTGGTTGTTATTTTGAATCCATGTCTAGCTTAGTTTAATCGCTTTCTTTACATAATTTACCGCTTTCCGCACTTGAAAACCCCTTATGCAAACCAATTCCCTTGTTAAGCCTAACACTCATCCCTGTGGATTTGACAACCCTTACCTCACAAAAACCACCAAAATACGCAACCGAACAGACAACAAGGAGCATTTTCGTTGATTGCATTGGTAAGCCTTTGGCTTGTCTTACACAAATATAGAAAGCACCTTGGACTTCTGGATTAGGTTGCCCGTTTTGTTCACTGATGCCTTGTTCTTGGCAGACCCATGCTTCTGGTTTTTATTCTTCATCTTAAACCTGTCTCTGTTTAAGGCACAACAGGTTCAACTAGGTTATCATTAGAAGAATGTAAAGAGAGTGAACTCATCTTATCTTTGAGACAATTGGCCTCATTGGTTCTGATGTGATTAATCAGTTCTTGCAGGGTCAGGTCCTTCTTCTTGTGTTTCAGTTGGTTCCGGTATTCACTCTAGGAGGGAAGAAATTTTTTAGTCAACACATTGGCCTACAAAATCTGGCACATCTTCATGCCTTCGTTAAAAACTTCATCACACAGGCTCATAGATATGAACATGCTCCATTATTTGTTTGTAGGGATGGCATTGGACCTGGACCGGACCCAACCTAGACTTGATCCGTTAAGATGGGTTAGGGTCCAAAATTTTCGGACCCGAGGGGTCTGAAAAAAATAACTGGTATGGGTCTAAGCACGGGCCCTGGACACATTACAATTTAAACATATATAATTTTCTTTGAAAAAATTAAAACCCAATTACCCAAGTACTACTCGTTTACTACTGCCTGGTGCCTGTTGGAAATATTTTCTATAACTAAAACCCTAGTATACTCCTTCCAGCTTCCAGTAGTCTAGTCCTCGACATAGCCGCACTGGCCGCACATCCCACACATCAAGCTCGTATATTCTCGTTTTGCTTCTTGATGACTTTTGTGATGTTTTGACGTTAGAAACTTAGAACTCGCTTGTATTATTGTATATTGAATTAAATGTTTTTATTGTTTTAAAAATAGGTGTTTTTAAACAGAATAGTTATTATTATAATGTGTACAAGTATAAAATTAACCAAAAAAATTGATAAATCTATTAAAAAATGGATGATAGGGTTTCACCCATTAAGGACCCGCTAAGGACCCGTTGAGTCTGGGTCTGAATTTTGGGACCCATTGGGTTCCAAGGCGGGTCCGGGCCCAAAAATATCTTGCGAGTCCGGGTCCAGATCCAGGTCCAGCTGGACCCCCCCCATTGTCATCCCTACTGGTTTGTCATCAACAATTGGCAACAATTCCTCGACGACATACTTTCTTTTTCCTGCATCGTCCGCACCATAATTTTTTCTCAAGAATATCCCAAATAAGTTTGACTGATTTATATTCGGTAAATAAATCAAACATAGGGTTAGACAGAAGATTTAGCAAATATCCCCTGACTATTTTGTTGTTTTTTTTTGAATTTCTTTTACCTAGCTTTGGTAGTAGGTCCTTTTGAGCACTCTTTTTCGCAGGTGCAGTAGAACTGAGCGGTAACTGTAACGTCATTAGGGGCAGTAGAACCCATCGCAGCAGACCGGGTCGTGGCTTCAGATGAACTAGAGTCATATGGAAATTCACTGGTCAGGACATAGTGAAGATCGATCTTTGCTCTAGGATGATTAGGATCTTCTGTGACCAACTCTTGTAATTGGCGCCGTCAAGTGCCTCAATTCTGGAATCAAGAAGGGCACGATTTTGTCGGATAACCTTTCATGGAATTTGTTTTCAAATTTAAGAACTAAAAAGGGAAACAATGATTGTTGAGAGAAAAATTCACACTGTGCCATGGACAGAACTATTGCCTTGAAAATGAATTCGGCGCGACCACAGTGCAAATCGATAACGCTGATTGTTCCCCTAAGGTTAACACAGTTACTCCTAGACCCATGCACTCGAGGATAAGAGATTGGATTATACAGAACAATTGCATAGAGAAATATGAGAAAAAAGGAGGTGGAAGAAGTGAGTATTCAAAAAGGTTGTGAAGTAAATTATTTATGGAGGAAAAAGGTAACCATTTTTGGAATAACAATAGTTGAAGTGGAGGAGAAAATCGGGAAAGTGAGGGAGGAAAACCAGAAAGGTTCAATAACCAAGTGTATGGAATGTTGAATTAGAATTGACGCTTAGAAAATGTCGATTGCAAATATAGCCTCTTTTTGAATGAAAATAATATAAGAGTTACTCACGACCCGCACCACGCGCCGCGTTTAGCTCGGACCTTACAAGTGCGGGGTGACAGTGCGTGCGCACCTGTGTTGGTCCAAGCCCAAACCCTCCCCACCAAACCAAAGGTATAGATAATACATAAGACCCAAAAAAAAAAAAAGGAAGCTAATAAATCCATCAAAACCTCATTATTCCACCTATAGTCCTATGTGGACAAAGGAAAGGTACAGAAAGAAGTCAAATATCCAATTATGCTATTATACCCAACAATCACGTCCTACCGTTGCCGCAAATTCACATTCTCTTGTTGTAGTTTGCACAACAATATCCGCCCAATTGAATCTGCCATAATTTTGGTCTCGGTTATCCCAATTTGGTGGACGTTCGAACTGTTCGAAACACTCTGTACGTGGTTCTTTGATGATATTAAATTTGCTCTAATACCATGATAAATTTCATACATGAATAAAATATTAAAAATGGACTTTTTCTAACCTCTTGTCTTTTTTTTTTTAGCCCTTTTGCTTCACCCCAGACATAGACTATAATATATACACAAAGTTTATGTTGGCAGGAAGATACTTATTGTCATGCTAGGACACTAATCGTACTCTAATTGTAAATTGTAATCCCTAACAAACTCTAAGAGAACGTAAGCAGACAAGATTTTCTTTATTACATACACCGCCGCGAAGAATGTTGCTTCTTTTAATTTCATCGAATAGTATATATTCTTTAACTTCCGCTTCCTGGTGGTGGATAAAAGGGATATGATCGCTGCCAAATAATGAAAGCCAGTGCAACACACTAAAATGGAGCAGTTAAGGGAAGATAAAGCTGGATAATGTTAATTGGCAGTACGCAAAACTCTTGATTTTGAGAGGAAATACAACTGCCATTAATAATATATGTATAACTATGCCTAAATTTCATGTATAAATGTCCTATTCCTACCCTACCACACCCTATCCTAAGCAACCCTACAATGAAGCAGGTATAAACACTTTTATTAGCAAAAATCTCAGAGTAGTTTCTTGACAAAACTCATGGGTTTGACTTTATTTCCAATTTGCATTATTTCCATATTTTTCATTTAAAAAAGAAAAACAATAGTTCAGCATTGGCTTAACATATTGTTGATGATAGTAGGGGTCACTATCATGAAATCAACCCCCGATAAGAAAAATAAAAAACGATAGTACAAATGTCAAACACTTAGGAGGTCATCATTGATCGGGACTACTTCAAAAGTACGTACCAACGGCGTAATTGTAATTAACGGAATCAGAACACCCCCCGCAAATTATGATATAACAACGAGTGCACCACGTTAGGGGTATACGACATGATAATTTCCTAACTTGGATATTTTCCCAACTTTGATGCATATTTTCCTTTACACAATGTAGTATTTCTCACCTTAGATACAAAATTATTATGATATGAGCGTATCATGATAATTTCTCAACTTGGATATTTTCCCACTTGGATGTGTATTTTCCCTTACGCAATGCAGTTTTTTCCCACCTTGGATGCATATTTTCCCTCACACGATGCACAGTTGGTGATAAATTTTCTATCATGTAATACATGTTTTCCAGACTTAGGTGCAGTATTCAAGCACTGCAATGTATATTTATTACAAAATCGTATATTTTCCCTTACACAATGCACATTTGGATGCAGAACTATTATTATATGAGTGTATCGTGATAATTTTCCAACTTAGATATTTTCACTTGGATGCATATTTTCTCTTACGCTATGCAGTTTTTCCCACTTTGGATGCAGAATTATCATGATATGAGTGTATCATGATAATTTCCCAACTTGGAAATTTTCCCAACTTGGATGCATATTTTCCCTAATGCAATGCAGTTTTTCCTACCTTGGATGCAAAATTATCATCATATGAGTGTATCATGATAATTTTCCAACTTGGATATTTTCCCAACTTGGATGCATATTTTCTTTTATGCAATGCAGTTTTTCCCACCTTGAATATATATTTTCCAACCTTGAATGCATATTTTTACCGAGTGTACCGTGCTATGTACACTCGGTCCTTCCGTATAAATACTGCCCCTCTCTCTCTCTCCCTCTCTAGGAAAACCAAAACATTCTGGACTATTCAATTTTATCTGGGCACTGTTCTTTTAGTGGATATATTATAGAAGTTATATAAGAAATTAAGGTTAATATGTTTGAGTAATATGGGTAGAAATTATTAATGAGTTTTAAAACTAGAAAAATTATTCAAGTTTAAACATGTTTAGGTAAAAAAAGTAAAATAAAATAGGAGCACATAGAAAATATTGTGAACAATTTACCCTTACAACGACGAAAACCTTATATTAGTTGATGAAATGTGCATGGATGAATTTGAAAAACTACCGTTATTTTCTATTGCTATAATAAAAACTATTGTAATTTTCAATGACGTTCCAAACTTGTTAGAATTGTCTCATTAACGTTCATTCATATATTCAAAATGATTATTTGTAAAATAACTCATTCGCAAATGAGGAAATATATCTCTGCTTTGTAAAAGCTTTTAATTAATGAAGTATTGCAAGAGCATTTAGTTGTTGGAAAATTTTGGAGAAATTGGTCAACCTTTTCGAGTTGATTAATTTGTCCACATTCGGTTGCATTGAGGCTTTGTAAAAGTTTTATAATGGGAAAACAATTTTTCACATTTGCTTAGGACAAATTTTGTCTTGGTATGTCTAGTTCTTCCTCTATTGTTTGAAGCGCATATGTATGCATCTCATTGCTTTGACAAGAGTCTTCTTTTCTCCTGCTTTCATCAAATTTTCCATTTGTTTTCAAATTGGGTTCGTTTTTTTGTTCTTTTGGTTTTGAAATTAGTTTTTTCCAATTTTTTTTTTTTTTTTGGTTATGTGCAAATGAACCTCTTCATGAACTCAATTCATGGAAAGAATGATGCCTGTATCTGGATCCCCCAAATTACGTTCAAACGAGTCCCCTTGGGAGTTTATTGTTGTTATCCCCAAATAAAACTTTATATAACGGAAATTTTTCCGGAGCTTGTTGGGAAATATGATGGAGAGCAAATTTTAAAAAGACTCCTACACAACCTAAGAAAGTTACAAAAAATAATAAGGATAATTTGGACATGGTAAATATTTTTATGAGGAAACTTCTAAATTCAATCAAACACTACGAAAAATTTTCCAAAATTTCATAATATTAACCAAACACTATAAAGTACATTTTTCTAAAGAATTTCATATAGGAAATATTTCTCTGAAATTTTAACAGAAATTCTCTTATCTAAAAGAAATCAAATAAATAATGTGGACCATTCACAAAAGACATATTAATCAAATAAAAAAAATAAGACGGAAGGAATAATAGGTTTTATTGAATATAAATTAATAAAATATAGTTGAAAATCATAATTTGAATAATCATATCAAAGGAGTACAAATTTGTACAAGTGTACTAGCAAAATTTAAAATAATTTTGTTCTCGGGAATTAAAGTAATGTGTTCGGATATTTTATTGCAAATGATAATGACATAAACAAATAAATTCATAAGCAAACTTCTAGTTTTTGGTACAGAAGAAAATAAAATTTAATAGTGTGAAAAATTATATGACATTTACAATGAAAATAATATAATAAGAATAAATTCAAAACATCGATATAAATTTTATATTTACAAAGACATAGATGTGACCAGCTTGTGCTAAATAAGTCATATTTTCTAAGATTTTGAATTAAGTAATTTACACTTTCGATTTTCAGGATATACGAAAAAAAATCTCAACATAAAACCTCATTATCACTGAGTTCCATTTTAACACTATTTTTTTCTTTTCTGTTGTCCACGAATAATTTTGGTGAAATTTGATGTGACATTAGCAACTTCTGAAGTGGTGGTAGCAGCTAATATATAATTTTTTTGACAGCTCAACCTTGAAATAAGGTAAGAGATAACCAAGAACGTTAACACCTTCTTTGTTTCTACTTCTTTACACAAAATAATCTTTTTATCTGAGTTAGTCATAATATTAATAATGACAAATTGATGAAAAAATATGATGAAAACAAATTTATAGTTATTGTTATGAGAAAAAACAAATTATGAGAAAAAAATCTTTTCGTAAGTGTCTTCCTAAATTTCATAAGATTATAAAAAATTCCTTAATTAATTAGGGAGGTGCTAACTGTTTATAAATTATTTGTTTCAACTCCAGCCAAAGTTATCAAATAAAATTGTATTTTAGCTACTATTGCCACTTGTTACCACCACATTACATCTCCATTGAGTTCAACTCGGTGATGGACAACAAAGAAAATATGGGCTGAAGTTGAGCCTAATGGCAACGAAGTTGTAAAAGTTGATATTCTTTTTCCAATACTCGAAGAATGGAATATTTAATTCCGATAATCCTATTGTTTACGCTACTAATCACATTCCTCAATTCATCTTATCGAGTCTTTTCTGAATTGTGACAAGATATAGTATAAGTCGTTTGAGTCATAAATATTTATCTAATGTGACGAATTATTTCAGAAAGAAAGACTAACATGATAGAACTATATAAACTTTTATTATTGAATCACCAATAGAAGAAAAGAAGCAACACTCGTACAATCTTCACAATCACATATCAAACCCGGTACACTCGCACTAAAGCAGTAAAGCGAGAATAAAGCATACACACACAGAGAGAGAGAAGAGAATTCAAACTACGTGAAGAACTAAATTATCAAACACTCACGTAACAAGAAATTTATTCAAATAACTTTTGATACTTCTAATATCAAACCACCCCTGGTATATAGAACTAAGAAAATTGAAACTTATCACCAGTATTGTAGGTAATCACGACTTATAACAAGAGTTAAAAATGACTGCTACAGAAGACGAAGATTTAAGCAACTCTAAGGGACGACATGAATTATAACTACACAACAACCACTTAATTAATGAAAAATCCATATTTATATGATCATTATTTTGAATAAGTACAGAAATTTCGATTTGTTAATTTCAGGAGGTTTCAACATTAAATAAGAATCAAATAATAGTTTTGTCATTCCATAGAAATGAAATATATGAGTGCTCGGATAAAAGTGCCACTAAACTTCATACTAATCATTAACTCGCTGTCGTTCTAAATGTTAGAATTGTACAAAATTGTCATTGTAAGAAAAAAATTACTTGTTATAATAGGCAGTTATGATTTTTTTCACTTAATTAGATTGGTTTAGTTTGGGGGTGTATTAATGTATATTAATAAGCACCCATGTTAATTCCCTCCCCCCCTTGTTATTAAAATGATTTCTTTCTCCCATTTTTGTTGGCCCTCTCTCTTCTTTATCTTTCCCTAAAGTTTCTAAGTTTTCCCTCCTTTCTATGTTATTTCCTCCTCAATTCTTATTGATTTTTTCTATATATTATTTCTCACAGTTTTCTTTGTCGATCCTTTGTTTGAACAGAAATCTCCCCTCCTCTTGTTAAAATTTTATCTTCCCCGACATGAGGACCTAGATATGGGAGTTGCTACTCGCATGCATATATTTAAGACTTTATTTCCCATCTCCATCCTTCCTCTTCTTTCACCCTTCTTTATTTGACAAAATTAATTATAACATAGCAAGAAAATAAGAGAAAAAGAAAGATGACAAATCTTTCAAGGTTATATATTTTTTTTTTAGGATTTAAAAATGTTAGCTTTCCCATTTGAGAGAAGAGGGAGAGGGACAACAAGGAGAGATAGAGACCAACAAAAACGGGGGAAGAGAGAGAAAGAAAGAAAGAAGACAAAGGTTAGAAAAAGAAGAAGAATATAAGTAAAACTGTAAAAGGCTGTGTTGACTTCATTATTTGTGGTTTTGGTACTGTTCTCTCATCAGAAAAGCTAACATGTTTTTGATGAGCATGAACAAGCCTGTTAGAATTGTCAATGGTTGTATATAACTTTCCCTCCTTCCTACCATTTGCAATTACCAAAGATCTTTTCGTTACCCTCAATGACCACCCTCAAATCTCATCGTGAACCCCTCCTCATCGAATTGATCCTCATATACAAGGTTCGTGGTCAGACCCGGGGTATATACCAAACATTCTTCAACCTGCTCCAAGTCCCACCCTTAGAAATTTTAATGATCACACCACCTCTTCCTAGCTCCTTTAGACTGTGACCATTTGCAAGCCAAACCCTATCAAATTTGCTACTCACATAGTTACTAAAGGATTCCCAACTAGACGATGAGTGAAACGACGCACCCGAATCTATCACCCAACTATTTTCTGACTCGTCAATACTAACAGTTAGGGCATCACCAAATCCTCGACACAATTTACCGAGTCATGGTCATTATAACTTCTCATCAAAGGCATGTTAGCTTTTCCTATAAGAGAATTCGAGGATGTGTTGTGGTGATTGATGAATGATAAAGACTACAATTTGATCTCCAAGTTGGAGATTGTTGGGCTAATTGTGTGGAGCCCCAAATTATTATTTTGGAGGGATGAAAATTTCATAAAGTCAAAATTATTCTTGATGGGAAAGTTTCATATAAAATTAAAATTTCTTCTAAGATTGTGTTCATTAAGGAAATATATTAAATAAAGTAGGAAATATTATATTGTTACCTATTGTCATGGGGCAATCACATAAAGGCTGATTGATCATATGAGAATATAATATTACTTTGGAATATAATATCAAGTTAATGGGAAACACAATGTTATAGGAAGGTTAATATTATTATTAACCCCTAATATTATACTCCTTCTGTTCCATATTATTTGTCGTCTTTGGAAATCGTGCAATTAACTTCAAAATTTTTGATCATAAATTCCTCAGTATATACGTACAATGAGTTGTTATATAAAATTACCAACATTAAATTCATATAATATCATAAAAATATAATACCACAATTGTTAGTCACATTACATACTAATGTGACTAATTCAGGGAGACCATAATACTAAATATTACCCATATTTTATCTCATTTAATTACAATATCGCAAGATTAAATAGTAACTTATCATAAAAAGTTGAGTGGAGTTGTGGTCGTCTCCGATCCACTAGTTGCTCCGCCCCTAGTACCTACATACTTACATACAAACATGTAAAAGATTTGCTACATATACACACACATATGCACATATATATTTTACATTAAGACTAATATTTTACTCTAAAACTCCTATCATTGTTATTATTTATTTATTTTATTATCTTCTGGTAAACTATAACCAACTATTACCCCATCCCAAAATATTTGTCATAATAACTAAGTCTTTTAGCGCATTTTATTTATTACTTTTACAATTTCAATAATTGTGGTTACCGAATTACTCCAAATAATTCCAATAGTTTTTATATTTTTGTGCAAGAATTTTGGATGTGTTATTTAAACCACTTATAAATTTTTCAACATATTACCAACATTTCTTATTATTGTAAGAGTGGTTAGTACGTACGTGTGACAATAAATTGAGATGGATGAACGTGGTAATGATACAGAAGAAATTAAACTACTGATTAATTAGCATTCCCCCAAAACAGGTGTGGTCTTTGTGGAGGATGAAACCAAAAAATCCCAATAATAGAGATTCAACGCATCCGAGTAAGGACACACAAAAGCATGTTTTCTTGCTCCTACTGCCAACGATTAAGAAAATGTTATTGGTGGCAGTGAGCCTTTAAAATTTTGTTGCTTTCTATGTTGTACTTCTCAACTTCACATCGTGGGGTTGGGTTTCTTGAGCTTCAATTTCGCTTAATTATTTTCTTATAATAATAATAATAATAATAATAATAATAATAATAATAATAATAATAATAATTCTCCATCAGTTCCAGATTAATTGCTATTTAATGAGAGCTATATGATTTTCAATAATAAAAACGTTTCTTATAACATTTCTTATTAAAAGATCACAATATTATACTTTGTTATAGTATTTTTCGTTATGTATCTAATGATAGAGTTTTCGTATAATAGACCATTGTACATATAGAGAAATAATGGTCAAAAATTTTGAAATTTGAATGACGCATGTGGTGAACACAGGACTCGAAGCCGGAGGTGTGAGAGAAAAAGTTTTAAAAAAATCAACAAAGGTATATTTGATGCGAAATTTGAAAATGTATCACATTCAAATAACTCACTTTTAAATATATAACATAAAATTAAGATTTATTTCGGAAAAAGTAATACATACCTTAAAAATCTTAAATATGTGATTGGCAAGGGGTAATATCTTGATAATAAACCATGGGTAATAGTATCATAATAAATTTGTAATGCGAATGTGAGTAATAGTTTTGACGTCAGTCACCTAAATAATACTATTGATGAAAATTTAATTACCAAATAATAATCAATATCAAATAATTGACAATAAACAATATATCAATTCAAAAGATAATATACATAAAAACTTAAACGGTCACCATAAAATCACACATATCATGGTAAATTTACCAACTGTTCAATCAAATTGAAAATAAACACGTATCAACTCAAAAGAGAATCAGCATAACCATAAACTAAAGTGATGTTGTCCCCAAAACAAGAAATTTTTTTAGTAACAATGGGAATTGAACCCATAATTGCTTGGAAAGGCTACAAGGTCACTGATCATTATGAAAAACTTGTATTTGGATATTGATTTCTACAATTTGGTATATATTAATTATAATTATAAATAGTTGCTATATTTAATTTTCTTTTCAAAACATTTGAGGGATCAATTGTTCCCCTTTGACTCCATATAACTTCGTCTCTCCGTGTAAATCAATGTGACAATTAATATGGAACAGAGAAATAATAGTAATAATAATAATAATAATAATAATAATAACAATTGCATCAACAACAACAACAATAAATAAATAAATAAATAAAACAATTCTCTCCACCTAAAATTGATTGGATCACTTTTGGAGAAAACTTTACATTTGTGTCTAAAGTATTGCGGGGTGGATTGAGGAGGATATGCTTTGCAAGAGGAATCAATGAGTTGGAATCGGAGTTCAGAGCCTTGGGCGTTAAATAGATGGATCAAGTGATGAGTAAAAAAAAAATCCAAATATGAGGTCTGGTTTTTGAATGAATGGGGTTGATGCTAGAAGATCATCTTGGGAAGATGGTTTTGATAGGTTAGGATGACAGTTGAAGGCTTCTCCAAGCAGGTAGCTCTGACGGCTCAGGGTGACTGGTGACAGCCGAGGGTGCCTATAAGTGAATGGTTTCGATGACTCGAGGTGGCAGTTGAGGACACTAGATGTACATCTCCAGGATCAACCTTGACCTATGAGAAGAGAGAGACCTTCCCCCTAGCCCTATCCGTCTTCCTTCTAACTTTGAGTCGAGTGATAATAATAGAATGTTAAGGCAAAAAGGGCTCGGGATGGTAAACGAAAGATCGCTTCATAGGAGAAGTTAAAGAAATTGATGAACAAGCGGTTTTTTCCCAGTACCTACAAGCAAGACGTCCTAAGAAAACTTCTTGCCCTTGAGCAAGGAAAAAAAAAGGTATCATTGAATATATTTAGGAGTTCGAGTAGTTACTTATCAAGACTGTTCTCCAAGAACCTCTGGAGCAAACAATGATGAGGTTCTTGAATGGTTTGTCTCCCTCAATCGCTAAGAAAGTTGAGATATAACCATATCACTCTCTCGATGAGTTGTGCTATTGTGCAATCAAGATTTATAGAAGGAAGAAAGAAAAGGCTTTCACTAGGCTTTTTAGTCATCCCTTTGCTCCTTCTTCCAAGTCGAACTCCATGACTACCCTTAGGTCGCAAGAAACCCCTCGGTCTACACCACCACCATGGAGAGTAGAGAAAGGCAAGGGAATTATATATCCCTCTCCTACGACATACCTAAGAATATGGAAGGAAAGAAGTGCTTTAAGGCTATCGTAACTTCCAGGTTGATTGCCCTACTCAGAGAACGTTGACTATGCAAGAGGTGCAAGAAATTGAGGGTCAGCTTCTAAATGTTCAAGAAGAGTTGAAGCTTATTGTTTAGGGTTGTGATGAATCCGTAGATGAGATACTCGAGGATCTTAGGCCTGACAAAGGAGAGGTACTTGTTATAAGAAGGGTGTTGCGCACGAATGAGGCTCCTATTGACTAGGTGTAGCGAGAGATGATTTTTCCATTTGAGATGCACGTGGACGACAAAGTTTATGATTTGTTTATCAATGGAGGAAGGTTTACAAATGTGGTGTCAAGTTATGTCGTTGAGAAGCTAGGGATTCCTCTCATTGCGCACCCCCGACCTTATTCTTTGAAATGACTCAATGATAAAGGAGAACTTAAGGTAACCAAGCCAGCTTTAATCAATCTTTCTATTGGGTCTAAGTATCGTGATGCCATATTATGTGATATTGTGCCATTCATGATGAGATCGAAAGTAGATACTCATTTTTGGAAGTAATAATAGGGTAAAACGTAAACCTTTTTTACCCCACATGAGATATTACCTCCCCAACTCGGGGTGGGATGTGAGGAGCCTAACACTTGAATGAGACACGGGTCGAGAAGGCTCTTGGAACGGGGAAGGGAATCTTTGGCTTACTACTCCTCGAGGCCAATAAAAGTGAGGAAGTGAACCCCGTGCACCCTCTTGTAGCCCCTTCGCTAGAACGATATAGAGATGTTTTTCCCTAATAGGTCTCCCACCTATTTGTGGAATTGAACATCAAATTGATCTCATTTCCGATGCCCCTTTACCCAACAAGGCGACATATGGGTGTAATTCCATAGAAACCAAGGAATTGTAACGTCGAGTAGATGAGCTCATTGAGCTGGTTTATGTTCGAGAAAGCATGAATCCATGTTCGGTCTGGCCTTGTTAGTTCTCAAGAAAAATGATCCTTTTCGAATATGTGTGGATAGCTGGGCGATCAACAACATCACTATTAAGTATCTATATCCCATACTACAACTCAATGACATGTTGGATGAGCTCCATGATTTGTGCATCTTTTCTATTATCAATCTTCAAAGTGGGTATCATCAAATTCGAATGAGGGAAGGAGATGAATCGAAAACGATATTCAAAATAAAAGGAGGCTTATATGAGTGAATGCATGGTTAGGCCTTCTGGTCTATCAAATGCACTTAGCATATTCATGAAGCCTATGAACGAGGTTCTTCAACCGTTCATTGGGAAGTTTGTTGCGGTATACTTCAACAATATTTTGGTGTACTCTCAAAATGAGATTGAGAATATTGGTTGAAATAACCCTAGAGGCGAGTGAATATGGTTGTATAAGTATCTCTGCAATTAATGAACACAAAGAAGTTAATAACACTTATATAACTGAATAATACATCTTTATTGATAAGCTCAAAGTGCAAAGATAGAGAAGAGGTTACAAACTCAGAATTGTCAAGGACTGTGAGGTCCTCAACAAATGCTTACAAGGGCAGGAAATTCAGAATGAATTTCTGTAGATGAGGCGTCACAGTTGAGGTAGGATGAAAGACTTGGACTCATAAAGCGAGGTCACTCGCTCACTTTGGCTACACGACCCTGAAATCCTCACCAGAACACACCTTCTGGTTATACAACTCACTACTCAAAACCAAGTAGCCACACTCAGAATTTTCTATCACAAAATTCCTACACACGATTTATATATCTTGCTTGGAATCGTTAATTGCTCTTTGGAACTTCTATTTGTATTTATAGATGAAGCTCTTCAAATGATAACATTCTCTTCACTTTGTTGAAAATTGTTTCCTTTCTTGTTTGATCTCCAATCTTCTTGTATTCAATATCAACCACACAAGATATCTTAATCCAATCTTCTTGATCTCCGATCTTCTTGTATTTGATATCTTGGGAGATTTATTCCAATCCGTTGAGTATCTACAAGATAGGATCACTTGTCATAATAGGAACATATAATATTAAGGAAACAAGAATAATGCATAGAGAATAATGTATAGTCAACTTCCCTGATTTAGTCTTGATTCCGGTCTTTCAAACAAAACTTTAGCGCTTAGATTACTGCTGCTACTGGAGGTCCTCTATGACAAATAGGCGGAGGTCCTCATTGCAGTGGTGGATTTCTTCAATCTCCCCCTTTTTGTTTGAAAGAAAAATGTGCAAGTACAGCATGATAGATCAAGGTAGCATTCTTAGCAGCATAAGTAGCAGAGTAAAGTATCTTAGTTACATACCAGAGCATGGAAAAATTCTCCCCCTTTTTGTCTTTCAGACAAGAAGGAAGTAGGAGAGTACAAGCACTAAATTGTGTTGCCAAAATAAAGAGAGGAAGAGAGAGGGAGGAGGGGAGATAGGAAGAAAAAAATGATTTTGGGCAGATTTTAAAAAAGGGCAAGAATCTGAATTACATATGGAAGAGGTAGTCAGTGTTAGGTTTTAGGTTATCTATTTCCTAAACAGATACAGATTAATTGGCGGAATATTATAACAGTTATAAACAATTAATCAACACAGCTGTAGAGACTTTAGTAATTATATCTGATCGCTAATTCCTGCTGAAGAAAATGTTGACCTTCCAGATTCCAACGCTGAAACCCTCTACTGAAAAGTCCACGCAGCACTCCAGGAACCCGATTGCTAGATCGACCCGATCGAGACGAATCTCAATCTAAGATGTATGTAAGATTGCTTTGGGAAACAAAGAATGTTTCTTGAAACTAGAACTGCAAACTAAAAGAGAGAGGAACTCAGGAAATCACCCTGGTATCTCTCTAAGAGTCTTAAGCAGTTGGTGTAGAATAATCTCTCCTAGAGACCGCTTTATATAGTGTTTAGAAAACCTAGGGAAAGGGTTCAAAACCCTAAAGGGCCGAATTAAAACGACGACGCGTTTTCTGGGCCCAACACGGTCCGTGTTGGACTCCAGAGAATCCAATTATTCGGCCCATGGACACCACGGACCGTGGTGTCTCAACGCGGACCGTGTTGGGTCAACACGGTCCGTGTTGAGCCCAATTCGGTCCGTGTTGGGCTGATTTTTAACAGAAATCAGTTTCCAACTTTTCTAAACTTGATACAATATCATTTAGGTTACATACATTGTTCCAGGACACTGACTTGTGTGACCCAGTAGGACCAAATAATATAGTTGTAATTAAACATATTTAATTACTAATTATAGAGGTCTCTAGCAAGACATATAATTACTATATTACTTTGGTTTAATCTCCGTGTATATCGAACATTGTCAGGACATTCCCAACAATCTCCCACTTGTCCCATAAGTGTTTGATTCCTTGAATTCACTTGTCACTTACTGTCTCATGTTTGGATAAGGTAAGCTAATGTCATCCTTATGTAAGGTCCGAAACGTTCTTCGATCTCCGAGTTTAGACTTTGAAAAACAGATGATCAACTGTTGATTCAACTAAGCTCGGTCAAGCATTTTCAGTCTAATCTCACAGAGTGGCCAAAAGACAACTGTCCCTAATAGGGAGGACAATGCCATCTTGTTCAGACACACATTCTCACATGATCCAATCAGAACCTGCATAATCGCTTTATAGCCTACTGTTACGAAAGGCGTTTGACGCGCTCCAAAGTCACAGCAGACCATGTAGTCTATGTATTGAACTCAGGATTTAGGAATTTTGAGTAGTGAGAGCTCTTATGACATTCCTAACTTAAAGAGCTCCCACTGCGGGTCAATTCGATAGTTGTTCTCAACAATACCCATGTGATTGATTTATGATGTCATCACATCACTATGATCACGAAACTTGATCATCACCTCAATCCTACATGCTAATTGTGTTGATATTATCACTGTTCCTACATGATAATACAATTAGGAACCAGGTCGACTGTCGACCAAGACTAGCGTTATCAAGTTCACTAATGGGGTTTCAGAAATCGAACCTCATCCAATTTCCCATTTTGAATGCGCTAACCTTTTTGGACATTTACATAATTCTAAACCACAATTGATGTAAATTTTGGAATCTTATTCTTAATGATGAATCAACAAGGTCATAATTCATGAACAATTCATGTAAGTTTGACTTGTTAATATTCCGGAATGTGTTCAATACCTATTGCCCATGCATGACTATCATGCTAGCTATAACTACAACAGGGGTTTAGTGCATAATACTTGCAATGAACCTCGTACATATACAATCTCACTAATGACCTTTCATACAGGAAGATATTTCTGGAACACATGTTTGGATTCATAGTGAGCTTCAGTTCCTTTGCTTGAGTGATGGGTCCTATAACCAAGGCTCCATTTCTCTCGCAAGGCTAGAAACATCACCCAGTTCTAAAACGAACCCGTAATCCTATGATTACGCCACAACTTCTAAAGTTGTGCCATACTTGTCTTATTTGTAGAATTAACCGCATGTCATGTTAGGAACTTCTTCCATTTCACCTCAATACCACTCAAAACAGATCGTATAATTTTCTCTGACCTTTCAGATAATCATATTTCTCTGCATGAGTGTAGCATCAATGCAACTCTTCACACTTAGCTTTTATCAACCACTTTAGACTTAGGACACATCCTTAGTTTTGCTTATACATATACAATGTATATGTTATGTTGGACTTTGAACATCTCATGGCATACATTAATCTCACGCTTGAAGCATGAGTTATATGTCTCATCCTTCTTAGAAACTTCTGATTATTTTGAGACAATCAAATTCCGTAAGGATATGCCATGATTTATGGAAATTAATCCATTCTCGAAGTGAGTTGAACTATTCAACACCTAGTTAACTTTGATTCAAACAATCAAAATCTTTAATCTATCATTATAGATCTTGTCTCCAAGAAAAAATCTTAGCCCCATCAATCCTTCACTTTGAAAATTATTTCCAAGTCAACCTGAGTAGAAGCAACATTGGAATATTCTTCTCAGTAGGCAGTATGTCAATCACACACAATATCAGAAAACGCATTGCTCCCACTGACTTCTTGTAAACACAATATTATCTTTGGCACTTCCCAGTATATCAAACCTTTTTGATATTCTGGTCCAGAAGGTCAATGATTCTAACTCCTGGAAGCTTCCTTAAGACCACAGATGGTCTCTTGAAGTTTACAAGTATTCCAACAAAAGACCACTCAATTGTGTCAAGTACACACCATTCTTCAAAATCTAGTTTTGAAGTCAGTCTTGATGTCTATCTTAATGAACCCATGTTTTGCCTTAAAACCCTCCTATGCCTGATGGCTCACACCTTCAGACAAATCAATCGAGATCTAAACTTGGTTGTATACATGGAGTCCATCTTAGACCTTATGGAATCTTGACTTGCTAAAGCTCCTTTGTTGTAGGTAGAGTCATTACTTTCTAAAAGTAACATCTCACGCTGATCCATAGAAGATCGATATCTCTGTGGTTGACGGAGTTGTTTACCTGACCTTGAAAGTATTTTGAGAATAACATATTCTCTAAGAAGAAAGTATTTTGAGACACAAACACTTTCCTCTACAACAGTTTGTAGAAGTGATACTTCTTTCTTTCAGAAGACGGTTCAAGAACCTCTCTTCTCCATATCATATATGGTGTCTTCTCTAATGCTTCAGATAGTCTTTATTCAGTAATTAGAGCTATGGTTAACTGCGTGTATCCCCAAAAGGTAATCGGCAATTTTGACTCAACCATCATTGATCACACCATATCTAATAAGGTGTGATTCCTGCTCTTAGATACGTCATTGAGATGTCGTATTCTTAGAGGAGAGAGTCATGAAACAATTCCATATTCTCTGGAATGGTCAATGAAATCTTTGGTTCAAATACTCACCTCCTCAACCTAATTGAAGGGTTTTGATTTTCTTGCCAAGTTGGTTTTGTACTTCACTTTGAAACTCTTTGAACATTTTCAAAGGATTTGGACTTGTATGTATTAAGTAGATATACCCATATCTACTAAAAATCACACCGAAAGTGATGAAATAGTACAGTAAACCTTCTTCTAGCACTAGTGCTCATAGGCCCACATACATCAGTATGTATGCATCCTAATAAGTCATTAGCTTGTTCACCAATTCCAATAAGAGGTGATTTTAGTCATCTTACTCATCAGACATGCTTTGCAAACATTGAAATTTTCAAAGTTTAGGTTTTCTAAAATCCTGCAGTATGCAGTTTCTGAATACATTTCTGATTAATATGACTTAACCTTATAGTGCCAGAATTATGTTTCATTTGAGTCATTTGTTCAAACTCTTGGCTCAACCATTAGCATCCTTTCGATCTTATCTAGGTGCTCTTCATTGTTTCGCCAAGACTACTTCATTTTGGAAATCTTTAAACTATTTTAACATTCCAGCTTCAGATGAATCTCACAGACATGAATCACCATGTGTTATTTTATTCATCTTTGAAGATTTGAAGTAATCCATCCCTTGTACTTGTGCTCAATTGAATTACATACATCCATATGCATGAGTGTTTGTTGGCACGTTCACCTTTTCTTGTAAAAGGTACAGTCATGCTTTGCAGACATCACATGTTTCAAAGTCTTATCATTCAAAAGTCTATCACTGTGACACTTCTGAATGCGCTCTGATTTGCATGACTTAATACTTAGTTATAAGTTTTATGTTTGAACCTGAGTTATTCCTTTTAAACCTTTGGGTTTCGATGTGTTGGGTGTGTTTATCCGAGATCCTCTCTCTCTCTAATTGAGAGTAAGAAATCAAATTTCTACTTATAATGAGAACATAGAATCACCTATATATTTCTCTTATAAGTCTTTAGGAAATGGATAAACAACCAACTCTTCATAAGAAACTACAACTAATTGCATGTTCCTATTTGTAGGCTGACTCTCATCCTTCAAAGCACATCTACTTTGCTGTAGATACTGCACATTTGCATAAATGCGAGTTTCACAGCCGATATCTTATACTCAAAGTGGGTTTAATAAGGGTAGTGTGTATCATATACGCATTTGCCTAGAATTGAAATCATATCTCAAGTCTTTCTTATAGTTATTCACGCTCCAGTGTCATATATACATGATCTGGTTGTTAGCAGGTTCTTTGTCAATGGTCGGGTATGTACAACTGTTTGTCCTTACCTTTCCTTTGACTTCTTGTCTTTGATAGATTTCTTAAATCTTATTTTTCCCTTTCACTAAAAGACTATCTTTGGTCGCCAATCTTTTGGCTAAAGAGGATCCGAGGTTTCTGATGTATTAAAATAGTCAAATTATTTCAGAACATGAGCGCCATCAATTGGCTCTTATCTAGCTCAACCGAGACTGTCTGGTTATTGGTTTCATATTTGTCAATTCTAACTAGTTCGATGAACTTGGTCTTGAGTTGGTAATATTGAAATCCTTTATCTAATCTTCAAACATTTTGAAGTTAAAATTGTATGAATACTATGACATTACATGTATTCATTTGGCTTGATTGACCTCTCAATATTGATGCCTAGCTCAATGTTATATCAAAGACATATTTCTTTTAATCGCATTCAAGACAATCTTGCGATGGCAATGCCAATTAAGGAATTGGTGTTAATTGTTTTTCTCTTTCTCAAGGAGAAAACAATATTTTATTATTGGTGGATGTTTGAGTGAAAAGACATAAATAATTTTACGAGACAAGTTGGTTCATTTTAGTTATTATTCATCAAAAGAAATTAAACTAATTTAATTTCAAATCAAAACACTTTATCAACTCTCATTTAGTGTTTGAATTTACCAAGACCCACAAGACTCATGGGCTCAAGTTGACTTTGGCCCAACAAAACTCGATCCCATGTTATCTTTGGTGGATCATCTTATGATCGATCATTCAAAATAACTCTTGGCAAGAAATTTGTATCGAATACAATATTTCTCTTCCTCTGCTCTTGGCCCAAAACTATTTTGATAGCCAATTTGAATTGACCTAGCTCCCACCCTACTTATTAATGATGGACAAATGATTCACTTCTTCTTTCTTTATTTATCCATCTAAGTGGTGTTTCGACAGGTTGAGCAATAATTCATTTTTGAGAGTAGGTTTTATTATCCTAAGCATGCAATTCTAGGTGAACTCTTTCGAAAAGCATAAAAGGCATAATAAAACATGCAATAACAAATTTAAAGCATAAATAAAACCCCTAGTATGGCCACCTAGACTTAATCAACTAATTTAACTAAGCCTTGACAGTGTTCAAGAAAACCTTCTTGGGTCTTGCAACTTCATTGGATGGGCTCCCACTCGAATCACCACCTCTATTGCTGTTGGGCTCCCACTCAACTAGTGTCTTCGATTACAACCAATTTACAATTTGGACCTAACAATTGAGTCCTTACATGAATTAAAATAAACTTAACTGAAATTTAAATTTAAAATTTAACTCAAAGACGGTACGCAGACCGTATTTTACCAAACCCGGTACGTAGACCGGTAAAACTGACTATCTATGGCCATACTAGAAGCACATGCAAACATGTAATATTGCAATAAATATATCAAATATAACACATGCTTAAATAACAAATTATGAAGGCATATATATAATTGCAATACAACACATAAGGAAATAAATACTAAATAAAATTTCCTAAAAGGTTTGCATGATTAATACAATAAACAAAATCCAAATTTTATCTTAGTCACCTAAACAGATTTAGGATTTTATATCTATACCTACAAAATACTTGAATTTCCTAAAATCAAGGAGTCTCAAAGATACTATATCTTTCAAAGATATTGTAAGTTTCCTAAACTTTACAAAATAATAGATTTTTATGCCCATTATCTGATTTAGTAGTAATAGGATTTAATAATTAATTTCTAAAATTAATTACAAACCCTAAAAATACACGAATTCACCAAAACTGCTGGCAACACGGTCCGTGTTGGATCAACACGGTCCGTGTTGCTTCCTAGTTTCGGTTAATTTCGTGAATAAAAAACTTAAATAAAACTATCATAACTTATCGAATTTAAAGATTTCATATCGTAGTGTTATATAATAACCCAATATGAAATATTTTCCAGAATTTTAACAATTTTCAAAAGATTGTAAAATTTTAGGGAATTAAACTTTTTAATTCTCCGTTTAAGAGGAAAATAAATAATAATAGTCCGATAAGTTTCAAAATCAAATTCTATAATTTTTCCATACAGTAGGTTCATCCAATATGCTACTGTAAATATTTCAGATTTTTATCAAATTTCAAAAATTAGAATAAAATTCAGAAAAGTAAACAATTATACTTTTCTGTTAATCTGAAAATTAAAGGAAAATTAGTAAAAGATTTCAAAAATTCACGAAAATTTTATCCATAACAGAATGGTTACCTAGTAACCTACTGTAAAATATTCAGAAAATTTGCAAATTTCTATAAATATACAAAATTCAGAGAAGCAACAAATTTATTTCTCTGAGATCTGAAAATCTAAATTAAAAAAAATATAATTTGATCGGATAAATTAACGAAAATTTTTTTCCCTACAAGTATGGTTACCCAGTAACCTATTGTAAAAATTTCAGAAGTTTTACAAATTTTTACAAATTTATAAAATTCAGAGAATTAAACGAATTTTAATTCACTTCAGATCTGAAAACTCAATTAAAAATCCATTTTAATTGGGAAAAATCTAAAACAATTATGGAATGTCTATAACACTTCCAGACACCTCCAGTAAAAATTTCAGAAATTTTCGAGTTCGTTTGATATTTTATTTCGATTTTTCATATTTACCGTAAATAAACTAAATAAGAAAATTAATTCTACAAAACCCTATTTTGGGAATTTAGACCTATTTCATGTATTGCCTACTGTTTAACAATTTTAAACATGATTGTTTCTAAAAAATTCAAAATTAAATCGAGTTCATGTTATATTTAACAATTAAACAAACATAAAATCGATTAATTAAAGGCAATAAGAAACAAATAATAATAAAGCATGAAATTTTACAATAAAATCTCAGATTTATTATCATGAACATTAAAAACTTTCATAAAGATTCAAAATTTTAGGCATAAATCTATTCTAGCATATTCATAATATAATTCAACTATTGACAAAATTAATTATGAATACAAGTACAATACTTTAGCATGCAATTGGTGGTTCTGATACCACTGTTAGGTTTTAGGTTATCTATTTCCTAAACAGATACAGATTAATTGGCGGAATATTATAACAGTTATAAACAATTAATAGACACAACTGCAGAGGCTTTAGTAATTATACTTGATCGCTAATTCCTGCTAAAGAATATGTTGACCTTCCAGATTCCAACGCTGAAACCCTCTACTGAAAAGTCCACGCAGCACTCCAGGAACCCGATTGCTAGATCGACCCGATCGAGACGAATCTCAATCTAAGATGTATGTAAGATTTTTTCGGGAAACAAAGAATGTTTCCTAAAACTAGAACTGCAAACTAAAAGAGAGAGGAACTCAGGAAATCACCCTGGTATCTCTCTAAGAGTCTTAAGCAGTTGGTGTAGAATAATCTCTCCCAGAGACCCCTTTATATAGTGTTTAGAAAACGTAGGGAAAGAGTTTAAAACCCTAAAGGGCCGAATTAAAACGACGGCGCGTTTTCTAGGCCCAACACGGTCCGTGTTGAAACAACACGGTCCGTGTTGGACTCCAGAGAATCCAATTATTCGGCCCATGGACACCACGGACCGTGGTGTCTCAACACGGACCGTGGTGTCTCAACACGGTCCGTGTTGAGCCCAATTCGGTCCGTGTTGGGCTGATTTTTAACAGAAATCAGTTTCCAACTTTTCTAAACTTGATACAATATCATTTAGGTTACATACATTGTTCAAGGGCACTCACTTGTGTGACCCAGTAGGACCAAATAATACAGTTGTAATTAAACATATTTAATTACTAATTATAGAGGTCTCTAGCAAGACATATAATTACTATATTACTTTGGTTTAATCTCTGTGTATATCGAACATTGTCGGGACATTCCCAATAGTCAGACGTTTTGACCAGGCCCAATTTAAAATTTGAGGTGCCCGAGAGGACATGCTGATGAGGACATCAGATGTCTAGGCATGCAGTGAGTTGACAAACCTGGGAGGAGGAGAGAGACCACATGTAGGAAGTGGGGACGATAGGACTCCCCCTCAATTCGACAGCTTGTGCATAGGTTGAGGTCCTCATGATAGAAGGCTCCCCCTCGATTGGTGCGGGTGGCGTTGTTTCGCGACCTTCCCAATGTCTAGGATCTTGTCTTGGCTTTTGTCTCCAAAGGTCACTCTTCCAATCTTGTTGATTTTCAGTTTGCAAAACTTGGTTGGATCTTTGGTAATGTATCGAAGGCATACCTACAGTAGAGGACACTATACCTTTCTTGGTCTCTGACCAAAGATGAGATCGTTTGCAGAGAGGTCTTAGGACCCAAATTTTAGTAATGCATGGAGGTCTAGTTTCTTTAGACAGGGGAGTTGGTAAGGTCCTTATTTTATTTGCCGTTGAGGACCTCTATGATAGTTTTCTCTGAGAGGAGGAATATTTGGGGTAGGAAGGAGAGGTCCTATGTTGGTATGGAAGGGAGGACTTCTGGACTGATGGTTTTTGAGAGGTGGTGTATTAGATGTGGGAAGGATGGGTTTTCTCTGGTCTGCGTGGGAATTTGTGACGGCCTCATTGGTAATTGAGTGATGCCCTTATAGCAGTCTTTGACCTCTATGGATAGTCTAACATTTTCAGTTGCTAAGAGGTCATTTCTGGTATTCAAGCTCTCTATGGTTTTGTTAAGATGATTGACATGTTTCATGAGATGCTTGACTCTTTCTATTAAGGATCTAGAATATTTGAAGAGATGAAATAATTTGTGAGCAAGGTGCAAAGAGGGAAGAGTGAGGAGCTCATCTAAGTTTACCTTGTCATGAGATGAGGTTGGATCTTGATCCTCACTTGTGTTTGCCATCAGACAGACATTTGATATTTCTTCTACCGCACTGTGGTCTTCACTGGAATCACTATCACTCCATGTTATCATCATTACCTTACAGTTTTGTCGTTGAGGCTGATTGTTTCTCTTGTCTTTGTTTCTTCTAGCGTGAGGGTAGTCCTTCATAAGGTGTTTTGAGCTACCACAACCAAAACAAGTAAATAGATCAACATCTTTTCTTAGTGAGGACTTACCTTTTGGGCTTGATCTCTTGTTTTGGGCATCTTTGATGTATCCTTGGAAGGTTGGATTTCTCTTGTACAGCCTTTTGAACCCTTTAGCCAGCATTGCCATTGTGTCCTCTTCATCATCCTAAGTTTCAATTTCTGATTCTCGTGTTGCCTTTAACACAATTCCTTTTTGTTCTGAGGTGTTTTATAATTGAATCTCATGGGCAAGTAACTTTCCAATGAGCTCCTCTAGTTGGAGGGTCTTGAGATTATGTGCTTCCTCGATGATAGTTACTTTGTGACCCCACTTTCTTCTGGGCAGGCATCTGAGGACCTTTCTGACATAATCTTCATTTGAGTAGGTCTTTCCCAGGGATTTGAGGTGGTTAACGATGTTGCTGAACCTTTTGAACATCTTTTCAATGGCCTAATTTTCTTCCATCTTAAAGTCCTCATATTTCTGGACAAGGATGCCCACCTTGGTGTCTTTAACTTGACTGGTTCCTTCATAGGGTGTTATCACATAATCCTAGACCTGTTTTACTGTTTCAAAGAGGGATACACGTTCAAAATCATTTAAGTTTAAACTACAAAAGATTAAATTTAAAGCATAGATGTTCTTTTTCAAAGACTCTTTTTCTTCATATGTCATTTCAGTTCTATCTTTTGAGATGGTTTGACCAGTGCTATCCTTCTTTGTAGGGGTAGGAAAGTCTCCGTTGGTAACCGCGATCCAAAGATCTTCATCTTGATCTTTGAGAAAGACCTCCATTTGTCTTTTCCATATTCTGTAGTTTTCTCCGGTGAGCACTGGTGGTATTGTCCATGAGCGTCCTTGTGCGGTCTCGTTTGCACTGATTCCGGCTATGATCTTTTCCACAGAGTTTTTAAACTCTTGAATATAGTGGACCCGCTCTGATACCAATTGAAATAACCCTAGGGGCAGGGGTGAATAGGGTTGTATAAATATCTCTGCACTTAATCAACACAAGGACGTTAATAACACTTATATAACTGAATAATATATCTTTATTGATAAGGTCAAAGTGCAAAGATAGAGAAGAGGTTACAAACTCGACACTCTCATGGACTGTGAGGTCCTCAACGAATGTTTACAAGGGTAGGAAATTCAGAATGAATTTATGCAGAAGAGGCCTTATAGTTGAGTCAGGAAGAAAGACTTTGACTCACTAAAGCGAGGTCACTCACTCACTTTAGGTACATGACCCCGAGGTCCACGCTAGAACACACCTTCTGGTTACACAACTCACTACTCAAAACCAAGTAGCTACACTCAAAATTTTCTATCACAAAATTCCTACACACGATTTATCTTGCTTGGAGTCGTTAATTACTCTTTGGAACTTCTGGTTGTATTCATAGATGAAGCTCTTCAAATGATAACTTTCTTTTTCCTTTGTTGAAGACTATTTCCTTTCTTGATTGATCTCCAATCTTTTTGTATTTGATATCAACCACATAGGATATCTTAATCCAATCTTCTTGATCTCCAATCCAATATATCTTAATCCAATCTTCTTGATCTCCAATCTTCTTGTACTCGATATCTTGGGAGATTTATTCCGATCCGTTGAGTATCTACAAGATATGATTACTTGTCATAATAGAAACATATAATACTAAGGAAACAAGAATAGTGTATAGTCAACTTTCCTGATTTAATCTTGATTCCAGTCTTTCAAACAAAACTTTAGTACTTAGATTATTGCTGTTGCTGGTGGTCCTCTATGACGAATAGGCGGAGGTCCTCATGGCAGTGGTGGGTTTCTTCAATGGTCATCTTAAGGCGGTAAAATTTTAAGGCAACAAGAGCAATATGAGGAGATAGAAAAGTGTGAATTCTTTACACCCTAAGTTGTTTTCTTGGTATACATCATCTCCAAGGACATGATCTCAATGGATCCATCCAAGTGGAAGCCATTCGATCTTGGCTCATGACCTCTTCTACCATTATCGATGTACAACGTTTTCATGACTTAGCATCGTTTTACAAGCCTTTATTCATGGATTTAGTACCCTCAGGAACCCAATCACGGAGGATATGAAGAAGAGCACGTCTGAGTAGACTGGAGCAGCCTAAGTTGCTTTTCAAAAATTGAAATCCAAGCTTTGCAAAGCTTCCAATTTTGCCTTACCGGATTTCACATAAGCTTTTGAAGTCAAAAGCGATGCGTACGAGATGGGTATATGAGCCATTCTTATTCAAAATCAGCGCCCCATCGCATACTTTAACGAGAAACTCAATGGGGAGAGTTCATAACCTCTCGGCACCAAAACTCTCCAACATCAAGTGAAAATAGAGGAAGTCCACTCAATTACAATATTAATTGCCCTAATCCCCCTAATCTATGCCTAATACCCCTATTAGGGGACCTAGAAAATCACCCCCTAACCCTAAGGTGCTTAGCTACTCAAGGTCATAATGAACAAAAACTCAGAAATTGAACTAGGTTTAACATGATTCTAACACAACTATCCAAAACTAGCATAAAACTAATAATTAAAGTAATTAAAGCATTAACTAAGTTAATAACAATAATCAAAGTATAAAAATATGAGAAAGAGAACAAGAATACTCACTAATTAGGGTTTGGATACAAAGAACAATGGAAAGATCTCAAATTGCAGCAAAGGGAACCAAAACTTCAATCGAACCAACACTAAAGTGCATTAAATTCTGAAATAGAGTAATTAACAATGCTAATCTAGATTAAAAAAAACCTAAAAACTCAAAAGCATAAACTATAAACCCTGACTAAGAATGTGTACTATCGAAAATAGGAAAGATACATTATACACATGGGAGAAAATTGGCCAAAACAAAGTCATTTTAGCCAGCAAAAGTAGGTAGAACAGGGTCGTCATGAGCGTGACATGGGATGTCTAGACCGTAATGCCTGGAGATTTCTGAAGAACAAAATTGAGTTCGCCTCCCTCACAGGCGTGATAGGTGGCGGTCACGGTCGTGAGGGGTCTTCTGGTTGGAGGTGTCCTCTAAATGTCATGGTCGTGACAATGAGTGTCACAATTGTGAGGCCTGATTCTGCTAGAAGGACTCATATCCTTCACGGGCGTGACAAGTGGATGTCATGGTAGTGTGGGTCCTTATGTCTGCACTTCAGAGTCACGACCGTGAGAAATGTATTCACGGTCGTAAGATTGCTTCTTCATGAGCCCATATCTTGGGATGTCATGGCCAAGAGGAATGGTGTCACGGCCGTGACACCTATTCTGCCTCGAGCCTCTTTTTCCCTCTTTCAACAGGCAAGTGTCATGGGGGGTTAAGGTCGTGAGGTCTTGTGTTACGACCCTGACACCTCTGCTGATGACTTTGTTTTCTAGGTTATCCCCATGATTAAGGTCCTGTGTCATGGTCGTGACACCCCTGCTGATGACTTCTCCTCGGGCAAGGCCTTCTTGGGAATGTCCCAGCCCCTTTACATATTGGCCCAATTTGGCCTCTTTTTTGCTCACTTTTTCTCCACAAGTGTTCAAATGTCGAGATACCTACAACGGAAAGAAAATAACATCAGAACACTAATATTTACACACGGAGCCGTGGAAAATTCTAAGGGAAAAGGACACATTTAGGCACAAAACTGTGCCTAAACACCGACCTCCATGACTTGGCACCAAAGAGTCTCCAATATCTCCATCTCCATATAAATTCACACGAGGGACCCAACAAGCAACGACATACCCAACAATGTATTCATCGTCCATGTAATAGAAATTAACATTGGCTCGTTGTGTGGAGGTAAGGGACAATGGAAAGGAATGGTAAATTTTGAGGTGTTAAGGAAGGCTTATCCTCACTAGACCAAGAACTAAAGAACACCGAATTAACATGCTCATAATCCCCTCAAATAACCAATGTCTCTGAAATAACAAGTATGACATATTCAAGGAGTTTGTGACATACCAACCAATATTCAAATAAGATTCATTGAATGTCAACACAAAAGATGAATCCAAACTTCTAGTCAATTGGTGAACTAGCATCAAATTCCAATGAGGCTTAAACTTCTTGCTAAACACTACATGATCACATAGAGCCTTATTATACCACCCATAGCATAGATTTTTATCAAGCCTCAACATCGAATAACACTACTAAAAACTTGCATTTTAGCGACGAAATTTGCGACGAAAATGTCCGTCGCCCTGACCCGCGTAAGTTTGTAGCTGATTTGGCAAAAAAGTAGGACCTAGCGATGGACCTTGCGACGGAAAATTCCGTCGCTCGACCTTTTTTCCTTTTTTTTTTTTATTTTTGGTCTTTGTTCTACCCAAAACCCTAGCCCAACCTTACGTCGACATGCAGAAACTTCTCATTTCCCTCCCCAATTTTCATCTCCTCCTTCAACTCCACCCGAATCAAAGCCGTCTGCTTTGCCGCTTGATTGGTGTAGCCTTAGTCGGATCTAGTGTTCTATTGTTTGGAAATTTGGCAAATATTGAGGTTGGGAATTGGAAATCCAGAAAAATCTTAAAAGTGGGTATCTGAATGAATAAGCTATAAACTATAAGGTTCAACAGTATTCCAAACCTTCCTTGCAAAATTGAAGCTTCAAAATGGAATTGTTGTTGTCTGCATAAGCAACACACATATAGATTAACTAAAATCCTTGGCAAATAATATGCGACCCACATGTTTGAACACTAATGTTTGTCAAGTGGTGATTACCATTGTTGATTTTCTTCTATTTTTGTTTGCTATATTGATTTCCCCAATTTCCTTTCGTTTTCACCACTTCTGTGCTTTTAACACAACATACCTACCTTAGTTCTAAGTTTCTAGACAAATTTCGATTGGTGAACAAGCCTCAAATTTTGACCAAGAATTTTGCACTCATAAGTATGATTGGTGATAAGTTACCCCTTGTGGTTTTTCTTTTAATCTTTTATTTATTTATTTGTTTAGATTTTGCATTGTGACCATGTAAGAGAGGAGAAATCTTAGGCTAGTTGGTCTGAACATTGAACGTTCAATGCTGTGGGAAGATTAACTTGAATGCTTGAACTGAATTTACTAAGCTTAATGACTTGTGCATATAGGAGCTTGGTGTTTAGTTTATGTGTAGACACCAGAATTTGCACCGACACAATTCCGACCCGTCAAGAATCAGCAAGTCAATTGGGTCGAACACCAAAATGGGTCATTGGGCCCATGGAATCAGCAATGCAGGCCCAACAGATCAAAACAGTCCGTACGTTATAATAAAACCCCCGGGGGTTTTAACAATCAAAAGTAGCCCAAAACCAAAACAGGCCCAAGACGCGCCTCCGGCCTAGATGACAAAACCCGCGGGGGTTTTAAGCTATGCAGAATGTGTCGTTTCGAGCTGGCCACGTCAGCGATCCGTGTGAAATGATATAAAACCCGCGGGGGTTTTAATTCCTGAAGTTCGCGCCAAAAGCAATCCATGCAAACTCCTTGATTTTAGCCCATGTGGGTTGACATTCCTTGACCTGCCAAAACCCGCGGGGGGTTTATGATTGCATGGGATAGAGGAGCATGATCAAGGAGATGTGTCCCCTCCATTTTCCCTCCTAAGACCTCACCCTTTCACCTATAAATACCCCCTCATAATCACTCACATTTCACCGACTATCATCACCATTATACCTAAACTCTCTCAAAACTTCATCTCTAATACTCTAATAATTACTCTCATTATCACTACATCTCCGCTCTCATATCATTCTTTCCAACCATCCTTATACTCATCATTCCATCCAAGTTCGCAACCAAGGCTAAGTCAAGGAGTTCGATCTTTGCATTCGAGCATCCAACATCCAAACGAGGTTCGCTTTCATTATAATTATTGTTGTCTTAATGATGTAATTTGTATTTTAATTCCTCTAATTGTACATGTTTTGTAAAAGAAAACCGAATTTTTATATTGCATGTTGAGAATATAACATTGCGAAATTGATTAAACTTCTCCCCACTCTCTTTCTTTTCAATATCGATTTTTGTAGAGTCTGTTTTCCAACAGGCGGATTCGAGAGTTCTTATAACTCTCGAACTCGTAACTTTACCCCCGCACTTAGAAATCAGGTTTCGTAGACCGGATTCATTTTTATTTTTTTTAACGGTTTGTCGATTTCCTTAAATCGGTTGGCGACACTTAACTTTTTTTACAAACTCTTTTGATTATCTAAAATATACGATTTTGCACAAGAATAGTTATAAATGATTTATTATCACTTTTCTTTACCAATCCAAGGCTACCCGAGAGAAAATGAGCCATAAAATTAATAAAACCCCCGCGGGCTTTATTAGTTTTTACTCATCTTCTCTGGGCCAAGAAAGCTCAAGGCCCAGCCCAGAGCACATTAAAACCCCCGCGGGTTTTAGTGTCTTCTGGTGGCCCTTTTGCCTCCTCTTAGGCCTAGATCCGGTAATGGGCCGGTATTAAGTTATTAATAAAGTATTTTGGCGCTATTTCGGGTATTTTAATAATATAAAATGAATTTGTAAATAAATAAATTTTCATCACCCCGAAAATGAATTTCGAAAATAAAAATATCCTTATTTAAGAATTAAGCAACCTTAGTCGGTTCTCGATCATTAAGTAGCGCATCCGAAAACAATCTCCCCGAACAGGAATTTTCCGAGTACCTACAGATTGGCGACTCCACTGGGGACCTAAACTTAAAAAGAGAGTAAAACTTGAACAAATCGATTTGATTTGAAATTGCAAAAGGGAGAAGTTGATTTATTTCGCGATTTTATTATTCTTTTTTTAGGCATCCTTTGCATACCGGGCCACTAATCGGGTCTTTTGACACGTTAGCACAAAGGCGATGGTTTAAGTAATACCTAGGACTCTTCCCCCGAGAGTGGGCGACCACTACTTGTGTGATGCACCATACATCGCCAAGAATTTGGTCTCTCCTCTCCCATGTTACACTTAAAGGGTTCCTTGAACTCCGATGAGCAACACCTAACACTCCTTACCCACAATTTTAGGGGTAAGGAGAACCGAGGCGAGAACAAGCTGTAGGCCATGTTAACCCAACCATAGTAATCCATGAATATAGAGCCTTGGTTTAGGATATCCTTTCATGTTGTATGATATGTGCTATGTGTTCCCCTCCCCTTTTCTTTTTGTAAAGAGTCGACCCTAGTTTAGAGAATTCGTTCTAGTCCATATAAAATTCATTGGGTTGAGAAAAAGATTATTTATTAATTAATATAATTAACTCAAAGGTTGTATGGTTTGCCCAAGGGGAAGGACCCATTTATGCTTGAAAGTTAATTATATTGATTAATAAATAAAATTGACTCACCTTTGATGATATTAACAAAAGTCTAATATTTAATGGATAACTAAAAGTCTAATATTTAATGGCCCTTTACGAAATTCTCTTAACAAAAGTCTAAAGATTAACTAAAACTCCAACAAAGTTAATGGATAACGTTTTAGATTGCATAATAGTCACTAAGTTTGAGTAAATTAATTTATCGATTTAATTAATAAATCCATAATATTTATGGCCGGCCCGTTGTTAGGCCCAACCATATTGTATTTGTCAATTAAGCCAATAAATTAATTATAACTCGCTTATCGTTGCCTTTATCCAGTCCTTTACAATGTCCATTTTTCTCGAGTAAAAAAAATTAATAATAAAAGATAAAAAAGAACAGGTTGTCAGTCTTGTCAAGCATTATTCTAGTCCGCATAATATTCAATATGGCTTGAGTTGTCTGAATTATTGGGCTAAGTTACGGATTCTCCTTAAAACAGCCGGCCTGTGGATTGTGCTCATCCGAATTGAGAAACACTGACTTATGCCTTTCAATTTATGATCCACTCGCTATGTGTGACTTTATTCGGCCCTTTATAATGTCTTATCGTTAGGTCCATATAGAGTTAGATCATGCACTCCCGAAAAGTGGGTGAGTCTCTTGTGTCAGCATATAGATGCCTAGTCTATTAGGGTCATTTAGGTCTCTTAGGACATGCATGCATTGGGTAGTCAAGTGTCAGAGTCAATCATCGAGTCACTAACAAATTTCCATACAGACAAGATAGGAGATTGACTCCGGGCCAACATCAGACATCTACGTAACGGCCGGTTGGTTTCAAATCCAAGCTACAGCCCGTCTACCATCCAAGCCAGAGCTCAAAATTATACCATGGAGATCCCCGTCCGAGGGGCTGAAGCCAACATCTCGAAGCAGCTGGAGGATCTTTACACTAAGATGCAAGGCCTAGTCTTTGCAAATTCCTTTGAATAGGAGCAAAAGATCGAGATGAGGCTCCATGAACAATAACAAGTAATGGATGGCATGCTGCAGGCCATCACAAAGATCAATGATGATAAGTCAGGGGGCTCAAGGTCGTTCAAAGGGAAGTCCAAGGCAGTCTTAAAAGTTCCCAAAGCCACTGAAAATCCTATTGTCAAGGCCTTGGAACAAAAACTTTAGAGTTTTACTAAGATGATGAGCACTGTTGCGGCATTTGCGAACAAGTACACAGATGCGCCTTTACCCATCCACCTTGTCTTGAAGGTGGCTGACAAAGTTGAAGTACCCAACATCAAGTTCAAGCCATCTGAAAATCCTACTCACCACATCAAGGAGTTCATGCGACTGGCACCTCTTCACATGATTGATGTTGACTTGTACCCTATAGTCTTCCCATCCACCTAGATGGAGAAGCCAAAGTATGGTGCCATGCCCTGTCATCTCAAGTCAAGGCTGACTAGAATGAGTTGTTTAAGGCCTTTATCAATCACTATAGTCGTATCCTGAATAAGCATGACACAGTGGATGGCCTAACAACCCTGTAGCAAGGGGATGACGAGTCCTTCCTGGATTATTTCGAAAGATGGCACACCAAGCTGTCTCACATCAACGAGACTATACCTTTGCACCTACAGCTGACTACCTTCAAACAAGGTCTCAAAAGCAGTCTATCCCATCATTTGGGATATCACGTCATCAAGGACTTTGATTACCTTAAAGACATATGTATCCAACTTGAGACCTTGAACAATGAGAAGGTCACCATCTGAGGATGGAGGAATTCCAATCCTAATAGGAGGGCTACTGGTTCGCCCAGCCACCCTTCTAGAAGCGCTGAAGACAAATGTAATTTAGTTAGGAAGGCAACTAGAGCAACGACCCTCTAGGAGTAGTCAACTAGGAAAGACAAAACCACAAGAAAGGGGCTTTAAAGTTAGCGAGGGTCTGAATTCCTTCAAGCATTCTGTTTAAGAGTCAACTAGAGGAGGCATTGAGTCGGTCTTTGATATGCTTGTCTTTTAATTCAATAAGATGCATTTATTTGATTTTGAGAATCTCGTGCTGGCATTCTTTACTTGAGTTAAAAAGCTCTTTCACCCACTCATTAGCCTTAACATCCAAGTTTGACATATCTATCTATCTTCACCTTCATATACCCTTCCCTTCATTACGTTCATCATCCTATGAATCCAGGGTTTAAAATAAAAGAAAACAGAAAAAAAGAAAAAAAAATAAAATAAAAGAGAGGGAAGCCAGTCTGCATTCATCAAGCAGTCTGGGCAAAAGGAGAGAAGACCAAAACCATCAGTTTCTTGAAAGTTGACATCTCTATGCTCCTAAACCAGCAACTGAAACAAAATGTGCCTAGGAAAGCGGGTTACCATCATACCACCCACATCAACATCCATATCACCTGTTACCTACCCTTTTTTCCCTTGCTTATAACCTTAATCTCCATCCCAAATTCCCCTTCACCAAATCATCCCTCTTTGCATCATTCATACAGCCACCGTTCAGCCTCGACCAACCCACTCATTCTCCTCATGACCAATCCATATCTACCCCAAATCTAAAAGGTGTGTTGTGACTAATATCATCGGAAAGGCGAACATGATTATATCCCATGACGAAGAAAGGCGAAAAAAAGAGAGATAAGAAAGCTAAAAGAAAAAGTAAAAAAAAAAAAAGAAGAAAAAGTTCCTAGTTGGTCCACCAACATGGGTTGGCATGAGTGGTACGACGCTCATGTCCCTTAAGCACTTTGTTTGCGTATGGAAAAACTTGTGCTAGGAGAGTAAACCTCATTTGGGCCGTCCAAATCTCGAAGCATGCCAACAAAAAAAAAAGGAATAGGAAAGCGAAAAAAAAGATATTGAGAAACTAGAGACGGAGCTAATAGTCACGCGCATCGAAACATCGTTCATAAACCTTCCAAATCGCTCTCAAGCCTTGCACCTTAAGCCTTTGCGTCGTCATCACGCCTTTGCATCCAATACCATCTACAAAGCCTACCTCACCAAGCCCTCCTCGAGGCACCAATCCTTTTGAGCTGCATCTTATGAACTACAACTGGTCTGATTCCACATCGGATACGTAGGAGAACCTCTTTGAGGCCCAGCCAGTACAATTCACCTTAACGGAGCATCCTTTGTCCTCAAAATGTTGGTCTTCCCTGGATTTTGAAGCTCTTTCATATCCCTACCATCATAATTCCACAACCCTCTTTCCATTAGACTTGGATCACTTTCACATCCGAATAGCCAACCACATCTCCTCGTATAACACAAGTCTATTCCCTCACCTCTTCTCCTATGAGGTGACTTAACCCTTGCCATCCGTCTAGCCTTAGCTGAAACTTGGTCATCTGTCAATCATGACATACCCAGATTCGACCATCGACCCACCATCATCTCCTTTTCACCAAGTGCCTCATGAGCCCGTCTGACCATCATTAGACTTACTCTTTCTTTTACCATCCCTTTTCATCCTCCCATACCACCAGAGGTTTTTTACTCGGTCACTAGTGCAAGTGCAAGATTCGGTATTTTGAGGTCTGTTCTCATCACATTTAGGCAAGGCCCATTTGTGAAGGACAAGAAATTTAGCAGCATCAATGGCTAATTGCAAACAACATCCGACTCAAGAGAAGAGTTCATTTGAATTGGGGGCTCCCCTATCCCTCACATAACCTGCAGCGAGGGTCTACTTATCTCCACAGTGATTCAAGGAAGCAAGAGGACAAGACAAGTCGTCTAGGACAACGCCTTCTTCATCATGCCTCGTCATAAGCCTCACCTATCTTGCCCTGTCCTGAAATCACATGTCGAGTTGCTTTGACACTTAGGGAATCATCATTCTGGTCTTGGTATTGGGTTTTGTCTGCATATTGAGTCACATGCATTCATGTGCATATTTTCCTAGTCATTGCATTACATCCATATGTCGAGTCAGAGTCGCGTACAGACAGTTTTTCTTGCATAGAGTCAGTTTTTCATGCATAAAGACATGCATAAACGCATGAGTGTATGAATGTTTGTGTCAAAACAAAACAAAAATTGCATTGTTTGTGCAAGTGCTTAGTATACTAGTTGCATGCATACCCGTATATCTGGAAAAAAAATAAAGCAAGGAGGTGCCACATCGTTGCTCCAGAACGCAACAACTGGGGGCTGTCTTTGCCTATATGCTATCTCAATCAAACCGATCGACATGGTTTTCAGTAACTGAGAGCAAGATTAGAGCAATCTCTAATCCAACTCTTACTGGACAAGTTAGCACCCAGTCAAATCATGCATCATTAGCCAGACACAAATGGCGCATGTTCGACACGAAGGACAAAATCTTCACTTGACTAATACGGATCAACGACCAGGAAAATTCAAGAATCCATTCCCCACAGTGAAATTTTGGCACCTATGCGCTTGAAGCAAAATTTAAGGAAAATAAGGGTCATCGGCATAGTTTCGGTGAAGTTCCTCGGCATCAAATTGCCATCACCAAATAAAAAAAAAATCCAGATCCGCCGGCAGAGCTCGGCACAGTCTCAACAATAAAAGTCGTCGACATTGGGTTCGATGTAATCTCAGGAATAAGAGCAACCAGCATCGCGTCCAGTAAAGTCTCGTCGACATGAAAAATGTCATCATCATCAAAAAGACCAAAAATAGGGTCGTCGGCGGAGATCGACGTAAGTCCCCAACATCAGAACCATCAGCATAATGACCAGTGAAGAGTGTACCCCAGGGCCATCGACATCGCGATCGGTGGAGTCCCTCGGCATTAAACATGCCAAACAAACGACACCGGGAAAGACTGGAATGACAATAGGAAAGACTAGAACATCAACATCAACCACGACACAGGACAAAGCTTCCAAGTGTCAAGCCACACAGTCCAAAATTGCCGGCCCAAAGTTTGTGGCCCAAGGATTTTCGAGGCTCATAATCCTCTCATGTAAAAAATCTGAACCAATAATCCATCTTGTATTTCAGAAAAAACTAACACTTCGTTTTCTTGTGATTTTCAGGTCGTCGCTAAAAGGGACAACTATCATCCAGTCACCGCATAAAAGGTTGATGTCGTCCGGTCACCGCTAAAAGGCACCACCGTGATCCAGTTGTCGTATAAAAGATTGTTGTCATCCGGTTGCCGCTAAAAGGGACAACCATCATCCGGCAGCCGCATAAAAGGTTGTTGTCGTCTAGTCGCCGCTAAAAGGGACAACCATCATCCAACCGCCGCATAAAAGGTTGCTGTCGTCCGATCGCAGCCAAAAGGGACCTCCATCATCAAGCTGCCACATTAAAGGTTGCTGCCCTCCGGTCGCCCCTAAAAGGGACCACCGTCATCCAGCTGCAGCATAAAATGTTGCTGCCCCCCGGTCGCCGCTAAAAGGGACCACTATCATCCAGTTGCCGCATAAAAGGATGTTGTCATCTGGTCGCCGCTAAAAGGGACAACCGTCATCCAGCAGCCGCATAAAAGGTTGTTGCCCTCCGGTCGCTGCTAAAAGGGACCACCATCATCCAGCTGCCGCATAAAAGGTTGCTGTCGTCAGGTCATCGCTAAAAGGGACAACCATCATCCATCTGTCGCATAAAAGGTTGTTGCTCTCCGGTCGCCGCTAAAAGGGACAACCATCATCTAGCTGCTGCATAAAAGGTTGCTGCCCTCCGGTCGCCGCTAAAAGGGACCACCGTCATCCCTAAAGGGGCGCATGCCGCCTGCAACCGTGATGCAATCCCGCGGGGGTTTTAATTCCTTAAGTTGGCGCCAAAAGCAATCCATGCAAACTCCTTGGTTTTAGCCCATGTGGGTTGACCTTCCTTGACTTGCCAAAACCCGCGGGGGGTTTATGATTGCATGGGATAGAGGGGCATGATCATGGGTATGTGTCCCCTCCTTTTTCCCTCCTAAAACCTCACCCATTCACCTATAAATACCCCCTCATAATCACTATCATTTCACCGACTATCATCACCATTATACCTAAACTCTATCAAAACTTCATCTCTAATACTCTCATAATTACTCTCATTATCACTATATCACCACTCTCATATCATTCGTTCCAACTACCCTTATAGTCATCATGCCATCCAAGTTCCAAGGAAATATTAAATCAAGGAGTTCGATCTTTGCATTCAGGCATCCAACATCCAAACGAGGTTCGCTTTTGTTATAATTATTGTTCTCTTAATCATGTAATTTGTATTTTAATTTCTCTAATTGTACATGTTTTGTAAAAGAAAATCGCATTTTTATATTGCATGTTGAGAATATAACATTGCGAAATTGATTAAACTTCTCCCCGCTCTCTTTCATTTCAATATCGATTTTAGTAGAGTCTATTTTCCAACAAGCGGTTTCAAGAGTTCTTATAACTCTCGAATTCGTAACCTTACCCCTGAACTTAGAAATCAGGTTTCGTAGACCGGAGTCATTTTTTTATTTTTTTACTGGTTAACGATTTCCTTAAATCGGCTGGCGACTCTTCACTTTTTTTACATACTATTTGATTATCTAAAATATACGATTTTGCACAATAATAGTTATAAATGATTTATTATCACTTTTCTTTACCAATCCAAGGCCACCCGAGAGAAAAATGGCCATAAAATTAATAGAAACCCCGCGGCTTTTATTGGTGTTTACTCATCTTCTCTGGGCCAAGAAAGCTCAATGCCTAGTCCAGAGCACAGTAAAACCCCCGCGGGTTTTATTGTCTTCTGGCGGCCCTTTTGCCTCCTCTTGGGCCTAGATCCGGTAATGGCCGATATTATGTTATTAATAAAGTATTTTGGTGCAATTTCGGGTATTTTAATAATATAAAAAGAATTTGTAAATAAATAAATTTTCATTACCCTGAAAATGAATTTTCAAAAATAAAAATATCCTTATTCAAGGATTAAGCAACCTTAGTCGGCTCCCAATCATTAAGTAGCGCATCCGAAAATAATCTCCCCGAACGGGAATTTTCCGGGTACCTACAATATGAAGAATTTAGGGATTCAAGAAATTTTGAGACTTGGTACAATGGCTCTTCTGTTTTTCCTTGTGGATGAAATCTACAAATGTACTCACATACATGCTGGTACGGGGATTGATGAAAAATCCAAAGGAACTTAAGTAAGTCACAATTTTTTACTTGCATGCTCAAAGTTTATGAATTAAATGAGTTGTTGATGCTTAGTTTGATCATTCTAAGTTTCAAAAACAGAAATCAAAATACATATCACTCTTGCATCTTGAGTTCTAGAGTATTTGATAGGGTGTTGATGAATCGGAGGGCCTTTATTTGATCCTTGGGACATCTTAACCTTCCTAGGATCCTAAAGATTGGTCTTTAGGTACAAAGAACATATCATTTTGGTATAAGAGCTAAGGAAAGGACTCATGTGAAAATTAGATTAAATTCCTTTAAGTTGTTGTGTCTACTTGTACTGCCCTTGTTCTGTTTGTTTGGTGCCGGAACTATCTGGCGTTGCTGTTGTGATTTCGTGGTCTTTCGCTACTATTGACTACAACATAGAAGAGCTATAGCGACCGTTATTAACGGTCGCAAGACGCGTTTAACGGTTGCTCCGGGATGCGTGCTATCGTTAACATCGACAGTTAAAATCGGTCGCTCGTTAATGGTCGCCAATCAGGTCATGCAACCATTAAATTAATGTTCGCTGGCAGAGAACGTTAAATTCACTCCAGAGACCGTTAAATTACGGTCACCATTAACAGTCGCTACATAAAAAAAGAGAAAAAAATATAGCGAGCAATGCTCCGGCGGAGCTCACCATTGTCGCCGTGTTGCTTTCTTTATTTCTTTCTTTGTCTCTCAAAATTACAAACAAACACCAAGAACAACAAGAAGACGAGAAGAAGAAAGAAAGATCAAGACTTGCTTGACAGAAGATGAAGCTCAAAAAATTGCACAATAATTGTTTACTAGCAATCGGGAGATCCAATTCCAGATTTCCCACCATTGAAGAGGAAGCTCAAAAGATTAGATTTATTCTACTCACCATTGATGAATTGAACTGAGTAGGAACCAATCCGGAGATCCAATTCCAGATTTTTCACACAAGAAAGTTCCTAATTTGCTTCAAATTCATGCGTGCTTCAAATTCACAAATTTCAAATTTCACACATTGAAGAAAGTTCCAGAAATCATGCATCTAAACTCAAGCAAGTTCCATAAATCACCTATATAACTCCTAATTTGCTTGAGCTAGTTGACACAAATTGAAGAAAACAATTAACTAAATTGATACATGAATCGAAAAGAAAGAAGAAGCAAGCAGTTGACCGAAGAAACGAGCGTTTATGGAGGACGCGGCGGCCAGTGGTCGAACATGAAGCAAGAAAGCCGCAAGGTGGTTGACGACGATTATAGAGGACGCGACGAAAGAAGGGAGGCGCGGACGACGGCTGTGCACCGGGCAATGGTGGGTGGACGACTGGTGAATTTTTGTGAGAGGGGTTTTTGTTGATGATAGAATTGTAATTGAATCTCCACAAAGAAAAAAGGGGTCTGGTGTGATAATAGTTAGATCACAGAGACCGTTAATTTAATGGTCGCAAGATAGCTTTAACGGTCTCTGCTAACGTCCGTTAAAGCTATATTGGGACCGTTAAACTAACGGTCTCTGAGGTCGACCTAAATTTTTACCTACCCAGAATAATATAAAACTTGCGACCGTTAATTTAACGGAAGCAAAAATGCGATTTTTTTTATGTCGAAAATGTTAAAAATAACTTGCCCTCTTGCGAACGTTATTTCAACGGTCGCTAGCAGTGACCGTTAAATTTATACTGCGACTGTTAATTTAACGGTCGCTGGTTTAGCGACTGTTAAATTAACGGTCGCACGAGAAAAACTGAGACCGTTAATTTAACGGTCTAAATTTAACGGTCGCAATGCTCATGTTATGTTGTAGTGTATTGTTGGGTGTTTGGGTGTTTAATTGAGCTGTCTAACACATCATGTTAGAAGTTTGTACTAGTATTGGTTGCTCTGGGGGTATTACTAAGTGTCGATACCTTGCAATTGTGTGGGAAAATTTGTTTCTTGTGTTGTATCTTCTGACCCATTTGAACAGCTTTGAGAGCTCACTAGCTCACTACTATTGATTCCTTCTTGGGTAAGTCACAAGTTCTTATTTACATAGTCAAAATTTATGAATTGAATGTGTTTATGCATGTTGAATTGCAATCCGAGTGAGTGGCTTGTGAAGTACTTCGCCGTGTGGTTGTTGAGTGGATGTTTGTCTTGTTTATGTTTTTTTGGCAAATGTACAAGGCACCCTATCCTTGGCGGTTTTAAATCTATAGTTTGGCTCGTGAAATACTTCAGGTTTACCTAGCTTTTGGTTGCATCTCTTTTAGTTCGAAAATTTGCCTGTATTGTCTATTTGGGATTGTTGTTTTGTACTCTCGCACCCTTTCCTTGGCGGTTTTAAATCCATAGTTTGGCATGTCCGCTATAGGATAGTGCATACCAGATGTTTGATAGAATTCCCCAAAGAGCATAGGAGCAATATCCTAAAGTTTTTGTGTGTGGATTATAAATTACTGCTAAGGACACGTCTTTGCCTTAAATCTAGTTTGTGTGTGGCTATAGGATAGTTAAGTTGCTTATGAAACAAAAGTCTTAGGTTACTTTGATTTTAGACCTAGCTAGTTTGCAGCTTTATTTCATATATTAGAGTTGGTTGCCAACTTAATGTTTGTTTAGGGATCTAGTTTAGGTGAGTTTGGGTGCTGAGTTCTTGTTATGTTTCTGCGTATTGTGCTACCCATCGTTGTTGTGTGTGTTACGATGTTCCATGTTTCAGAGTCAGAAACCTTTGTTGTGTCAGTCAGGCTAATGCCTTTACTCGCTGCTATTCTCTACCTCTCTGAATTCTCGTTTCTCTGTTTCTCTCGCTCAACAACAACATCAGTCTGAAACTTTCACGACACCCTCTTTGAGTCTTGTTTTCACTTTCTCTCTCAATCGGCCTTCCTTACTTTTCTCTCTGTCTCATTTGACCTTGACAGCCATTGAAGCCAGCAGGCTTCAAGATTAGCAGGCCGTTGCTGGACCTCGAAAAACAGGTTAGTTATTAAAAGTTAGAGTTTTTTTTGGTGAACTTTTGGTTGGAATTGGTTGTTGCATTGTTACTCTATTGCCCTCACTTTTGGTCTTATTCGACCTTGGTTGCTGTGGATTGCCAATTTTTTTGAGACAAAATTGAAGTGGATTTATGTGATATGTTGTTTGGTAAAGCAATACTGGCTCAATATTTACTATGTGTTTTTGTTCATTTGAAGTGGACTTATCTAATTGAAAATTGGAGAAGTAATACCCTTTTTGTTATTGTTGTACTTTATTTGTTGTCATAGAAGGAACTGTGGTTTATCTGATTGTTTTTTCTTTGATAATGCATAACGGCTTAGTAACAGATGGAGTGCATACAAATTCAACTAGGTTTTTTGACATATATCATGGTTATATGAAGCAATTACATTGATTTTATTTAATCAATTTATATTTTGCGAACAATTTTGTATATTTTTTCTGGAAAACTTTAAGCAAGAGCTCGGCAATGAAGGAAGGCATAATCCAAATCTAGTTCAATTTAAATGTAATATTGATTTTTTTGTTCGTTTTTTCAATTAAATGTTATTAGGACTTGTGTTTTAATTTTTCCTTTAAATTTACTTAGTCTAGTCAAATAAATTAAATGTATGAATAATTCGGATTTGTATTTTATTTACTTATTTAAATAGTCCAATTAATATCTACGATGTGTGTGTGTGTCTATATATATATATATATATATATATATATATATATATATATATATATATATATATACAATTTATTTACTTTTATTTTAAAATTCCCACATTGTTTTGTTTATATATATATATAATACAATTTTTATAATTGTAAATTAAATTACAACAATCAAACAAAAGAAAACAATGCGGAAATTTTTTTTAAAAAAAATATTTGCCCGACGGAATTTTCCGTCGCAAGAATTTTATTTTTTTTAGAAAAAATTTTGCGAGATAGTGCGACGGAGTCGAATTCCGTCGGAAGGTCCGTCGCATATTCTATCTCAAGGTCCGTCCAAAGGCCCTTGCGACGGAAAAAATTCCGTCACAAGGTTCGTCGCTCGGTCCAAAAATTCTGTCGCAGCTTTGTAATTTTCCGTCGCAATTTCTGTCGCAAGATGACAAGTTTTTAGTAGTGCAAGCTGTATACGACTCATCATACCAAGAAACCCTATAAAACAATCAATATCTTCAAATATCATGAATTGAAGGTCTCAATAAAAGATTTCACACTTTACCATCCAACATTCAAATGTAACTCGATGAATTTTAGCAAAGAGTCTTAAGATAACTCATTCTTTGCTTAAAGAAGATCAAGGACGCCCATGTCTTAAATGGCGTGGGAGTCATTACCAATGTTAGTTAGCTTCTCAAGTGGTGGCTTTGAGATGATCAATGGATCTTTTTCTTGGGTTTTTTCGACATGAATGGGAGGAAATCAAGGTCAATCTTCTCATCCTCCTCTTGGCATGGAACTTCAACAAACTCTTCAATCGCTTCATAAGGCTTAAAAGGCTCTCCTTCATCGGGCATGAGAACAATTAGAATATCCCTTGAATTTTCGTCCTTCTCAACTCCTTTAGTCTAAGTGTTAAAGTGAGATTTTGCTCCTCAACTTTTCCTACCACTTTATCCACACACTCCATCGTTGAATATCTATAACCTTGGTAGGTAGAGCACTTCAAAAGAGGTACGGTGGCTTGCTCGGAACTATAGGACTCCTCTTGTGCAAAGGAAGGTCCCATGAGAAAGGATACCTTGAGTCATAGTTCCTTAATAAGGGAGTTGACAGAAATGTAATTGAATCATACATGGAGACCATCGACCTTAACTTCTTCCAAGTTGACACTTTCCTCTTGCCTTGTGTCCTCATCTTTTACTTGATATCTCCGCACCATGCTAGTGTTTGATTTCTTAATTTTGAAACCACAACCTTGTAATTCTCAAATTCTCCAAGGTCATGATAAGGAGCGATCTTATAACCTAGACTATCCATTTTGAGAAATCATCACTTTCCATCCATGAAATTTTGGAATACTGAGGCTCTCCATCTCAGTAAGGTAAGGGACGGTTTAGTGTTTGGGGAAATTTTGTGGAGTCTTTTTTTTTCCTGGTAGGTTATGTGTTGAGGCTAGCGATTTTTGTGTTTTCAACTCAAAGTACAGAAGTAGCCCAAAAATTAAAAGAAGCAAAAAGATGGCAGTTCAAATACTACTAAGGGCAGGGAATCATTGAACCCAAGACAAAATGATGAACACTAGGAGAGATGGGGGAAGCGAATGATAAGAAAAGCAAGGGGAATAAAAAATGATCAAGAAAATAAGAATGAATCAAAGTAACTCAAGCACAAAACATGGATTTGCTCTATTACAAAATGGACCGGATCGGGGTTGGTGATTGAAACGTAACGCTTGCGTTTGTAGATGGATGATCAGGTGATCGAGCTACTCGATGATGAACATAGCAAAAACTAACTCAAAGGAATCAAGTAGCAAAGGATATGATCTTGGCTAAAGGAAATCAACCACCAAGACTTAGCAATTCAGCATGATTATATAAGAACATGTGCTCCACTAATCAATAAAGGAAAGACTTGCAACACCACCAATAACACTACTGTATAAATTAAACAAAATTTTAATGAAGAATTAAGGCCATAAACTTCAATACATTCATGTTCAAATTCATCATAATCTACCATTAAAAATGAAATATTACACTAAGAGGGGAAAGTCTTGAAAAATTGCCAGGATTACAAAGGTCACAAGCATGACTATGGAGGTCACAAACTTGACCTTCATTTCTTGTGGAAGGAGGGACTGCTTCAGTAGGTTGCCACGGGCATGACATGGGAGGTCACAGACGTGATCTCAAGGTGTCCCAACCATGACTATCGTTTCCTTCACAAGGAGCCATTGGACCTGAAAGGAGTCACGAGCTTGACCAAATGGGTCACGATCGTGAGTGTCCACTGGAAACTGGTCACGACCCCTAAGAGTGGGTCATGACCAGCATATGATCAGGACTAGGGGTGTCCATTGTTAACCTAAATGGCAAACCGGAACCGTAAATCGGTAAAACCAAACCGGTTAACCGGTTGGTGTTCTATATTTTTATGGTTTCGGTTAACCAAACCGGTATATGCGGTTTAGGTTTTGGTTTTGAAATCGATAACCGCGGTTAACCGATTATATATAATTTTAAAAAAAAAACCAAAAAAAGCTAAACCATAACCTTAAAAAACCCGGAAATTGGAGCAAACCATGGTTAACCGCGGTTAACTGCATTGTCAATGCGGTTAACCGCCAGTTTAGGTTTGGTTTAGGTTTCTGATTTTCAAAAGCGGTTAACCGCTTTAGGCGGTTACGGTTTAGGTTTGGAAAAACTTAAAACCGCAAAAGCGGTTAACCGCTTTTGGACACCCCTAGTAAGGACCATGACTAGTTGCTGTTCAGGCCTTCCTCTACGTTGTTCAACTTCCCAAGTTGATCTGCCTTTCCTATACTTGCCAATAATCATGTCGTCTCCTCGGGAAGACTCAAGAACGACCCTGACGAGGACCCGAAGTATCATCGCATTGTTGGGATTTTATTTGAAGTAGATTTGCACCCGAGAGACACCAAACTGAGCTACCATGGTCTTAGGTCCACCTTTTAGGCCCTGTTAAATTCATGGGTAAGCCTAACTTACCCAAATTTACCATTTTTTACCTAAATTTACCAAAATTTACTAAAAATTATAAAACTTAAAAAAACCAAAAAAATATAATTTTGATATACTGACATCAATTTGCCAAAAGTTACCAGAATTTATCAAATGTTATCAAAAATTACCGAAAATTACCAAAATTTAACTTATACCCAACTGTTTTTTACCCATGAATTTGACAGGACCTTAATGGACACCAGAACTGAACGTCCGTAGTTGGGAGGGGAGCGAGGCTTTAGGTGAACTGGCTACCATAGGCCAACCGAAATTGACCCGTCCCCGATACCGGCCATGATTGGAGCGTGATGCTGCTAGCTATTTGATATATGGTTTATCAAATAATTTGATGCTAATTAAACAAGAATCAGTCAATTAGGGCTTACATGCTAGCCATCCATGGCGTAGAAATTTAATTTCAAAGATTACGTAAGGAACATTTAAAGGTAACAAGGACAAGCTAATATGGTCAAAATCCGTGCAATATTTATACATTGCTGATATAAATTTTAATTATTCAAACACTATTTGTGTTATTAGAATTAAGGTTTAGTACATCTCATCTTGCTCTTGATGCAACTAATCCAATACATTTTCAAAAAGTAAAGAGATCAGAGAGGTTATTCAAACTCGAGAGAGGAAGATGATTTAATATAAGGTTTGACAAATTTATGAGAATAATAGATTAGTATAAGGTATATGTTAGGAAAATTTTTTGTCCTGAAGCGAATTTTCAACCTATAAAAAAAGGTCTTCCAGCTCCATTTCTCTCCATTCCTGAAGAGTAACTCGCTAATTAAACAGCAAATTAAGCTACTTTCCAGTAGTTGAAGGGCATATCGATCATTGTTTAGCTCTGTGGAAGTAAGGGAAATTAAAAGATGGGAAGAGCTCCATGCTGTGACAAAACTAAAGTGAAAAAAGGACCATGGTCTCCTGAAGAAGATGCTAAGCTCAAGGCTTACATTGACAACTATGGCACTGGTGGCAACTGGATCGCTCTACCTCACAAAATCGGTATGTCTTTATTCTTATTCAAACCTTTTAAACCAAGCAGCAAACTGGCCATTTATATTGAATTGTCCATGAATACATACATGATCAACACTATATATACTGGTTACATGAATTTTGGGTTGACTTAGTTTGAGTAGGAGTTAAATTGCATGGGTTATAAATTGAGTTCCCAAATTGAATTGAGTTTGTGTTGTAACTTGTAATGAATTTTCCAGGGCTAAATAGATGCGGGAAAAGCTGCAGGCTAAGATGGTTAAATTACCTAAGACCTAATATCAAGCATGGTGACTTTACTGAAGAGGAGGACAACATCATCCTCAACCTCTATATCAGCATTGGTAGCAGGTATACATAAAATTATTTTTGTCGCTCGCTGTCCCTTGGCCCTTGCTAGCTGCAACTTTATCACTTACCCAAACAGTAGAATTTAGAATTCTTCACAAATGCGTGTGTGTTAAAATCTGTTACTACCTTGTGTAGGTGGTCAATTATTGCAGCCCAGTTACCCGGTAGGACTGACAACGACATAAAAAACTACTGGAACACACGGCTGAAGAAGAAGCTCTTAGGAAAGCGGAAGCAGCAACAAGGGGATACAAATGGGTCCGTCCTCAGTAGCTCGGCCTTGGAGCGACTTCAGTTGCATATGCAGCTTCAGTCTCAGCAACAGGCACTACAAAACCCACTATCTCTCTTCAACAACCCCTCGTTTCACTGGCCTCATAAATTAGACCCTTTTATTCACGACAATAACATAAACCTTATTCAACCACCCACCAATCCAATCCAACTGGACAATCTGGATGAGAGTTCCAGTCTGAACGGCTCGGCATCATCAGAGACTTCAAATGCAGTCGACATTAACAGCAATGAAGATAACAACCATACGATGATGAGTACCAATATTATTGGCGACAATGGTTATATGAGTATGCAGAGGGTTTCAAGCTTCCAGGCTGAGCTTCATCAGCTTCTTGGTGGAACTCATAATAATAATGATGGGGCTAATGAAATTCAGGATAGCAGTGCTTGGTGGTCTACTGATTCCAACTCTACCAATTGGGATGTTTCAACTGACGATAATCTTCATACAAACTGTGTATTATACGAAAATTATGCTAATTAACTAAGATCACTGATTAATGAATATTGGGGGGTTTACTGCCTGGTTTGTTGACTATCCTGTAATTAATAATTGGGGTACCAAGATATTGTGAGAATAGAATAAGGTGTTGCCATATAAGAATACTAGCTACCTTAAGATTAATGTACTCCCTCACTTTCATATTGTTTGTCTCTTAGTTGAATGTACATTCTCCAATGTCACTCTTTAATTAATAATTTCTTATATAATATTTTATTAAAGATTGCAATATTATATTTTTAATATCATAATTTTTGTTACAAATATGATGATAGTAATTTTATTTAATTATTATATATCTATATATATATATATATGAAAATTTGTAATCTAAATTTTTTTAATTTAACTGTACAATTTCGAACTTAACAAATAATATGGCACCGAGCGAGTAGTTTTTAATGAGTGAGTGATTAATTGAAGAATTTGATAACATGACAGGTTTGGTGAGCTGCGCATAATTTGTATTAGAATGGACGATACGAATTGAATTGTATCAATTGAAGATCCTATCATACTTAAAATTGCCTATACTCTACTTAAATAATCCAAGCTGCAGCACTGTTAGGTAAAATTATACTAACCTTTTTTTCTTGGACTTATTATAAATAATATGACCTTTAAGGTTATTCTTTACGGGTTTTTTTGCTATTTAGACCCCGAATTTTGGGTATTTATTATCTAGTCCGATATATTTGAAAGTTTATTTTTTAGACTCTATACTTTGTCTTCCGCAACAATGTGGACATTGTTAGATGAGTCCGGCCCAAAGAAGCCCTTATTGACGTTTCAATCTTTTTTCCTTCCAACCTTGCCCTTTAATTATTCATGAACTTCCAAGTTTTCCCTTCATTTATTTATTACAATCAATATTCTCACATTTTAATTTACACTCTTCCTCATCCCCTTCTCCCTCACTGCTCGACTCCCCCAGACCATCTCCATTACCATCTCCCTTAATTTCTGTCTTCTGCTAATTGTCATCCTGATTTTTCTTCCACCCCCTCTCACTTCCTCCCTCCCCCCCCCCCTCAATGAAACACCAACTTGGAACCCAACGTCATGAATAATTACAGGGCAAGGTCGGAATCTCCATTGCCAGAGTCAAAAACCTTTAAAAATTGATATAAGGGCATATCGGGAAGTTTATGTATCATTTGGGTCTTAGCCGGAGTCAAATTTAACTTTGGGTCATATTATTTGGGTACCCAAAGTATAGGGTCCAAAAAATAAGCTTTCAAATATGTGAGACCAGATAAAAAATACCCTCAAAGTTCGGGGTCCAAAAAGCGAAAAACCCTATTTTTTACTGCCTTCTGTCAATATTAAAAAACTTTGACTCACTAGATAGCTATAAAGATGATAGTGTTGTGCATGAGAATATGGAATTTACCAAATAGACATGTTATTTATCGAAAATTAGCAAATATTCGTGTGTTGCTGTGTGATTAATTAAAGAAAAGAAACTCATGAGCAACTTGATATAATTTTAATTATATCATGCAACAACGCGCAAATATTTGCGAAGATAAAATTTAAGAAGTTGAGTACAATTTATAATAATTATGTCTAAATATATAATGAATATGTTCATTTTACATAACTTGAAATTTTGATGACATGTTTTACTACAACTCAATATTAAATACACAATTTTGTCAGTTTTTGTTAACATAGATAGAACAAAGCATAGAGCGGAACACTAATGTGTAGAGACTGTGCAGAACAACAATTCTAGCTTGTATCTCTCTGAATTCAGGTAGATATTCAATCTAACTTTGCTCGCTATATTTGCTGACTCAGCCTTCCAAATTATTTAAACTAAACATCAAAAGTAACTCAGATGGTGAGCTCTTAAATACTAAAATAATATCATTTAAAGAGAAAATTTATCAAATTCCATGAATATAAAAAAACTCATGAGTAACAATGTAATAGCAATAAGCTTTGGTAAGACTTGTAAAAAAAATATGAAATTACACAATAGCAACGACTAGGAGTAATTTGGTGATTAACAAAGTGGCATCCCATCAATAAAAATTATAGTATTTGCGATCTAAAAGAGGGGAAAAATTATGAACATTGAGGATATATATACCTATAATAATGATTATAACTCATATATGGAAAATACAAAAAATAATGGGTTGATCTTGTTTGAAATATTTCAAGAGTACAAGTTAATTATATATCCTAAAGAATTATATATAACAAGTATAAGGATCATATACAAGTGAAACGTCAAGAATATGATCAACATGGGTGAGTCTGGGACCAACACGAGGCTTGTTGGTCTCCAGAGAGCAAGGAAAACATTCATGGGCTCAACACGGGTCGTGTTGGAACAACACGAGTCGTGTTTCACCCAACACAGATCGTGTTGGAACCCCAGAATTGTTTTTAATACTAACGGCTATATGATTTTGTGTAATTAGTGTTTGATATCTTTATTAAGCACGATTATTATGATATTCCAACAACTATATAACTTGGCTTGGTCAAGATCATATTAAGGCTATGATTCTGCATTAAAGCCATTGATTATCATTTGACTAAAGGATGTCATTAGGGTTAGAAGTCTCCTATAAATAGGAGACATTCCAAGCTATTTGAGACACACCAATTCTAAGTTAATCACAACCTCATTCTTGTCTAAACTGCACCTATACTTGAGTGATCCAAAAGAGAAACTATTATTCTTGAGTGTTACAAGTGCTAAGCTTTATCCCTTTGAGCATTTACGGTATAGTAAATAGTTCTTAAGGAAAGTGAGTACAAGGTCACGACTCTTAGCGTTATCCAAGCGAGTTTCCATTGTTGTATATACTGTTTACTCCTTTTCATCCAACAATCTTAAGAACTATTTAGTAATGGCATTGCTTCGTGATATGTCTAGCAATTTCCAAAAGCTAGAACGCTTTGAAGGAGTGGATTTCCGACGGTGGCAAAGCAAGATTCATTTCTTTCTAACGACTCTCAATGTGGCCTATGTGCTTAACATTGAGATTTCTCCCAAGGTGAATCAAGACCCTTCGACCGAGAAGGTGACGACCGAGGAGTCTCTTAAAGAGGACGCAATCGGCAAGATTTCCACGGGTGATGGAGGCAAGGCACAAGAAAAAGACAAGGTGCCCATGGAAGATGCGGAGGCTATTCGGCAAAGGCTTAAGATGGAGAATGACGACTACATTTGTAGAGGATGCATTCTCAACGGGATGAGCGACACTCTCTTCGATGTCTATCAACATGTTGAGACGGTAAAGAAGCTTTGGGAAATGCTTAAAGTTAAATACATGTCGGAAGATGTGTCAAGTAAGAATTTTCTTGTTAGTCAATATATGAAATTTAAGATGGATGATAATTGGAAAATTCTAGACCAATTCCATGAGATTTAACGTATTTTGAGTAACTTTAAACAACACAATTTGAACATGGATGAATCTATAATTGTATCCTTTATTATTGACAAGTTACCTTCTTCTTGGAGTGAGACTAAAAGGACTCTCATGCACCGGAAAGAGGCTATGTCTCTTGAAGGTTTAGCTAACCATCTTCGGATTGAAGAGGAGTTACGCCTACAAGATGGTTCCAAAGAGCAATCTAAGGTCCATGTGGTGCAAGAGAATAAGAGAATTAAGAATAAGAACAAAAGCCACAAAAAATCTAGCAAGGGAGTTCAAAAGCCTAAGCAAGTTTGTTGGGAATGTGGCAAAACAGGGCACACAAAGAGAGAGTGTTACCAATGGAAAAATAAGCATGGTCTTTTGAACAAAGATACATCCAAGGGTAAAAGTAAGGAGAAGGAACCCAATTCCTTTGTAGCCATGATTAAGGATCATATTAACATGGTATCCATTGGTTGTAATGATTGGTATATAGACTCGGGTGTGTAAAGGCATGTTTGCATTGACGAGAGTTTATTCAAGACTCTCAAATCGGTGGATGATGGTGTGAAACTCTACATGGGCAACAACCATCTGGTCAAAGTTGAAGGCATTGGGCAAGTGGAACTTATTTTCACTTCCGGTAAATCTTTGCTTTTGAATGATGTGTACTTAGCTCCGGAAGTTTGTAAGAATCTTGTATCCGATTATCTTCTTAGAAAGTTTGGTTTTATGCAAGTTTATGATGGAGATAACTATGTACTTTCCAAGGGAAGGATTTTTGTAGGGAAGGGGTATGCTTATGGGGAGATGTTTAAATTGAATGCGAAAAGTAATAAAGATGGCATAATTTCCACTTATATGCATGTGTCTAGTTTGAATAAGTCTTTTCCATGGCATGCTAGATTAGGACATGTGAACTTGTCAAAGTTGAAGGGAATGTCTAATCTTGATTTGATTCCTAAGTTGAATGATGACATAGAAAAGTGTAAGACATGCATGGTTAATAAAATCACTAAAAGTTCATTCTCAAGTATAGAAAGAACTTCTAAATTGCTTGATTTGATTCATAGTGATTTAGGAGATTTTCATAGTACACCTTCTATGGGTGGTAAAAAGTATTATGTGACATTCATTGATGATTATTCTAGATATTGTCAAGTTTATCTTTTGAGTTCTAAAGATGAAACACTTGAAAAGTTTAGAGTTTATAAAACTAGAAGTGAACTTCAATGTGAGACCTTGATGAAGACTTTAAGATCCGATAGGGGAAGGAAATTTTGTGATCCAAAGTTTTTCCAAGAAACGGGGATTGTACATGAGACAACCGCCCCGTATACACCACAACAAAAATGGATTGCGAAAAGGAAGAATAGAACTTTAGAAGAAATGGTGAATTCTATGTTGTCTAACTCCGGTTTAACGAATGGATTTTGGGGTGAAGCCATGTTAACGGCTTGTTATATTTTGAATAGAGTTCCATTCAAAGGGAATTCTAGCACCCCATTTAATTTTTGGAACAAAAGAAAGCCAAATCTAAAGTATTTTAAGATTTGGGGTTGTAGGCCCATTGTAAGTGTCCTGGAACCTAAGAAAAGAAAGTTAGGTGAAAGAGGAATTGAGTGCATCTTTATAAGCTATGCTCAAGATAGCAAAGCTTATAGGTTGTTGGTGATTAAGCCAAATGAGTAATTTCGGTGAATACCGTTATGGAATCAATAGATGCAATTTTTAATGAGACTAGGTTCTCTTCAATTCCTAGACCTAAAGATATAACTCAAGATATTGTTCCTCTAATTGAGCCTCAAGATGAAAATCATAAGGATATATTCATACAAGATGATCTTATGAGTCATGATGTTATTCATGATGAAGAAGATGAAAGTATCGAATTAAGGAGTAAAAGATCAAGGAAACCAAAGGATTTTGGTTCGGACTTCTATGTTTATTTGGTAGAAGGTTCAAGGGACTCAATTGAAAGAGTGAGACCCTATGTATGTACAACATAGATAAAGATCCTAAAACTTTTAAAGAGGCTATGCAATCTCATGATGCTTCTTTGTGGAAAGAAGCGGTACAAGATGAGATTGATTCTATAATGGAAAACAATGCTTGGATATTGGTTGACCTTCCTCCGGGAAGTAAGTCAATTACTTCTAAGTGGATCTTTAAAAGGAAAAGAAAAGTGGATGGTACCGTGGAGAGGTATAAAGCCCGATTGGTTGTAAGGGGCTTTACTCAAAAGTATGGTATTGACTACTTTGATACATATGCACCGGTGGCTATATAGGATAGCCTTAATACGTGTATTGTTGGCTTTAGCTACTATCCATAAGCTAGTTATCCATCAAATGGATGTCAAAACGGCATTCTTAAATGTAGAACTAGAAGAGGAGGTGTATATGGAACAACGAAGGGTTTGTTGTTGAAGGTCAAGAGAAGAAAGTTTGTAAACTTATAAGGTACTTATATGGACTTAAGCAAGCACCTAAGCAATGGCATCAAAAGTTTGATGAAGTAGTGCTTTCAAGTCGATATAAGATCAATGAATCGGATAAGTCCATGTACTATACGTTTGAGAATAGAAAAGGGGTGATTATATGTCTATATGTTAATGACATGTTGATCTTTGGGACCGACATGAAACAAGTTAATAAGACCAAATAATTTCTATCCTCAAAGTTCTCTATGAAGGACATGGGTGAAGCGGATGTAATTATTGGTATTAAGATCATTAGAAATAATGATAGAATAAGTTTATCTCAAGAGCATTACATTAAGAAAGTATTGAACAAGTTAATTTGAAGGTGATAAGATATATCCAGCAATGACACTTTATGATTCAAATAAGAAACTAGAGAAAAATTTGGGTTCTCCGGTTTATCAACTTGAATATGCTAAGTTGATAGAAAGTCTCATGTATGCTATGACAAGTACAAGGCTAGATATTGCTTATGCAATTGGCATGTTAAGTAGGTTCACAAGTAATCCGAGTAACATGCATTGGTTTGCAATTCAGAGGGTATTAAGATATCTAGCTGGGACTAAAAGTTACCAACTCACTTATAAAGGAGAACCTTTGGTTTTAGAAGGATACTCGGATGCGAGTTGGATAAATAAAGGGGATTTCTCCTCTACCAGTGGATGAGTGTTCCTATTAGGAGGTGGAGCAGTTTCTTAGGGTTATAAGAAACAAGCTAATATAGCAGATTCCACCATGTCTTCGGAATTAGTATCATTATATGCTGCTTGTAAGGAAGCGGAATGGTTAAGGAACTAATTATTGGAAATACCTATTTGGTATAAGCCAATGGCGCCAATCACAATTCATTACAGATTTGGTTTGAGGCATGTTTACAATGGCAAGTCAAGGCACATTGGTTTGAGGCATGCTTATGTACATCAACTTATAAGGGATGGAGTAGTGACTTTGAGATATATCAAATCAAAAGAAAACCTAGCCGATCCTTTAACCAAAGGGTTGTCTAGAGATTTAATAAAAGAAACTTCAAAGGGGATGAGTTTAAGTGTAGGTCAAAATTACTACTAATCACAACAAAGACTCAACTTTACGAATTGGAATACCACGAATTTCGAAAGTTCAAATGAGTATGGAGTTGTCGTAATTAGTAGGAAGCATCAAAATTTTTTATGCCAAGGTCAAGTGATGCTTAGAAATATGTAATGACAAGAGGTTGAGTAGTAATACTCTTAGTAGATTTTATGGATAACCTAATTACAGGGGTTGTATATTACAAAGTCTACCTATGTAAATATAATGTGTGGCCGCATAAAGGAACTATGAGCTAAAGTTCTGAAACACTTATGAAGGATAAGGACACAAGGTCGGATAATTGTGTCAAGTTATTTATACTCAAGATTTAATATGTATGTGTGTTATGAGTATAGTTAGTCAATATAAATCCAAAGTTCAAAGCTATGTCTACTTTGTGATTTGGATTCAATTTTGGCTCATATACACTAAATGAAAAGTTCAAAGAGCAATCTACTTTTCATTAGACATATGTTTTGTGAGTTTCTTTGGTGATTACAAGTTAAGGTATATTTCAAATAACGGGGGTGTAAGCTCTTTAAGTAAAGTTATTTCAAGGGTTTTACATACTCTTGAAATAGCGGAGGATTGTAGGAAATATTTCAAGAGTATAAGTTAATTATTTTTCCTAAAGAATTATATGTAACAAGTATATATAAGGATCATATAAAAGTGAAACGTCAAGAATATGATCAACACGGGTGAGTCTGAGACCAACACGAGTCGTGTTGGTCTCCCGAGAGCAAGGAAAACATTCCTGGTCGTGTTGCACCCAACACGGACCGTGTTGGAACTCAGAATTGTTTTTAATGCTAACGGCTATATGATTTTGTGTAATTAGTGTTTGATATTGTTATTAAGCACGATTATTATGATATTCCAACAGCTATATGACTTGACTTAGTCAAGGTCATATTAAGGATATGATTCTCCATTAAAGCAGTTGATTATCATTTGACTAAAGGATGTCATTAGGGTTGGAAGTCTCCTATAAATAGGAGACATTCCAAGCTATTTGAGACTCACCAATTCTACGTTAATCACAACTTCATTCTTGTCTAGACTGCAGCTATACTTGAGTGATTCAAGAGAGAAACTTTTATTCTTGAGTGTTACAAGTGCTAAACTTTATCCCTTTGAATATTTACGGTATATTAAATAGTTCTTAAGGAAAGTGAGTACTAGGTCATGACTCTTAGTGTTATCCAAGCGAGTTTACATTGTTTTATATACCTTTTACTCCCTTTCCTCCAACAGATCTGCGACTTTCTTTTCATTTGGCTCGACGCTGTGACCTTATAGGACTTGATCCATTGACATCCTCTAGCTATGACAAATTATGTAGATAGTATGTGTGAGAACTAAGGAAGAAGGGAAGCCACTTAGAGCTGACAAATTAAAGTTTTGTCCGACTCGAATACACAATTTATCCAATAAAAAAAAAAGAATCGAGTACATGCGAAAATACTATCATTGTGAACCTTTAGCTAAAACAAATAATGTAATGATATACCAATAATAATTATAATTCATATGTGGAAAATGCAAAAATAATGGACTAACCTAGCCTTTAGTAACCCTCTTTTTATGTGGCTCGACATTCGTGACCTTAAGAGACCTGGTCAATTGTCGTACTCTAATCATAAAAAATATTATAAATAGTATGTATGTGGATTCAGGAGGAAGCGAAGTTACATAAACATGACAAAGTTTTATCTTATCTGTATACACAAATTTGTACAACCAAGGGAAAAAAAATATTGGGTACATTCGAAAATATGTCGTCTGAGCTTTTACATTGGGCCAACATATTAATGAAATACCATTAATTAACAACCCTCGCTTTAAATAGTTGGACCCTTTTAGTCATACGGGACCGTATCCATTGTCGACCTTTGGCCATAATAAATAATGTATTGGGATGTTTGGCTACCCAGCCTTTAGGTTAGCTTTTAACTTTTTGGATAACTTCTAATTTTTTTACTAATGTTAAAAAGCTACTCGAGGTGTTTGGTATGTAACTTTTTATTTTTGTTTTTTGGACCCAATAAGCTAGTTTCTAAAAAGTTACTTGATGAAACTTTTTGAGTTAGTTTTTCACAAAAAACTACTTTACCAAACATTTTTCCTACAATAAGCTAACCCAAACAGCTAAAGTCAAACAGCTAATCCAAACAGCTATTAGCTAACAACTACAAACTAAAAGCTAACAGCTATCAGTTGGTTGCAAAAAAAGGCCTGACTACAATGACAAGGTGACTATATATTAGTGTAAATCAAGGGCATAGTGGAAGTTACTAATTCATAAAAAATAGTTAGTGTCGGAAGTGACAGTAGCGGTAACTACTCTTTCCTTTCCGTTTTATCTGTCACTTTAAATAATTTTTTTTCCCATAAGATGTGCCACTTTACAATGTTGGTAAAACATTGATTACTAATTTATCAAATTAATCTTATTAATTCCTTTTCTTCCATTTTTCATTTTATTCACCTTTTTTCATTTTTAGTCACCATTTTCATATTGATGATGCATGAGATTTGCCTTGAACAAAATAAACGGACAATAGTTACCAATGTTTAACAAATGAAGGGCGTGAAGGTCGACTTCACATTTGTTTAATATATAGCATAGAAGTATATATTATTGTCTAATAAATGTTTTGCAAAGTTGAAGTTCAAGAAAATTGGTGAATGTTTGTAAAAAAAATAAAAAAATAATACCATTTAAAGGTGATACTATTTATGTTCAATCAAGGCAAATTGTTGATGGATGTTCTTGTCCAACATCACAATCCTTAAATCATCATCATTCTTAAATAAATCCTTAGTTAAAAATAAAGCTTTCGATTGAAATAAAAAAAAACGATCGAAAACCCTTCTAATTTAAAACACTTATGTGCTGCTCAACATGTTTTACAAATCTTGTATAGTGTTTCTATGGACAAGAATTATATCTTATATTACAATAACTCAATTCAGAGAATTGATGCTTGTTAAAAACCTGATTGTCAAGTGACATTTCAACCCAGATAGTAACACGATGAAAAGAGTTGATTCCAAGAATGTGAGATGATACTAACTTTGCGGACTTCGTTTCTCACAAATCTGCATCAATTAGTTCCTATACTAATTTTCATTCTGAACCCAATTATGACATAATGGGTTATGGGGTTCCCCTGGACCCAAATCCAATATGGGCCTAAAGGGTGGTGGTAGACCCAATCTAGTCGGGTCCACCTGATTGAGGGTGAAATCATTTTGTTAAATGTTTAGATTTGAAGTTAGTTAGTGTTTGGTTTTTGTTGTCCTCATTTTGTTAAATATTTAGATTTAAGGTGAAGAGTTCTGTGAAAGGAAAGAATTCTAGAAGTGAGGATATTGAAGTTAGAAGTTCTCAGAATAAGGTTTAGTTAAATGTTTAGACTTGTTAAATGTTTAAATTTCAAGTTAATGTTTAGTTAATGTTGTCTCTAGCATTTGAATGTTTTCTTTTGGTTGTTAAATTGAAGTAAACAACTACTAATTGATTAGTAGTGTTTTCTTTTTATTCTTGTCTTGTATTACTTAAGGGTTAAAGCAGTAACGCTCATGTAGGTTTGAGTTCTGCCACCAACGTTAGTCAACATTTAACTTGTTAATAATTGAATTTTCATGGCGTCACAAAACTATCTAGACTCTCATTGTAACAACTTTGCAAACCCTAGCATGTGAATTTATTTGTTAGCATTTGTCTCCTCCCCCTTAAGCTAGGAAGGTCCATAAAGAAATTCTCAACCATTCCACGTGGTGCTCTGCAGGAGACACATATGCCTTCTCCATGAGATACCTACTACAACACTACATTGATGCTCTTTAGGAGCTATCAGGTGTTGTCTTCACGAGACACACGATGCTCTCCACGATACACATAGAATACCTTCTATTGCTTGGATATGTATGAGAAATCAAACATTTCTACCATTCAAATTAGATTTACTAAATCTAATATAATTAGGAACCCTAACATACTAAGGAAATCTAAGAAATCATATAATCAATTATTTGGAAGATTTTAGGATATAATGTTCTTAATTATAATATTACTTTTCATGAAAAGCAAGATATTTGAATAATGTTTTACCCCAAGATACATATCATGATACTACTGCTAAGTATATGATCGCACTTAATTACCCATTCATAGAAAAAAAAAATACAAGATATATGTATAAATTGTCCATGTGGGATCATATACATAGCTAAGGTGTCATAAAATAGATAATATGAGGAGGGAACCAAATAAATGTAAAAAATCAAAAAACAAAGAACATGAGTCCTCGCGCACCATGGTGGTGTGACGTTGGATACAATTTGTTTACAATTTAGAATCTTCAATTCAGGATACTGCGTCTACTTGGAAGCAGAGCTGTTTTGACAATTGCGAATTTTACTTATCCATTAGTCAACTGTGTTTGGAGGAATAACTGACAAATCTTATTTGGTAACGCCATTAGCTAATCTTGCTCTTAGCTCTTTCCTTAAGATTTTCCCAGATGGCAGTTTGGGGATTGAGTCCACAAAGAAAACTTTGTTTAATCTCTTGTAAAACACAACCTGCAAATGCACATATTCCATGTATTTAGCTTTAATTTAATTAAAAGGTTTCATGATATAGGCACTTTATTCTTCTTCTTCTTCTTTATTATTGTTTTATAAATTGATAGGTTAGACCACCTTATTGGATTACCCACAGGCTCATTTTGGCATAAACAACACTTCCTACTCATAAAGGAGAGTAGTATTTGCTGCGTTTACAAATCAATACTAGGACATGTATATCAAGTGAACTAAAACTTCATTAATAAGTCTTTTATCATATAGCTAAATTTCCAGTATAAAATACTACACGGAAAAGGAAATATAAATTACTAGAGTGTCTCAACTTATTTAGGTAGGTAACTAGACCACATATACATAAAGTTGTTTGTTTTTTTTTAAAAATGTTCTTATTTTTATTTGTGTATTTTTAAATGAATCCATGGAGGTCCATAGGTAAGCAAAACCCAGCACTATTTAACAAGCTATGAAAAAGACAAAGTCCCGGAGCTATATGATAATTTTTATTTTGTTAATGGGAAGGGATTGTGAAACTCAATCAAATTATTGTTCATGCATATCCATCGTTGAATGCAAGTTCAACTTTTTACGCCGTGGTAAATTTATCTAGGTCTACTATTATATGTATTAAAATAGATTATTTTTTTTCTATACCAGATTTTATAAAAAATGATAAACTTTAAAAGAATATCTATGATACACTTTTAACTACCTATATAGGTTCATCAAAGTGTTAAACGTTAATAAATATTTATCAATATTTATATATAAATTTCCCCATAGTTAAATTTTTTTATCAATATTATTATAAAATTCATCAATTATTATAAAAAAAATTAATAATTTTCACATAAATTCATCATGTAAAAAGTTAATCCTCACGATGTACCGTAAAATTTAGGAACAACATGGAACAAAGTATTGGAATAGTCGAAAGAAAGTTGACCTGTTTAGAGATGTATTGCTTGATCTCATCCTCAGTGATGTGAGACCCATTAGACCTTACAATAAATGCCACTGGAACTTCACCCGCAGCCTCATCTTTCATCCAGAAATTCCCAAATTAATCTCGTCAACATCATGCTTAATTATCACTCTCTTGTCTTCAATTAATTTTTGGTCATATAATTAGAGAAGAAAGCTTACGCGACAACAGCAGCATCAGAAATGCCTGGGTGGTTAAGGAGCATGCCCTCCACTTCAGCAGGGGCAACTTGAAATCCCTTGTACTTTATCAACTCCTTGAGTCGGTCTACGATGAATATCTCATCGTCATCATCAACATATCCAATGTCGCCCGTATGCAACCACCCATCTTTATCGATCGTGTTTGCTGTTGCCTCTGGGTCATTCAAATATCCTAATAATATCCAACCAAATCAATTTAGTTTTTCATCTTCTAAATTTCACGGTTGTTTTCTTTTACTCTAAGTTATATTCATCATTTGAGTCATGTCCTATACAGCTATACATCATCAAACAAGTTTTAGGGACCAAACACGTGAATTTTTCAACTGAGAATTGTCAAAGGTTGCTTCCCAAAGCTTTCTAAAAAACATGGGGCATGTTTTTTTCCTAACTTATTAAACAAAAAAAACATGATCCATGTTATGTAATAAAACGAAAATGATAAATATCTTGACGCAAAATGGTTCTTAACCATCTTGCATTTTTTCTAAATCACCAATAAAGTTAAATCTAAGTGTATTTAAATCATTTTAAATATATATTTCATTATTTTCAGGATTACTACAACTTATAAACAATTTAAAAATAATTATTTGTTTATATTAAATATAAAACTATGTATAAAATGTGCATGTTACGTAAAATTAAATCTTTCCACAATCCTTGAGTCCAGACGACATTAGTTGCCATCTACTCCCACGCACCTTCTTTTGCGTCTTGCTTTTTCTTAAATTTTTCAAAAGCACCTCCAACCTCAGTTTCCTTTCCTTTTCTTGAAAAGATGAACAGGTAAAACTCAAAATTTTGTAATGAGACAATGATACATCTCTGGAATTAATATGATTAATAATTATCTTGGATTGTCCATAATTCAATTTTTTAACTATTAATAATATTTTCTCTAATAATTATGTATATTTATCAACTATAAGAATATAACAATTATTAGCTAGATCAACAAATATAAATGATAATTTAATTGTAACAACCATAGTAGAAAATGTATATTTTATGAATCGTTTTATATTTATGAAAAATATAAATAAATTACTATTTCTATATAGTTTATAAGTCATAATACCGTCAAAGTAATAAAATATATATTTATAATAAAATTGAAATATGATTAAATTTAATTTTATACTCTAACACACCCTCTCACACAAATGCCCTTTGAACTTGAAGCGTGGATGTTGCAAATTACCCCCTAAACTTGTGCAAATAAATATGAGGGCTGCTGAGATTCGAACGTGAGACCTCTTGCTCAGGTTCTGCTCTGATACCATGTGAAACCATCTCAACTAAAAACTTAAGTTGATGGTACTTTATAGGCCCCAATAATGGTTTTATACTCTAACAGAATTAGATGAAACTCAAAATGGTTATTAACCATCTTGAATCAATATACTTGTCATTTTGCCTTCTTTATCCCATCATCCTAGCATAAAATGAAGGCAATTTCTATTTATCATCAACAGTGGATGAGATCATTTTGAGAATTGGTTTTAAAGAAGCTGTAACAAGGGACAAAACATTTTGAAATTGTGTTGTTAGAATTAAGAAAATTGCAGATAATGTGGGTGAGTAAAATAAGATTTAGAGTATGTGATGAAAGCATACGTACAGACCTTTCATGATTTGGGTACCACGAATGCAGATCTCACCGGGGTGATTCCGGGGCAATGATCGGCCAGTTTCAGGGTCAACAATCTTGAGGTCAGCATTGCGTACAACTGTTCCACATGATCCTGATTTTACCTCTATTGGCTCCTTTGCAAATGCCAAACACATCGCCAGTACTGGCCCTGCCTCTGTCATCCCGTAACCCTACTCCATATATACATTTTTAATTAACACCTCAATGAATGTGTCGTTATTTTCATTATATTATTAAAAATTTGATACTAAATGTCCTAGCTAGTGTCAAATCATAAGCCAATGAGTATTAGTTGATCTGATTGCTTTAAAAGAGCTTTGCACACTTGGGCTCTATTCTTTCAACTGCATGCAAAAATGGGGTAAAGTTGGTAGAATTTGGATATGTTTTGGTAGGTTTAGGTAGAAATAAGTAAGGGTTTTTGGCCATAAATAATCTGTGTTGAGGGGCTTGTGATTGGAAATAATTCAAAGTGATTTTTCGACCACTAGCAGTAGGTACTTTTCACTATTTTCTCATAGCAGTCCAGAGTCAATTTCCGACACCGAAATGCTGACGTGACGACCGGAAATTTCTTTTTTGAAGTATAAATAAACATACTTTTTGGTCGGAAATTGATTTTAATTTGCTGAAAATAAAATAGTGAAAAAGTACAGACTGCCAGTGGCTGAAAAGTTTGGATAATTCCCAATCACAAGTCCCTCAATACGGATTATTTGTGGCCAAAAACCCAATAAATAATAAGTTGTTTTAGAAATTCACATAGAAAAAAAATATAAGACTAATAAGAATGAACATTGTTAAGTTGTGGATAAATTACAATATCAAATGGCATGGTCTGAATAAAGACCATTGGACAGTTTTAGGTTTTAGGTTTTAGGTTTAACCTTTATTAAAAAGACTGATGTAAGCTGGCTAACGTGTAACTATATAAAGCATGAAAAAGATATGATCACCTGATTAAGATCTAGGCAATATATGCTTGGCAGATATGTTCATCGTAACATCAATGTGATTAAGACACGAAATGCGACCGGGCAGAAGCAAAAGAAAGAAAAGATAATGTTGCTGCTTCGTCTGTAACCTTACTAATAATCCCCGTACACGTAGTTATTGATGGTCTCCTTGTTTTGTAATGGGAGGGGGAGACAAATATAAAGGATATATTCATCCATTTCAAATCAAGTGTTATTATATTGATTAATGTAAAAAATTTAAAATTTAATTAGTAAATTTTCAATATATAGTCTCTCCTTCCCATATTATTTATTACTTTTAACTAATTAATTTTTTTTCCCATAATATATGTCATTTTATAATTCGAATAACACACTTTTGCTTCCATTTTTTTTATTCACCATTTTATTCAAAATTTTCACATTTAATTCATTGAGGTAAATTAATATGATGTAGTGTGGAAGTTTTTTTAGTTTTATTAATTATGTCCAAAGTGACGCATAATTTGGGAAGGAGGTAGTACAATATTTTATTATATAAAAGTAATATTATTAAATTTCTAACAAATAATATTAGCACAAAAATATAATGTTATATAGTTTTTAATAAGATATTAGATAAAAATTCTTAATCAAAGAAAGATGTTGGACACTGTATAATATTTTTAAGTGTTAATTAATAATATAGAATGGCGTACTACTTAAAAGTATCATACTTTCTAACATTGAGGTTCATAAAATTGCTACCCTATGATGTAGTGGTTGATTAGTAATTATTGTTGTTTCTTTGTAGTTTTTGCTCTAAAAGAAACCATAAAACCCAGATATATACAACATTTATATGTCTCTCACATAATTTTTCAAACTCGTCAATAATTTTCTGTTGTAAATAAAAGTTCATATATATCCAAAACTTGATTATACTAGTTAATCAGCACGACTCATACTATTTTCCTATTTACGGTAAATGTTTGTATTTTTTAAGAAAGAAAATGTTTCTATTTGATTTTCCTAAACTAGTAAATTCAGCTCTCTTTAAAATCTTTTTGATGCATTAGTGGAAAACACAAAAATCAATATAATAAACGTGACTAACTTATTAAGAATTCTATAATAGGAAATCCCATTATAAACATTGAAACACAAAAGGCCTCATTGAAGTCAAAGTATAAATTGTAGTAATTAAGTAATGGCATGTAGGTAAACAAACATCAACTACCTAGCTACCCAGTTCGTGATGCTCCAAAAGTAATACCATTTTGTAATTTAAAGAAGACAGTCATAGATGAATAATTCTCTTTTTAAGGGAAAAAAAAAATAGAATATCATATGTTTCTCTTCATTATGCAGGCCAAGAAAAAGAAAGCTTTCAATTGTAGAAAGACGAGTGTCTGTAACAGTATAGAATCAAATCAAATCATATGGAAACCTTCGTAATCATCTCCAATCACATACCTAATTCAGCTCTCATAAGCAAAATATTGATAAATGGGATTAGACAAAATTGAACCGGTGAAGTGAAGGAGAATATATATATAGGAAGAAATGAAAGAAAAGAGAATGAAGAAGAATATAATACCTGTCCAAGTTTGGCGTTGGGGAGCTTAGCCCTAAGAGTATCCTCGAGGTCCTTCCCCATTGGAGCAGCCCCAGATAGGACTGTCCTAATTGAAGACAAATCATATTTGTGGACGTCCTCATTCTTTGCAATTGCCAAAACAATGGGAGGCACAAATGGTGCAATGGTGACTCTATACTTTTGAATAAGTTCCATTAGCATGTATATTTCAAACTTAGGCATGATAAGAATGGCTGCCCCAGCACGTAGAGCACAGAGGAGGACAGAGTTGAGTGAGTAGATGTGGAAGAGAGGCAAAACGCAGAGTATAACATCGTCTCTGTGGAAATACAGATTGGGATTGTCCCCATCCACCTGCTGAGCTATGCTTGTGACGAGGCTCTTGTGGGTGAGCATCACCCCCTTGGGGAGACCCGTTGTCCCCGACGAGTAAGGGAGGGCCACCACATCGTCCGACTGGATGCCCACCTCTGGGAGGGCCTCCTCTCTCTGTTCGCCACCCACTACGTCCCAGAAGTAGCCGGATTGATACGTGTACACCCCATTCATGGTGGCCTCTTGTGGGACGTCGATTGTAATCAAAGGGAGGTTGTTTTGCTCACAGTAAGTCCTGACCTTGTCGGCAAACGCAGCGTGGGTGATGATGGCTCTGGCACCGGACGCCTGAGCCTGCTTCTCGATCTCGGCGGATGTGCAGAAGGGGTTGGCCGTGGTGCTGATACCTCCAATGAAGGATGCCCCGAGGAAGGAGAAGACAAACTCTGGGCAGTTCTGGAGGAGGAGCATGATGACATGCCCCTTCTGGAGGCCCAGCTCAGAGTGGAAGGCGGCACCCACTCTTCTCGAGGTGTCCTCCACCTCTGCGTACGTCCATTCCCGGCCAGAAGGACCGTCGATCAGGCATGGTCTGTCGTGAAACTCAGCTATCTTCTGGAAGCAGTAGGTGTGGAGAGGCAAATGATGGGGGATATCGATATCTGGGAGCTTTGAACGGAAGATATACTCCTCTTCCCCATTATAGGATTGTGTTTTGGCATCCATTACTGTTGGATCCCGGCCTGAATACAAACTCGTTGGATTGATTCCTTACGTACGTAGATAGAGTAGATGAGAGTTAGATAGGGGGTCGTCGGGGAGACAAAGACAATGGAAGGGTGTAGGTAGGATGAGAGCTAGGGGGCAAGTATTGGGTGGTATCCAAATTTCCCTCCTTACCCCTGAGGGGGGGAGTTAGTTATTATATGCAAGCAGGTGCAGTGGGCAAGAGACATGCAAGCTAAGCAATTGGGAGTTGGTAAGGTTAGACCTGACCATTTCCATCCTAATGGAAACTGGGTTGACATTCAAACTACCACACCCAAATTATTACACCATTTCTAATCCTAAACATTCACATCCGATATTAGACTCATCTCACGTCCACATCATCCAAATAATACTATATTTTATTTTTATTAAATTTCATTAGTACAATATTTTTATTTAAAGAAATTTTTTGAAATTAGTATCCCTAATTTTTTAATTTCTTAAATTATTCTCAATTTTTCATATTTACTAAGATTCAATGCTAATATACAGATCCCACATCCAAGATGAATATGAAAGATATATGTATCAATTTTTAACATTAGATTAAATACATATCTTGTCTTGCTAAAATTTAAGGATCTAGTAGAATTTTAAATATATTACTTCAAAATTACGTCATACAACTCTTGTTGTAAATGCTCCTAGCCAAACCTATACTTTAATAGGATGTAATTTTAGTGATTGTCAACTATGATAACCAACGTAAATAAAATAAATCTTACTTGTTCATTGTCAAATTTATTTTAACCGTTAGGTTTTTTATTTAATATAAATTGTAAAATAAATTTTTTTAAATTTTAGTTTATTTAAAAAAAATGTAATTTTTTTTTTCAAAATATGCTTTTTTTACTTGACAAAAACTTAAAGTTAAGATAATTAAATTTAAAAAAATTCGTAAAATATTTTTAATTGAGAAAATATATTTTATAAAGTTGTACTAAATAAAAAAATGAAAGGCGAAGATAAAAGTTGACACTTGTATGGATAACAATTGTTTTCATTATGGTAATAATTATCATGGTTGACAACCACTTTATGTTTTTCCTACTTTTATAAGGAGATTAGAGAGAAGGAAAAACTTAGAATGGTTATCAACTATGATGACAATCACCACAATGAAAACAATATTTATACATGTGTCAACTTTTATCTTTTTCATTCATTTGTCTTATCTACTACAACATTATAAAATATATTTTCTTATTTAGAAAAGTTTTTACGATATTTTTTTAATATTTAAATACGTTAGCTCTAAGTTTTTGCCTAGTAAACAAACATATTTTAAAAAATATTTATTTTAAAATTTTAAAATAAACTAACAAGTTTTAAAAATATATTTTACAATTTATATTAAATAAAAAGCTAATGGTTAAGATAAAATTTGAAAAATTTATAAGTAAGATTTAGTTTATTTACAGTGGTTGTCATGATTGACAACCACTATAAGTGTAAGCCAATCGATTATTGTATAAGGGGGTCATTGATTAATTTAATTACTTTAGGTAGGCTATAATTTAAGATCTAACACTAATAGAGTTTGGGTGATTTAGCGACTGAAAAATGTCGTATGTTAAAGGATCAGACGCTAAATCAAAGAAATAGAATTAAAAATATATATAAATTGTAAATTAGCGTATGTTTGTATATAACAGACCCAACCTATCTGTAAAATAATTTCCCTTTTTCATTTACATCGAACGCCACTTTCCAATTTGTTTTTTTATTTATTGTACAGGGTGGCGTCTATTTCCACCTTAAACAGACACTAAATACAAAAAGGCATCTGTTTAGGGTGGAAACAGACGCCACCCTGTACAATAAATAAAAAAAAATTGAAATTTTCACGCCTCTAACTACACGCCGGCCTCCACTACGGCGATAATAATTAGGGACGACTAGGTGTCTGTTAGTCTCCAAAATAGACGTCATGTTGATTAAAACTGGAAAAAAAAATTTGATGTGTTTCATATCGCTGCATTGACGACGTCGAAGGAGAAGAACTCAGCGAGAGAGATTGAAGAAGCGATAACTCCACGCCGGCAGTTCAACAAAAATCAGGTAATTTTATCAGTTGTTTCTGTTTCAGATATGTTATAATATGATTAATATTATGAAAAGTGATTAATTTATGAATTAAATATGGTGAAAAACGAATAATTTGAATATTTGTAGTCTTGTTTCATTTTTGTTGAGTTTCATTTTAGATCTAGTTTAGTTGAGTGGGTATAACTTAAAAATTGAGTAGTTTTAGTTAACTTGTATAAATTGTAATATATTTTGGATGTTGAACTAGAATTTTAAGTATGAAAATAGGGTTCGTAATATAGATTTATTGAATTTAAATATTGTTTGTATGTTTTAGTTTGAGTTTAATTAATTGTGTTTAGGTTTTAGTTTTAATTTATAATGTTGAGAAGTATAAATATGTTTAGGTTGAGCATAATGTTGAATTTTATATGTTTTGTAGTAAATTTAAATATGAATTAGTATATTTACTGTGCATAAAAAAAATAATTCATGTAAAATATGTTTAAGTTGAGCATTATGATAACTATGAATATGTAATATGAATTTTGTATGTTTTGTATGTCCAAAATTTGTGGGAAATTATAATGTGTTTTGGTTTAGTATATATAAATGGGAATAGATATAATGAGAAGGGAACTTTTGTGAGAAGGTAAGAAGGGGGGATCTCAGCCTTTGATTAAAAGATCTATGGTTGGGATAAATGTGGTGTTTTATTTTTATTTGTAGTGGTGAAGTATAATAATGAGGGATTTGTTTTTTTTTTTTTAATGTTCTCACGTGAGAACATCCAGCAGACAGAAGGTTTTTTTTTTTTTATTTGTGATTGGAAGCCCGAGACATGAATGCAGCAGCCAAACACATTCATGCTTTCTTCATGCTTGAATTCCCAAACGACTTCCCATCTTCTTCTGCTGCATCTGAATTGTTGCTCCTCACATCATCCAAAATGTTCATTAATTCTAGAATTGAAGGTTTGAAGCAAACCCTAAAACGAAAATCCAGAATTGCAAGGGGAGGGACGTGCGTGTTCCAGAATTGAAGTCTCCAGCGAGTGATTTTTCGGCGAGCGTTCCCAGAATTGAAGTCTCCGGCGAGTGATTTTTACTTCTGCCATTTTCGTTTTGCTTCAGCTCAAAACGCAGAACCAAAATCAATTTTGAGCCAAGAGACTCTATACGATTTCGAACCAACAAACCCCGGGCGATTTCGGCATCTTGAAGGTATTTGTTTGCAATTTTTTTAATTTTGTTTGAAAATTGGGGGAGGAGGGATAGTTCAATATGTGTATTTGATTCAGAACAGATGGGGTGAAGTTTTGGTTGCAATTTGAGTTATTGAATGTATTTTTGTCAGGATAGAAGGCGAATTGTGCAGTTGAACATGGCGTCGAAGCGAGTGATTGAGTCAGAGAATGAACAGAGCAAGAACAAGATGTAAGTGTGATTGCGGACGATCGAAATTCATCATTTTTGGGTTTTCGTTGTTCAATATGGGGGCTGGGTAATGATAGGACGTTTGGAATTCATCAATTTTGACACAACCTATGGTAGTCTAATTGTTGTTCATATACGATACTGTTGATGTTCATTGTTGGATAATAAGTGTTGGTGTGTGTAATTAAGGCTTTGTGATGGTCATCTCATTATGGATTAAACCCCTTTCGTTGTGATTCACATAATAGCTTAATGTTCAAACTTGATGTTCAATTTGATATATTGGATGTTGATGGCCAAATCTTGATGTTCATGGTGAAACATAATATTCATGTTCAACATATTGGATGTTCATGGTGACATATTGGATGTTCACGGTAAAATCTTGATGTTCATGCTCAACATATTGGATGTTCATGTTGAAAATCGGATGTTCATGTGTTTCGATGGGTTGTTCATATTACGTGTGTGTGTTGTACTTACTAAATGTTTTTCTAAATTTTTTGTTGGGTCAGAAAAATTAGGATTTGTTGAATGTTCATGTGAAATCCTGATGTCTATTCTGATGTTGAGTTACTTAATTCAGTTCTCCATACTGAAAGTTTATCAGATGTTCATTTTGATGTCACTTAATGTTCATTCTGGAATGTCCACTAGTTGGATGATGTTCCATGACCTTTATGATGTTACATGTCCTTTATGATGTATTTGATGTCCAATACTAGGTATTTATTCCATCTGTTGTTGTTTTGTTGGTTATCCATCATTTCGATGAGATGTCGGATACACTAATAGTGGAACGCTGGACAAAACACGCAACAAACCGCTAGCGATTCATTGTGGAACATATCGTCACCGAGGGATGCGACAAGCTAACCAGGAAGAAGCGCTTTGAAGAATCTCAACTCTAAGAACCTCATCACAAAAAGCTCCGAGGACCTCCAACGACAGCATCAAGGTTTTGTTTGAAAGACAGAAATTTAGGGAAGTATCTTATACAAACCCAAAAATATACTTTCTATTATTCTGCATGATCTAATATAATAATCGATACTTTCCTTATTTCCAGATATCATCCGTATGGAAAGCAAATCAGGGAAATCAAGAAGATTTGGAAGAGAGCTCAAGAATGGAAACTATCCCTTGGAGAATAAAGAAGTCGTTGATGCCTCCAACTCCCAATTATATATATACGGCTGCATACCTAGATTGAAGTGTATTGATTTCCAAGCAAGAAAATCAGTAGTAGGAACTTTGTGAAAGAAAGTTCTGAGTATAGGAATTCTTAGTGTAACCATTGTTGTAGTGGTGAGCTTTTGTTGTAACCAGTGGTTAAACTGGTGAGGACCTCAAAGGTCGTGAACTTGAAGTTAGATAAGTGCCTCTCTATTAAGTGAGGGCACTGGTTGTAATGGCCTCCACTGTGAGGCCTCTAATCCGGAAGACGTCTGCTGCGTCTTCTATTCTGGTAGGCCAATTAAGGACCTCATAAGTTCTCTCTTGAGCTGAGTTGTAAGCTCCTCCTTTTAAGCACTTTTAATTATTCAATAAAGAAGTATATGTCATTATATAAAAGTGCTATTAACCGAGTTGTGTTGATTGAAGTGCAGAATTATTTACATAACCCTAATCACCCCCCCCCCTCTAGGGTTATTTCAATTGGTATCAGAGAAGGTCCACAGATCTCAAGAGTCTAACAACTTGTGGTAAAGATCATGGCCGGCCTCAACACAAACGAAGCCCCTCAAGGACGCTAATGGACAAGAGCACCTCTCCTCACTGGAGAAAACTATAGAATGTGGAAAAAGCAAATGAAAATCTTCCTCAAGGACCAAGATGAGGACCTCTGAATGTGGTTACCGAGGGAGATTATCCTACTCCCACGAAGAAGAACAGTGCTGGTCAAGATGCCCTAAAGAAAAGATCTGAAATGACCAAGAAAGAGTTGGAGCAATTGAGAAAAAATACTCATGCCCTAAACTTGATTTATTGTATTTTAAATTCGAATGACTTTGAACGTATATCTAATTGTGAAACTGCAAAACAGGTTTGGGATTACTTGAAGGCACAAGTCAAGTCAAGGACACCAAAGTAGATATCCTTGTCCAGAAGTATGAGGCCTTCAGAATGAAGGAAAACGAGACTATTGAAGAGATGTTCAAAAGATTCAGCAGCATCACCAACCACCTCATATCTTTTGGAAAAACCTACCCAAATGAGGAACAAGTTAGAAAGGTCCTCCGATGTCTGTCCAGAAGAAAATGGGGTCCAAAAGTCACAACCATTGAAGAAGCTCAAGATCTCAAGGCCCTCAAGCTGGAGGAACTCATTGGAAAACTATTGGCCTATGAGATCCAATTGAATGACCTCTCAGAACCCAAGGAAATTAACCTCAAGGCAATATGTAAATCTGACAGTGAGTCGGATGATGATGAGGAGGAAGATTCAATGGCAATGATGGCTAGAGGGTTTAAAAGATTATAGAAGAAAAATCCAACCTTTCGAGGTTACATCAAGGATGGACAAAACAGAAAAGCAACCTCAAAAGGTAAGTCCTCATTAAGAAAAGATGCTGACACATTCACTTGTTTTGTTTGTGGCAGCTCAAAACACCTTATCAAGGACTGCCCTCACGCCAGAACAAACAAAGACAAGAGAAACAGTCGACCTCAACGGCATAACCATGAGGAAATGAGGGCAACATGGAGTGATAGTGATTCTAGTGAAGGCCACAGTGAGGTAGAAGAAATAACAAATGTATGTCTGATGGAAAACACAAGTGAGGATGAAGATCCAACCTCATCTCATGACGAGGTAAACATTGATGACCTCCTTAATCTTTCACCATTACATCTTGCTCATAAGTGTATGCATCTTTTTAAATACTCTAAGTCCTTGATAGAAAGAATCAAACACCTTACCAACCATGTTCAAAGTCTCTGTGAGGCCATAGAAAACCTGAACTCTCAAAATGACCTCCTGTTCATAGAAAGCAATAGACTGTCTCTTGAGGTCAAAGACTGCTATAAAACCATCACTCAATTATCCAATGAGGCAGTCAATAATTCCCATCCTTACCAAAGCAAACCAGTCTCCACAACCCCCTCTTCTCAACCTCGGACCAAAATTCCTACGAATCATCCTCCCAGAGGACCTCTCCTTCCCACACCCAATACACCACCTCTCAAAAACTATCGGTCCAAAAGTCCTCCTTTCCATGCCAACAAAGGACGTCTCCTTCCTACCCCAAACATTCTGCCTCTCAGAGAAAATCATCATAGAGGACCTCCTACAGAAAATAAAATAAGGACCTCATCAAATCCCCTGTCTAAAGGAACTAGACCTCCGTGCATTACTAAAATCTGGGTCCCAAAGACCTCATTGCAATGATCTCATCCTCGGTCAGAGACCAAGAAAGGTATAGTGTCTTCTATTACAGGTATGCCTCAAACACAGAGATCCAACCAACCTCTTCAAACTGAAAATCAACAAGAATGCAAGAGTGACTTTTCGAGACAAAATTCAAGACAAGATCCTAGACATTGGGAAGGTCGTGAAACAACACCATCCGCACCATTTGAGGGGGAGTCGTCTACTATGAGGACCTCAACCTATGCACAAGCTGCCAAATTGAGGGGGAGTCCTATCATCCATCCTCCCTACATGTGGTCTCTCTCCTCCTCCCAGGTTCGTTAACTCACTGCATGCCTGGACCTCTGATGTCCTCATCAGCATGGCCTCTCGGGCACCTCAAAATTTAATCAGGGCCTGGTCAAGGTGTCCTCATCATCTCTTTTCCTCATATCCCTTCTTCTTCCTCTCTCTCTTCCTCTATTTTTTTTTTTTGCTACACAATTTAGTACTTGTACTCTCCTATTTCCCTTTTGTCTGAAAGACAAAAAGGGGGAGATATCCTTGGTCTGTAACCGAAACACTATGGTGAACTGTTGTTGCTACTATATGATACTCTATTACAAGAATGTAGTGTTGCATCTATTGTCCATATCTGCTGTACTTGAGAATGCATGTATAGAAGCAGCATCCAGGATGTTTTGTCTTTCAAACAAAAAGGGGGAGATTGAAGAATCTCAACTCTGAGGACCTCATCACAAAAAGCTCTGAGGACCTCATTGCAGTATACTCCGAGGACCTCCAACGACAGCATCAAGGTTTTGTTTGAATGACAGAAATTTAGGGAAGTATCTTATACAAACCCAAAAATATACTTTCTATTATTATGCATGATCTGATACAATAATCGATACCTTCCTTATTTCCAGATATCATCCGTATGGAAAGCAAATCAAGGAAATCAAGAAGATTTGGAAGAGAGCTCAAGAATGGAAACTATCCCTTGGAGAATAAAGAAGTCGTTGCTGCCTCCAACTCCCAAATATATATATACGGCTGCATACCTACATTGAAGTGTATTGATTTCCAAGCAAGAAAATCAATAGTAGGAACTTTGTGAAAGAATGTTCTGAGTGTAGGAATATTGAGTGAATATTCTGAGTGTAACCATTGTTGTAGTGGTGAGCTTTTGTTGTAACCAGTGGTTAAACTGGTGAGGACCTTAAAGGTCGTGAACTTGAAGTTAGATAAGTGCCTCTCTATTAAGTGAGGGCACTGGTTGTAATGGCCTCCACTGTGAGGCCTCTAATCCGGAAGACGTCTGTTGCGTCTTCTATTCTGGTAGGCCAATTGAGGACCTCATAAGTTCTCTCTTGAGCTGAGTTGTAACCTCCTCCTTTTAAGCACTTTTAATTATTCAATAAAGAAGTATCTTTCATTATATAAAAGTGCTATTAACCGAGTTGTGTTGATTGAAGTGTTGAATTATTTACATAACCCTAATCACCGCCCCTCTAGGGTTATTTCACGCTTGACCAACAAGGCGTGGAGGGCCTTTTATAAGTGCATGGACATTGTCGTCGGGAAAGAAGCGATTGACCAACAAGGCGTGGAGAGCCTGTGTTTTTTCTATCATATAAACATACATTCAGTTTCATTATATATAGATATTTATCGGGACAATGACTTGATGTTCATTTTATGTTCATGTCAATTATATGTTGATGTTCATTCCAGTATAATTTGATGATCATTTCTTATTCACTTGATGTTCATTGTCATTAACAATACCATTTAGGTATCTATTTATCATTTAATTCTAATTGATCATTTGACATTCAGTTGATGTTCATTCATCTACATTTAACTAATCCAAACAGTTCATATTTATTGTGCATGTTGAGTATTGCATTTGATGTACATTCTAGTACAACTTGATGTTCATTTCATTGTCCCTTGATGTCATTTTTTCAATTTCATTCGATTTTCATTCCAATACAACCTGATGTTCATCTCATTTTCAATTTATGACATTACAAGGTTACCTGATGTTGTTTTTCATTATCTATAGATGTTCATCCCCGTATGACTTGATGTTCATCAAGTGAAAATGAGATGATCATTTTATAATCAAATGATGTACATTTTCATTATCCACAAATGTTCAATGCCATTTAGGGTCATATTGATCATTTAATACTGATTGATCGTTTGATGTTCACTTGATGTTCATTTCATGTCACTTAATATTCAACTAAAACAGTTGACGTTTACTGTGCATGGTTGAGTATTTCATTTGATGTTCATTACAGTACAACTTGACGTTCATTTCATTTCCACTTGATATTAATTTCATTATCCCTTGATGATCATTACATGATCACTTGATGTTCATTTTCATATGTATAGATGTTCATCCCACAATGACTAGATGTCCATCCTAGTATAAATTTATCGTTTAATATTGAAAGATCATTTGATGTTCACTTGATGTTCATTTTATGTTCACTTGATGTTCAACCCAATGAGTTTATCTTTATTATGCATGGTTAAGTATTTCAATTGACATTCATTCCACTACAACTTGTTGTTCATTTCATTACCCCAATTAGTGTATAAAGAAGCTATCGAGCATAACATTTCAGGTTCCAAACAGTGCATACAAAATGTTCCAAACAGTGCATCTAAAGGCTGACGAACACAATATTTCATTTCCATACAAAGATAATAAGAGAAATAAACTTCAAATCAAAACGGTGCAAGGTTGTTCGTCTATACTTTCACACATTTCCGAATCCCAATCAACCAATCCCAATTTCCAATCCCTGGATGTGTCCTTGTGTATCACTAACTGACATTAATATATCAATGAAAGTAAACATCCCAACAACATTCCAACCAACAGTTTAATACAAATGAACATTCCATTGACTATCAATGAACATCTGGTACAAGGGCGGAACATAAACAATTGAGCCACGACAAACCCACTAAACCATATATGATTACACATAATTTAACGACCAACCAATATTAGACTACAAAAATGAACATCCAAGCCATCTAAAATGAACATCCAGTACAAAAGGGGTAAAACATACAGAACATCCCATTCATCACAAAAAATGAACATCCATTCAATGCAAAATGAACATCTGGTACACACCACTTCCTGGGAAATGAACATCAATCGCACAGATGGATCAAAGACATCCATCCAACAGGTTATCACAAATGAACATCTCATTCATCACAAATGAACATCTGGTACAACGGCGATGAACATAAACAACGTAGACACGCCAAAACCTCTAAATCATAAATGATCATTTATATAAGCATCAATGTACATCTGATTGATCTAAATAAACATCTAGTCCATCTTAAATGAACATTCATTACAAAAGGGGATAAAACATACACAATGTATGCGCACCACACATCCACCAAAATGATCATTCGCATAACACATTAAAATGAACATCCATTAAATGCAAAATGAACATCAATGCACAGAGGGATCAAATATATCAAAAACATGGTTCACATCCATTTAACCCGCTTCAAAGTCATCAAATGTCATCCCTTCTATTGGAACCCATGATTCAACAGCACAAATGGAACATATTCGCCGCGCTCGTTCATTTGGTAGCTTAGTGGCATTGGTGGGGTCAGCACTGTCAGCCCTGTCCCCACTTGCAACGCATCAGCGGCATCACTACAAACACGAACATCATCAGTGATCATCAAACCATAATGAACAACGACCGAAACTGAAATGAACAACAACTAGTCCTGGAATGAACATCAAGCATTTTGGGATGAACATCAGCGAATATGAACAACAAGTAGTTCTTGAACATAATGAAAATGAACAATGAACCCCAACTGTAATGATCATCAAGTCACACTTATAATGAACAACAAATGATGATGACATGGACATCAAGTACCCTAGGAATGAACATCAGTGAATAATCAGTTTGTGAAAAATATACGTCTACATACAATCAAACTAAAAATGCGCAGCAGGTGATGCATCAGGTCAAATGAACATCTAGTACATAACAAATGAGGAATAGGTTGAATTAAAATGAACATTAGATGACCAACATAAAAATCAAAAAGATGTTTGACGTGGAAAATGATCATTAAGTTTTTATCAAATGATCATCATTATGAAAACCGAAAAAGAACATCAATGTGGCATCAACCAAACCTTCCAGTGCAATATGATCACTGTTGTGAAAAGTAAACTTGCAGTACACATTAAAATGAATATCTTAGGACCATCAATTGATGAATATGACCATCATGTCAGTAATATAGACATTAAGGTAATATAAAATGAACATTAAGGTAATATGAATTGATCAGCAAGATGAATTGAAATGAAAATCAGTTTCATATTAAAGTGACTTTTTTCTGAACTACATGATCAATCATTGATAACTAAAATGATCATCATAGCAACACTGGAATGATTTTTATGTTATTTAACGACAACTAACCTGAAACACAAACTGAAAATGAGCATTTGCGTGCACTTAAAAGTTTGGTTTGTTATGTTATTAATAACAATAAACACCAAATCACAAATGGACATCAAGCCCCAAAGAACAACCAACAATAAAAATCAACATTGTATATATATGAACAACAGATGCTTAAATGAACACCAAAGCCATAATATACAATGAATTACATCTCCTCCTTCCTTTCTTCAACCTGTACTTCATTCCCACTCTTCGACGCCATGCCCAGTACTAAAATTCTCTCCTTACTCTAACAAAAAACACCATCAATTGTTATACTTAACATCAAAAACTCACTAGATATCCCCATTTCCCTAAAAAAAACCAGGAACGCGAACCCTAATTTCTGGGAAAACTTACCAAACGCCGTGCAAACAAGCCTCGCCGGAAAAACGTTGTCGGACCTTCGACCTCTGTCGGAATTTTGTACTCTCTGCTCTTACAATTCACCGTGAATTTCTTTCCCACTTTCACCGTGATTTCAGAAATCTTCATGACTCTTCCACTTGTAATTGGCATGGCTCGTCTCTCTCTACTGTGTTTTCAGAAATCTCCACAAGAAACCCCGACCACAAAACCTAATTTCTGGAAATACTTACCGGGAAAACGTCGTGCCTCAAGTTCACTTCAAACGAACGCCGACGAAATTTTGAACTTCGCCGGAATTTCGCACGCAATGCACTCAAACTTCACACTGAATTTTCTTTCACAACTTCACTAAAGGATTGCTTGCTCCCAGACAGTAATGGCGCCCTTCCTCTCTCTCTCTCCTGTGTTTTCCAAAAATTCTAGAATGATTACATTTGCTTGAGGAAAATGTCCTTTGTTACTGGCGTGCAAACACATCATACTCCCAGTCGTGCCTCTTCAACTTCTTCACACATGAGAACATAAAAAAAATATTAAACAAAATCAACCAATCATATTTTACCATTGTGCATTTAAAATAAAGATTAATCAATTATTTACCCCAACCATAGATCTTTTAATCAAAGGCTGAGATCCCCCCTTCTTACCTTCTCACAAAAGTTCTCTTCTCATTATATCTATTCCCTATATAAATATGTTATATTTTAGCATGATTTTTAGGAATTTTAAAAACGATTTAATTAGTTAACATGTGTAATATCCAATTAGGAATACATGTAATTTAATTTGTATGTTTTGAATTTAAATTTTAATTTATTTAGTTAATAAGTTAATACTATAAAAAATAAATTTACTATACATAAACTATTATTTAATTTGTACGTACGTAATGAATAGATTTACGATATATAAACTATTATTCAACTTAAGTAGTGTAACGATATTATAGGGAATATTACCTAAATTAAACTTGAAATAAAATAATACAATGTCACCAAGTACCTTTTCCATGAAATTCATCGTAGTTTGACGCCAATCAAGAAATTGAAAATTTGGGGAATATCATCCTCAATTTTTGAAATGTTATTTAGCATGCTTCAAAATTTGTCATCATTAGGTAATTGATCTCTAATAATGAATGAGCTTGTGTCTCGTGTAGCTTGTTTAAGAATTACAAGTTGACATCATTTCCCAATGCCTCGGATACTCAAATGGATCAGATGATTGAAGCAGAGTTCGGTGAATGGTTTTATCAGCTAACTGAGATTCGCAATCATTTCAACCATTTCGATATTTCTTATTTAAACGAAACTTGAACTATTCAACATCTGACTATTACTCCATATGTAGGCAAATTGGGAAGCCATTCGGTTTTACGAAGATGAACGTCATGAACACCTTTACCAGTTAGCACGTATGCCTTCCCTTGAAGTGACCACCTGGAGTGCTTATCGAGTCAACGGGTTCTTATTTCACACCCAAGCAAGGAGTAACTCAGTGGCTTTGTATAGTGCTGGGGTGTGTGTCAAAGGCACGGGGGGCGGTGGATTTGTTGATAACTTCTACGGTGTTCTCCAAGAAGTCATCGCACTAAAATATGTTGGGTCTATCAACAAGAAGAGCATATTGTTCAGATGTGATTGGATTGACAATACCCCGGTACGAGGTCTATGTTCACCAAGGTTATGCCCGTTTGTTCAATTACACAAGGACATACGGTACTGGAAGTACGACCCATTCATCTTGGTGGGATGTGCAACCCATGTGTTGTTCATGAATTACCCAGTGGGCATACGAGATAAAGCTAACTGGTGGGTTGTTGTTCCAAACAAACCATCATATGCAGAATACAAGCAGTACACCCTTCCGTTGACCCTCCAAGATGATCAACCAAGAGTTGTTGTCACGGTCAACCTTGACGACGGTACCGTTTCACAAGTACTCGCAATCGAAGGGGTGTCAATGAGGTTGTTGACATGGACAACAGCCAAGTAATAGTGGATGAGGACGATGGAGACAACGACGATGACGAGAATGATGATGGTGACAATGAGGATGTGGATGAGGACGATGAAGACAACGATGACTATTAAATCAGAAAACAATATTTGAATTTGGATTGTGTGACAAGTGTCTGTAGCGAACATTGTCGATTGCTCAATGAAAACTATTTCATTGTGTATTCTATTGTTAGACCTGTTCAACGGTCGGGCCGGGTCGCGGGTCGGGTCAGTCGGGTCGGACGTTTCTGACCCATCGGCCCGAGCCCGACCCGGCCCAACCTTCGGGCCAAGTAACTCGGCTCGAGCCCTGACCCTACGAGCCACGGGCTGGGTCAACGGGCTGACAACTATATAATATAAATTTTTAATATATAAAAAACGTAAAAATTTTACACATTTAATTTACATATTTAGTCAGGTCGTCGGGTCACAAAAAATAAAACCTAATCTAGGATTTTTTTGATAAAGTTAATGTGTTTATATAAGTCGCCGGGCCGGGTCGGGTCACAAAAAATAAAACCTAATCTAGGATTTTTTTTAAAAAAAAAGTTAATACATTTAGTCGGGTCATCGGGCCGGGTCGGGTCACATAACCTTGAATGGCCCAAGCCCGGCCCACCATGCTTCGGGGCCTCGAATTTTTCGGGCCGAGCCGGGTCACCGTCTAAAATTGTACATCTATGTGTTGTCTTTTTCGGGCCGGGCCAGGTCGGGCCGGCGGGTCCCCGGCCCACTGAATAGGTCTATCTATTGTACATCTATGTGTTGTCTTGTTATTATTATTTATTTGTGTTACCAAGTCTGTAAAGAATTGTATTTCGTGGGAGTTGAACAAATTCATATTTTTTGCTATTTTATTTTACAGTTTAGATGACAGGAGGAAAGGAATCCCGCCGAGGTCGGACCCGTGGTGGGTCAAGACCTAATGCCAGAAGTGGTTCATCCTGTTTGATCCTGTTCCTGAAGCTATTCCTGACCCTCACGGGAGCAACTTTGACATTTTTTCACCACTAGACCCCTCCACCATGGATCTCATGCAGTTCTTTGGGCCCAATTTTCCAGGAGCGAACCAGACCGTGGGTGAGTACTATGATCAGGGGTTTCAGGGGGGCCCATACTGATGTGGGGGGTGCCTAATCGGAGGAATGTATGGAGAATGATCAAACTGAAGAGGAGGGAAACCAAACCGAGCAGGGGGGTCCCCAAACTGAAGGGGAAATCGACACCCAAACGGATCGCTGATTGGACCCATAAATCATCACGAGTCTTTCCAGCGTGCTTCGTCCTCGCTCACACGCTGCCTGGGAAAACTTCCCAGGATGTCACCTATCCTTGGACTACTCCCAGCCAAGCACGCTTAACAAAGAAGTTCCCAACGGATGAGCTACCATAAAAGAAGGTGTACCTTGGTGATACAAGTAGTCACTTCAATCCTTTTAAGTCATACTTTGACCACATACCCGGGGTATTACAGCCACCCCCACTTAAGCGCACAACGTCCTCATTGTGCCACAATCCACTCCAGAATCTTTTCCCCGCTATGTGGCTGCCCATGGATCTCCCTTCCACTGGCGTAGCTCGCGGTCGCGGGTCGGCTCTGATACCATGTGTAACGCCCCGACCCCACCCGGACCACGGATATTACCGATAACCGCTTCAAGGATCGTTGACTGGCCCACAAATCACCACGAGTCTTTCCAGCGTGCTTCGTCCTCGCTCACACGCTGCCTGGGAAAACTTCCCAGGAGGTCACCCATCCTTGGACTACTCCTAGCCAAGCACGCTTAACTGAGGAGTTCCCAATGGATGAGCTACCATAAAAGAAGGTGCACCTTGGTGATATAAGTAGTCACTTTAATCCTTTTAAGCCATACTTTGACCACATACCCGGGGTATTACAATGACCACTATCGATTTGAGCTTGATGTACCGGCATATGCTAAAAGAACTCCAGTTTGGAAGTTTAACATTGAACCCTGTAATGGCACGTGAGTATAAATCTGAACTTTGATTATGCATGTGTAACTTTGTGTTTACCATTAATTTTGTATGGGTATGGCCTCCAACCGATGTTTCATTTCTTATTGTTTAAGTGTGTTGCCTTTTGGGGCACACGTAATCAGGGCCATTATGGAAATAGTGAAGCAAAATTTCAAAGGCTTTTGGCCTAAATGGAAAAGGGTGCCTGAGGATACGCGTGAGAGGATATTTGATGAGTTCAAAGAAAACCCCTCGCATGGTTTCCTCTTTAAATTTTGTGTATGTACTAAATCTTATTGTGTTGAATACTTTTATATATGTGGTTCTTCGGTGTGTGACTTATGACATAATGCGTGTATGTTTGTGTACGATTATCCAACGTGTAGCCGTTAAGATATATTAATATGAATAGGTGTATGTAAAATGAGGGATTATTGTCCATTTATAGGGGAGATTATGCCGGAAATTTTTCAGGGTTTATGATTTCAACAATATGATGTAGCTTGTTTAATTTGCATGCTTTCTTCATGTATAGTTTAAATGTAGAAAAAATACTGGAGGGACGAGCACCATGACGCCGAAATACGTGAATGGTTCAGACGCCGGGCTATCAAACAATTCAGCGACGCTATCGGCAAATCAAAAAAGCATTGCATGATAGGGAAAGGCAGACCAAAATGGATTGTCGACGATGAAATTTGGAGAAAATTCATTTATCTATGGCAAGACCCCAAGTTCGCTGAAAAGTGCAACAATATGAGTCGGGCAAGGAAGATGGACAAAGAGAAGGGCCCACCATCACACACAAAATGGGCCCAGTTCCATTCGGTGTCGTCAGACAAAAACTGGTAAGTTAATTATGACTTTATACACAACGTCATATATATATATATGTTTTTACTAGTGTACAAACCCCAAACAATTTAACGTTTGCATATAAACTTATGTACGTAAAATAAAACAAAATCGTGATCCTACCATAAGGGAACAATTCGAAGCAACCCATATGAAGAAAGACACCGATCAGTGTGTACAAGACAGGTTTAGGGAGCTTGGTGTAAGTATCTTCATCATTCAATATTTGAGTAATTATATACGATTTACGTACGAACATTAACTTGAATTCGCTAATTCCAATTACTCTTTCTCTATCTCCGCCAGGATAAAATGCATAGCGATTATGAATCATACAAACGTGAGATGGAGGCCAAGCAGCGGGAGGATGGACAACTAATAACTCGGGGACACGTCATAGGCATGGGGGATGTGGGGGAAGCTATGAAGAAGCAGTTCAGCCACATCGCATCTAGGATACGTGCATGACGTCATAATGATTTCGGTCACTTCGACGTCCGAGCCTCTGTTATGGAGATGAACAGAGAGCTTCAGCGACAACTGGAGGAAGAAAGGCGCAAAAACGAGGAAAAAAGGCGGAAAATGGAGGAAGCAAGGAAAAAAATAGAGGAAGAAAAGCTCTGATTTAAGAAAGATATGGCGGAACAAGTAAGGGAACAAATGGCAGAGATGCAACGACAATAGTACCAGCAACCACCACCTTACTGGCAAGCACCTTACCTCGTTGGATCTTCCTCTGGAAGCCAAGTGCCCTAAACTGGATATGGGCAAGGGGGTCATCCACCGTACACTGGATACCCTCCTCCACCGTACACAAGTCAGCAGTACCCTCCCTCACCACCACATTTTACCTCGACGCCCCACCGCCGCACTTCTCACCGGACCACCCCGTCTCAACCAGCCAAACCTCAGCCCACCATGCCGCATCATGACGATGATTGTTGCTTACCCAGGTAAACCATTTTTTTCATATATCAAAAAATTAAATTGCTTACACGTTCAATAATTGTTGTATTCCAGGTAACCTTTTATTTCAAAGGGCCGACGATTTGATACACGGTGATAATCAAGATATTGATGACAACGATGCTGAGGAGCAGGAAACTGATGACGATAGGGATGAAGATTAATTATTTTGATTATATTTTACAATATTTGAAAATTTTAACACTTTCTTATTACAGTTGTACGTTTAAACATCGATATATTTACTAATTATGTACGCACGTACGTACGTATTAATTAACTTAACATATATATAAAACTACACCACGTACGCATACAAGACAATATATATATATATATATACATATATATATATATATAGCATTAATAACAATAATTATTATTAATAATATAATTAACAACGTAACATATATAAATTATCTAGCTAGCTATAGCTATAACTAAAATAAATTAAAAATTAACAATAATACTAATTAATAATTAACCATAACTAAAATAATGTATATATACGTACGTACGTACATGCGCATTAATATTAAGCACCGGGCCGGGATTCATATTATTTTAATTTATCTTTTTATTTACATTTAATTAACAATTCTATACATTAATTATATTAATGTAGAAATTATAATAACTACAATAACATTAACAATTAATAATATAAATATTATTAAATATATATACTATAATAATACGTTATTAATAGTTATAATTAATAATAATAATAATATATGTATTAAATTAAGTAATGACCGACCAAGGTATAAATTGAACAAAAATACACAGTACTAAAAATGACGTCTGTTTTGGGGGAAAACAGACGACTTTTAGCTAAATACCAAAATGGCGTCTGTTTGGGGTGCAAACAGACGCCATTTAGCGTCTGTTTAATTTTCACCCCAAACAGACACCATTCTGGTATTCATCTAAAAGGCGTCTATTTTCCCCCCATTACAGACGCCATTTTTCACTACATATATAAACGAATCAATCTAAAATTTCCCTCCGAATTTTTTTCCCCTCTTCAACACCACTTTCCATCTCCCCTCAATTTTCTCTCATCTTCCCTCAACATCTACTCCTCAAATCCATATTCTTAAATAATTGAAGATGATAATGTTTGAATATTGAAGATTGAAAATTGAAGATTGAAGATAGAAGATAGATGATTGAAAATTGAAGATTGAAGAATGAAAATTGAAGATTGAAGATTGAAAAATGAAGATATATATTCATTATAATTGAGTTAGAAAAATCAACATTATTAAAGTTGTATTATATATTTTTTAAATTGTTTAATATTTAGGGTCATGATGAATATGTTTAATTAGCGTGATTTTTAATTTTTTATTTATTATTTTAGTGATTAATTAATTTCAATAGTTAATTGTATACTACATATATATATATATATATATATATATATTATATATATATATATATATATATATATATATATATATATATATATATATATATAGGAAAATTGGATTCTAATAATCCATACTTTCATGAATTGGACAACAATAGTCCCTACTATCAATTTGAATTCTGGTGGTCCAAAAATAAATAAAACTGTATTCTAGTGGGGCGCTACCGAGTCAAGTGGCGGTGACTCGGTGGTTTGCTGACGTGCACCGGTGAAACTGTGTTTGACCAAGAAATAATTATTTTTATTGTATTCTAGTAGTCCCATTTAAATTGTTATTATATTTTAGTAGTCCCATTGACATATTTATTGTATTCTGGTGATCCCATTTCATAGTTGATTATCTCAAATTCTTGGTCAAACACACTCTCATCGGTACACGTCAGCAAACCACAGAGTCACCGCCACTTGACTCGGTGGTGTCCCACTAGAATACAATTTTATTTATTTTTGGACCACCAGAATCCAAATTGGTAGTAGGAATTATTATTGTCCAATTCGTGAAAGTAGGGATTATTAGAATCCAATCTCTCTCTCTCTCTCTCTCTCTCTCTCTCTCTCTACATATATATATATATATATATTTTTTTTTGCAAAAGCAAGAACTTGGTATTAAAAACGAAACGTAATAGTTACAAAAGAGGGGATAAAACGAATACTTACATCAGAATAATATCCCTAATTTTATTGTATTTCTTTCTACCAATGGAGCAAGCGAGGACTCTGTTTTGAATGTCCCTTTTGATAACACCAAAGGTTGTCTTAGCATCGATCGATCTCCCTTGTGAATTATTTGATTTCTGTATCTCCACACGTTGTAAATAAGGCTGTAGAAGGTGGCATGAACAAGAGATTTGTAAGCTTTAGAGCCTTCAATGTATATGAGCCCGACAACATACCTATTCAAATCTATTGTGCCAATTAGGGCAGGTTGGTTCAGCCATTGAGCGAGATGCATAGCAACTTCCGAAGTAAATTTGCAGGATATGAAGAGATGCTCAATTGATTCCTCCTGATGATCACAGAGAGGGAAACTTTGGTCACTTTCATTTCTCCACTTTGTTGTTCTGACTCGTACAGGGAGCTTACCGTGAAGCATTATCCACGCAATGAAGCTATGCCTAGGTGTAGTAATCGGGTTCCAGGGGATGTCAATCCAAGCAGGACCTTCACCAGCATTGATCAACCAATGATATCCTGTTTTTACATTGTAAACCCCATCCTCAGTTTTGCTCCACTTCCACCTCTCACTCGGTATACAACCCCATTTGATTATGTCCTTGATTTTACATAGATGTTTCCAATATGGACATGTATCGTAGTATGGGGTGTAGTGCCACCAAGATTTTTGATTTATATATCTCGCATGAACCCATTTGACCCAAAGAACATCCTTATGATTTTGAATATCCCAACATAGTTTCGCAAGATTAGCTTTGTTCCAAGCCGAGATATTTCGGAGGCCAAGACCACCTTGTCGCTTGGGTACACAGATCTGATCCCATGAGATCATAGGAGCTCTCCTATGTTCAACCGTAGCACCCCACAAAAAGTCTCTGCATATGCTAATTATTTTCTTGATTACAGCCTGAGGAATCATAATGATTCTGGACCAGAAGGTAATAATACCCATTATAACACTGTTGATAAGAGTAGTTCTTCCAGCATAAGATAAATTACTAGAGGACCATAATTTAATCCTTGCTGTAATTTTATTAGTTAATGTAGAACATTCTGTTGCTGAAAGATTGCTAGTAGTAATTGGAATACCAAGATACCTGAACGGGAATTGTCCTGGGCCGAATCCAATTTCATTACGCAGACTTTCTTCTTGGTTGGGCGTGATACCACCAAAGACTACTTCTGATTTTTGCTTATTTGCCTTAAGCCCCGTGACTTCAGAGAAATGCTCAAAAGCATCCATGACTTGCTTGATGGAAGCTCTGTTAGCTGCTGAAAGAATGATCAGATCATCCGCAAACATAATGTGTGTGATCCGGAGGTCTCTGCAGCGAGGGTGGAATTTGTAGTTAGATTTAGTGTAGTGATCAAGGGACCTTGAAAGATATTCCATAGTAATAACGAAGATGAGCGGAGAGATAGGGTCCCCTTGTCTCAAGCCTCGACCCCCATTGAACTTCCTAGAGTAGTGCCCATTCATATTAATCGAGAAGGAAGTTGTTGTTATGCAGCTCATTATGCATTTGATCATCCATTGAGGGAAGTGGAGATAGTTAAGGGCTTCGTGAATAAACTCCCAATGGACGGAGTCAAACGCTTTCTTCAGATCAATGTTCATCATGCATCTAGGAGTAGTTGAGCTTCTATTATAGCCTCTAGCCAGTTCTTGACAAAAGAGAACATTGTGCAGAAGTTCTCTCCCCGGTATAAAAGCACTTTGGCTCAAATTAATAATACATGGGAGAACTTCTTTGATACGGGTAGCTAGAATCTTTGAGAAGCATTTGTACAATGTGTTGCAGCAAGAGGTGGGTCTGAAATCACCTGGGTTTAAAGGATTCTAGCATTTTGGAAGCATCACCAGGTTGGTAGAGTTAAGATCTTTCAGCAAAGATCCCTTGGAGAAGAATTCTTTTGCTGCTGCAATGACAATGTTGCCAACTTGGTCCCATGCTTTCTTGAAAAATCCACTTGAATAACCATCAGGTCCGGGCGTTTTGTCTTCAGGAATTGAGAACATAGTATTTTTGATTTCAGCATCCATGATTGGTCGACTTAGGTGAAGCTGCTGTTTTACAGAGAGACAGTTACCATTGTCCATCACCTCTTTGCAGATGTTTGCACGTTGGACATCCTGGTGGCCGATTAAATGTTCAAAATATTCTGCCATTAAATCATTAACCTCCGCTAAACCAGAAACTTCATCCCCATCAGTAGTCTGAAGATGAAAAAAATAGGATTGTTCTCTGTTGTATCTTAGCCTGGAGAAGAATAATTTGGAGCAAGTGTCACCCATTTGAGCCTAGTCAATTTTGCTTTACTGTGTTTTAAGTTGCAAAGCAGAGTGGAGAATGTCTTGATATCTCTTCTTCGCCTCCTTTTCTTGCAATTTAATGTTTTCATCCATCGGATAATGCATTATCTGTTCTTGGATTGCTGCAAGATTAATACGCTCTTCATTTTCCTGCTCATAAATATCTGAGAATTTGTCTCTGTGTAGCGTAGTTAGGTCTGCTCGAAGATGCTTCAGAAAATACACCAGCCTGAACATATGGAACCCACCCGGGATCTGGTTGATATTCCTCTGGACTATCTCACTGAAATGTTATGATTTGCACCACATATTGCAAAACCTAAAAACTGGTTTGGGTCTAGGATCATCTTGGAATCTGATGACCATGGCTGTATGATCGGATAGCCCGTTGCTCTTATAATCAACATGAAAAAGCTTAGGAATATTATACCAATTCTCATTCACCAGAATTCTATCTAACCTTGAGGTAACATGGCCATTTGATCAAGTATAATAAGGGCCTTGATAGTTTGGTTCATGCAGTCCACAGTCAGTGATGCACTCATTGAAAGCTTTTATAGTGAAGGTCTCAACTGGAGTCCCCCCAATTCTGTCATGCTCTGCCAGAATGGCGTTGAAGTCACCTTGCACACCCCAAGGGAGGTGCATGGAATCGGAGATGTTGCAGATTTTGCTCCATAAATCATTCCTTTCGGTTGCATTATTACTCCCGTAGACCCAAGTGAAGAAAAAGTTGTGGTTTTGCTGAAGGCATTGAACTTGGGTGTGAATCATTTGAGACGTAGTTTGTAGCTGAATAATCCTATAAGCTTGTGGTTTCCATGCGATCCATATTTTGATCTTACTATTATTATCTGCACTAGTAAGACATTCCCAACCATGAAAAAGAGAAGTTCTGATTCTTTCACAATTTGAGATGTGAACCTTAGTTTCATAAAGGGCCACGAGGTTTGCCCTCTGACTATGCAAGAAGACCTTAAGATCCTCTTGCTTTTGCGGATCATTAAGGCCGCGAACATTCCAGCCTATGATTGTCATGCTGATGGAGATTGAGATTTTGCATATTACCTCTGTCAGTATCAGTTTCTTCCTCTTCATTGGCCAATCCTTGCTCATTGATGTCATCCAAGTCTAGAGATTGGAAGGTGTTTGATGTAGTAGTTGTAGTTTTGTCTCCTTTTGCAGGAGAAGGGTTTGATTTTGCTACTTTCTTTGGCATAATAAAGCCATCATCTTCAACCTCGCTCTGAGTAATGATTATTTTATCACTGCCTGTTTCTGTGTTCTTCTTTTTTGGCACCCATATCTGCTTCACTTTGTGCTTCTTTCTGCAATCATGGTCCTCATGCCCATACATCTTACAAAAGTTGCAGAAAGTTGGCTTCCACTCGTAGCGTATTTGTTGTCTCACCAATTGATCAATGTCATCCAAGAAGTCGACATATTCTGGAAATGCATTGTTCAGAGAGATTTCTATCAAGACTCTTGCAAAACCGAGCATAGTTCTTTCTCTTGTTCGTCTGTCTGTCTTGATTGGTACCCCTATCATGCTCGTAATCTTACTAATACACCCAGCATTCCAATACTTTAAAGAGAGGTTGGGTAGCTGAATCCATAAGGGCAGAGAGTTAATTTCTTCTATCTCCAAATCAAGATTCTCATTCCATTTCTTCACAATGAAAGGTTTTTTTTTTTTTTTTATCAAAAAAATAGAAATCTTGGTGGAGTGCGTAGTCCCTATCCTCTTCCGTTGCAAATCGCACCAAAAAGATTCTGTTTTTTGCTACCGAGACTGATTTAATGGCAAGGTTCCTCCAGATCCTATGAATAAATCCCTTGACCACTTCGTATGGAGGGTTGGATCCAAGGACAGAGCATAGAAGAGAATTCTTCCAGAATTCTATTGTTTCTTCTATATCCTCTTTCTCAATCTTAGCACATGCTACTCCATTAATTATTTTTGTTTCAATAAATTGAAGTCTCATACCTTCATCTTCTTGAAATAGAGAGGCGTATGATTTGGGTTTTTCCTTGGGAGTCCTTTCGCTCGATTGTTGAAGTTGTTGCCCTCTCTTAGTTTCTGCTGATTTCCCATTTTGTAGCTCATCAATCGTGACTTCTTTCTGGTTCAGCGCTGGTTCCTTCTGCTTCAGAGAAGTTGAATCCTTCTCCTTGAGCTTGTTCGCTTGTGCCGGATTCCTCTTTGCCAGATTTAGTTCCTTTTCCATGACTTTGTTTGACTGTGCTGATGTTGCCTTTGCCGGATTTGGGGTCAGCGACCTCCTTGTGACTGCATCCATGGGAGTTGTCCTCCTTGTCACCACCATTGCGGTGGTACAAGGTGAAGATCCAGATCTGTCTTCAATTCGCCTAGAGAGATAGGCTCCCGAGGAGAGAGAAGCAATTTTATGATATATATATATATATATATATATATATATATATATATATATATATATATATATATATATATATATATATATATATATGTATCTGTGTGTGTGTGAAATTGTACATGCATGGGAGATATATATCATTTTTTATTATATAAAAATGTATTTTTTTCATTATTTATGCCTCTACAAATCTTTTTACACAACTTTCTTACAAATTATAAAAAATTAATTTGTTACTTTTTAAATTTACAGCCCACAAAATATTATGTGGTGTAATTAAATATATTGGAATATGTTTAATTAATACCGATGTTTCACCGTTTTTTTAGTTGGAAAATGGCGTCTGTTTGTAGCTTTAACAGATGCCATCTTTTTCTGAAAATTGGCGTCTGTTAAGGCCCTTAACAAACGCCATTTTGGTCTGAAAAAGGCGTCTCGATGTCTGCAAAAAAGCGTCTGAAATAGGCGTCTATTTAAAACATGGGTTAACTATATTGGCGTCTGATTTAAACAGACGCCAATATCATACGCCTTTTCCAAAAAGGTGTTAAAGCTTTTGGCGTCTATTTAAATCAAACGCCAATATCTAAAGGGCATGTTTATACCCATTATGGACACCAAAAACATACGCTTTTGGGGCTAAATTCTACTAGTGTAATATAGATTACCCAATTTTAAATATCGTAAAATTAAAAAGTTACTATGCATAAAGAGTCATGGGGCGCTATCATGTCCACCTTTGATCTACATACAGCCTCGTCCCTGAAAAGATAGCAACGACATGTGTTGGCTTAAAATGTTTCACAAATCTCTTGAATCGTATATAATTCATGTTTCTAATGACTTTAAACAATAAGCGTTTTAGTAATCATACATATTTAATTTAATAAATATAAGTGTATGATATTTATCTGTTACATCAATAAATATAAATATCCGTAAATAACATGTTTACACACATTTCTATATTTTAAGGTCAGTACTATTTCTATCTAATATCCGTAATGATGATATACTTGCATCATCACCACTCACTGTTATTGTTATTATTACTACTATTACTTTTACTATTATTATTATGACTGCTATCATTGTTGTACGTTGTTAATAGTTTAAAATATCGTAACTTTATACCTGTAAAATTAAAAAATATAATTTATTTACAACCATATACATAAAAAATCATATTAATTTTATTGAGGATAAAATGTCAAGAGTCCAAGCCAGAACAAACATATCAAATCTCTAATTCTATCCAATAGACAGTTAGAAAAAGATATGACTTTGTATTTGATTTGCAAAATCTTAATTCTAGTAACAAACTCTCGTATCTCTTGTAACAAACCTGTAACAGACTTGTGTATAAATAAACAGCAAGAGTGAACAACCTAGGTGTCCTAAATTACACCTTCAATTCCATCTCTTTATGATATCAGAGCTAGACCATTAAACAAGAGGTCTTAGGTTTGAATCTCAGCACCCCCATATTCAAATGCGCGCGCAAGTTTAGGGGGTCTTTGTAGCATCCACGCTTCAAGCCCAAAGGGCATTCGCGTGAGGGGGCGTGTTAGAGTATAAAACCATTCTTGGGGCTTCAACAATCAGCTTAAGCTTTTGGTTGAGATGGTTTCACAGTACATGACAGCTAACCCTTTTTCTTATCGCCGATCTCGCCATATTAAAATTGACTATCATTTGGTCGGAGAAATGGTTGACAGTGGACAGTTAAAGGTCTTCTATATTCCTTCTGATGATCAAACCGCTGATGTCCTCACTAAAGCTCTGTCTTCTAAACTGTTTGCTCTCTTGAGGTCCGAACTCAAGGTCCGTGATGATCTGCCCTTGTGTTTGCCGGGGGTATTGAGGATAAATTGCCAAGAATCTAAGCCATAACAAACATATCAAATTTCTAATTCTATCCAGTAGATAGTTATAGGAAGATATGACTCTATATTTGATTTGCAAAATCATAACTCTTGTAACAAACTCTCGTATCTCTCGCGAACCTGTAACAGACTTGTGTATAAATAAACAGCAAGAGTGAACACCCTGGGTGTGCTAAATTACACCTTCAATTCCATCTCTTTAAATTTTATTCTTCTTATAAGCAAAAATGATTTGAATTTTGATGCAAGACATTATATTTTTAAGTGTCTTATCCTATTAATTATCAAAACTATATTATGATATATTAAATTAAAATAAAATAAAATGATATGATATGATTAAGTTTTATATTTGTGATATTTTAATAATTGCATGAAGTTATACATACTTTTTATTCATTATTTTTTACATTTCAGAAATGCCTAAAATATATTTGGCGAATGAGGTTGATTCGAGTAGTGTATCATTTGAACTTATTGACATAGACAATGTATAAAAAATTTCTTATAATTAATCATTAATACTTATTATTAAAAAATTATGCAAAAACATTAATTTAATAAAGATTAAGACACTTAAAAGATATGTATCTTGAAGTAAAATATATATCGTCACTTTTTAAAAGGAAAATTGGATTTTAATAATTCATACTTTCAACTTTTGTATGTCAATAAACTCTATTTTAATTTTGTATTCTTTTGGTATCAAAAAAATAACATTATATTTTGGTTAAACACCACCGAGTCAAGTGACAGTGACTCGATGTACAACATATGTATACCGACAGGAGGGCGTTCGACTTATCACTTTATACTGTGTCATCGCCAGTTGACTTGAAAATAGCTATTATTAAAATCCATTTTTCCTCTCTAAAATTATTGGAAACCAACCATTTGTGTTGCGATGACTTGAAAATAGCCATTATTAAAATCCATTTTTCCTCGCTAAAATTATTGGAAACCAACCATTTGTGTTTAATAATTAGGTATGTCAGCTCCATAGATGTCCTAATTCATAAATACGGCGCTCATCTTCAATTCTTTAGAGAATGCAAACGTGTCATGTTCAGGTTCTGTGAGTTCACGTGGCTTGCTTCCATTGGATGGGAAACTAAGAAAAATGGTAGGCTGAAAAGCAGAGGATGGATTATAGGGGGTGAACTTGCAAGCCGGTTTGGTGATGAAGAGATTTTGGTGGAAAAGGCTTGTTTGGATGGAAGACAATGACTTGGAAACATTTTTATTTTAAATTTTTGGGTTTCCATGAATTATGGTGTACGTGTATGTGGATGTCACGTTTGACTGGGATATCATTTGAAGCTCCCACGTAGTATTTCACCTACCACAGTTGGTGGATGACAAGAAATTAGAATAAATGATTAATAATCAACATCTAGTTAAGAAATTACGCAAAAACATGGTTGAAAATTTATCCTTCAATTCCATTGCTTTCTTTATGGGGCTTGTTCGAGTAGGTAAGACTGGACTGGAAAGAAATCACAAAAGACTATAGAGGGAGCGAGGCTTGAGGACGAGTGGAGGGCCAAACATATATAGGCCATACAGGGCTTTTGGTTTGAAAAAATTGACAACTGTTTAGTGTCATAAACAGAGGGGTCTTGTCATATTATTAAGATTATATTATTATATATTAAAATGAAATTTAATGACGCGATTGTATTTTATGATTATAATATTATAATTTTTTTCGTTAATTTGTAAATCAAAAGAGATTAAAAAGGCATCAAAGATACTACAAAACCGCAATAATAGCAAAGACAACAAAAACCCAACAAAACAAGGAACAACACAACTCGAAACAACGAGAAAACAAGAAACAAAAAAACATCCAACTATCTAATAAGACTCTTCTTTTTTTCCAGCATATCATCTCTGAAACTTTTAGTCACAGTCACATGATCAACATGAGACATTTTCAACAAAAGCACCACCTTCGCCGCTCTACAAGCCTCCTCATTCAGTCTTTCCAAGGATAAATCCACAACGCTCAAAGATTTTACAGCAGAACTATCAACTGCATCTTCAGTGAGAGAATTGTCGCTACGAGCAGGCTTCTCAACCCCTTTAACAAGACAAGGACCACTAGATCGGGTCCTACGCGAAGCACTTCTAACCAACCTCCATTTAGGATTCCATAATAAGCTTACATTCTTTTTTTCCGGCTCTTGACTTTGAAAGCCTTATGAAAAGAATCCTCAACAACCTGAGTGAAGAGCACACCACCTCATCAACAGCATTGCCAGGCTGGTCACTGACGGTGCGCTCACTATCAGAAGGATCCAGCATAGTGGCACCCCCTTTACCATCTTCTTTTAGACCCCTCAAGAGGGCATCTTTATAGGGAGACTTAAGCACCTTGTGGACACCCGAAGGAATAGGATCAGAAATGGTGGCAGAACCATCGGAATCAACAGGAGCCACACACTCACTACCACCATCCTTTACAACCTGCTTAATCTTAGGGACCCAAATCCAATTTTCAGAGCCCCTCCTAGAAGGAGAAGACCCTATCTTCTTGTCGAATTTAGCTCAAGCAACATTTAGAGCGAAGCCTCTAAACTTCCACCCATTCAACGCACGTATAGCACTAGAACCTGCCTTCACATCATTGAAACAAAAAACCATACCTCTTACCGGTACGCCCCACCTTACTAGGGATGTAAGTGTCAACGACAGAGCCAAACTTCATAAACAAGTTTTTCAACCAAACAAAGTCAACCCCAGCCGACAAGTTGTCAATAAACAAAGAGAAAAGCCTGCCATCCCAAGCACTACCACTGGAGGGCCTCACAAAATTAACAGCATGAGGGAAAGACCCCAACACCCCTGGGACAGATGAAGAATCAACATCAAAGACCGAGGTATTATCCGACACCAAAATCACAACTAACTCTTTAAGCACCGAACAAATATCACTAGCCCTAGAAAGGGCATCTAATGAGACTTCATCCAAGGCATCAGTAGGGAAGGAAAGGAAAGAAAAAATGGAGATTACCTCACCCTTCAACTCAGAGTACCGGGAAATCAAGGAGCAATTTAATACCGCCATGAAAAAACACTCAGCAAACCACGAGAGAAGAAGAAAACCCCACCTCTAGACCGACAGAACCTAGCAAAACCTGACGGAACACTAAAAAAATTGGCGAGCACCAAGGAAGATTGAACACCAATCGGACCCCCAGACCACCAGATTAACCGATGACCCACATAGCAACCAGACCGAAACCAAAAGATTAGCAGCCAGGACCGGCGACCACCTGAGTCGCCAAGAAAAGCGACGATCAAGCATATGCCACCGCACAATAAGAGGATAGCCAACCACCCAGCCAGATTCAGACCCGCCACTCTAGTGCGGTGGACATTCGAGGGTTAGGTTACAACCCGGGGAGAGAAAACATCATTATTTGCTTTTAAATTGTGTTTAGATATCTGTAAAACCCCGAAAAATCAAAAGATGTTGACCGTGACGTCGTTAGTAAATTAGGTTTGACTTCGTTATTTTTTATTATTCGTCTGTGTTTTATTTTGCTAACGCCTGAGCTCGTAGGACCGTTGAGGGGCTAACAAGGGTAGATTAGTATTTTTCGTGAGTTAATATCATCGTGTTATTATAAATATTATTATGTGATAATATGTGTTTACTATATGTTTTAAATAATGTTTTAATTTTTCCTAAAATTCTAAAATCAGTTTTTATTAAGTGGGTTGGGTTAGGATTGGAATTAGATTATTTTGGGCCCAAAAGGGGTTGGTAGTATAAAAACCCATCCCTCTCTCTCTCAAACCCTAATATCTCCCACCTAAACCCTAATCTTCCCTCTCTCTCTCCCTCGGCCACCACCCCAGCCGCGCCAACAGACAGCCGCCGCAGCCCCGCCGGAAACCACCGCAGCAACCGCCAGCCACCCTCCTCTTTCTTTCCTTCTCTTTCTTCTTTCTTTTCCCCTGCCTTTGCTTCGCACTCGGACGACCACCGGCCATCACCACCACCGTCGCCCACCACCGTCGCCATCGCCACTCTCGCCGGCGACCCTCGCACTGTCGCCCCGACGTCGCCAAAGCCGTCCCAGTCGATGAAAAGCCCCTCGAAACCGCCGCTGCATGCGTCGTTCTTTGTCGACCGACGCCTCAGCGATCCCGACGACTTCGACGACGGCATACGACCCCGACCCCGACCCCGATGCCAACACTCCCGACCACCGTCCGCCCAGTCGCCGGGAAACTGCCCTGAACCCTACGTAAACCCTAACCCTAAAAACCCTAACTGATTCTATATTGTTTTTGATATTTTCTTTTTCTTTTTCCTTTTTCTTTTCTGCTTTTAATTTCAAAATTTAATTGTTTTTTTTTATAATTATTGAATTGTATTATTTATGATTAGTTTTGTAATTAGAAAAATTATTTGTAAATATTTCTTGGTTGTAATTATGTGTAAATTGTTAATTGTCATGTGTAATTTGTGATGTGTTGTAAATTGTAAATTGTAATTAGATTAGGTTGTAATAGTTGGTTATTAGGGTTAGAAGTGTTTCTTTATAGTTCTTTATATCCTTTATGAATCATGTAGAGCACCATATTATTATTTTATGCACGAAATTGGAAGTTTAATATCTAGGTTAAATTCTTGTTTAACAAATTAAGTTGGTTAATTTTAGATTCAATCTTTGTTAGTAATTCGTTTCTTGTTTAATTCTTGTTTAATAAGTTAGGTTGAGATGATTGTTTATTAGTTCTTGGTTCTTGATTTAATCTTGTTTAAAAGAAATTAGTTTTATTTAGGGTTCTTGATTAGAAGTTTAAATGTTTATATGTTCTTTATAGTTTATTCATATGTTCTTAAGGTTCCTTCTTGTTTATTGGTTAAGAAATTCATGTTTAAGATAGTGTTAATATTTCATGCGTGACTATTATAAGGTTAGTATTAGAATATATGCACATAAGGTATGCCATGTTAGTGTATGATATTTTATGCATGTTTTAGGATTAGATTAAATTATTAAAGTTGATTTCATGTGTTGCAATTTGGTTTTGATGATGGGAAGTTGGATGTTTGAACCCTAAGTTAAGTTGGACTTTATACCTTAGACCCTAATTACTGTTTTGAGCCCAAATTAGAACCCGGAGATCAATTGGTAAAAGTTAGAACCGAAATTACAAATTTATTAAGAACCGGTAACGGGACAGTTTTGTTAGTGTCTAAAGATCGGGTTGCCACGATTAGTATAGTTACTCTTTGGCAGAACCCTTTTGACTGGAGGTTCCCTTAGATGTTAGGAACCAGAGTAATTTTACGGATCGAACGTTTGATTTGTATAACCCGAGTTATAATCTTTTTACCAGAACCTGTCAGATCTGGACCAATTGGGAAGATGGGTGTTTTTAGAGTCCTTCGGAACTGATATGGGCTTGGTCATCAACATAGAAGTTTTAGTAGACATCACGAGGTTTCTGAAAATTCCAAAACCAGACCCATAGGATGTCGGGAAGTCGAGTTGTGACCCGTTTTATGTGAACGTTACAATCTGTCCTCTGCTTGCTTTTATTTATGAAAATTGTTGAGTAAATTTTATGTGTGAACTTGTTATATAATTCCTTGAGTATGTTAAGTGTAAATCATAAATGATAGGAACCTAAGTGTTCCTAGGGGATGGGTTAGGTAGTTGATAGTTAATACTAACTTCGTTAGAACGCGTTTTGATTAGATAATTATTCTTATTCTAGGCCCGAGTTAGTGCGTGACGATAGTGAGCTCAAGTGTGTTCTCCTTATTGCTGTACTGTGACGTTATTCAGGTAATTGTCTATGCTCTAATCCCCACCGGGATGCTCTTTTAATGTGTTTTTATGTTTTATAATCTATTTTGAGAATTGCATCCCGAAAGGGGACTTTTGTGGAAATACGACCATCTGTTTTGTTAATCTTTTTGATTCGACTGTGATCTTGGTTTATTTGAGTTGAGAAATTGGATGGTCTTTTATTCGAAGTTTTGTTAATGGTTTTGATAACTTGGGATGGTTTGACTTGAGAGTCGTGAGTTGAGTTTGAATATTGTGTAAATAATTCAAGTGGAAACGTTAAGCGGGTTTCGGGGGATAACCTGTTGTGCAGGTGTAACAATCTGCAGGGTTATGGACCAGGAGATCAGGGCTTCCTTCCCTGATATAGGATAGTATTTTGATGCCTTTGGTAGGCGATGTTCTTGATGCCTTTGGTAGGCGATGTTACTTTAAGGGATTTGGTATCCCGCCTGCAAATTAAAATATGGATTGGATGGGTTGAGGAAACAGTTGGGATTGAAGGTTTGCAAAACGTTTGATTCGATCCCTCTCCCCAAAATGAATTGAAATGAACTTAAACTGCTTTTAACGTTAGGGGTAGACATTATTGAGATTTCCCCCTCATTTTTGAAATGTTTTGTTTTCAGGTGAAGATCTAAATGCTGGGGACAGGAATTAGAAGTGAGGACGACGAGTCTAGAAGTCCTTGAATCTTTTTATATTGTTTTCGTTATGAAATCTTAAAGTTTTGTTTTGGAGTTGTTAGTAGTTACCGTTAGCAGACTGTTGTGTTTTCCTTTCTCGCCTTGTATTCCTTCGGGGATACGGCAGTGACGCCCAAACTAAATTTGAAGTCTTCCGCTAAGTTTTATCTGCTAACGTTAGTTTGACTTTGACTTTTCTATAATTGAATTTCCGGGGCGTTACAGAATGGTATCAGAGCTCTGGGTTGCAACCTAGTAGCTCCTCAGAGTCCTTTAGGTTTAGATGGACCCTAGGATGCTAAGTTCAGAGTGATGAGCGTAGGATGGGGGAAAATGGTTTCATGCTTTCCCTAAATATTTTTGATTATATCATCAGTATTTTATGTGTAATGCGTTCTGACCTTGTAGGATGGCACAACGCACACACTGTCACCAGCACCCCACGCCGTGCTTTCACCGCTACACACCCATTCCTCGTGGTGGGTACTTGGGAACCCACATGCTGAATTTCTACGATGAGATCGACCGATACACCAAGGATGTCCCGAACTCTTGCTTGCGTGGCAACGAGGAAGCTCAGGCCAACGCTTTTCTACTCACCTTACGAGACGATCCCTGGTGGGGCCATACTGTGCCGTCGTTGCTGCCACCCCTGCTTCCGGAGGAGGGTTACCCACACCTGTGTTGTTGGTGTCAGAGGTACCGGGTAGAGCCGGAGCACCGAATCCCGGGGGTCTTTTCTAGGATCGCCCGGATTGGAATGCGCCGACTAGAGAGGGTTCAAGGGAACCCAGCTCCTGCACCAGCTGAGGATCATGAGGATGACCCTGAAGAAGATCCGGAGGAGGATCCCACAAAGGACGGCGCCCAGGATTCCGAGCCCGAGGTAACCTCTAGGGTCACGGTTGCACCCGCCGTCGAGCCTGAGCATGAGATCCCGCCCGAGGAGGAGGATGAGGTGGACCGGGGGACAGGAGAAGACCCCGAGGAGGGCTCGGGGGATGAGACGAGTGATCCCGAGTGGACTCCAGTTTCAGCGAGGAAGAACCCTCGATGCAAGAGGATCATCTGAGTGAGATGGCCACGATGTGTTGAGTAGTAGTGTATAGCTGTTACATTTGTATTTTTGTTGAACTGTGATATAATCTGGATATTGGTATGTTGTTTCTTTTGGGTATTTGCCCCGATGGGGAAGGTTGTACATATGATTACATTGGTGTGCATAGAAGTTTTGTTTTGTGATACTGGTATATATGTGACCTTTCAGTATATGATTAAAATTCATGAAATAAGTTGAGGACATAAGAAATTACTTGGTGAAATAGAATTACAATTTCGTATTGTTTAGCACCCTATGAGAAGACCGGACCAAGTAGTTACCTCTAGTATGATGTTGAGACAATGGATTGGAAAACCCTTAAGTAGTCTAAATCGACCCTTTTAACCAGGATGTCGGACGTAAACAGATCTCAACCCAACCACGGTAATCGGGAGCGCCCGCAAGCTGCAGCCGAACTGCGCCCTCAAACCGCGACTGAACTGCGTCAGCGCCTTCCTCACTTGACATCCGGGCCGAGTACAACAACACCAGGGAATGACCTTGCTAGCCTGCTGATGATCGAGATGCTTAACAAGCACGAGGATCTACTGAAGAGGGTGGTGGATCGACAAGGAGGAGAAAGGGAAAATGATCCCTCCGCTCTCCTCCAAAGGTTCAATAGCTTCAACCAGCCCACTTACACCGGGGTAGCTGACCCCAAGGTCTTTGAAGATTGGGTTAGGGAGATTGAGAAGATTTTCGACACCACACATTGTCCTGAAGAGTTAAGGGTGGACTTTGCTGCTTACCACCTGAAGGAAGAGGCCGATTTGTGGTGGGCTAGTGTGAAGGAAATAAGGACTGAACCGGGTTTCGACTGGAACCGCTTCAAGATTGTGCTAAGGGATCGATTTTACCCAATTTCTCTCCAGAAGGCGAAAGAAAAAGAATTCATGAATCTGCGTCAAGGGGAAACTAGCGTGCTCGCCTACTCTACAAAGTTCACCGAACTATCTCGGTTTGCATCTGCTTTGGTAGCCACTGAACAACTAAGGATGAACCGTTTCTGGGATGGACTGAACTGCAAGATTCAGGATCGCATGTCATCGCGAGAGTTCACGTCTTACCAGAACATGCTGAACGTTGCCCTCACTGTAGAAAGGGTGATGCATGACATGGAACGACAGTTAGGCATACAGGGGCAAAAGAGGAAAGAGCCACCCCGCTTTAACCCACCTCAACATTATCAGGAGAAAAGGTTCCGCCCTAACAACTGGCAGGGAAACCAGTCTTCGGGGCATAGGCCATCGAATATTCCAATCTGCAAGGTTTGTGGTCGACCAGGCCGTTATCCACGGGATTGTAGAGCAAGGAACGTGCGAGGAGGATGTTTCAACTGCGGGAGTTTCCAACATCAGGTACGTCAGTGCCCTCAGCAGCCGATAGAGGGCCGAAGTGGAGGGAACAATGGAAGCAACGGAAATAATGGGAACAATAGGAATAACGGTAATTGGAGAGCCCCGCAGACAACATATCTAAATCGAGGAGGCTATAATGGGAACCAAAGGTCATAACAGCAAAACCAAGGTGGATCTAGTGGAAATCAGAATAACCAAGGGAGGCCAGCAAACCCGCCTCGTCCGCAACAACAACCGCCGCGCAACGCAGGAGGACGAGTATACGTGATGAGGAAAGAAGAGGCTGAGAATGAAGCAAACGTTGTGATGGGTACCTTCTCTCTCCACCTCTACAATGTCTCTGTTTTATTTGATTCTGGTGCTAGTCATTCTTTTGTTGGACGAGCTATAGTAGAGAAGGCTAAGATGAAACCCTCGGAGAATAGTAAGCCTATGTCGGTAGCCCTACCTACCGGGGATACCATTAGTTGTGGAGAGTTATATGGTGGATGTCCTATAGTGATAGCAGGACAGAAGTTTGAGGCCGACCTTTATATGTTTGACCTAATGGAGTTCGACGTTATTTTGGGGATGGACTGGTTAGCAAAATATAGAGCCCAGATAGATTGTTATAAGCAAAAGGTGACCTTAATGGGACCGAACGGAAAGAAGGTAGTGCATTGGAGTGATAGGCATCTTCAGAGTGTACGGATCATCTCTGCCCTCAAGGCTCATGAGTTGTTGGGTCAAGGTTGTGAAGGGTTTCTATGCAACGTAATCGACACCAAAGCGGAGGAGCTTACGATTGAGAATATCCCGGTAGTGCGGGAGTATTCTGATGTATTTCCGGAGGAGATCCCGGGCTTGCCTTCAATCAGGGAGGCAGATTTCTGCATCGATTTGGAGCCCGGGGCCGCACCTGTTTCAAAAGCCCCATATCGCATGGCGCCCGCAGAGCTTAAGGAGTTGAAGACTCAGCTGGACGAACTGCTAGAAAAGGGATATATACGACCCAGCACGTCACCATGGGGAGCACCTGTACTGTTCGTGAAGAAGAAGGATGGTAGCATGAGGTTGTGCATCGATTACCGGGAGTTGAACAAGATTACCGTCAAGAATCGTTACCCTCTACCTCGTATTGATGATCTTTTCGACCAGTTGCGAGGAGCAACAACGTTTTCTAAGATAGACCTGAGGTCGGGTTATCACCAGTTAAGAATTCGCGAAGAAGATATCTCTAAAACCGCATTCCGAACTCGGTATGGCCATTACGAGTTCGTGGTAATGCCTTTTGGGCTTACAAATGCCCCAGCCGCCTTCATGGATTTGATGAACAGAGTGTTCGAGCCGTTCCTGGATAAGTTTGTAGTGGTGTTCATCGACGACACATTGGTATATTCAGGAACACGAGAGGATCATGCGAATCATCTGAGAGAAGTATTGACGACTCTACGGAGCAACGAGCTTTATGCGAAGCTTAAGAAGTGTGAGTTTTGGTTGGAACAAGTAGCATTCTTAGGACATGTGGTGTCTAAGGAAGGAGTAGCAGTAGACCCCCAAAAGGTGGAGGCCATCACCAAGTGGCCGACACCGAAGAATGCCACGGAGGTTAGGAGTTTTCTGGGCTTGGCAGGGTATTATAGGAAGTTCGTGCAAGATTTCTCGAAAATCGCCACCCCGTTGACCAATCTGACTCGGAAGTCAATGAAGTTCGCATGGTCGGAAAAATGTGAGCAAGCATTCCAAGAGTTGAAGAAGAGGTTTACCTCAACCCCTATTCTCGCTTTACCTCAGGGGAACGAGGGTTTTGTTATGTACAGTGACGCATCGCATGGTGGATTGGGTTGTGTGCTCATGCAGGATGGGAAGGTGATTGCGTATGCATCCAGACAACTGAAGACACATGAGAAGAACTACCCCACTCATGACCTGGAGTTGGCAGCAATGGTTTTTGCGCTTAAGATTTGGAGGCACTACCTTTATGGAGTACACTGCGAGGTGTTCACTGACCATCAGAGTTTAAAATACCTTTTCACCCAGAAAGAGCTAAATCTGAGGCAGACTCGATGGCTGGAATTTCTGAAGGACTATGATGTAAATTTCCAATATCATCCCGGAAAGGCAAATGTAGTGGTTGATGCCCTGAGTAGAAGACCGTATCCTGCTATAAACCACTTGATGATGATGTCGCACGAGTTGTGCGAGGAGTTTAGGAGATTGGAGATTAATGTGGTAACACCTAGGAAGAAAGCTGTATTGAATGCCATGGAGTTGCAACCTACTCTTATGGAAGAGATCAAGAGGACTCAAGAGCTGGATTTGCAGCTTGTCAAGATACGGGAGGAAGTTTTACAGGGGAAAGCTCCTGGTTTTGTGATCCATGAAGATGGTACATTACGATTCCATAATCGCATCTGCATACCTAATATGGAGGAGATGAAAAGAAAGATCTTAGAAGAGGGGCACAATACGCCATATTCAGTGCATCCAGGGGGAAATAAGCTGTACAAAGACCTGAAACAGATGTTCTGGTGGAGTAATATGAAACAAGAAGTGGCAGACTTTGTGGCAAAGTGCCTTACATGCCAGCGAGTCAAGGCAGAGCATCAACGACCAGCCGGACTTCTGCAACCGTTAGACGTCCCTGAGTGGAAATGGGATTCGATATCAATGGATTTTGTGATAGGTCTACCAAGGACCAGGCGGAAACACAATGCGATATGGGTGATTGTAGATCCTTTGACCAAGTCAGCTCATTTCCTAGCCATCGCCAACAACTGGTCCCTAGATCAGCTAGCTCAAGCCTATGTAAGGGAGATTGTAAGGTTACATGGAGTACCCAGTTCTATAGTCTCAGACAGAGACACCAGATTCCAGTCTGGTTTTTGGAAAACGTTACAAGAGGCGTTTGGTACAAAGCTCAAGTTCAGTACCGCATTTCACCCAGCTACAGATGGGCAGATAGAGAGGACCATCCAAACCCTCGAAGATATGTTACGAGCATGCGCATTGGATTTCAAGGACTCATGGGATGACGAGTTGATTCTCATTGAGTTCTCCTACAACAACAGTTACCACGCTAGTATAGGGATGTCACCCTTCGAAGCTTTGTATGGAAGGAGACGTAGAACTCCCCTATGTTGGCAGGACATCGATGAAGCTCCAACGATCGGACCGGACCTAATACAGGCCACTACTCAGAAGGTTCGGATCATTCAAGACAAGATGAAGGCGGCACAAAGTCGACAAAAGAGTTATGCTGACAGAAGGAGAAGACCTTTAGAGTTCGAAGTAGGGGAATACGTGTTTTTGCGAGTTTCACCCACGAAGGGAGTTATGAGATTCGGCCAGTCGGGGAAGTTGACACCAAAGTTTATCGGGCCATATCCAATCTTGGAACGCATCGGAGAGGTTGCGTACAAGTTGCAACTGCCAGGAGAACTCCCCAGAGTGCACAATGTCTTCCATGTGTCACAACTCAGGAAATACGTTCCGGACCCGACTCACGTGATTGATCCCGAGCCGCTTCAACTGCAAGAAGATCTGGGCTATGAAGAGCAACCGCTAGAGATACTTGACCGTAGGGAAAAGCATCTTAGGAGGAAAGTGGTTCCCTTGGTAAAAGTACGATGGGCAAATCATACCACAATGGAAGCAACTTGGGAAACAGAAGGCGAAATGAGGAAGAAGTACCCTCACTTGTTCCAAGCCTAAGGCGCGTCAAGTTTCGGGGACGAAACTTCTTTTAAGAAGGTAATGATGTAAAACCCCGAGTTTTAGGAGGAATGGAACCGTTAGTTTCCTTACCGAACCGTTAGGATTAAGTTTAAGTTTCGAGGACGAAACTTCGTTTAAGAAGGTAATAATGTAAAACCCCGAAAAATCCAAACATGTTGACCGTGACGTCGTTAGTAAATTAGGTTTGACTTTGTTATTTTTTATTATTCGTCTGTGTTTTATTTTGCTAACGCTTGAGCTCGTAGGACCGTTGAGGGGCTAACAAGGGTAGATTAGTATTTTTCGTGAGTTAATATCATCGTGTTATTATAAATATTATTATGTGATAATATGTGTTTACTATATGTTTTAAATAATGTTTTAATTTTTCCTAAAATTCTAAAATCAGTTCTTATTAAGTGGGTTGGGTTAGGATTGGAATTAGATTATTTTGGGCCCAAAGGGGTTGGTAGTATAAAAACCCATCCCTCTCTCTCTCAAACCCTAATATCAACTGCATCTTCAGTGAGTGCTTCGCCGCTCTACGAGCCACCTCATTTAGTCTTTCCAAGGATAAATCCATAACGCTCAAAGATTTTACAGCAGAACTATCAACTGCATCTTCAGTGAGAGAATTGTCGCTACGAGCAGGCTTCTCAACCCCTTTAACAAGACAAGGACCACTAGATCGGGTCCTACGCGAAGCACTTCTAACCAACCTCCATTTAGGATTCCATAATAAGCTTACATTCTTTTTTTCCGGCTCTTGACTTTGAAAGCCTTATGAAAAGAATCCTCAACAACCTGAGTGAAGAGCACACCACCTCATCAACAGCATTGCCAGGCTGGTCACTAACGGTGTGCTCACTATCAGAAGGATCCAGCATAGTGGCACCCCCTTTACCATCTTCTTTTAGACCCCTCAAGAGGGCATCTTTATAGGGAGACTTAAGCGCCTTGTGGACACCCGAAGGAATAGGATCAGAAATGGTGGCAGAACCATCGGAATCAATAGGAGCTACACACTCACTACCACCATCCTTTACAACCTGCTTAATCTTAGGGACCCAAATCCAATTTTTAGAGCCCCTCCTAGAAGGAGAAGACCCTATCTTCTTGCCGAATTTAGCTCAAGCAACATTTAGAGCGAAGCCTCTAAACTTCCACCCATTCAACGCACGTATAGCACTAGAACCTGCCTTCACATCATTGAAACAAAAAACCATACCTCTTACCGGTACGCCCCACCTTACTAGGGATGTAAGTGTCAACGACAGAGCCAAACTTCATAAACAAGTTTTTCAACCAAACAAAGTCAACCCCAGTCGACAAGTTGTCAATAAACAAAGAGAAAAGCCTACCATCCTAAGCACTACCACTGGAGGGCCTCACAAAATTAACAGCATGAGGGGAAGACCCCAACACCCCTGGGACAGATGAAGAATCAACATCAAAGACCGAGGTATTATCCGACACCAAAATCACAACTAACTCTTTAAGCACCGAACAAATATCACTAGCCCTAGAAAGGGCATCTAATGAGACCGCATCCAAGGCATCAGTAGGGAAGGAAAGGAATGAAAAAATGGAGATTACCTCACCCTTCAACTTAGAGTACCGGGAAATCAAGGAGCAATTTAATACCGCCATGAAAAAACACTCAGCAAACCACGAGAGAAGAAGAAAACCCCACCTCTAGACCGACAGAACCTAGCAAAACCTGACGGAACACTAAAAAAATTGGCGAGCACCAAGGAAGATTGAACACCAATCGGACCCCCAGACCACCAGATTAACCGATGACCCACATAGCAGCCAGACCGAAACCAAAAGATTAGCAGCCAGGATACCAACGACCACCTGAGTCGCCAAGAAAAGCGACGATCAAGCATATGCCACCGCACAATAAGACGATAGCCAACCACCCAGCCAGATTCAGACCCACCACTCTAGTGCGGTGGACACTCGTAACACCCCACCCACCCAGAGGCCACGCCGACACCGACCCAAGGGTTAATCGAGGGTTAGGTTACAACCGGGGGAGAGAAAACATCATTATTTGCTTTTAAATTGTGTTTAGATATCTGTAAAACCCCGAAAAATCCAAAGATGTTGACCGTGACGTCGTTAGTAAATTAGGTTTGACTTCATTATTTTTTATTATTCGTCTGTGTTTTATTTTACTAACGCTTGAGCTCGTAGGACCGTTGAGGGGCTAACAAGGGTAGATTAGTATTTTTCGTGAGTTAATATCATCGTGTTATTATAAATATTATTATGTGATAATATGTGTTTACTATATGTTTTAAATAATGTTTTAATTTTTCCTAAAATTCTAAAATCAGTTTTTATTAAGTGGGTTGGGTTAGGATTTGAATTAGATTATTTTGGGCCCAAAAGGGGTTGGTAGTATAAAAACCCATCCCTCTCTCTCTCAAACCCTAATATCTCCCACCTAAACCCTAATCTTCCCTCTCTCTCTCCCTCGGCCACCACCCCAGCCGCGCCACCAGACAGCCGCCGCAGCCCCGCCGGAAACCACCGCAGCAACCGCCAGCCACCCTCCTCTTTCTTTCCTTCTCTTTCTTCTTTCTTTTCCCCTGCCTCTGCTTCGCACTCGGACGACCACCGGCCATCACCACCACCGTCGCCCACCAGCGTCGCCATCGCCACTCTCGCCGGCGACCCTCGCACTGCCGCCCCGACGTCGCCAGAGCCGTCCCAGTCGAAGAAAAGCCCCTCGAAACCGCCGCTGCTGCTGTCGTCGTTGCTGCTGTCGACCGACGCCTCCCGACGATCCCCGACGACTTCCGACGACGCCCTGACCGCCGACCTCGACCCCGACGCCAACACCCCCGACCACCGTCCGCCCAGTCGCCGGGAAACTGCCCTGAACCCTACGTAAACCCTAACCCTAAAAACCCTAACTGATTCTATATTGTTTTTGATATTTTCTTTTTCTTTTTCCTTTTTCTTTTCTGCTTTTAATTTCAAAATTTAATTGTTTTTTTTATAATTATTGAATTGTATTATTTATGATTAGTTTTGTAATTAGGAAAATTATTTGTAAATATTTCTTGGTTGTAATTATGTGTAAATTGTTAATTGTCATGTGTAATTTGTTATGAGTTGTAAATTGTAATTAGATTAGGTTGTAATAGTTGGTTATTAGGGTTAGAAGTGTTTCTTTATAGTTCTTTATATCCTTTATGAATCATGTAGACCACCATATTATTATTTTATGCACGAAATTGGAAGTTTAATATCTAGGTTAAATTCTTGTTTAACAAATTAAGTTGGTTAATTTAGATTCAATCTTTGTTAGTAATTCGTTTCTTGTTTAATTCTTGTTTAATAAGTTAGGTTGAGATTATTGTTTATTAGTTCTTGGTTCTTGATTTAATCTTGTTTAAAAGAAATTAGTTTTGTTTAGGGTTCTTGATTAGAAGTTTAAATGTTTATATGTTCTTTATAGTTTATTCATATGTTCTTAAGGTTCCTTCTTGTTTATTGGTTAAGAAATTCATGTTTAAGATAGTGTTAATATTTCATGCGTGACTATTATAAGGTTAGTATTAGAATATATGCACATAAGGTATGCCATGTTAGTGTATGATATTTTATGCATGTTTTAGGATTAGATTAAATTATTAAAGTTGATTTCATGTGTTGCAATTTGGTTTTGATGATGGGAAGTTGGATGTTTGAACCCTAAGTTAAGTTGGACTTTATACCTTAGACCCTAGTTACTGTTTTGAGCCCAAATTAGAATCCGGAGATCAATTGGTAAAAGTTAGAACCGAAATTACAAATTTATTAAGAACCGGTAACGGGACAGTTTTGTTAGTGTCTAAAGATCGGGTTGCCATGATTAGTATAGTTACTCTTTGGCAGAACCCTTTTGACTGGAGGTTCCCTTAGATGTTAGGAACCAGAGGAATTTTACGGATCGAACGTTTGATTTGTATAACCCGAGTTATAATCTTTTTACCAGAACCTGTCAGATCTGGACCAATTGGGAAGATGGGTGTTTTTAGAGTCCTTCGGGACTGATATGGGCTTGGTCATCATAAAAGTTTTAGTATACATCCCAAGGTTTCCGAAACGTCCAGAACCAGACCCATAGGATGTCGGGAAGTCGAGTTGTGACCCGTTTTATGTGAACGATACAATCTGTCCTCTGCTTGCTTTTATTTATGAAAATTGTTGAGTAAATTTTATGTGTGAACTTGTTATATAATTCCTTGAGTGTGTTAAGTGTAAATAATAAATGATAGGAACCTAAGTGTTCCTAGGGGATGGGTTAGGTAGTTGATAGTTAATACTAACTTCGTTAGAACGCGTTTTGATTAGATAATTATTCTTATTCTAGGCCCGAGTTAGTGCGTGACGATAGTGAGCTCAAGTGTGTTCTCCTTATTGCTGTACTGTGACGTTATTAAGGTAATTGTCATGCTCTAATCCCCACCGGGATGCTCTTTAAATGTGTTTTGATGTTTTATAATCTATTTTCAGAATTGCATCCCGAAAGGGGACTTTTGTGGAAATACGACCATCTGTCTTCATAATCTTTTTGATTCGATTGTGATCTTGGTTTATTTGAGTTGAGAAATTGGATGGTCTTTTATTCGAAGTTTTGTTAATGGTTTTGATAACTTGGGATGGTTTGACTTGAGAGTCGTGAGTTGAGTTTGAATATTGTGTAAATAATTCAAGTGGAAACGTTAAGCGGGTTTCGGGGGATAACCTGTTGTGCAGGTGTAACAATCTGCAGGGTTATGGACCAGGAGATCAGGGCTTCCTTCCCTGATATAGGATAGTATTTTGACGCCTTTGGTAGGCGATATTATTATGCCTTTGGTGGGCGATGTTTTTTATGCCTTTGGTAGGCGATGTTTTGATGCCTTTGGTGGGTGATATTATTTATGCCTTTGGTAGGCGATGTTCTTGATGCCTTTGGTAGGCGATGTTACTTTAAGGGATTTGGTATCCCGCCTGCAAATTAAAATATGGATTGGATGGGTTGAGGAAACAGTTGGGATTGAAGGTTTGCAAAACGTTTGATTCGATCCCTCTCCCCAAAATGAATTGAAATGAACTTAAACTGTTTTTAACGTTAGGGGTAGACATTATTGAGATTTCCCACTCATTTTGAAATGTTTTGTTTTCGTTATGAAATCTTAAAGTTTTGTTTTGGAGTTGTTAGTAGTTACCGTTAGCAGACAGTTGTGTTTTCCTTTCTCGCCTTGTATTCCTTCGGGGATACGGCAGTGACGCCCAAACTAAATTTGAAGTCTTCCGCTAAGTTTTGTCTGTTAACGTTAGTTTGAATTTGACTTTTCTATAATTGAATTTCCGGGGCGTTACAATATCATATATGTTTGTTTAATTTGAACGAAAAATACTATGACTATAATATTATATATAAACTGTATAAAATTATATTTTTATCGTTATTTTTTATATTTCAAAAAAGAATTTAAAATAAGCTTAAATAAAAGGATTGATTTAATTAGAGTATCATTTGTGCTCATTGAAGCTGCCTATGCGTACATTCTAAATTTTTTATAATTAATAATTAGTACTTGTTACTTCAAAAACTGGTGACAAAAATCATAAGATATACTAATTTGATAAAAGGTAAAATACATAAAAAGTGTCATGGGGCAAGATTCATATTATCACTCTATAAACAAATAAAATTTTAAAATAAATAAATATTAATATTGGATAAATTATCATTTAAATTTAAATTAAAGCATTAGGTAGCATTCAACATTTTAAGTAACGTTTTTTAAATATTAATAAAGTCAAATTTTAGTGTTTTATATTTGGATTATTGGACGATAATACACTAAATTTTAAGGGTGTTGGACAATAATCCACTGAACTTTTTTTTATTCTAATACAATGAACTTTGAGGGTATTGGACAATAATGCACCCGGAACAATTCTGCTGGTGGTTGACGATTTGACGCGGTGGCTGTCCTACTTTGAGGTGTTGTTTTTCTTCTTTTTTAATAAATTTTTGTTACCATGTAAGAAACTACACATAAGTAGAATGACTAATATATATTTTCTGAAAAAGAAGAAAAACAACACCTCAAAGTAGGACAACCACCACGTCAACCACTAGCAGAATTGTTTCGGGTGCATTATTGTCCAATACCCTCAAAGTTCAGTGTATTAGAGTAAAAAAAAAAAAAGTTCAGTGTATTATTGTCCAATAACCCTAAAGTCCAGTGTTTTATCGTCCAATAATCCTTTATATTTGTTTTTTAAGTTTGAAAAGTTTGGTTTTGAAAATTGGTCAATATCCTTTTACATCAATTTAAATTATTAGCTAACTAAACGCCAAACTTATATAACAATTTTTCAAAACTTCATCTATAGCTAAACAGCTACACGCTAATTGCCAATGTGGAGTTGCTATTCAATAAAACAACTATTTAATACATAAATTGCTATCTGTTGGTAACTAAATCACTATTTTTTTCGAGTAGGCCTTAAATAAAAAACACGATTAACGAGTCCTCATATTTTGATGTAATTATTTTGAGGGCCCTATATTTTATAAATAACTGTAGGGTGACATTATCTTTGTTGTAATTATTTTTTGGAGACATTTCGATCTTTTTTCCGGCGAACAAAGCATTAATTACAATATTTAGTATTGATTAAGGTTATGTATCTTTGACCAACCCTAAATATTAAGGCCTGAAATGATAGTTGACTTCAATTAAAATAACCTAAAATACAAAAATCAGTGTTTCGCGCATTTTTAGACCGGAAAATTGATCGAAATGTCCCCAATAAATAATTACTACAAAGATAATGTCACCCCATATTAATTTGTTAAAATATAGGGCCCTTAAAATAATTACATCAAAATATAGAGACATGTTAGTCGTTTTTTGGGCTTAAATCTAATAATAGTTTAGAGTGTGTTTTTTTTAAGTTCTTTGTCTATGTTGAAAGAGATCGACTAAGCTTTTTGTTGGCTCACAAAGGATAGTTCTTTTCCCCATTCACAATATTCTTACTTGCAAATAATTCTACTGAGGTACCTAAGTTTTGTGAAAATAGATATTTAGACCCCGAATTTTAAAAAATGATTCTTAGGTTCTGTTGAAGACAGGGTCAAGGTCCTTCACCTGCGCATCCACGAAGGACCTTAGGTTTTAATGAAAGCCAAAATAGACGAAACAATAAAGGGGAAGTATACTCTGTTTTTCTGGGTAAATAAAGTATCTGATTTTCCTCTCCATATTTCTAATCAGACTAATCGATTGGACTATCTATTTTGTAAGAAACAATCGATGAAGAAAATGGAAGGAAGATAGAAGATTGGATGGGAACAAGAAAGGAAAGGAGCCGTTAGATTGAAGAACCAAGTCTGGAAGATGTTGACAGAATCAATATTGAAGATATTGACAGAATCAATCAAAAATGGCAAGAACTCGTTGAGAGAATTGCCAATCAAGCAAGGAAGCAAACTATAAATACATCTCACATTACCTTGTGTTAGATTAGGCGATTCCACGGAAGTAATCGCAGAGCAGGAAATCGTGAGGATTTCTGAGTGTGTAGCCAGTGGTTCCAAGGTGCAGGTAGCCAGTAAAGGACCTCTGGTTAAGGTATAGCCGAGGACCTTGGTGAGTGTTCGTTGTATCCAAATGTGGTGGTGAGATGATGTGTAGCAGAGCCTTGAGGGACTAAGGTTGTGTGAGTTTATGCTTCAATAGAATCCATCATGTTCTAAATTGCCGCTAGGGTTTTTCCTACGACGATCCTTATCTGTAGCTATCTCAAGGACCTTCGGCCTTGGTCAGTGAACCTATCAGTAACTGCCTTCAGGCTATTACTTCTTGCTTTGTTTCGTAAGTGTATCTTGTTCTTTGATTATTATAAATATAAAAAGGTATTTCAGTTACACTTTGTTTTGATCCTTGGTTTGAAACCAAGGAACTTTGTTCTAATGTCCTTACCTAGTGTAGATCTTATTTGTCAAATTCACCCCCCTCTTGGATTCCTACTGGTACCTTGATCTAGGTATTGAGATGAACTATTTGGCTTCTATATGGCCGAAATCTTCACTAGTAGAATTGGTGTCAATAAGCGTCTGGAATTGGCGTCTGATATGGGTATAAACAGAAGCCAAAAAGGTTTTGGCGTCTGATTTAAAGGACGCCAAATCCTAGAACGCCATTTGTAAAAAGGCGTCTGTATTTGGCGTCTGTTTAAATCAGACGCCAAAACCTTGGCTTCTGTTTCAAACAGACGCCAAACACAGACGCTATTATTGCAGTCAATGAGGTACTGTGTCAGACCAAAATGGCGCCTGTCTGGGAAAAAACAGACGCCATACTGCAGCAGAAATGGCGTCTGTTGATGCCCAAAACAAATGCCTGTTTGGTTTACAGAAATAAAAAAAAAAAGTGAATATAGAAATTTCAATTTAATAATTACAATATATATATTTTGTGGGTTCTAATTTTAAAATAGAGCGAAAAAATTAAATTTTTTATTTGTAAGTAAATTGTTTAATAAGTGTTGAGAATGACTGTATTTTCACTCCACTCTTTTATTCAGTTTTGCTTTGCTTGCTTTCTTATATGAGCAGTGTGTATAAATACTGCTGCTGGCTTTTTGTTATGGTAGAATAACAGAATCAGTTAGACTTTGTTTCTCTCTCATCTTCTCTCTTTCTCTCTCTATTGCCATTTCTCAATTTGCTCCCAAATCAACATGGTATCAGAGCGAGCAAATGAGGAGTGACGAGTTTGTTGATCATCAGAATTAGGTCATTGATTGATCAATTCTATCTTGTTGATCTTCATTCAAATCAAAGAAAATCGTTTGTTTGAGAAGATGAATGGAAGGAACATTAATGTCAATGATCTGCAAAATCCTCTGTTTATTCATCCATCAGATGGTCCAAATTCACTTACACTCAATGTTAAGCTTGTTGGTGCTTCAAACTATCGGTCCTGGAGATGAGCTATGGAGATTTCTCTTTCTACCAAGCGCAAGCTAGTGTTTGTGGAAGGTACTTTGGCAAGAGCGGATGATGATGCTATCAAGGCAGAACAGTGGGATGCTTGCAACAATCTGATCATTTCATGCATTATGAACAATGTGAGTGATAGTATATCCAAATCTATCCTATATGTTACCATGACATCTGAGATTTGGCGTCAGCTAGCTAGAAGATTCATGATTACAAATGGCTCCAAGAAGTATCAATTGAACAAGGAGTTGTATGAATTGAAGCAATCTGGAAGTGTTAGTGATTATTACACCGAGATTAGAGGTATTTGGGAAGAATTGGATGCGATGTGTGATTTGCCAAGAATTCAGAAACCTGCTGATGATGTAGTTGTATTTTTACAAGCACTGAATAAGCAGAGAGAGGATCAGAAGTTGTTTCTGTTTCTAAATGGCCTGGATGAATCATTTAGTCATCAGAGAAGTCAGGTGCTCCTTATGCATCCTCTGCCATCTGTAGATTCTGTTTGTTGATTGATTCAACAAGAGGAATTACAGAGAGATCTATTAAAACACAAGATGCTGTCAACACCTGAGTCGGCTGCTTTTTTTAGTAAAGGACCCGAGGTAACATATACAGAATGTGGTGGTAAGGGACATCCGAAGGAACGTTGCTGGACAATAATCGGGTATCCATCTTGGCATCCTCGATCCAAGAAACAACATCAGCAGTCTCAGAGGAAGTCGCAGTATGGATGGACCGCATCGTAAGAAAGGCAAAGAGGCGTAATCTGCATGCGAAGGATGGAAGGTCGCTGCACAAGTGGAGAGTGTACAAATTACTCCCAATGGTCAGATTACTCATCTTACTCCATGGAAAATAGAGCAGTTATTGAAGCTTGTACCTAAGTCTCAGTCACAGATTGATACTGATGAGGAGCTTGATCACAATTTTGCGGGTAATGCTCTCTTCTCTTATGTGTTTCATACCTCATACATATGGATTCTGGACACAGGTGCAACTGACCACATGTGTTCTAATCTGGATATGCTGTATAACGTTCATTCTGATGCATCTCTACCTCGTATTAATTTACCTGATGGTTCTCGTATGACTGTGAATGGTGTTGGTAGAGTCACTTTGAAAAATGGACTTGTGCTGGATCAAGTCTTATGTGTGCATAGCTTCAGATTCAACCTATTATCTGTATCAAAATTGGCTAAGGACAATAATTGTTGTGTTGTATTCCATGCCAATGCGTGTGTGATACAGGACTCTGTTACAAGGGCAGTGAAGGGAATTGGTAGAGAAAAAGGAGGCTTGTTTTACCTGGTGGATAAAGGGGTGAAAGAGTATGATTCTTATGAGATATACAAGAAAACCTCCTGCAACAGTGCTAATCAAGACACAGTGACTCTTAGGCATAATAGGTTGGGTCATATACCTTTGTATAGACTGAAATATGTGTCTGGAATAAATGTCATAGCTCCTAGGGACAGTGACACAGTTTGTATGACTTGTCCTATGGCAAGATATATGCAGCAACCTTATAGAACAAGTACCACTGCTACTGAATCAGTATTTCAATTGATACATATAGACATTTGGGGTCCATATCGTGTTCATACTCATGGAAATAATAGATTCTTTATGACCATTGTGGATGATTTCAGTCGTGCTACTTGGACATACTTACTTTAAATGTAAGTCTCAAGCCTTTCGGACATTGCAAGCGTTCTTTAACTATGCGCAGAATCATTTTGGTAGTTGTGTGAAGACTGTTTGATCTGATAATGCCTTAGAATTTGACACTCATCAGTGTAAAGCTTATTTCTCGCAACATGGTATTGTGCATCAGACATCTTGTGTTGATCGACCACAGCAAAATGGGGTGGTTGAACGTAAGCATAGGCACCTTTTGGAGATTGATAGAGCTTTAAGGTTTCAAGCATCATTACCATTGAAGTTTTGGGGTGATTGTGTCCTCACAGCAACACACATTATTAATCGATTGCCGCTATCTGTTTTGCAAAATAAAACTCCTCATGAAGTTCTTTTACAGCATCCTCCTTCTTATGACCATCTCAAAACCTTTGGTTGTCTTGCCTTGGCTTTTAACCCCATGCGTACCACAGATAAGTTTCAACCTAGAGGAGTTCCATGTCTTTTCCAAGGCTATCATTCATCACAAAAAGGATACAAACTCCTTAATCTTCTTACCAATCAGACCTTTGTTTCTCGAGATGTTACCTTTGTTGAGCACAGTTTTCCTTTTAAGACTTCATCTTATCAACAATACATGCATCCTGTTCCTAGCCCTTTGCCTGGGGTTCCTACATGGACCGATGATTTTTTTAACCTTACACCTACTGCAGAACCATTACATGCTGATCCTACACCTACAACTTCACCTATTCAGCCTTCACCAACACCATCTCTCCCTACACCTATTCACCCTACAATACCCCCCAGGAGGTCTGTCCGATCTTCTAAACCACCCACGTGGCTCAATGATTATGTTAGCAATGCTGCCAGTATTGATTCTGATCACATGTATTCAGCTTTTGCAACAGCTTTGGCTGCCAATTCTGATCCTCAGTCATTCTTTGAGGCTGTCCTTGACACTAAATGGTGTCAAGCAATGAATCTAGAACTTCGAGCTTTGGAGGAAAATGGTACATGGGCTATTACTACTTTGCGGCCTAGCAAAACTGCAATTGGATGCAAGTGGTTGTTTAAAACCAAATATAATTCGGATGGGTCTATTGAGAGGCACAAAGCTAGGTTGGTGATTCAAGGTTGCAAGCAAAGATATGGTGAGGATTATGCTGAGACCTTTGCTCCAGTTGCCAAGATGACAACTGTTCGAACTCTCTTCGCTGTGATGGCCATTAGACAGTGGTCGGCTTATCAATTGGATGTTTCGAATGCATTTCTTCATGGAGACCTCGAGGAGGATGTGTATATGATCCTGCCCCAGGGATACTCAGGCTTGGGTTCTGAGATCGCTCCTCATATGGCTTTGCCAAACAGGGGGAGTGGGAAACAACAAGTGTGTTGCAAGTTGTTAAAATCGTTATATGGTCTCAAGCAAGCTCCACGGCAATGGTTTGCTAAGCTGTCGGTACCCTTGCTAGAATATTGCTTCAAACAATCCAAGGCAGACTATTCTTTATTTGTCAAAGCTAATGGATCGCAGTTTGTGGCAATGCTTGTTTATGTGGATGACATGATACTCACTGGTAATGATCTAGAGGAGTTGGCAAAAATCAAATGCTTCCTCAATGGGAAGTTTCATATGAAGGATTTAGGTCCTTTGCATTATTTTCTGGGTCTTGAAGTGTCTAGATCTGAACAGGGCATCTTTGTGTGCCAACGAAAGTACACTGAGGATTTGATTGCAGAACTGGGAATGACTGAAGCTAGAATTCTCAAAGTTCCCTCTGATTCTCATGTGAAGCTTGGACTAGAATCTGGGTCTACACTATCTGATCCTGAGACATTTAGAAGATTGGTTGGCAAACTTATCTATCCGACCATTACTAGGCTAGATATCAGTTATTCTGTACAAATGCTAAGCCAATTTATGCAGAGTCCCTCGGATGAACATATGAAGGCAGCTATGCAAGTGATTCGATATATCAAAGGTACAACCACACAAGGGATTTTTATGTCAAGCAGCTCTACTCCTGTCTTGACAGCCTACAGAGATTCAGATTGGGCAAGTTGTGCTGTGAATCGGAAATCAACTACAGGATATTATGTTTTACTGGGAGCTTCACCCTTCTCATGGAAGTCTATGAAGCAATCAATGGTTCCTCGTTCTTCAGCTGAAGCAGAGTATAGGGCAATGGCCCTTACTTGCTGTGAAATAGTATGGCTTCTGTCTCTTCTTCATGATGTGGGATTTCACTCTTTGACACGTGTCACGCTGCAATGTGATAACCAAGCAGCTCTTTACATAGCCAACAATCATGTGTTTCATGAACGGACTAAACACATTGAAGTGGATTGTCATTATATTAGAGATTTGTTGAAGACAGGTAAGATTGAACCAACTTATGTTCATACCAAGCAGCAGCTCGCAGACATCTTTACTAAGCCATTGTCAGTCGCACAGCATCATACTCTGATGACCAAGTTGGAGTTGTCACTCCAACTTGAGGAGGAGTGTTGAGAATGACTGTATTTTCACTCCACTCTTTTATTCAGTTTTGCTTTGCTTGCTTTCTTATATGAGCAGTGTGTATAAATACTGCTGCCTCCTTTTTGTTATGGTAGAATAACAGAATCAGTTAGACTCTGTTTCTCTCTCATCTTCTCTCTTTCTCTCTCTATTGCCATTTCTCAATTTGCTCCCAAATCAACAATAAGAATTGTGGAGACATTAATAATGAAAAAAAAATACATTTTATATAATAATAAATGATATATATCTCCAATTCATGCATGTACAATTTCATATATACATTTTTATAGAAATAACAACAACAAAATGGTAATGAATATATATTTAAACAAATTTAAAAAATAGATAACACAACTTTAATAATGTTGATTTTTACTAACTTAAAGGATACAAAAAAAAAAAACTAAATTACAATTAATACATATCTTCAATATTTTTCAATCTTCATTTTTCATTCTTCAATGTTCAATCTTGTATCTTCAATCTTCAATCGCCAATGTTCAATGTTCAATCGTAAAATTTCCTATTCTTCAATCTTGGATGGATTTGAGGTGGTGTGAAGATGAGAGAAGACGAGAGAAATGAAATGGAGATGGGAGGGAAAAAATTCGGAGGGAATTTTGTGAGGTTTGGCTTATATAAATAGCCGGAAAATGGCGTCTGTTTTGGTGGCCAAAGAAATGCCATTTATACATCAGTGGACGTCTGTTTTGCCACCAAACAGACGCCATTTTGGGTTTAATTTTACTGATGATCTTGGCCGGCTATATATATATATAATAAATAATAATAATAATAATATTATTATTATTAATATTAATATTATTATTATTATTCTTAATTTTAATTATAACAACTAATTACGTACGTATGTATATATAGTTTAGTTATATAGTTAAGGGTTATTGGACAACAATAATACGAACTTTGGGGGTATTGGCCGATAATAATACTAACAATTTTGTTGGAAACTAGTGCTACCAACTATGGATCTATTTACCAGAAGTAGTACGCTGCCAAGTTGATAGGTATTTAACACGATGACAAGACGACTTGTCGCCTAATTGTGTGAGCTTGAAGTTGGAGCAAGTGGAAAAAATGTCGACCGCCAATTTTTTTTGCCATCTAAGCAGCATTGATCAATTTATTCAGAAAACAATCAAATTGTTGTTTTTACATTATTGTATAGAAAAGTTGGTTAATGTTGCTTAATTGGCAAAAAAAGTAACCATTTACGTTTTTTCAACTTACTCTGGTCTTTAGCTTAGACAATTAGGCGATACATAATCTTTCTGCGTAGTAAGAAAGCTATCAGTTCGGTCGTGTACTATTACTAGAAAATAGGTCCATAGTTTGTACCGCTAGTGTCCAACAAAATTGATTGTATTATTATCGGCCAATACCCCAAAGTTAGTATTATTTTTGTCCAATAATCCTATAGTTAATTATTAATTATTATTATTGTTAATTATATTCTAATTTTTTTTAGTTGTAGCTATATATATCATATCTAGCTAGATAATTTAATTTATATATGTTACATTGTTAATTATGTTGTTAATTACAATTATTCTCATGTGTATGTACGTGTTATTATCTATATGTTAATTAAGTTAATTAATTTGTATGTATGTGCAAAAACATAATGAAAAATATATCGATTTTTAGATTAAATGTACTAGCTAAGTACTGTAGGACCTGGAAAAATTCCCTTCCCCGTTCGGGGACGAAATGTTTTCCTCGGATGCGCTACATTTTGTGATCGGGAGCCGACTAAGGTTTCTTAATCCTTAAATAAGGAAATTTTTATTTTCGAAATTCATTTTCGGGGCGATGAAACTTTATTTATTTACAAACTCGTTTTTTATTATTTAAATTATACGGAAATTACACAAAAATAATCTCAAATAATTTAATTTTAATCCAATTGACGAATTAGGGCCCAAGAAGCGAACGGACCACCAGAATTTGTCAAAGCCCGCCTACGGTTTGACAATCCTGGGCCGGTCCCCTTGATTCCAGGCCCAGGGATAAAATTGGTGGAAATTACTAAACCCCTCCTGTGGTTTAATAATTTCTGACCATTTTCTCCTTGGACCAAACGCCCTTTTTTGGATTGAACAAAAATTAAATCATTTTCTCTAATTAATTTTGTGTAAGAAATCGAATACTTTAAATAATTAAACGAAGTTATAAAAAATTTAAAGAGTAGCCAGCCGATTTCAGGAAGTCGACGAACCATAAAATAAATGAAAGACTCCGGTCTACGAACCCGATTTCTAAGTTCGGGGGTAAGGTTACGAATTCGAGAGTTATAAGAACTCTCGAATCCGCCTGTTTATAAAAACAGACTCTACTAAATCAATATTGAAAAGAAAGAGAGCGGGGAGAAGTTTGATTAATTTCGCGGAATTATTATTCAAATCATGCAATATAAAACAAATGCGGGTTTATGTTACAAAAAAAAATGTGTGCAAACACGGAATTAAATAAAAGATTACATGATTAAATACGATCATAAAAATAAGAAATCGAACCTTGCTCAAGATTTTAGCAGTGATGACTTTGATCCCTTGACTTGCCCCTTGACTCGATGCCCGGATGAGAAAATGTGGATGGTTTAGGAAAAGTGGTGTATGGATGGTTGTATGGTTGTGAAGAATATGATTATGGTGGTAATAGGAGAATAGAATTATGGGGAGATTTTAAGAGAGTGGAAGTATGATATGATGATAATGAGAGTAGAGTAAGTGATAGTAGATTGTTGATGAAGAATATGATTATGGTGATGATAGAAGAATGGAATTATGAAGAGAATTTGAGAGAGTGAGAGTATATGATGATTATTGGCGGTGACAGTTGATAGTAAGAGTTTTTGATGGTGAAAGTTGATGATATGAAGGTGGAATGGAAGGGGTATTTATAGGTGGAGGAGTATGGGTTTTGGAGGGAAATGGTAGGGGACATACCCCACAAAATCATCCATTAAAGATCAAAACCTAGGCGGGGTATATGGAGTCAAGGGCAAGTCAACCACGTGGGGCAAAAATCAAGGGATCCAATTGCATGCATGCAGATTTTGGCGCCAGCTGCTTCAAAACCTAGGCGGGGCTTAACTATTTCATCACACGGATCGCTGACCTGGCATAAAACGACGTCGCGCATAAAAATAACCAAACCCCTCCAGGGTTTTAACAATTTCTGGGCGGGATTCAAACCCTAGGCGGGTTTTGAGCATCCAGGGCCGAGGCGCGCGCCTGGCCCGCTTTTGCTGAGTGGGCCGTGAATAAAAACAAACCCCATTTGGGTTTTAACAATTATCCTGGATTTATTTTTTTGGGCTTGCAGATTTTTGGTGAGTCGGGTTTTGTACCGGTACAATTTCCGGTGTCTACAGAGAGCCCCCACTTTGATCGAGTCCGAATAGGACGAAGGTCAAAGTAGTTTGAGGATATGACTTTGGTTTACAAAGCCTGATTTGATGCTTGGAAGCTGAGTCCTGCATCGCAGTTGCGGGCGGCATGCGCCTCCTTTGAGATGATCTCGAGCATGAATGATGCTCTACTCGTTATCGGTCATGATGCCGATGGTTCATGGAATTTTCTAGTCTTTCCCAGTGTCGCTTCCAGTCTTTCCCGGTGTCGACTCGAGTCTTTCCCGGTGTCGCTTCCAGTCTTTCCCGGTGTCGCTTCCAGCCTTTCCCGACGTCGATTCATATTAGTTCCAGTCTTTCCCGGTGTTGATTCATATTGGTTCCAGTCTTTCCCAGTGTCGATTCCAGTCTTTCCCGGTGTCGATTCCAGTCTTTCCCGGTGTCGATTCCAGTTTTTCCCAGTGTCGGTTCATATTGGCTGGCATTTTTGATGCCGAAAGACTTCATCAGGCGCGTTGCTGATGGCCTTCGGGGTCGAGACTTCATCGGGAATGATGCCAATGGCTCGGAGATTGGGTCTGCATCGAAACTCTGCCGATGGCCCGAAATGATAATAGCAGCGACCTCCTGTACGGTTGCTGGGTGATGGCGGTTCCATTGTTGGCAACCTGAAAATTATGAGAGAAAAGATCGAACATTAGTTTTATTGAAATAAAACGAAAGAGATTCGACTTTACCTGCGGGCCGTAAAGCCGGAGTATGGGCTCCGACTGTGGGCCAAAAGGAAAAACAAATCGGCCTGTAGACACCCCAAAACCTAGGCGGGGTTTGACTTTTTTACAAGGCCGTATCCGCGCCTTCTGGGCCGCGCCTTTTGGGCCGTGTCTTCTAGGACGCACAAAACCTAGGCGGGGCTTGTGCCTTTTCCCTTTTTTTTCTTCTTGCCTCGTTGAAGGTATCAAAGTGGGTCCGACCCACTTGTGGTCATAAATGGGCCACGTCACCCTGCCTCTCTTTTGGGTGACAAAAGGATAACCTCTTAGATTTTCGACCAATGAAATGCGTTTGTCATCTCGAGGCGGTTACAAAAACGAGTGGCACACACTCATCCACCCTTTCTATAAATTCAAGAGGTTTCTTTTATCTTCTTTACATCCTCAATCCACTCATCTCTCTAGGTCACTACTTCTCTCTCTAGAAAGAAATCTTGAAGCAAATTTCGAGTTTGAAAAGATGCAACCTCGTGGTCACCGCAATCCTCCTCTTCCGCATGCGGCGGCTTGGCCTCATGAACGGTCCTCGCGCCGCAACTTTGTTCCCACCATGGAAGTAGCTCCTTCTGAACTTATTGTTGAATCTTGGAACCACGCTTGGTTTTACCGTTCCCATGGCAAGGTAATTCTTTTAATCTTTCTCTTGTACCTAGTTTAGTGTAAAAATGAGCAAGCATGAATTTTTTTTCATACTTTGTCGATTTTTAGCTATTTTAAGTATGCATGGTAGAATATAGAGTAATCCAGTTTTTGCATTTTGACCGAAAAGATGTTTGAAAATTGCTCCCTTGCCAAAATGGACCAAATTGCATGCGTTTTGGGCCAGTCCAACGAGTGGTGGCCCATTAGGCGGAATTAAACCCTAGGCGGGTTTTAATTCCAGGCCTACTGGGCCATTACTTGTTTCGGGCCGCCAAAATGGGCTGGGCGGGGTCAAACCCTAGGCGGGTTTTGACCCGCGCTCTTTTTTCCTTTTTTTTTCGCTATTGGGCCGCTGCAAGGGCTGCACCATGGGCCTATTTGAGTCAAACCCTAGGCGGGTTTTGGACTCAATTTTCCCCAATTTTATTGATGAACCGGCTTGGGCCATGTTATTTGGACTTGATTGTTTGCTTCATGGGCCGTGGATGTGAGCCTAGTGTCCGTGTTGGGTCCAGCTTGGGTCCATGAAATTATGCTTAGAGCCCCCATTTTAAAATGACGCCTTGAAATTCTACCCTTAGGAGGATAACCTGAAAACTCCTGGTGCCTTAAAAGATCCCCTTAAGGCAGCGAAAACTATCCCGGGGAACTTCGTTCAAGAGACTTTGACCGCGGCGGGATTCATGCCTTTTTGGAAATGCTTGGAGACCCGGAAGAAAAGGACGTTTCGCGCTATTGGTCGGGCGATGGCGGAGAGGTTGTGGGATTCCACCAATACATTCCACTTCCCGGTTGGTGAGATGACAGTCACACCCAAAGACTTTGTCACGATAACCGGTCTTCCTTGGGGCGGGCAGGACATAGTCTTTGACGCATATGTTCCTCCTGTAGTTCTGGATTTGATAGCACCAGTGTCTGCACGTCTGGGGCGTTGTTAGGGTTTCTCTAACCTTGCTTATAAACATTTTGAGATGACCGTTCGCGATGCGAACTTCCAGAACTTGCCTCTAGAGCAACGCCGTTTCATTTTCATGGCGTATATCATCTCCGCTACTCTCTTCGCCAACCATGGGGATAATATTTCCCTGATCTGGTTTCGGAACCTCCTCAACTTTGATAATATCCGAAACTTGAATTGGGGCAAGGCGGCCTACGCCAATTTCATGCATTGGCTCTATCGTGGCGTCCGTCTTTCATTGGATGCAGATCCCGTTTACCTCCATGAAGCCCAGGCTCGCCACCAGTACGGTCCTTCCTTGTGGAAGGTACTCGAGGTATGTGCTCGATCCTTCTTTTCATTTAATATTCTTTATTCATCTTTCTTTCCTGGCTTGATATGTCGTGCATGCAGTCGTGGGCCTATGAGTACATCCTGGCCCTAGGAATTCGCTTAAGGAAGAACAAGACGGTGCCAGCTGCTGAACGCTGGACTAGTGAGAGTATTCATGATAAGAAGTACAAGGCGGGGGATCTCGACCTCATTCACGACATTTTGGATAATTTGCAGCCGGTATCTCCTTTCTCCTGATGTCTTTTCTTTTATTTTCTTCACCATGCCATGTTTAACTGTATCCTTCTCCTTGCAGGATCAAATAAACTGGCGTCGTTGGGCTGACTTCGACATTAGAGGGTTACCCCAACCTCTGCCTCAGGTGGAGCATGACACCCGTCTTCGCCTCCTAATTGAAGGGCCTTATGGTTATGTGTGGTATTTAGGGGAGAGAGCCTCGAGGTAAATTTTGGGAGGTTACCCTGGTCTCATTCCTCTAGATCCTCCAGCACAGAGATTTGAGCCCTGGCTGATTGACCCAACCCTTTTGAGGGATCTGGTTCGAGGTCAAGCATTTGATGACTTTGTGCACAACGTCCCCCAGGATCAATTCGACGAAGAGTTCGAGCGTTACCTTAGCCGTTTGGCTCCTCAAGTGGTATGTATCTTCCTTCTTCATCCTTGTCATGTTTTGGCCGTTTTCTAACTGGAAAGTCTACAGCTGGGACCTTACGCTGCAACTGCCGAAGTGGAGGCTCCTGAGGAGAGGCGAAAAATCGGTGGCTTCCTAGTGGTGGAGAACAGTAGTGAGTGCTCTACGCTCCAAGAATTCGACCACAAACCGGTAATGCTTTGCTTTATTTTGCCTCCTTTTTACCCTGTATGTCACTTGTGAATGACCCCTTGTTTGGTTATTTTCCAGCCGCGGTGGGGATTTCTCCAGCAACTGACTAAGGAGTGGAGCACCATGAGGAAGTTCATCGATCGGGGCTTCACTGGTTCGGGGAGATATCAAGCTGGTGCTACAAGATGGGCCAATATGGAGGCTGACACAGAGTCTGCTCCCAGAGAACCACCTCGACGTTCCACTGCAAGTGCTCCTCGTACAGAGCCCCCACGTCGCTCTTCAGTTGGAAAATATTCAACTCGAGGTCGATCTCGGGAGGAAGTTGGAGGGTCTTCTCGTCCTCCTCTAGCAGTTGTACCAGAGGGTCGGGGCAAAGGCGTTCTGATCAAGGGTCAACACTCCACTGGATCCCATCGCAGCAGGTCCGGTAGCAGAGGCCGTCGCACTCCTAGCATAGCAGAGGACATGGCTCAAATGTCCTTGGAGGAACCACTGGGTCATGGAGGGTCATATCACAGCGTTGGATATAGTGACGCTCAGCCTCATCCTTATTGGGTAGAGGATGCTTCTGAATCGAGCGCCACTCATCGGCCTCCTCCTTCTCGTCATACCCCGGCTTTAGTGCGCTCTGCTCGTCGTGGTCGCGAAATGGTGGTGAGGGACCGTGACTCAGGTGCATCCGTAGGGTATCCTAGTGGTCAGGCCCTAGCGGATGACACTACTTAGCGTCCTGCACCTTATGATGCTTCATCTTTTGGTTCTGGTTCTGCAGGATGGCCTATCCCTGCTCCCGAGATGGGTTCATCATGGCCCATGGGTTCCCAAGAGTGGACTGTGCCTCAGCACTCTTGGCTGGGCGGATCTGCTTCTTCCGGTTGGCCCGTCACGATTCTGAAACTCCCGGTATGGCCTACTCCATCTGCTGAATGGCAAGTTCCTGATCATTCCTGGCTGGCTGCCTCACAGGAACACTTTGTGTCTTCGCCGTCGAGTGTGCATCCCTCATAAATTCCCTTGACTGGGCCATCACCTCATGTGCAGACTGCTCTTCGGTCTGATTATTATTCCTGGGATACCTACTTTAGCATGGCCGGTGCTTCCAACGCAGGAACTTCAAATGCAGGGGGCAACTTGGCGGAGGATAGCGGCGATTCTGGTTCCCTGTGGTGATAATTTTTATGCAATGCAAGACTCTCTTTTTTTTATGCAGGACTCTTTGTAATATATTTTATTTTATGCAAGACTCGAATTTTGTGTATGCACAACTTGACGCTTTTATTTAATGCAATTTCAAATTATTTTCTACATGATGGGATTACTTCTAATTAATCCCGCTTCCCCAAACAAAAAATAAAATAAAAAAGGACAAAACTTAAGTGTCGGAGATTGCTCAAGCAACAAATTTCAGAACCGGACATCATTAGGCTGATAACAGAACCCGGAACATCAAAAAATACACGAATGGGCCTGTTTAAACCCACACAGAGAGGCCCAAAAGGAAATCCTTGCGCAAATGGGCCGCGGGAGCTGAAAATTGGGCCTGGATCGCCCAAACCCTAGGTGGGTTTTGAGCGCTGGAGGCCTGGGCTTAGGCGGACGCGCGCGCGCGTGCTGGTGTGCCAAGATTAAACCCTAGGCGGGTTTTAATCTTTTTTTTTTCTTTTTTTTTTGACTAACCGTTGAAGAAAGCTTGAATCATGGGATATGAAAGACAACGGCTATGTGATTGATTCTGTTCGATTTGCTCCATTTTGATCCTTGATGTAGGTGTATAAATACCCCACTCTTGTGAATGTAATGATCACTCATCTTCTTCTCTTGCATTCTCTATCTAAAAATCTCCAAAAGTCACAAAAAATCCTCTTGTCACGGCCTTCGAGAAGAAACTCGCCACTTGGATGAGTACTTTGTCCAGAGACGAGAAGAAAGAGCTCGGGAGATATAGCCTAACGAAATTGCTAAGTCTCCGTCAAGCGAGAGCCAATCATGACTTTATCCGAGCGGCGAGCACCTTTTGGGATCCGAAGTTGCACGTTTTCCGATTTGCCTTGAAGGAGCTATGTCCACTTCCTGAAGAATGGTCGTCCATTCTTGGGACGAATCATTTTGCGCGGCCGACATCACCTCCAACCGTTGCCGACAACACCAAATTATACAAGGAGCTGCTACGCCTTTCGAACCGGGTCATAGGAAGCGCATTATTCGGCGATAAGGTACATTTCCAGACCATTGTTGAATTCTTTCAATCGTCTGACACATTGGAATATGGTCCCGTGGTACGAGTGTGAGCACTCGTATTATGCCTTCTTAGAGAATTTTGCTTTTATCATGGCGGGCGACGAATCGGATCGGCGGGCCTAATTCAGATCGTGGAAGACATGGCTCGAGGCTTTAATCCGGTGTCATTGATGCTGACGGAAACCATGATGGGCTTGGACGATCCGAATCCAGAATTCGAACTTCGTGGGAGCCCTACTTCTTCAGGTACCCTTTTTCTCTTTTTTTTTCAAAGAAAATGCCTACTGCCAGCATACCCTAGGCGGCTTTTAAGAATTCTTTTTTTCGTTAGTTTTGGAATAATTGGTGTGCAATTGTAACCCGTGCTAACTGTTTTGGGCAGATTTGGTTGATGGAGCATTTGGGCCTTATCGAGGTCCCTCGTAACCCTTCGGCGCTTGCGAATTACTGTCAAAGGAAGCGTCAATATACCGAGCTCCGATCGATAACTGAATGGGTTGCCTTTCTGAAAGAACCTCGTGACATCTCGTGGTTGATCGAGTGGTGGCACGTTCCTGAATATGTGACCTGTGATTATCGCAACGCTTATGTGTGTATTGCCGGTCTTACACACATGACCTTCTACTTCCCAGAGGGTATTGCGACAGATGGGCCGTAAACAGACCATCCCTGAGCGGCTATGTGAATCCCCCGAGCAACTAAAGCTTCGTGGTTCAGTTATAGAGTCTTGGTTGAAGTTTTGGGCAAGAAGGTCGACCCTCAAGGCTCCATCCAAGGCACATATATCAGAGATGGCTGACGCTGAATATCACGGATGGTTAATTGCGACTATTGAGTATCGTTGTGCTGGAGAGGTGCTAAGAAGTCGGGCATCCATGAAGGATAGACTGGGTCCTCGCTCTACAATAAAGGATCGTCTTGGTGCGAGGATGATGGCAAAGGACCGGCTTGGTCCGAGGGTGGAGACGCGGAAGTCACATAGGCGAGCCTGTCAACCTAAAAACAAAGAGACGGACCCAAACGAGTCTAAAGATATGGAGATTGACAATGAGACCACTGGCGACGTAGAGAAAGTGAAACAAGACTAGAAGATGGATGGAAGCGAAGGAACTGAACTGCTTTGCTAGAATAAACTTTTATTTAATTACGCCTTTTGTGAATATTCTTATTTACAAGTAGTGTACTTGCATTTTGATTATTAATAAAAGAAGAAGTGTTGTTTAAAATTATTGTGTCCTTGCAACTTTATCTTTCCTTCTTTTATGAGCATAAATCGAAAATTAACCAAGTGTCTGAAAATTGGCTTTCAGTTGCTTGGCTATATTAAGCATAATATCTCTTAAGTTGATCCAAATTTGTGGGTTGAATCACATCTTCTCCATCCATAGTGCCAAGCCGAGTTGTTCCTCTTGGCAGAATCTCCTTAACCATGTAAGGACCCTTCCAATTAGGTGCAAACTTTCCCCTTGGGTCTTGTATTGGTGCCCTCATCTCCTTAAGCACTAGATCGCCTTCTTGAAGCGAACGACTTTTCACCTTTTTATTAAAGGCGCGAGTGATCCTATTCTTGTACGCTTGAACATTATGTAATGCTCTTAATCGCCTTTCATCCATCAACATTAACTCCTCGAACCTTGCCCTAGCCCATTCTGCTTCTCGCAATTGGCTTTCAGCCACTATTCGTAATGATGGGATCGCTAACTCGATCGGCAAGACTGCTTCCATCCCATATACTAATGAATAGGGTGTTGCTCCTGTGGCAGTTCGAATTGAGGTTCGGTATCCCCATAAGGCAAATGCTAATTTGTCAGGCCAATCCTTGTAAGTCACGATCATCTTCTTAATGATTCCTGCCACTGTTTTATTGGCTGCTTCTACAGCCCTGTTGGTCTGTGGTTGGTAAGGTGAAGATCGATGGTGCTGAATCTTGTAATGTTTGAGCAAAAACTCTACCTCTTTTCGAAAATGGCTCCCATTATCGCTGATGATCTCATGAGCTACTCCATATTGGCATATAATGTTCTGAAGGATGAATTTGGCCACATGTTTAGATGTGAGTTTGGCAAAAGAGGCTGCCTCTACCCACTTAGTGAAGTAATCAATAGCGACCAGAATGTATTCATGCCCTCTTGTTCCGATTGGGTGTATTTTGCCAATGATATCAATACCCCATATTGAGAATGGCCATGGAGAGGTCAGTGTTGTCAGATATGAAGGAGGTTGATGCTGCAGATTGGCATACTCCTGACATTTGTGACATTCCCGAACGAAATTCAAGCAATCTGCTTCCATAGTGGTCCAATAGTAACCAGCTCTTTGAATCTTCTTTGCTAGCATGCGACCATTCATATGAGGTCCACAATATCCTCCATGTATAGTAGTCATAACTTCCTTTCCACTTTTGGCATCGATACAAAACAAATTGATGCATGTAAGTGACTTCTTGTATAAACTATCTTGGATCAAGCAGTATTGTGCTGCTAAAGCCCTGATCGCTCGTTGTCCTCGAGCATCTAACTCTGCTGGATATTCTCCCTTCCTAAGGAAGTTGTATATGTCAAGAAACCATTCCTCATTCTCTTCTTCTTGTGTTTCCATGACACAGACATACGCGGGTTCAGACTGTTGCTCTACAATTACTGGTAGCTGGAGCGTGCCTGATGGGAAGGATATCATTGAGGATAATTTAGCCAAAGCATCGGCCAGTTCATTGTGATCCCTAGAAAGGTATTGGAAATTGATCTTTTCAAATTGGTCAGCCAATCCTAATAGCTTATGCTGATAAGCTAAAAGGCATTCACTTCGAACTTTCCATGCGTTCTTAGCCTGGTTTATGATGAGGCTTGAGTCTCCAAAGACCTTTATGTGGTGTATGCCTAAATCCAAGGCAGCTTGTAGACCTTTGATACATGCTTCATATTCCGCTGCATTGTTAGTGGCATCAAAATCCAACTTTACAGATACGGGGACATGTGCACCTTCTGGAGATATTAACAGTACTCCTATTCCACAACCCATTTGATTAGAAGCTCCATCGAAATACATCTTCGAAGTAACTTCATCAGTGAAGAACACGTCTTCGTTTGGGAATTCCAAGTGAGTGCTTAGAGGTTCCTGTGATGGTGAAGCAGCCAAAAAATCCGAAATAACCCGCCCTTTAATTTATTTCTGAGGTAAGTACTGAAGATTGAACTCAGAAAGCATGACTACCCATCGAGCAATGCGGTTGTTGATGGTTGGTTGCTCCATGATGAATTTTATGGGATTGTTTTCAGCTATCATATACACTGTATGTTAGAGCATGTAGTGTCTTAACTTCTTGGTGGCCCAAACTAATGCAAGAGCCATTTTCTCTATGTCTGCATATCGAATTTCGTAGTCTAGGAACTTCTTGCTCAAGTAGTAGATGGCGCTCTCCTGACCTTTTACCTTTTGAGTTAGCATAGCCCCCATTGCTGAGCTAGTCACTGTAAGGTAAAGGAGTACAGGCTCATCTGGCACTGGCGGCATGAGAACCGGAGGATGCTGCAAATATTCCTGGATCTTCTCCAAAGCAGCTTGACATTGGTCATCCCATTCTACTTTGCTTCCTTTCCTTAGCTTCTTGAACAAAGGTTCACAAGTCATAGTGAGCTTTGAAATGAACCTGCTGATATATTGGATTCGGCCTAAGAAACCCCTTACCTCCTTTTCTGTCTTAGGTGGTTGTAACTGTTGGATAGCTTTGATCTTTGAAGGATCAACTTCAATGCCCCGTTGGCTGACCACATATCCTAGTAGCTTCCCAGAGGTGACACCGAAGGTGCACTTTGCTGGGTTTAGCCGCATCTTGTACTTGCGAAGCGTAGAAAGAATTTCTGGAGATTTGGAATATGACCTTCCCTTGTCTTGGATTTAACAATCATGTCATCAACATATACTTCTACTTCGACGTGCATCATGTCATGAAGTAGGGTATTGGCAGTCCTCTGGTAAGTGGCTTCGGCATTTTTAAGACCGAAAGGCATGACGATGTAACAGTATGTTCCCCACGGTGTAGTAAAGGAAGTCTTCTCCATTTCCTCTTCTACCATCTTTATTTGGTTGTAACTAGCATATCCATCCATGAAGGATAGCAGCTCATGTCCGCAAGTGTTATCCACTAATACATCGATGTGAGGTAGAGGGAAACTATCATTGGGACTAGCCTTGTTAAGGTCTCGGAAATCCACACACATGCGCACTTTCCCATCTTTCTTGGGTACCGGGACAATATTAGCAATCCATTCTGGGTATTGAACTGGTTTGATAAACTTAGCGTTAAGCTGCTTGATCACCTCTTCTTCATGTTTCTTAGCCCATTCAGGTTTGATCCTCCTAGCATTTTGTCGCACCGATTTCGCATCGGGGAGTAAAGGTATGGTGTGCTCCGTAATTTCCCTGTCAATCCCCGACATGTCCTCGTAAGACCATGCGAATACATCCACAAACTCCTGGAGAAGCTCTGTAAATGCCACCCGTTCTTCTGCTGTGAGTGAACTACCTAACTTCAACTCCCGAGGTTGTTCTTCCGTGCCCACATTTATGGTGATGGTGTCCTCCAACACCGCCATCTTATGCTCATGTTCATTAGAAAATTCTTTTAAGGGTTCATTAAATTCCAGATTATTATTAGCGCAGCTGTTCAGGGAAGAGGGGAAAGAAGAATCAGAGTAAGCAGAAAAGTTCATTTTATTGAATGCAGAAATGAGAACATCGCCAGCAGACTAAAGACCAGACTCACTTGACTCTAGACTGTTAGGACCAGACTTTATGTCTATAGGAACAAACTCTCCTACAGATAAAACAAAACAAAGCTATTCTTCTCAACGTCGACCCATGAGACCGCCTTGACTTCTTCTTCCTCAGTGATCATGAGACTTGGGTCCAAACTTGGGTTGGATAATGCAGCAATAACAACGTCAGCTTCAGGTTCTTCCTTAGCAGCTTCTTGTCCGAACAACATACCAAATATGTTGCTCCCAGCAAGATGAGTCCATTCCAATGGTGGCTGTTTGTCCCGAGCGGGGATAAAAACAGTAGCCATATTAATGGTGTAGTCATCGAAAACTTCTAACCTAGCAACTTTAACTCCCTTGTTCCTCAGGTAGTAAGGTTCAGGGAATCCATAGTAAGGGAAGTCATCACCTTCCCTAACGAACTGTCTATTCAAAGTGAGTGGATAGGGCTTCATTTGGAACAAGGTAGGTGGTTTGTCCATCCTCTTCTGCTCAGCCATAGCTATCTTAGCGAGCTTAACTTCCTTCTCAGTTGGTTTGTAACCTAAGCCGAACCTTCCCTTCTGTTTAAATGTCTTGAACACAGGAGGAATCTTGTTTTTCGGGTTCCTTCCTAGCGGCATCCCAGGGAAGTGTCCTTGTTTCCTGAGTATTGCATGCACTTTGGAATTTGAATAGGGATCGAAGTCAAAGGAAGCTTCATCCTCGCTCAAAGTTGCCACAAGTTCAAAGTTGTGAAGTTCTTCGTCCATAGAACTATGTTCTACCTCCAGGGTTGCTTGCTTGGGAGTGAAGACAGCGTTGATGGATTCTCCCGAGATGGTGATGACCTGTCCTTAAACCAACATCTTCACCTTCTGGTGTAAGGTGGATGCTATGGCATTGCACTCATGAAGCCAAGGCCTCCCTAGCAACATATTGAAGGAAGATGGAATGTCTAGCACTACGAACTCCACATTCCGAGTAACGTTGCCTGTAGTGATTGGCAATATTATGGACCCAACCGACTTCCGAGGGGAATTGTCATAAGCCCTAAGATGTATACCGTTTTGAGCCAAGTACTGTTGTTGGACTCCCAATTTCTGTGCCGTCCTCCAAGGGCATACATTCACAGCTGAACCATTGCCGACCAAAACTAGAGGGATAGTCTTGTTGGAACATTGCACTGTGAGGTATAATGCCTTGTTGTGGGACGCCCCTCCCTGAGACAGATCTTCAATCCCAAAGGTGATAGCCTCTTGCTGAGTAGTCACATGGGCAACAAAAGATTCGGGAGTTGTCGTGGGAGATACGGTTAATGTAGTAAGGGCATCCATCATCTTCTATCTGTGTGCCTGTGAGGTACAAATCAATTGCCAGATGGTAACCTCGGCTTTGGTCTTCTTGAGTTGTGTAAGGAGAGGATCTTCAGGCGGGACATGATTGTCAGTGGTAGCCATTGGTGTAGGACTAGAAACAGCCACTGGGGTGGTGGTGTTCCTGTTGTTATGCCGGCCTGATCGAGTGAGAAATGCTACATCATCCGATGTTGGCTCATCCAGCTCCATCCATTCTGTCTTGGAGTATTCATGTTGCTCATCATCATCACTATCCCAAATACCATGCATAGATAAGTCTTCTTGGAAGTCGAGTACCTCGGGGATAGATTAGCCTGTTTCAACAATCAAAGTGGAAGGATCAAAGCTCCAAACTCCATGATAGATAGCGTTGGTATGCTCGAGCATAGAGTTGCTTTGATTGTTAGGCTTTTGAGCACTTTTCGGCATAGGTAGTGTTCAATCCCTTATCACGTCTTCTATTTTGTTCTTGAGAGACCACCATTTCTCTGTGTCGTGTCCTCGACAACGATGGTAGCGGCAGAATTGATCCAAGTTCTTTCCTCTTGTGGCTGATTCTTCCCTTGGCAAAGGTAGGACCAAAAAACCCTTCTTGACTAATTGATCAATAACTTGTGAGTAAGAGACATCCAATGGCGTGTAAGTCTCGTACTTTTGTATGAAAGGCCCCTTGCGCTGGATAGAGTTAGTTTCCATGACCTTAGGAGGGTGGCTAGACGCACTAGTGGCCCTCCTGTTGGAACTAGACAACTTCCATCCAGGCGAAGTAGTCTTATCATTATGCATCGCCTCTAGTTGGACACAAATGTCCTTCAAGTAGTCAAAGTCTTTGATGACGTGGTATCCCAAGCGCTTGGATAAACTGCTTTTAAGCCCTTGCTTGAAAGTAGACAACTGTAGGCGAAGAGGGATTGTCTCATTAATGTGAGACAGCTTGGTGTGCCATCGCTCAAAGTAATCCAAGAAGGATTCGTCATCGCGTTGCTTCATGGTAGTTAAATCATCTACCGCAGCCTGCTTCCTCTAGATTCGACTATAGTGATTGATGAAGGCCTTGAACAGTTCATTCCAATCAGTCTTGGTTCGAGGTGGTAAAGCATGATACCACACCTTGGTTTGCCATCTAGAGTGGATGGGGAAACAGTGGAGTATAAGCTGGCATCAATCCGGTTTAGTGGTGCTAGCCTCATGAACTCTTCGATGTGATGAACTGGGTTCTCAGAGGGTTTGAACCTAATGTTTGGTACTTCAACTTTATCGGCAATGTAACGACCCGCCCTAAACCCGTATTAATTAAGGCCTTAATCATCGGTAATTAACTAAAATGCGCGGTTAAGAAAAATTTTCTTCTTTTACGTTAATATTGTTATTATGGTGGTTATTATTATTATTATTATTATTATTATTATTATTATTATTATTATTATTATTATTATTATTATTATTATTTATTCTTATGCGCGACAGGTCTCGAGCAAGGCGATGGTTAAGCGGGTTGATTTTATGTTATCTCGGATTTAAAGTTATAAGTATTATTACGAGTTTATGAATACTTTTACGATAAGTTATATAATTTATTTTACCGTTTTCAATTTTACGCTTGTAACCGAAGAAGGTTATATTAATTTTAATTTCTGTTTCTTTTGCGATTTATGTTATCCAACTTTCCTAAGTACATTTTATCGCCCAATTTATTTTATTAATGTGTCCTACCAATTTATTTTATGTGGTGTAATACTAGTTAATTTTACCCAATTTAGTCCCAAGCAATTTTATTTAATCATATACTAAATTATTTTACCAAGTTTATGTTCATTAATTTTATTTAGTGGATACCAATTATTTTACCTAGCTAGTTTATATTACTAATTGTCCAAGTTAATTTCTAATCTAGAGAGTTAATTAATTAAGGGGAGTATTTTTTCTATAACCTTGTTCTCATTATCTTTTAGCCAAGATGGGCCTTCTTTCGACAAATGACCAAAGAGTGGAGTACTATGTTGAAGCACATTGACCGGACATTCACTGGCTCAGGCAGATATCGCGAGAATACTGTCGGAAGGGCTGATATGGAGGCCGATGCGGAGTCCGTTCCTCGGGAACCACCTCGACACTCTACTGCAGGAATCCCTCGTACCGAGCCCCACGTCGTTCTTCGGCAGGGGAATATTCTTCTCGGGGCCGACCTCGGGAAGAGGTTGGTGGGTCCTCTCGTCCTCCCCTAGGATTTGTGCCAGAGAGTCGTGGTAAAGGCATCATGATCGAGAGTCACCACTCAACGGGATCCCATCATAGCAGATCTGGCAACAGAGGTCTTCGCCCTATGGAAGAGGACATGGCTCAGATGTCCTTGGTGGAGCAACTTGGCCAAGGAGGGTCATATCACAGTGTTGGGTATGGTGGTGATACCCAACCTCATTTCTATTGGGTGTAAGATGCTTCGAAATCGAGTGCTACTAACTGGCCTTCTGATTCCCACCGCACTCCAGCTTCAGTGCGTTCTGCTCTCTGTGGTCGGGAGATTGTGGTGAGGGACCATGATTCAGGTGCATTCGTAGGGTATCCTGGCGGTCAGGCCCTATCAGTTGACGCTACTTCACGCCATGCACCATACGACGCCTCCTCTTTTGGTTCTGGCTCTTATTCTGCTGGATGGCCAATTCCGGCACCTGGAATAGGTCCTTCATGGCCTGCAGGTATGCAAGAGCGGTCTGCACCTCCACACTCTTGGCTGTGAGGATCTACTTCTTCTTGTTGGCCAGCCCTCGGTTACGGAACTGGTCCTGTATGGCCTACCCCTTCTATTGAGTGGCGTGTTCCTGACCATTCATGGCTAGCCGATTCGCAGGAGCATTCCATATCAGCACCGTCGAGTGTGCATCCTTCTGAAGTTCCCTTGTCTGGGCCATTGCAGACGGCTCCTGGTTCCGAATGCTATTCTTGGGACACCTATTTCGGTACGGCTGGTGCCTCCAACGCAAGGACTTCTCATGCTGGTGCCAACCCGGTCGAAGACAGTGGCGATTCGGGCTCCCTCTGGTATTCAAACTGATGACAAGCAAGACTCTATGCAGTTTTTAGACTTTGTTATGCAAGACTAATTTGTACTTCTTTTTTTTATCTTAATGCAAGACTCTTATGAATTCTATTTCTCATTTTATATGCAAGACTTGGTGAATGCACAATTTTATTTTATCAATGCATTTCTAAACGACTCTCTACATGACGGGCAACTTAATCCTGCTTCCCCAAAAAGAAAAGAAAATAAAAGAAAACAAAAACTTATGTGTCAGAGTGAACTCGAGCAAAAAAAATATATTCAAAACCGAGCATCATTGGGTCAAGATCCAATACATTAAAAATACATGAACGCGCCAATTTAATTCCATGGCCCAATTACAATCAAAAACAAGTGGGTCGAGCTGCGGAGAGGTGGCCCATGTCGCCAGAAAACCCGCGCTGGTTTTCTCTTCAGCAGGCCATGGGCCTAGGCTAAGACAGGCGCGCGTGTGGACCTGGGCACATCAAAACCCGCACGGGTTTTGATTTTCTTTTCCCCTTTTTTTTTTTTGTTAGCCGTTGTTGATGGGCTGAAATCATGGGATATGGAGGGCAACGGCTATGTGATCGTTGCTGGTTGTCTTCTCCATTTTTGATCATGCATGAAGGTGTATAAATACCTTATGTTATGCATATAATCATCGCTCCTCACCATCACTTCAAAGTATTCATCACATATTCTCCTAAAAAAACACAAAGAAAATCCTCCTGATTCTCATGGTATTCGAGAAGAAACTTGCAACTTGGATGAGCACCTTGTCTAAAGAAGAGAAGAAAGAGCTCGGAAGATACAAGTTAACAAGTTTGATGAGTCTTCGACAAGTGAGGATTAATCACGATTTTCTCCGTGCGGCGGAGACTTTTTGGGATCCGAAGATGCATTTTTTCCGATTAACTTGGAAAGAGCTATGTCCGCTTCCGGAAGAATGGTCTTCGATCCTAGGGACAAATCATTTTTCTCAGCCGACATCACCTCGAACGCCCATTGACATCCCTAACCAATACAAAGAGCTCTTATGTCTTCCTTCTCGGGTCATCGGAAGTGCGATATTCGGCGAAAAGGTACACTTTCAAACCATTGTTGAATATTTTCAATCGCCTGATAACTTAGAATATGGTCCCGTGATACGAGTGCGAGCTCTTGTAATATGTCTCCTCGGCGAGTTTTGCTTTTACCATGGCGGTAAAAGAACCGGACCGGCGAATTTGATCCAAATTGTCGATGCCATGTCCCGAGGCTACAATCCCGTGCCTTTAATGTTAGCGGAAACCATGACGGACTTGGATGATCCAAATCCAGAACATGATTTTTGAGGAAGCCTGTTGCTACTTCAGGTATTGCACTCTCCTTTTCACTCCTATCTGGTTTCTGCCTCTACTGTCTACAAAACTCGCGCGGGTTTTGTGTACGTTTTTTTTTTAGTTTGGGATAATTGGCATGCAATCTAACCCTGAATAACTGTTAGACAGATCTGGTTAATGGAACACTTGGGCCTCATCGAAGAACCCCGGACCTCATCGGCGATGGCGAACTATTGTCAGAGAAAGAGGAAGTACACCGACCTCCGTTCGATAACAGAATGGACCACATTCTTAAAGGAGCCTCGTGAGATCACATGGTGGATCGAATGGTGGCACATTTCCGAGTATGTGTCCCATGACTTCCGCAATGCCTATGTGTGTCTCGCCGGCTTGACGCACATAACCTTTTATTTTCCGGCGCGAGTGAAGCGCCAAATGAGTCGCAAGCAGGATATTCCCGAGCTTCTGTGTGAAACTCCCGATTAGTTGAAGCTTCGAAGTTCAATGATTGAGTCATGGCTGAAAAACTGGGAAAGAAGGCCAACTCTCAAAGCCCCTCCAAAGATACACGTATCTCATATTGCCAATGCTGATTACCATGTATGGCTGATTGTTGTTGTTGAATCTCGCGGTGCTGGGGAAGCGAGACGAAGGCAAGCATCTGCAAAGGAAAGATTGGGTCCTCATACTTCGGTAAAGGACCGTCTGGGCGCGAGAGACTTGGTGAAAGATAGACTCGGTCCGAGAGCAGAGACGTGAAAACTAAGCAGGCGGGCCTATAAGCCCAAGGACAAAGGGAAAGCTCTTAACGGACCTAGAGACACGGAGACAACTGGTGAGGTAGAGAAAGTGAAGCAAGATTAGAAGATGGGTGAAAATGAGGGAACTGAAATTGTTTTGCCATAATAGTCTTTTATTTAATTATGCCTTTTGAATTTTCAAATAGTGTAATTGCATTATCAATTAATAAAGAGGAAATATTGTTCACAATTATTGTGTCCTTGCAACCTTTATTTTCCTTGTAAATGAGCATTTATTGAATATATTTCAAGTGTCTGGAAATTGGTATTCTAGTTGCTTGATTATGTTAAGCATAGTATCGCTTGAGTTGATCCAAATTCGTGGGTTGAATTATATCTTCTCCATCCATGGTAGCAAGCCGAGCTGCTCCTCCTGGAAAAATGTCCATAATCATGTAAGGACCCTTCCAATTAGGTACAAATTTTCCCCTCGGATCTTGTATAGGTGCCCTCATCTCCTTAAGCACCAAATCACCTATTTGAAGCGAACGGCTTTGCACCTTCTTATTAAAAGCACGAGTGATCCTACTTTGGTATACTTGCACATTATGTAAAGCTCTCAATAGCCTTTCATCCATCAACATCAACTCCTCGAACCTTGCCCTAGCCCATTTTGCTTTTGGCAACTGACTTTCGGCCACTATCCGTAACGAAGGAATCGCTACTTCAATCGGTAAGACCACTTCGATCCCATATACCAAGGAATATGGTGTCGCCCCCGTAGCAGTTCGTATAGAGGTTCGGTATCCCCATAGGGCAAACACTAATTTATCTAGCCAATCTTTGTAAGTGACAACCATTTTCTTGATGATTCCTGACACTATCTTATTGGCCGTTTCCACATCTCCATTGGCTTGAGGTTGGTATGGCGTAGATCGGTGATGCTGAATTTTGTAAGTGGTGAGCAAATTTTCTACTTCCTTCCGAAAATGGCTTCCATTGTCACTAGTGATCTCATGAGGCACTCCAAACCGACATATGATATTTTGAAGGATGAATTTGGCCACTTGCTTGGATTTGAGTTTAGCAAAAGAGGTTGCCTCCACCCACTTAGTGAAGTAATCGATGGACACCAATATGCCCATGTCCTCCTGTTCCGGTTGGGTGTATCTTACCAATGATGTCAATACCCCACACCGAGAATGGCCATGGAGATATCAAAGTAGTTAGGTATGACGGGGGTTGACGCTGTAGGTTGGCATATTCTTGACATTTATGGCACTTTCGAACAAACTCTAAACAATCCGCCTCTATAGTCGACCAATAGTAACCGATCCTTTGAATCTTTTTCACCAGCATACGTCCATTCATGTGGAGACCACATTCGCCTCCATGTACAGTAGTCATGATCTCCTTAACGCTCTTAGCATCGATGCATAACAAATTGATGCCCGTAGGTGATTTCTTGTAAAGTCGATCTTGGATCAAGCAGTATTGTGCTGCTAGAGACCTGACCACTCGCTGTCCTCTAGCATCCTACTCAGCTTGATATTCTCCTTTCCGAAGAAAATTGTATATGTCATGGAACCATTCCTCAGTTTCTTCCTCTTGTGCCTCCATGTTGCAAACATATGCAGGTTCACACTGTCGCTCTACTACTATTGGTAATTGGAGCGTGCCTGATCGTATCGATATCATTGAAGACAACTTGGCTAAGGCATCAGCTAACTCATTGTGATCCCTTGAGAGGTACTGGAAGGTGATTTGCTCGAATTGGTCAGCAAGTCCCAAGAGTTTCTCTTGGTATGCCATAAGGCATTCATTCCGGACCTTCCATGTATTTTTAGCCTGATTAATGATGAGGCTAGAATCTCCAAAAACTTTGACATAAGCCTATGCCTAAAGCCACGGCCGCTTGCAAACTCTTAATACATGATTCATATTCTGTAGCATTATTAGTAGAATCAAAGTCCAATTTTACAGATACAGGGACGTGTGCCCCTTCTGGAGAGATTAATAAAACTCCCACTCCGCAACCCATTTGGTTAGAAGCTCCGTCGAAATACATTTTCCATGTTATTTTGTCAGTGAAAAATACATCCTCATCTAGGAATTCCAAGTGAGTGCTTGGAGGTTCCTGTGATGGTGAAGCAGCCAGGAAATCTGAAACAACCCGTCCTTTGATGGATTTCTGGGGTACGTACAGAAGATTGAACTCTGAAAGCATGACCACCCATCGAGCAATGCGGTTGTTGATGGTAGGTTGCTCTATGATAAACTTGATGGGATTATTCTCAGTTGTGATGTATACTGTATGTGAAAGCATGTAATGTCTTAACTTCATGGTGGCCCACACTAGTGCAAGAGCCATTTTCTCTATGTCTGCATATCAACTTTCATAGTCCAAGAACTTCTTGCTCAAGTAGTAGATGGCACTCTCCTGACCTTTAACCTTCTGAGCTAGCATAGCCCCCATTGTAGAGCTAGTCACGGTAAGGTAAAGGAGTAGAGGCTCATCTGGTAATGGCGGCATGAGGACTGGAGGATGTAGCAAATACTCCTTGATTTTGTCAAAGGTCGCTTGACATTGATCGTCCCATTCTATTTTGCTTCCTTTCTTTAGTTTCTTGAACAAAGGTTCACACGTCATGGTGAGCTTTGAGATGAACCTGCTGATGTATTGAGCTCGTCCTAGGAAGCCTCTTATCTCTTTTTCCGTCTTAGGCGGCTGCAATTTTTGGATAGCCTTTATCTTTGAAGGGTCAACTTTAATGCCTCGTTGGCTAACCACATAGCCTAGTAGCTTACCAGAGGTAACATCAAAAGTGCACTTTGTTGGATTAAGCCGCATCTTGTATTTGCGAAGTCGCAGGAAGAACTTGCGGAGGTTAGGAATGTGCTCCTCCCTTGTTTTGGACTTAACGATCATGTCATCCACATAAACCTCTACCTTTATGTGCATCATATCATGAAGTAGAGTGTTGGTTGTTCTTTGATATGTTGCCCTAGCATTTTTGAGACCGAAAGGCATAACCACATAGCAGTATGTTCCCCATGGTGTAGTGAATGAGGTTTTCTCCATGTCTTCTTCTGCCATTTTGATTTGATTGTAACCGGCATATCCATCCATAAAGGATAGGAGCTCATGCCCGCAAGTGTTATCCACTAATACATCGATGTGAGGTAAGGGGAAACTATCCTTGGGACTAGCTTTGTTGAGGTCTCGAAAGTCTACACACATGCATACTTTCCCATCTTTCTTGGGTACTGGGACAATGTTAGCAATCCATTCGGGGTATTGGGCCGCTTTGATGAACTTAGCGTTAAGCTGCTTGATCACTTCTTCCCCAATTTTCTTAGCCCATTTAGGCTTGATCCTCCTAGCCTTTTGTCGAACTGGCTTTACATTAGGTAGCAAAGGTATGGTATATTCGGCAATTTCCCTGTCAATCCCAAGCATGTCCTCGTAGGACAATGCGAATACATCCATAAACTCCTTGAGAAGCTTCGTGAATGCTACCCGTTCTTCTGCTGTGAGTGAGCTACCTAACTTCAACTCCTGAGGTTGTTCTTTCGTGCCCACATTTATGGTGATGGTGTCTTCCAACACAACCATTTTATGCTCATGTTCATTAGAAAATTCTTTTAAGGGTTCATTAAATTCCATATTATCATTGGCGCAACAGTTCAGGGAAGAGGGGAAAGAAGAATCAGAGTAAGCAGAAAGGTTCATCTTATTGAATGCAGAAAGTAATACATCGCCAGCAGACTCAAGACCAAACTCACTTGACTCTAAACCCTTAAGACCTGACCCTATGTCCTTAGGAACAGACTCTCCTACAGATAAAGCAAAATTATTCTTCTCAGCATCGACCCACGAGACCGCCTTAGCTTCTTCTCCTTCAGAGATCATGAGACTTGAACCGAAGCTTCGGTTGGACAGAGCAGCAATAACAGCATCAGCTTCAGACTTCTCTAGGACAACTTCTTGTCCAAACAGCATGCCAAAAATGTTGCTCCCAGCAAGATGAGTCCATTCTAATGCCTACTATTTGTCCCGAGCGAGAACAAACATAGTAGCCATATTAATGGAGCAATCATCGAAGACTTCTAGCCCATCGACTTGAATTCCTTTGTTCTTTAGATAGAATGGCTCAAGAAACCCATAGTAGGGGAAGTCGTCACCTTCCCTAACAAATTGCCCATTTAGAGTAAGTGGATAAGGCTTCTTCTGGAATAAAGTGGGAGGATTGTCCATCCTCTTCTATGCAACGATAACCATCTTTGCGAGCCTGACCTCCTTCTTAGTTGGTTTGTAGCCTAAGCCAAACCTTCCCTTCTGCTTAAAGGTCTCGAACATAGGAGCAAATTTGTTCTTCGGATTCTTTCCCAGCGGCATCCTGGGGAAATATCCTTGTCTCTTGAGGATAGCATGTACCTTGGGATTTGAGTAAGGATCGAAGTCGAAAGGTGCTTCATCCTGGCTCATCATCGCCACAAGCTCAAAGTTGTGGAGTTCTTCGTCCATTGAGTTGTGCTCCACTTCGAGAGTTGACTGTTTAGGAGTGAAAACAACATTGACAGACTCTCCTGAGATGATAATCACCTGACCTTGAACCAACATTTTCACCTTCTGATGTAGGGTGGATACTATAGCATTACACTCGTGAAGCCATGGCCTCCCTAGTAGCAAATTGAAAGAGGCTGGAATATCTAGCACCATGAATTCCACATTCTGAGTGACGTTGCCAGTAGTAATGGGCAACACTATAGATCCAACTGATCTCCGGGGTGAATTGTCATAGGCCTTGAGTTGTACACCGTTTTGAGCCAAGTGTTGTTGTTGCACTCCCAACTTCTGTGTCGTCCTCCAAGGGCACACATTTACAGCTGAACCATTGTCAACCAGAACTAGTAGGATAGTTTTGTTGGAGCATTGCACTGTGACGTACAGAGCTTTGTTGTGAGATGCTCCTCCTTGAGGTAGATCCTCGATTCCCAAAGTAATCATCTCTTGTCGAGTGGTCACATGAGCAACCAAGGATTCAGCAGTTGTTGTGGGAGATATTGTTAGTGTAGTAAGAGCATCTAACATCCTTTGTCTATGTGCCTGTGATGCACATATCAGCTGCCAGCAGATAGAGACTTCTGCTCTTGTCTTCTTAAGTTGTGCGAGAAGAGGATCTTCAAGAGGAATCTGATTGTCATTGCCAGTTCTTGGTGTAGGGTTAGGAACAGTCACCCGGATGGTGGTGTTCCTATGGTTATTGTTGTGGCGGCCAGACCGAGTAAGAAATGCCACATCATCTGGTTCATCTTTCTCTATCCATTCTGTCTCGGAGTGCTCGTGCTCGTCATCCTCGTCACTGTCCCAAATACCATGGACGAATAGACCTTCAGGGAACCCAACTATTTCGGGGACAAGTTGACTTGTCTCTACAATAAAAGCTGAGGGGTCGAAGCTGAAATCCCCATAGAAAATAACATTTGCATGCTCCGGCATAGGATTATTTTGATTGTTTGGTTTCTTGGCAGCTTTTGGCATTGGCAGCGTCCCTGCCCTTATCATATCTTCTATCTTGTTCCTTAAAGTCCAACATTTCTCAATGTCATGCCCTCGGCAACGGTGATAGCGGTAAAATTGGTTGGCATCCAAGTTTCTTCCTTTGATTTCTGGCTCTTCTTTCGGTAAGGGAAATATACCCTTCTTGACTAGACGGTCGAGAGCCTGAGAGTAAGGAACATCCAATGGCGTATAAGTCTAATATTTTTGTACGTAAGGCCCCTCGCACTGGATAGAGTTAGTTTCCATAATTTTAGGAGGGTGGCTAGCTGCACTAGTAGCCCTCCTGTTGGAACTGGACCCTTTCCATCCAGGCGAAGTGGTCTTATCATTATGCATAGCCTCTAATTGGACACAGATGTCCTTCACGTAATCAAAGTCTTTGACAACATGATACCGCAAGTGCTTGGATAGACTGCTCTTGAGTCCTTGATTAAAGGTAGATAACTGCAGGCGGAGAGGGATTGTCTCATTGATGTGGGACAATTTTTTATGCCATCTCTCAAAGTAATCCATAAAAGAGTCATCATCCCGCTGTTTCATGGCGGTTAGGTCATCCACCGTAGCTTGTTTCTTCTGGATGCATGTGTAATGGTGGATGAAAGCTTTGAACAATTCAATCCTGTTAGCTTTCATTAGGGGTGACATCGCGTGATACCATACCTTTGCTTCTCCATCTAGGGTGGATGGGAAGACGGTAGAGTATAAGTCAACATCAATTCGGTTTAAAGGTGCCGGCCTCATGAAATCCTTAACATGATGAATAGGTTTCTTAGAAGGTTTGAACCTCATATTTGGCACTTCAACTTTGTCAGCTATCTTCAAAGTCGGTTGAACAGGCAATGGAACCTCCAAGTATTTGTCAGCAAAGGCCGGCACAGAGCTACTTGCTTTGGTGAGGCTTTCTAACTTCTGCTCAAGGGCCTTAACAGCATGGTCCGTTGTAGGTTTTGACACTTCAGTCGTGTTAACCTTAGCCTTAGATATCCCTATTCCTCCAGAACCTGAGGATGTCTTGATGATTTCAGGTTCAGATTCATATCCTTGTACTTCTTCATCATCCTCTTCAGCATCTAGCCCTAACTTGGTGTTGATCTTAGTGATGGCTTGCAACATGCCATCCATCACCTGTTGTTGTTCATTCAGCCTTTTGCTCATCTTCTGCTCTTGCTCTAGGGTATTAGCGAATACAAGTCCCTGCATTTTGGTGTAGAGATCATTTTAATGCTTCGTGATGTTAGCTTCATTGCTTTGGACCGGGATCTCTTGGAATTGCTCTCCAGACATGATGCAGTCACTAGTTGCAGATGGATCGTAATGCAGGTTCGGAATAAAACCACTAGTTCGTGGATCTCGAATGCGGGTAGGGCTGTTCATCGGTCCCGGACTGGACCGAATTGGACTGGATCAAATGGACCGAGGACCGAACTAGAGAACTAAGCTGGACCGAGGACTGGACTCAAAAAAGTTCGGTAAAAAAGTTCGGTCCGAGACTGGACCGACTGAACTTTGTTCGGTTCAGTCCTCGGTCTAGTCCGAACTGGACTATACATAAGGAAACCCTATCATTTTAGTAACTTCAGTCCGTCAGTTCGTTCCATGGACTGGATCGAGGACCGAACATCAAATTTTTTTGGACCGAGGACTGGATTGAACTTTCCTCGGTCCAGACCAGTCCAGTCCTCGGTCCAGTCCCTTTTTCGGTCCGGACTGGACTATGAACATCCCTAAATGGGAGCTCGGAGTCGATCACCAATGATGCCTGCGTGGAAATTCAAGGTTAGAACACACGATGACATACTCTGACACGTACTACCCGATGCATGCATGCCCTAAGAGACCTATATGATCCTAACTAACTCGACACATATATGCTGACACAAGGGACTCACCCACTTTTTGGGAGTGCATGACCTAACTCTATATGGACCTATGGACAGAACATTATAAAGGGTCGGGTAAAGCCAAACACAGCGAGCGGGGTATAAATTGATAGGTTTAAGTTAGTGTTTCTCAATTCGGATGGGCCCAAACCACAGGGCGACCGTTTTAAGGGGAATCCGTAACTTGGCCCAATAGTTCAGACAGCTCAAGCCATAATGACTATTATGCGGACTAGAATAATGTTCAACAAGACCGACGACCCTTTTTTTTTTACCTATTTTTTATTGTTTTATTTTTCTATTTCTTTTTTTATTTTAGTCGAGCAAAATGGATATTGTAAAGGATTGAATAAAGTCAATAATAAGCGAGTCATAATTAATTTATGGGCCTAATCAACAAATCCAATATGGTTGAGCCTAACAACGGGCCGGCCATGAATGCGGTGGATTTATTAATTAAATCGACAAAGTAATTTTCTCGAGCTTGGTGACTATTATGCAATCTAAAACGCTATCCATTAACTTTGTTGGACTTTTTAATTAATTTTTTGGACCCTCGTTAGGAGAATTTTGTAAAGGGCCATACAATATCATTAAAGGCAAGTCTATTTTTATTTATTAATCAAAATAATCATCTTTCGAGCATAAATGGGCCCTTCCACTTGGGCTAACCAGGATGTTTTTTGAGTCAATTATTCTGATTAATAAATAATCATGTTCCCAAACCCATGAATTTTATATGGACTAGAACAAAACCTCTAAACTAGAGTCGACTCTAAAGCAAAAGAAGAAAAAGGGAAGGGGGTAGCACATAGCACATAGCACATAGCATACAACATGAGGGGATACCCTAAACCAAGGTTCTATGTTCCTGGATTTTTCTATGGTTGGATTACATGACCTACCGCACGTTTTCATCTCCGTGCTCCATACCCTTAGGTAAGGAGTGTGAGGTGTTGCTCAAAAAACTTCAAGGAAGCCCTTTCAGTGTAATGCGGGGAGAGAGGGGACCAAATTCTTGGCGATGTAGGGTGCATCCCACAAGTAGTGGCACGTCCGCTCTCGAGGGAATCACCTAGGTATAACTTAACCGTCACCTTTGTGCTAACGTGTCAAAAGACGCGATTAGTGGCCCAGTATGCAAAGGAAGCCTAAAAAGAATTATAAAATCGCGAAATAAATCAACTTCTCCCTTTTACAATTTCAATTTAATTCGATTTGTTCAAGTTTTACCCTCTTTTTAAGTTTAAGTCCCCGGTGGAGTCGCCAATCTATAGGACCCGGAAAATCCCCGTTCGGGGAAATTGTTCTCGGATGCGCTATTTAAGTGATCGGTAGCCGACTAAGGTTGCTTAATCCTTAAATAAGGATATTTTTATTTTCGAAATTCGTTTTTATCATTTAAATACTTAAAATTACACCGAAATATATTAATAATTACTTAAAATCGGCCCAAACACCAAATTCAGGCCCAAAAGGAAGAAGACGGGCCGCTAGAGCTGCCAAAACCCGCGCGGGTTTTGACAACTCTTGGGCCGGGCCGCCTGTTTCCCCTGGGCCAGAGAACAAGGGTGGGAAATAATAAAACTCGTGGGGGTTTCATTGATTCCAACACATTTTTTCTCGGTTTACACTTTGAATTGGGTGAGAGGAAGATATTAAATCATTTCTTAATCATTTTAGTGTAAATTCCAATATTAAATAATTAAACAGATTATAAAAAATAAAAGAGTCGCCAGGCGATTTAAGGAAACCGACAAACCATAAAATTAATGAAAATAACTCTGGTCTACAAAACCCGATTCTAAGTCCAGGGGTAAGGTTACGAATTCGAGAATTATAAGAATTCTCGAATTCTCCTGTTAGAAAACAGACACTACTAAAATCGACATTAAAATGAAAGAGAGCGGGGAAAAGTTTAATTAATTTCACAAAATTACATTCTTAACATGCAATATAAAAACAGAGTTTTAATTTTCAAAATGTGCACAAGTAATAGAAATGGAATACAAATTACATAATTAAATAATACAATGATAAGAAAGTGAGAGCGAACCTCTTTGATTTAAAAGCCCGAATGCGCCGTCCGTGAACCTTGACTTTGCTTTGACTTGGTGGATGGGAAAATGAATGTGAGGATCGTAGTAGGATAACACATGAGTGATGATTTCGGTAAAGTAAGGAGATGGTTATAAGAGAATATGATGAGAGATTAATTGAAAATAAGGGGATGGTTTATGAGTGTAGTTGGTGGGATTATGATGATAATTGATGAAAATGAATGGAATGGAGGGGGGTATTTATAGGTGATGAGGGTGGTGTTTAGGATGGAAATGGAGGGAGACACATCCCAACAATCATGCCCCTATCCCTATGCAATCACTAAGTCAAGGCTTAAGGTCAAAAACACATGGGCGAATATCATGGGATGATGATCAAGTTTTGGCGTCGGATTCTTAAATATAAACCCGCGCAGGTTTTATAAATCCTACACACGGATCGCTGACATGGGCGGTAGCAAAACGACGCGCATCAGGCTATAGAAAACCCACGCGGGTTTTGGAGTGTCTGGGCTGGGGCGCGCCTTGGGCTTGTCCTGGTTCTGGGCCGTTTCCTTCGTTTAAAACCCGTGCGGGTTTTGTCTCTGGCAGTGGGCCGGCTTGGTTTTGATTTGTTTGCATTGTTTGCTACATTGGCCCAATGATGCATCCGACCCTTGATAAGTCGGGATTATATCGGTGCAAATCTCGGTGTCTACAGATTTACAAGAAACTATTATTGAGGGTTGCTAAATCAACCACTGAGATTGAAATGACGAAGAATGCCAAGAATCTGTATGATCTTGACCCACAAGTATAGGGGATGCTTGAAAGAAAAGGTGTTGAGCATTTTCTGCAGAGCCTTCTTCAAACCCCATGCCAAGTGTAACTTTGTAGATAACAACATCGCTAAAATATTCAATGCATTCATAATAGAAGCCAGGTACATGCCTATAGTTTCTATGTTAAATTGGATTTTTAAAGCAGTTATGAAATGAGTAGAGGACAAGAATGTTTGGGCTTCTAAGATCAACACCCCAATACCTCCTAGGATTTTATAAAAACATGAGAAAAAGATTGAAGAATCAAAGACTTGGGAGGTTACTAGGTCTACTAGGGCTGTGTTTAGTGTGAACAATGCATGGGTTGAGGAGTATGTTTTGGATTTGAATGGGAAAACTTGTACTTGCAACTCATGGCAACTCAATGGGATTCCTTGTCCCCATTCCATTGTTGTAATGAGGGAGGAAAGGCTGAAACCCTTACACTTTGTCCATGATTGGTATGCAACTAAGAAGCTTGTTGCTACATACTCTCACACTTTGAACCCACTAAATGTCTCCAACATGTGGGCAACTACCCCTAGCTGTGTTGTCACTGCTCCCTTCTTCAAGCCAAAGAAAAAGACAACCACGAAGTACTTTAGCAGGCCAGAAACAGGTGAGACAATGAGAGGCAAAATGTCAAAGGACTCGACTAGGATTCACTACTCACATTGTGGATTTGAAGGCCACAACAAGCAGACTTGCACACAGGTTGCGAAGAAGTTAAAGGTATCACATCCTACTACTTCTTCTTTTTTTTTCTTAATGTTGCCTTTACTGCACACAGGTTTAGGGTTTAGGGTCAAGGTTTAGGGTTAGGTGGTCAAATTACATGTTTGACTTTTTTTTTTTTGTATTGTTTTTTGCCTTTAGTTTCAGGGTTTTAGGGTTTAGGGTTTAGGGTTTATGATTGTATCTTATTTCGGGTTCTGACTTTGCTTGTTTGATTATATAGCCCAAAAGGAAGATCACAAAAAGATCTTCTAATGCTACTACTGCTGCTGCTGCCAATGCTACTTCATCTACTGCTTCTGCTGCTGCTGCCACCAATGCTACTTCATCTGCTGCTTCTGCAGCTACTGCCACTGATGTTGCTGGTTCTTCTGTTGCTGCCGCTGTTATTGCTGGTTCTTCTGCGGCTGCCACTGCTTCTTCTGCAACTCCTTTTGCTACTTCAACTGATGCTCCATCTACTGCTGCTCCTTATGGATCATCTGCTGGATCAACTGCTGCCAATTCTTCTGTCAATGCTTTTGTCAATGTTGCCTCTTTTGCTGATGAGTTACCACTCACTGGATCACAGCCTCAACCATCACGACCATCTCCATCATCAACACCAACAAAGCACGAGATAAAGAGACCAGCGAAAAGAATTGTATTGCCCAGGGTTTCACCAAGAAAGAAATTACCAAGATTTAACCTAGGAAACTAGGTGGTTGTTTGATGTGTTGCTAAGCCATTTTGAACAATGCATGGCTTCTTTTGATGGTGATTACATTAGATAGGATGTAAATGATGGTCAAAATGTAAATGTCATACTTTTGGGGGTGAATGGTCATACTTTTGGGGGTAAATTTCATACTTTTGGGAGGAATATGTCTTTTGTACATCTTTGGATTTTGTACTATGTATTGTTGAAAGCTTAAGCCAAAACAGAGGAGTATGTACATGAAAAACTAGATGTTGTACCCATTACATATTTCCTCATACTTAATGAAAGTTTAATCATTCAGTTCATTTTCTTATTTTGTCTTGTTTTTGTGTCTTGTTTTTCATTTCTGATTCTGTTCAATTTCATTGTTATTGTTCAATTTCTTTTCATACTCCTGTGTTTTTCATTTTGTGTCTTACTTGTGTCTTACTTCATTTATTTCATTTCTGTTTTTCATTTTTGTTTTTGTTACTTGTGTTCATTGTCATTTCTGTTTCTGTTTTTCATTTCAATGTCAATTTACAGCAGAGCTAAAGAGGTGTCTTTTCAAGAGTTTGAAACACGCCAGAACAAACACAGCACATACCATAGAAATATAATTGATCAACATTCAACATTCATTACAATTGATCCAGAATGTTTATACTTCATTCATTACAATTCAGCCATAAGCCCTAAACTGACAGCCCTAAACAACCCTAACAACAGCCCTACAACAATAGACATAAGCTCTAAAAATTGACACAAACATAAACAGATCACCAAGCTGATGGAACCCAAAAAAATTGAAGCATTTGTGTCCAACAAGATGCTTAAGAAATGGTCGTTGAAGCATACCATCTGATGACCCAAAAATTCATCACCATCATCATCATCTACTGCAACATCCTACTATAACTTCCTATATACATCATCATCATCAGCTTAGCATCACCCACAGCAAAATAACATCACTCACCCCCATCACTAGCAAACCCATTACTTAGCTAACCCCCCAGCAACAACCCCCATCACAAACACCACCGTAAACATCACAATCATCCATCCAGCTTTCTTGTTGAAACTCTGATTCTCCCCCCTCAGCCTCTCCAACTCACCCATCAGATCATTGATGTTGGCTTCAGCCACATCCATCTTGTATCTATACCCGTCCCTCTGCTTCTTCACATCATCAAAACTGGCAACCAATCTCTTTGCTGCAATGGCCACAGTATCGCAAATTAGATCATCGATCCACTTCATATACTCACAATCACCAGCCGTTTGGCACCTCATGCACCTTGCGAACCTCCTAAGAGGGTTATCAACAGTGAATGAAGTGTACACAAGGCAAATCATGCCACATTTACACCGGAAAAGCACCTTGTTTGAACACACACAATCAAGGCATGCCCTAATTGGGGTGTTCGACACAGATGAGGATGAAGCCATGGCAGATTTTGGCAAAGTTAGGATTTTTCGGAGACACAAGGAAGAAGAAACAAGGAAGCCCTAATTGAAGAAGAAGAAGAAGAAGAAGAAGAAGAAGAAGAAGAAGAAGAAGAAGAAGAAGAAGAAGAAGAACTGGAGGGGAGCTCATTAATGGCGGAGAAGAGGAAGAGGAAGAAGAAGAGGAAAAGAAGATGAAGAATTAGGGGGAAAAGGGAGTAAATATAGCCAGTAAAAAAATAAAGGGGGGAGGGGTAATTAATTTTGGTTGGTAAAAATATTAATAAGGTAGGTTTTATGTTTAATGAAGATTAGTGAAGAAGTGACTGACTACTGCAGGTAAACATTAGGTAAAGTGACATTTTTAACACAATTAACTAAGATTAGTGGCATTCTGATGACATGAAAATTTCGGGTGACAAATTTGCAATTTTTCAAAAATTTAGTGGCATTTCTATCGAAGCACTCTAACCATGGAGCTTATAATTAATTGGCAAATTTGATCGAGAGACAATTTGTATCTGTTATCGAGTGAATAGTTTTAACTGTGACATGCTTAATATTTCAATGGCATATTAAGGTGTAATTTCCCAACTTTAGTCTTGTTATGGGTATAAATCAACATGCTTCAAATTATTAAACGAATAGTTTGTAACAATATGACTTCTATTCATGGAGGATCAAGCAACACGTCTAATAGGGGAAAGAAGGTGGAAAAACCTTATTTATAGTGCATCTTTTAGTCGAGTAACCTGTTTCTTTTTTAGGGGTAGTTTGCCGTGTTGTTTGTATTTTGGACCCCCAAGTATAAGCTAATTTATTTTCTAAACCCTTGATTTTCAACGTTAATTTTTTGGACCCTAAAGTTTATTGGCTGAATAAAAATAAAAAAAAACTTAAAGTTTTTGGTCTGAAAAAATGTTCGTGTCCTGTTCTATTTTTCTTCCCCTGTTTGAATTTTTCTCCAGACTGACGTCAAACTTCAATACTAAGCTTAAAATTGTATTGAAGTTATAATACACATCTCTTATTCATGTTGAAGCTGCTTAAACCCCTAAATACCCCTAGTCCTTAAGCTTATTGTTAAACGTTTAACTTTATTTAGGCACTATTTGGAAAAAGTAACATTTTATATAGCAGATAGCGGTTTGTATAATGGATAACAGTTTAGATAGCGAATAGCGGTTTAACAAATGCATGGCAGATCACTGTTGAAATGAAATTTGTGTTCGGTAAATTTAGCAGTTGAATTTACTATATTAATGTGAATTGAAATAAAAAGATCTGATATTTTCCAAAGATAAAATTTTTAAAGGATATGTTTTTGTAAAAAAAATGAAACGCTACTTCAAACGCTAAATGTTAACTTTATGAGTGTTTCGCAAAATGTTCTTTGAAACGCTAAACGCTCTTCAAAATACTAGCTTACCGAATGTTAATATTGATATGCAATTAGAATTTTGACTTACTCAAAACGCTAAACACTACCCTAAATGTTAATACCAAATACAACATTAAGAAAAATAAATGTTAAATCACTTGAACCAACCTATAATGATAAATAACCCGATTTTAATTTACAAATGGACATAAGTCTCGAGCCGGTCATAACCGTTTAGCAAAAGCCACCTTGGATTTATTCAAATCGAACATCAATTCAATCTTCCTGCAATGTCACTATTTTGTAACAAGAAAAATATTTATCTGCTCATTCCATTTTATCTGTTATTAAAATGTATATGCAGTTAAAATTTGTAAATTTTAACCACTAATTATTCAATATATATAATAATACAAAGTATAGTAGAAAAATACTGTCAATTATTGACATTTTTGAATACATATTTTCAAAAATTGAAGATTAAAACCATAAAACATAAAAAGTCACAGATATTAAAGAATGGAGAAATAATATTTGAAAATATGTTGAATACATCAGATCGACCTTACAAATGTTTGTAAGACTTATCTATGTTCAGCAATCGTCATGTTCAATAATAATATTTGGAATAATATGTAGTGTTTTAACAAAATCAAAACATTAATTGGTCTATTCTAAACATTTAGTGAAAAAGTTTGCACAACTTATTTTAAATTAGTTTTTTGCCCGTTCTTCCAAACGGCTGTCAATTTAGATTAACGAATGTACAAATAACATAAAGACATAATTGATGAACGTATTTATAGTGAAAATTAGTCAGTTGATAAAAGATTCGTCGTATGGTAAATAAATTAAAAAATGTACTCATTAGTGAAAACCCAATAATCAAAATATTCAAGGATTATTGGATGATAATACACTTAACTTTAGTAGTATTGGATAATAATACACTGAACTTTTTTCTTGGACTCTAATACATTGAACTTTGAGGGTATTGGACAATAACGCACTCAGACCAATTCAGATGGTGGTTGACGTGGTGACTGTCCTACTTTGAGGTGTCGTTTTCCTATTTTTTTCAGAAAAAACTTTTGTCGTGTAAGAAAGTACACATGAGCAGGATGACTAATATAGTTTTTTGGAAAAAAAATAGAAAAACGATACATCAAAGTAGGACAGCCACCGTGTCAACCACCAGCTGAATTGGTCTTAGTGCATTATTGTCCAATACCCTCAAAGTTCAGTGTATTAGAGTCCAAGAAAAAAGTTCAGTGCATTATTGTCCAATACCCCTAAAGTTCAGTGTGTTATCATCAAATAAACCAATGTTTAAATGTAAAGAACTTAGCATTGTCAAGATTACAATGTTATAACTAGCATTGTATATGTCGTGCGATGTACGGAAAAATTTTCAGTATTTGTATGTAATTTATTTTTCGAAATAATTCACAATTATCAATTCAAATAATAATATAAATTAATAAAAATTTATACAACATTTGTACTATCATTATTTATGCATTTCTTTGTACAAATTATCTTCAAAATTAATTTAGATAATATATTAGTGGAATGATACTAAAATCCATTCTGGAGCGTTTCGTCACGTGGAGGGATAATGATTAGCTTGAGTTGATGAATGGAATCAACAATCAACAAGAATTTTGGACACCCAAAGGAATGGAAATAACCTTGTGCAAGGTAAACCACAACCCAAGGCCTAACATCCCACCGTGATTATCATAAAGGAAAATCCACCAAATAATCACTATAGGAATGGCTTGAATCACCACCAAATTAATTGGATAAAGATAACAAGGTTTGAGAGGAAACTATGAAAAAAAAAACCCTAAAATGCATAAGCATAAACATCAATGTCTGAATAATCTAGAAAAACAGCCGAAAAAATGTGCAAAAAGGGGGCATTTATACTAATGAGGGTGGGAAATCAAAACACATCGTTTTAAGCCGAGAAATCACGCGTAGGAAACTAAAGGTTGCGGGCGCTACATTCTGGTCGCGGGCGCGACGTACCATCAGAAACAGTTGTTGTTGCGTGGGCAGTGGGAGGTAGTAGGCGCGACCTGTTCGATCGCGGGCGCGATGGATGGTAGGGGACGGACGCTGACAGCGCTTGGCTTCGGCGTGCAAGATGGAGTCCTCTAGAATGGACGTTGGCAGCAGCTGTCGATGATGCCCAGCCACGCCTTGCTTTTCCAAACGCCGTCATGGGCGCTATCCTGGGGTAGCGACCATTACGCCTCGTGCCCAGGTGGTAGCGGGCGCTACGGGCCTGCTAGCAAGGTTGTCTTATTCGACTCCTCTTCACCTCTTGTAATATCATCCTGGGGCCATTTCCGAACCTCGATGTCATGCAGCTCCTCGACTCGGGACGCCTGGTACGGTCTAGAGGCCTCCGCGACCGGTGGAACAAAATCTGAGCCTCCTCGTTCCCTGACAATTGATGACTCGTCGTAGCCTTGCTAGCTTCATACTCACCACCCCACCCTTGGAGATGGTGTAATGGTTCTGGAAAGTAAGCGGTCGAGCGAGTTTAGCGCGGGAATGTCGGGTCGGGAGTTCATCCATCCTGTCAATGTCCTCAAGCCCAGCTAAGGTAGCTCGGACCCGAACCCGACTTGGTCATACTCCCCCTCTTGAATAAGAGTTGCCCTCAACTCTTGGGAGTTAAAACCGAGGAACTCTTCTTCAATTGGCTCCAAAAAACTTTGAACATCCCGAACGCCACGAGCAATCACACTAAACATCCAACAAGCTTTGAACCCCAAAATGTACCCATCATTCAAATGAAAGAAGGAGGATAGAGGCTTATTTTGTGGAGGTAAGGGATTAAGGGAAGGAATAGGAAAATTTTGTGGTGGTCGAGAACTCTCAATCTCACTAGCGTCGCTACAAGGTCAAGACAAAGCAAGAGGTAGCTCGTCCGCACCAAGCGCACACTCAACCCGTGTTTTGCTCATCATAAGAAGGTTCCTCAGGAAGAAATGGGAAGTAGTTTGATCTTCTCGCCTTTATGGGTGAAAGTATAAGTGTTTTCCAACCCATTCTGCACATTTTGCTTGTCGTATTTGCCATGGATGCCCCAATAAAATGTGTCTAGCACTCATAGGAATAACATCGTAAAGAAGGGTATCATCATAGCTAGTACCAAAAGAAAAGTTCACTAAGACTTGCTTAGTTACCTTGATGTCGTTGTGATCAATGACTGTTCGGTCTCGTTCCAGGCCGAATTTTATCTCTTTTATAGGGTGTTTGTGTTTATTTTAGCCCTTGTATATATATTAGATATAATGATTTTGTGTTTTGTAGGAAAATAAGTAGTTAGAAGAAGTTTGGGCTTAATTCAGGGTTTTTAGGGAATCCCGAGCGATTTCCCGAGTCAACCCGAGCCGAGGCCCGAGACCAAACCGACCCGGAAATCCTATCCTATTTTCTGACACAAAACAGGGCAATCTGGCCAGAACAAGGGTCGCGCCCGCAACCTGGTGCTGAGAGACGGAGAATGACGACGGCAGAGGCGGGAATCGCCCGCGCCCATTGGCAACTCGCTCAAGTCGCGCACCTGTCGCGCCCGCTACTCCGGTTGAATGTTGACGGATGGGCTGCGGACAGAATCAGGACTCGACCGCGCCCGTTGGCGACACGGGCGCGGTCGAGTCCTTCTTCTGTCCGCAGCACATCCGTCAACATTCAGCCGGGGTAGCGGGCGCTACCCTGTAGGTCGCGGGCACGACAGGCGCGCGACTCGGGCGAGTCACCAATGGGCGCGGGCGAGTCCCGCATCTGCCGTCGTCATTCTCCGTCTCTCAGCACCAGGTTGCGAGCGCAACCCCTGTTCTGGCTAGATTGCCCTGTTTTGTGCCAGAAAATAGGATTGGATTTTCGGGTCGGTTTCCCTAAAAATCGCTCGGGAAATCGCTCGGGATTCCCTAAAAATCTGCAATTAAGCCCAAACTTCTTCTAACTCCTTATTTTCCTACAAAACATAAAATCATTATATCTAATATATATAAAAGGGCTAAAATAAACACAAACACCCTATAAAAGAGATAAAATTCAGCTCGAAACGAGACCGAACAACACTCCAACACAAGGGTTTGCTCGCCCCGAGCAAACTAAAAACAAAGATAAAAACAGAGATAAAGAAACTAAAACCCTAACTCACATTCGCAGGAATCGCAGATGTATTTAGCACATGCATCAAGCCCTTTAAACCCCCCGGTAGCCCGGGTGGATGAGGTGGGTCTCATGAGGGTTTATAGGAACTATATCCACAAAAGCCAAAGAAAAGGAGAGAGGGAAAGTGAAAAACAAAACAAGTTTGCAAAGAAAAAAAAAAGAAAGCTGCTCGTTTCATGAATTAAATTATCGTAATCAAGAAAACGATATTAATCCTCCAAAAGGAACCGTTATGAGCATCTCCAATACACCTAACTCAAACAACTTCCAATCTTAAAGGTTTTCGACCCTCAACACCTCATGTAAAGCTTAATCCCATGTGCGTATGTGCATAGTGGGTTCTAACTAATTCCGATTGACCCCAAAAACTCACACCCGACCTCATTTAGAAACGAACAAAATTTACAAAGAGTTTCCCTCCCCCGCATTTGGTCGCCCTTGGCTTGGTGAGGGTCGCAGGTGATGCAAGGATAGGCCCCTCACTTTATTAGCACTTAACTTTCTTTCTTTTTGGGTTGGGTTTCCCAACATTTTAATTCAGTTTATTAGCTCGGGCTAGTTTTGCGGGAATTGCAACGGCCCATAATGCGGGGTTTACCCTCCCAACACAGGCCTTTCTGTTCACCTGTTCATCGCAAGCGATATAGAAGGAGGCTTAAGGGGTATCAGAACCGTACCGCTAATACCGGGCCCATTTAGGTGGACTAGCTTTATGTTGGTTAATGTCGTTCGATCGACACGAACCAATTAATTCATTTATTTAACTTTGCTTTCTTTTTCTTTCTTTTGCTTTTGCTCTTTTTTTTCTTTCTTTTTCATCCTTTTTAGAAAACAAGCTCAAATGTGAGTTCCCAAAGTCTCCCAGTTTCAACCAGAACGTGAAAAGAATCAGGGACCTCGCTAGACACTCAATGAAGGGAATCTAATTAGGTAAGTCATGACAATCACCCAAGGTAGGGTCGAAAATGCTCAAACCGGTTTCTTTTAAAGAAGATTAAGAACGGCTTCCCAATTTTGGCAACAAAATCCAAGAAATGAAAAAACTAAACAAAACGAAACACGAAATTTTTAAGGTTTTTCACTCCCTTTTTTCTCCTTTTTCACACAAACATTTTCAAACTTTTAGACACAACTAAGAAAAACAAAAACAAAAGACTCAAAAACTAAGTGGTCTACCCATGACAAATGGAAAATAACACCCCCCACTCCAACACAAGACATCACAATGTCTCCATTATGAGAAGGGTGTCACAAGTAAAGTAGAAAACCTAAAAACACACAACAAACACATAACAAACAAAAGCGATGGCGACCCGAGCCCACACGGCTCCAACAACAAGATAATCCCAACAATTACACTCAAGGGGTTCGCCATCAAAAAAGAAAATCAAGCATGCATCATGGATCAAGATATATACATTCAAAGAAGGGTGGAAAGATGTTACCTCAAAATCTTCAATAAAAGCAACTCGATCCACGATCCAAAGAACATCACATAATAGGTTAGAGATAAACAAGAAAATCATACTATGTGTGAATGGTTCACATGCAAGATCAAAAAGAAAAACAAACTATACAAGAGTCTAAGAACTAAAGAATTAAGAACTAAAATATTTACAAAACAACTCTCACTTTTTTTTTCTTTTTTTTCTTGAACTCAAAACTCGGAATGCATACTACCCTCCCACTCCAACACAAAGAGGTTGTCGTGTCCTCTAATGGAAACACAAGTAGGTAAGCAAACACCCCAAAATAAAAGAAAAAGACACAACAAAAAGAAAATAAAAGAAGAAAAGAAGGACTACACACTAACTGTACAAGAAACGTGAGGAAGGATATTACCTAGAAGGCTTCTTATCAATAAGCTCACTCCTTCTCACCTCACGATATCGGGCACCAAGTCAGAACCATTCAACGCCCGGAGTAACAAATCATGCATCCTCTCATGCGTCTCAGAATGGTGAAGGTAAGAGCACACCCGCAATGGCACATAAACAAACATTAGTGCCGGGTTTTTTTGCATTTTGGACCCTGAGTTTTAGGGGTATTTACATTTTGAACCCTTGGTTTTCAACTTTAATTTTTTAGACCCTAAAGTTTGTAGAACGAAAAAAAGGACCATAAAGTTTGTGATGTTGAAAGAAAGCCCGTTTCCCGTTTTTATTTTTCTTTCCATATTTAAATTTCACTCCCGATTAGCGTCAAACTTCAAAGCTAAGGTCAAAACTAATATTAAAGTTATAATGAATCTCTCTTATTCATGTTGGAGTTACTTAAATCCTGTACTCAGGGGTCTAAGTAGCCCTGACATGAATAAGAGAGATGTATTATAACTTCAATATCAGTTTTAACCATAATCTTGATGTTTGACATCAAACGGGAGACAAATTCAAACATGGGAGGAAAACAAAGAATGAGACAGGGGCTTTTTTTTAAACTCACGAACTTTAGGGTTCTTTTTTCTTCATTCAACAAATTTTAGGGTCCAAATAATTAAAGTTGAAAACCAAGGATTCATAATATAAATACCCCTAAAGTTCGGGGTCCAAAATACAAAAAACCCCATTAGTGCCCTTAACAATTTATCAAATGCCTTAGAAAAGTCATGGAAATGATGAAATGCATGAATACACAAGACTTTCCTAGGCATAGCGAAAGAAGACATGAAAAATGGATCCTCCCATTGACTCGTAAATGGAGATTGGGTATACAAATCAACAGGAGGGAACAATACAACACAATCTTGAACTTGCTCATGCAAATGTTTGGATGCCAACAATGATTCAAACTCAATATCCATAAAATTTTCATCAAACACAAATTCCAAATCACAACTTTCATCCAAATGATTATCATAATCATCAATAGGTGATAAGGAAAACAAAGCGTTAGACCACATCATAACACTCCCAACATCACAAACTAGCACATCTTCATCTTCACCAATATCAGACTCACTTGAAGAACTATCAACATCAAAAGACAAAGGTGCATCATTCAAAACAACATCAAAAGTGAAAGTGGAAGGCTCCGGGTCATAACTCATAGTGAATGACTCACTAAGCATGTCATCATGAAAAGCATCATTGTCAACAACCAAGTTCAAACAATCATGATCAATCCCCAAAGAATCAAGCTCATCATCACAAGAATGCACATCAATGGACTCACATACAAGGGTAGCTAATGCCTGACTAATGCAATGATCCTCAATGAAAGTGAACAAATCGATATCAAGCACACATTCAATCACAACAGATTCAATTTCACTCTCAACAAGATCATGCTCAATTACATCACAAGCAACATGGCATTCACTAAACTCAACTTTTTCTTCACACAAAGCCATGGACAATAGTTCCTCATCAAGCATGTAGTCATCAAGTTCTTCATCATCACACACAGAATCATCTTGTTCCTCATGCTCACTAGGTGGGGCTAGAGCTAAGGAATCACTAATCCTCCTTTCAAAACTATGTCCATTACAGTAGTCATCATCATAATCATAATCATATACAGAAGAATCATTATACATTTCAAGACTCAAAGACGATGAATGACCTATTTCAACATTCGAATCAACCATTTGTGAAGGAAAAGTTTCTACCCCAGTTTTAAACATGTGTTCAGCCTCTTGCATGCATTTCTTCATCCTATCTTGTAAACCAACTATTTCAGCACACATTTTATGGGTTTTTTGCATTTTGGACCCCGAATTTTAGGGGTATTTACATTCTAAACCCTTGGTTTTCAACTTTAACATTTTGGACCCTAAAATTTGTAGGTTGAATAACCAAAGGACCGTAAAGTTTGTGGACTGAAGAAAAAGGCCCCTGTCTCATTTTTTATTTTCCTCCCATGTTTGAATTTATCTCCCGATTGATGTCAAACTTTAGGACTATGGTTAAAACTAATATTGAAGTTATAACACACCTCTCTTATTCGTGTCGAGGCTACTTAGACCCCTGAGTACATGGTTTTAAGTAACTCTAACATGAATAAAAGTGGTTTATTATAACTTTAATATCGGTTTTAACCTTAGTCTTGAAGCTTGACGCCAATCGGGAGAGAAATTCAAACATGGAAAGAAAAAGAAAAACGGGAAACGAGCTTTTTTTTTCACCTCACAAACTTTAGGGTCCTTTTTTTCAGTCTGCAAACTTTAGGGTCCAAAAAATTAAAGTTGAAAACTAAGGTTCAAAATGTAAATACCCCTAAAATTCGGGGTCTAAAATGCAAAAAACCCCACATTTTATCTAGTCTAATGTCCATACAAGATTCGGAAGCATGAGACGGAGAGTCACAATGCACACACAATTGATGTGACTCAACAACATCACATAGAGAAAGATCATAAGAGTTTTTCGCATAACGTTTCTCATAGTGCAATTGAGCAATAAGAGCACACGGATTACCAAAACAAGAATCCGATGAATAAAAAGTCTCTCCAAATTGGCGAGTATCCGTATACAACCAATCGAATAATTCCAAAGCCCAATACTCATTTTCATCATTGAAATCAAAGTAATTCAGAAGAGAATGGGTCTCGAAGTTCAATCCCTCATTAATAACAACTAACACTTCCCAATTACAATAAATATAAGCAAGATAATCATTTAATCTATCACGATAATCACAAAATAATTCTTGCTCATTTTGAGGGAAGCTAAAACTTGCCATCTTTTTTTTTTCTCTTTTTTTTCGATATTCATTTTTTTTTTTGGCTACATTTTTCTAGCATAATTGAGAAAGCAATAAACTATGTACACACAAACCAATAGCCTAATCTACCAAATAACGCCATCCCCGACAACAGCGCCATTGTTCGATTGTAATTTTTGTGGTTTTTAGGTAAGGATTGTCGGTCCACAAGGATGGGTGTTTAGGCTTGACAAGGGAATCGGTTTGTGTAAAGGGATTTTCTCAATGCGGAAAGCGATAAATTATGTAAAGGAAAGCAATTAAATCTAACTTAGGCATGAATTCAAAGAAAGCATTAAGAGCATGAAATCAAATAAAGCAATTAAAGCAAGGAATGAAAAACTAGAATGAACAATGAGATTGGGGCAAGAATTTATACCTTTGATGAACAAACTTCAATAAACCTTCAATCTACACTTGAATTTCCCCCAAACAAACAAGAAATTGTGGATTAGATTACCAAGGATCCCCCAAATTCTCACTAGTAAGTAGAATTGGTAACCCTTGACCCTCCTCCCCACTAAAAAGTGGATTTGATGTGGCTAACCTTAGAAAGCTTTTTAAATCAACATCAATGGACAATAGAGAGAGAGAGAGAGAGAGAGAGAGAGAGAGAGAGAGAGAGAGAAAGCTTGTTAAACTTCAATAAGAAAGCTTGAAAGAAGAGTTTAATAATAATTGCAAGAAAACTTGAAGAAAGCTTGAAGAACAATGAAGAAAACTTGAATAACAATTAAAGAAAGCAATTAAAGAAAGCAACTAAATCTGATCTAATCCTAATTCTACTCCTAGACAACCTAGGGTAATTCATAAAAGTGTTGAATACAAGTGGGTATTTATAGAAGAAGGAAAAACGAAAAAAAAAACCTAAACTAAGTTCCGCAGCAGGCGCGCAACATTTTCACAGCTTCGACATTGACTCGGGCGACTCGAAAATCGGCGCAGGCATGTCGACCTACTGCCCTGCTTCCTCCGTCAGTCCTCCGTAGTATTCGCGGGCGCGAAGGCATCGGTCGCGAGCACGACAGGCGCACGACTCGGGCGAGACCCCAACGGGCGCGATCGAGTCCTGCTTCTGTCCGCAACCCATCCGTCAACATTCAGCCAGGGTAGCGGGCGCGACAGGCGCGTGACTCAGGCGAGTCGCCAATGGGCGCGGGCGAGTCCCGCCTCAGCCGTCGTCATTCTCCGTCTCTCAACACCAGGTCGCGGGCGCGACCATTTTTGTAACGGGCGCGACCCCTGTTCTGGCCAGATTGCCCTGTTTTGCACCAGAAAATAGAATTGGATTTCCGGGTCGGTTTCGTCTCGGGTCTCGACTCGGGTTGACTCGGGAAATCGCTCGGGATTCCCTAAAAACCCTCAATTAAGCCCAAACTTCTTCTAACTTCTTATTTTCCTACAAAACACAAATCATTATATCTAATATATGTACAAGGGCTAAAATAAACACAAACACCCTATAAAAGAGATAAAATTCGGCTCGGAACGAGACCGAACATTGAGCCAATGGAGTAAGTAAGGTCGAGGGTGCGGTAATATAGGCAAGCCAAGCTTCTCGACCATATGAGTGGATGCGACGTTTGCACAACTGCCTCCATCAATGATAAGGCTGCATACTTTTCCACTCACAAAACACTACGTTTGGAACAACATTCCCCTTTGGGCCTTGTCAAGAGGAGTTTCATGGGCATGCGAAGCTCTCCTCAATACGAAGACAGCTTCATGATGGGGTGGTACGGGAGCAACATCCTCTTCGTCACTCACTTCTTCCTCATTGACAACCACTTCGGCCTCCTCATGTGCCTTTTGAAGCTTATCATCAATGTCATGGACCTCTTGAAGGGTTAAAGTTCGTCGATTCGGGCAATCCGCTTGAAAATGGCCATAACCATGACATCTAAAGCACTTCCTTCCCTCCGTCTGTCAAGGAAGTTCCGTTGAAGACGTCGTAGCAAGTCCTTTTCCTTTGTCAGTTCTAGGTGTTGGTGTAGACTTGGGTGTCTCACTGGACTTCGGAGTGTTTGAATCGAGAGGGGGCCGGCTAGAAGGTGAGTAGGCGGGCCAAGACAAAGGTTTGGTGTCGGACCTTTCTTTCCTTTGCCGCTCAGTTGGGAGAGCCAAACTGGACAAATCATCTATTGAATGGTATGGTTGAATCTCAATCTTCTTGGCAACCGCGGGATGTAAACTATTCAAGAATCGCATCATCGTTTGTTCCTCGGGCTCTTGGAGGTCGCTTTTGATGAGGAGTTGCTCGAACTCCTGAATATAATCACTCACGGACCCTTTGCCTTGAGTGAGAAAGGGCATAGAGCTTCTTTAAGACATCCTGCTTGTATGTGTAAGGCAACAACTGGCGATTCATCAATTGTTTCAACCGTACCGACGAAGCAATTTTCGTACGACCTTCCCAAGCTCGTTGCGCCTTGACATTCTCAAACCAAAGTGAAGCGGCTTTGTTGAGTTTCAGGCTTGCGATCTTATACGCCTTCTCATTGTTGTATTCCTTAGTTTCAAAGATCCTATCATGAGTTACACCCATTCGAGGTAATTGTTGGGATCACTTGAACCGTTGAACTCGGGGATGTCGATTTTGACGTCTTGGAAGTCGTCATGAGGAGGCCTATCATGCACTTCCCGATGAGGTCGGCGTCGAGGGAAGCCTCTAGCATCGTCACTCGACTCAAAATTAGGAGGAGGACGGATAGGGCTTTGTGCAGGCCTCCGACGTTCAATTCGGGGTTGACTTTGGAGGTTCAAAGCAATGTTGTTCACTGGGGCCACAAGGTCCTGAAGAGTCCGCTCGATGGTGGAGAACCAATTGTTAAAGGTGGGGGTGAGTCCGTTCTCGAGAGCTCGAATGTGACGACTACCCCGGTGGCTTGGTTCCTCTCGATTGGAGCTAACTTCTTCATCCATATCGAGGGAAGAGTGAAGGACTATATGTGTTTGGGATGTTTTTGTGGAGTTTGGGGGTTTCCTTGTAGTTGGTGAGTGTTTGGCTAAGGGTTCTTTGTATTTTTCTCACATTGACATTTCATCGAGCATCTTCCGTGCACTATTTTCCAACTTCTCCTCAAAGCTCCAAAATGCTTCAAAATCACCAAGTACAATAGCAATAAAAAATTTTCCAACACGCTTTGATAGCACAGGGGATGGGGAACACCAATAGTTCATACAACTCACAAAATCCAACACTAGAAAACTATACTAGCAAGAACAATGGACAAAACTCAAGCTAAATGAAACCAAAACTCTGATACTAACTGGAGCAGTTCGTCGCGTGGAGGGATGATGATTATCTTGAGTTGATGAATGGAATCAACAATCAACAAGAATCTTGGACATCCAAAGGAATGGATATGACCTTGTGGCAAGGTAAACCACAACCCAAGGCCTAACACCCCACCATCATTATTATAAAGGAAAATCCACCAAATAATCACTAAAGGAATGACTTGAATCACCACCAAATTAATTGGATAAAGATTGGTTTGAGAGAAAACTAGGGAAAACCCTAAAATGCATAAGCATTAACATCAATGTCTGAATAATCTAGAAAAACTGCCGAAAAAACTTGCAAAAAGGGGATATTTATACTAATGGGGGGATAAAAATACAGCGTTTTAAGCCGAGAAATCACGCGCAGGAAACTGGAGGTCGTGGGCGTTACAGACTGGTCGTGGGCACCACAGATGATAAGTCATTTCTATATAGAGTCTTTAGGTCTCAAAACACATTTATTTCAAGCTTTTTATATCCGAAATCTCGTATTTTTATGTCTACTTCTATGATTTATACAGTTGATCACGAGATTGGTGTATTTTGCAGGAATCAATGGAATTATATCAAAAAGCATGAAAAGTTGAAGGAAAATGGAAAAAATCAAGGAAAATAAAAAAAGAGTTGAAGAAGAAGATAAGAAAGAAGAGAAAACAACCCAAACGTGCCACGGCCCAACCTAGCTGAGACGGAGCAACAAGGCGCAGCCAGCTTTCTCAAAACGCAGCTAGCGCCTTGTCCAGAGACTTTGATAACCGAGGAAGAACAAAATGGTACCGGTGCTTTTTGGCCAGCGCCCAGACACGGAGGAATCTTACTTTTGAACTAAACGCAGCCAGCGTTTTGTGCCCTAATCCGGTACTATAAAAGGGATTCAAGTCCGCCGTTTTGGAGAAGAGAGTTTTTAGAGTCGAATTTTATTCAGTTTTAGCGTAGCTTTTAGACTAGTTTTTAGAGAGCTTTTTAGGGTAGATTTTAGATACTTTCTTTACTTACAGTTAATTTACAAACATTGTTATTAGATTAGATTGTTACTTGTGATCGAAGAACACGAAAGAGATCGATTCGGGTGACACGAAGAGATCGATTCCGCCAATTCGAACACGGTTATTTCTATTTCACTTTCATGTTTTCTTGTTATTGTTTAGATTTTGCGATGTTTACTTCCAGTAATATGAGTAGCTAATTTCCATTGTTTGGGGGATAAACTCGATGTCTTTTGATTGAATTAGAATACAGTCTCGGTGTTAGGTTATCCTTTTATTCGTTTAATCTGTGTGTATTGTATGTCATGGTGATTTGGCAATAGACCGACAATTTGAGTCTTTTACTTGGAATTAGATTCTCGACAACAGAACGACAATTTGATTCTTGAATTGGAAGACGTAGATTGAATAGGTTTAGAAAATAGTTAGACATAATGATTCTTGCCTAGGGTCAAATTATAATCAGTTCTTTATCTTTGATTGGATTAAATAGTTAGAAATAATGTTTAGTTTAATCACTGTAACTCACTTTTGATCGAAAGATCGAAGTGATAAGGCCTAGAAAGAATATAGACCCCGAATTATCTTGTTACCTGCACCGGGATTATTGATAATTTGATTGATTGACTAGAGTGGACTCCCTTGAACGCTTTTAATTAATTGGTTAAACCCTAAAAATTCATGCTTTCTTAGTTTAGTTTTAGAAAACCTTACCACAACCCTTGGATCGACCTAGCATTCTTTGTAGCGAACTAGTTTAGTGTGTGGTTGAACGCAAATCCCTTAGAGAGAACGATATTTTATTACTACACAGATCCGTACACTTGCGGTACACAGACACCTATACGTTTTAGGTCTGTCAAGTTTTTGGCGCCGTTGCCGGGGATTTGTTCCCCAAACCGCCATTGAATTAACGCGCTCTGGATGACTAGGTTTTTAATGCTTTTCTTTAAACCCTAAAATCAAATGAAATTAGAAAATTTTAAAATCTAAACAAATATGGTAATGCTTTGTTTTTCTCAAGATGAACGTGAATTATTTTGGCGATTTTTTGAGAGACTAATTGTTGCTCCTGTTCCAGATCATATCACGTTAGGAGAAACTGAAATTCTTGATATTGTTTATGAAGGAGTGAATGAAGAAACACATGATCTTCTGAATTGCTTGGGTTTTCGTGATAAACCCTTTGATGAAGCTATGAAATTACTTAAATTGCTTGTAGATGAAACCTATAAATTTGAAATTTACTGACTTGATGGACTTGTTGCAGGCCAATGACTCTAGTTCTAATTTTGATGATCCTTCTAGTCCTAGTTTAACTAAAAACACTACTGATGGTGTTTCTGATTTGCAAGACACTTCCTTACCATTTTCTCAGTCGACGGGGTCTGAGGTGAGTGAGACTTATGGGGTAGATACTAGGTATAAGGACGATTTTCATCATGATTCAGTTGATATTATTAATAAGGAATCTAGCGAGAAAGTTGATAGTGAATCAAATTTTTCGAACAAGGATCCTGAAAATATTGTACTCCCTGACCCCAGTGATTTATTTCATGCTTCTACTCCTTTTTCACCACCTTTAGTTTCACAGGAAACCCCTGAGGAACCCATGCCTGAACAAAAGACCTTTGACATTCAAATTAATTTAGGGTATGAGGTTAATTCTTGTGATGAAAATAACAATATCAGTTATGAGTCGTCCTTTGGTAAATTTAGAGGTTATGACCCCTTCCTTGATCCATATTGGACACACCTAGAGGACATTATTCCTAGAAAATTATTGTGGACCTCATATTTTGATTCTTTTGATTTTTCTAGTGAATTTGATTTATTATTGAGAGCATTACTAGCGTTTTATCTTATAAGATTCCAGTGGCTCTCTTATTTAGTAGCTTGCATACCACACGAAGGAGAGTTTGACAAGCTACTAAGGGCATTGACGGCATCCAGAACAAAGACCCGGAACCAATCTTTTTAGGGGTCCATAACGTCGAGCTAACGACGTTAAACAAAGCACCCCAGGGAGGTACATCAATATCTAATATCTGTCCCTCCCCACCTTTTTATTTTTATTACTTTCAATTTTTATTCCGTAGTAATTTTTATTTTAGTTGTTTACTTTTTTTTTTCTTTAGTGTGTAGTGGAAAAAGAAGAAAATTCAAGAGAATTTTTGGCTATTATTAAAATTATTATGTCTAACCTAATAAGTTTTATGTTGGTAGACGTTTGTAGGGAATTTTGGTATGTTAAATTGTAGGGAAAATAAGAAGGAGAAAAAGAAAAGGGAGAAAACAAACAAAAATTGGCCAAGAAAATCGAATTTCCACCATCAGGTAGCAAAACGCTGGCAACACCTCGTCCAGAAGGTCCAGATAAGGAGATTTGCAAAACGCTGGCAGCACTTTGTTGTTTGCCCAGGTTATTTCGCCCGCCTTTTGCTTTAGTCGCCCCCCTCCTCCCCCCCCCCCCCCTCACTTTTCAATTTGAAAACTCAACTTCTTCCCTTTGCCCTAAACCCTCGACCCCGACGCGCCCAGCTCCCCTCAACCACCACCCTCCTCCCCGTCGACCTCGCCGTCGACGAACACTACCACCACCACCTTTCTTCTCCTCACTTCTTCACCTACACTCTTGCACTCTCACCCTTTGAACTTTCAAGTTCCATTCCTCTTCTCTCTTCAAACTCAAGGTAATTAATTTCTCGATTCTCTCTCTTGTTCTTTGAATTATATACTTTGATTGTGGTATAACTTCGATTAATTTCTTGAGTTTCTTGAGTAATTTGTTGAGTTTATACCAATTACCATGACCTAGATTCGAATTTCTCGTTTGGGTTTGATTCTTGGATTGAATTCTTGATTAGGGTATGATTTGAGTGTATTGATTTTGATCCTATTGTTCCAAAGTTGAGTGAATTATAATGTTGGGTGTATTGTGGGAGTAATATGATGAAAACTTGAGAAATTTAGGTTTAAGTTTGGAAGGTGAATGTGTTGTGGTGCTATGCTTTGTTTTTAGCGTGGTTTTAGGTTAGATTTATCTTAATTTCGATTCCTAGTATCAAATAAGCATGGGAGAGTGTTAGTATTGAGTATATACATTGTGATCATGCTTATTTGATGTCTAGTGTCTTCTCTTGGTGATTGTACTGATTTGTGAATGTTTTTAGATGGTAAGGACCAAAAATCCAAGCTTCTCCGGACCACCGGGCGATGATAATGGAGCAGAAGGGAGCCGGAAGCGCAAAGCTACGGCGGCCGAGAAAGGAAAACAAAAGGCCACGGCTCCCAGGGACTCGAGGAGCTCGAACCCCTTCAACTTCGAAGGGGAGACCAAGAAGAGGTACGATTCCCTTTCCCAAAGAGCCATCATCCCCACCAAATACATGTGTGAATCATTCTTGCGTAATTGTGGCATGTTGGATGATGTTTTGTGGATGTTAGGACGTTGTCATATGAAAAACATTGCTAGATTAGGCGAGCCAACCTTTAGGGGGATCACCTTTGAATTCTTGTCTACCCTAGTAGTTAACCTCCAAGGGAGGGATGGGTATATCCGTTTTCAGCTTCTGGGGGTAGAAGGGACAATGACTGTGTCCGAATTTTCCCGTCCCTTTGGGTTACCCGAATGTATATGTCGAGATTCGTCCCTCATACCTATAGAGTGGGATGGAAAGGGTTTCTTTTACAGAATTTCTGGTTTTGACAATTGGGACCCTAGCAACGCTCCTGCGACTTTAATTAGGAACCCCGTGATGAGGTATGTTCACCGCATCCTCTCTTGCGGTATCTTCGGGAGACCCGGTAGCTCAAACAAAGTTATCCGGGCTAATTGTTACATGTTGTACTCCATGCTTGATGCCGACACACGTGCCCACCCCGCAGCTATGCTTGCTCATCACCTTTCGAGTGTCGCTACCTCGTCCAACAAGGGAATTTCCATAGGGGGTTACATCATACACTTAGCACGCCAATACGGCTTTAGACCGCCCAGGAACCCCACTGACCTTGTCCCGAGTAGCATACGTTTGGATGGGGACCAGTGTAATTCTTTTGGTTTGTGCAAGTTTGACAAAGATTCGTGTTGTCTTTGGGTTTATCCCAACAACTCTAGGCTTCCCTCTCTTCACCCCCACATATCACCTCAAGTTGCTGAAAACTTGCTTTGGATGCCACCTTTTCCTGAGTTTGACCCCGAGCCTGAGCCTGAAATCCACACTGACCCTCAACACGAGCAACCCCAGTTAGACTATGAGGCGCGCTTTCGCGACCTTAAGACCTCCATTGACCGGACCGAGCTTCGTATGAATGAGTTGCGGGAGAGTTTTGCTGAGTTTAGGATTCAGGCTGACTTGCGCTTCGACCGTCTCGACGAGTCAATCTTCAACCTCACCGGTCTTATACAGGTCATGTTTGATCAACCCTTGCCACCACCACCACCAGGACCGAGCCATACCGACCCTTCCCCATCGACCGAGGATCCTTGATCCTTTACCTACACTTACCCTTCACCGTTGTCTTCTGCATTGAGGACAATGCAACGTTTAAGCATGGGGGAGGGGGTTGAATATTTCACTGTTGTGAATATTTCTTCTTGTTTCTCTATTTTTCGTTTATTTTTCTTTATTTTCGTCTTTCTTTTTCTTGTTTCATGCTTATTTTTCAGTTTTTAGTGTGATTTTCTTATTTGTGCGTGTTTCTTTTATTTGCTTATTCTTAGTTTAGTATGCTTTCCAGTTTTTAGCTTGTTTGTTTTCTTTCATTTGAGTTTCTAGTGTGTTTTTCTTTTGTTTTTCTTTCAAGCTTTCTTAAGTTTTTCTTCTAAATTTTTCTTTTAAAATTGCATCTACCTAGATTGCATTAGTTAGAAGCATATAGATTTTTCTTTTATTTCTTTTCTTAGTTTGTTTCTTTTTCTTCCTTTTGCATCTACTTCTTCAAAAATCCAAAAAAAATCAGAAAAATTAGAAAAAGACCAAAAAAATTAGAAAAGACTACAAAAACAAAAAAAATATATAGGATAGACTAGGATTAAAATCGAAAACACCTTTAGTGATGATTTGTAAACCTTTCTTACTTTCAATTTCGCTTGCTTCGCTTAGAAAAGTCTGGATGAGACCTCAAAAGTTTTTGAAAACTTTTTCCTTCAAATCTTCTGATTTTGAGCCAAGTTACGAAAGTTGTGTCTTATTGCTTTGACTATCTTAGAATGTATAAATATGCCTGCCGCAAATCTTTGGGCTAAGTTTAGTTGATTGAGCCCCATCCCGTGAGTCCACATTGCCTAAATTTTGAATTGATCACTTTTATCAATTCCATGATTCCCTGAGTGACTCGCCCTTTAGTTGCATCTCTAGAACTTGCTTTGCATCTTGCTTAAGACTACATACTTGCATTGCACGCTGTGACAAAGTGATTAAGGCATTCGTGTCATTTTGTTAAACTACATAGCCAAATAGCCTACCTTACATTATATTTACCGTTCTTTTTGCCCCGCCTAGCCTTTGTTTATCCTTATTTCATGATTGAACCCTGACAATACAAGCCTTGGCCTTTGATATTTCGTATCCCTTTGCCTTGCTTGGTTGAATGAGAGTTTGTCGTTTTTTTGGAAGGAACAGTTGGCTTGGTGTGTTTTTTAACAAAATATGAAGTTTAGGAGAGATTGTGCTTATTGTTTCAAGTCGGGAGAAACTGAAAGTGCCACCTTTTGAATAATTAGTGTTTGGTTATGTTGTTCATATATTATATCGAGGTGGAAGTTATAATTCCATGGTTTTCTTCTCCCCGATCACCCACCAAAAAAAAAAGGAAGAAAAAAAAAAGAAGTATAAAATAAATAAAAAAAAAAGAAAAAAAGAGTTCCAAAAAGAAAAGGGTGATTAGGGAGATTCAACTTGAAGTTCTGAAAGCTTTGACCCGGTCGTATTCAGTTGAGATTTTGATATTCTTGAGGGTGAAAGGTGAAATTCCTTGCATACATTAAGCAAGAAGGAGAGTTGAGGGTGTTTCATTCATTGAAAATCAATCCAAGCATGGCTCTTAAGCTCCTCATATCCAAATTTTACCACTCATTTCCCTTAACTTAAGCCTCGTTACAACCCGGAAAAGTCCTTTTGATTGTCACTTGTGCATTGCATACCAGTAGTGGAGAGCGAGGTTCTTACCAAGCTTATGGCAGTTTGTTTTTATTGGTCTGAGTGTGAGAAAAACCCACATACATATTCAAATTTGAGCGATTGAGTGTTTTTATTCTTTCCTATATGAGGTTTGCTCTTTTTGACTAACTTACGTCTATAACTAACCGCGCATATTTGCATTGTTCTTGAGACTGTTGGCGGATTTGTGCTTCTGAAGGGCTTGTTCTCTCCTCGTTGGTTTCGAAAATTTCTTCCTTTCTCTTTTGAACTGAGTTTTGATCTTGTCCAAATTAATCTTTGTGCTTGCTTGTTGAATTAAAGTGTTCGAATGGTTAGCTTGACGGGGGTGTTAAGATTTTGTTCTTTTAACCCTATCGAAAACTCTTCCTATCTCTCTTTCTTCTTAGGTACTCTTTTTCCTGTTTGAGCCCTAATCCTCCTGTTTTCAATTTTGACTTGCTTGGGGACAAGCAAGAGCTAAGCATGGGGGGATTTGATAACTCATTTCTATATAGATTTTTTAGGGCTCAAACACATTTGTTTCATGCTTTTTATATCCGAAATCTCGTATTTTGATGACAATTTCTATGATTGGTGTGTTTTGCAGGAATCAAAGGAATTATACCAAAAAGCATGAAAAGTTGAAGGAAAACTAAAATAAGTCAAGGAAAATAAAAAAAGAGTTGAAGAAGAAGATAAGAAAGAAGAGAAATCGGCCCAAACGTGCCACGGCCCAACCCAGCTGAGACGGAGCTACAAGGCGCGGCCAGCGTTCTCAAAACGCAGTCAGTGCCTTGTCCAGAGACTTTGATAATCGAGGAAGAACAAAACGCTACCGGTGCTTTATGGGCGTTGCCAGCGCCCAAACACGGAGGAATCGTACTTTAGAACTAAACACAGCCAGCGTTTTGTGCCCTAATCTGGTGCTATAAAAGGGATTTAAGTCCACCGTTTTGGAGAGGAGAGTTTTTAGAGTCGAATTTTATTCAGTTTTAGCGTAGCTTTTAGATTAGTTTTTAGAGAGCTTTTTACGGTACATTTTAGATACTTTCTTTACAGTTAAGTCACAAACATTGTTATTAGATTAGATTGTTGCTTGTGATCGAAGAACACGAAAGAGATCGATTCGGGTGACACGAAGAGATCGATTCCACCAATTCGAACACGATTATTTCTATTTTACTTTCATGTTTTCTTGTTATTGTTTAGATTTTGCGATGTTTACTTCCAATAATATGAGTAGCTAATTTCCATTGTTTGGGGATAAACTCGATGTCTTTTGATTGAATTTGAATACAGTCTCGGTGTTATGTTATCCTTTTATTCGTTTAATCTGTGTGTATTGTATGTCATGGTAAGTTGGCAACAGAACGACAGTTTGAGTCTTTTACTTGGAATTATATTCTCGACAATAGAACGACAGTTTGAATCTTGAATTGGAAGACGTAGATTGAATAGGTTTAGAAAATATTTAGACATAATGATTCTTGCCTAGGGTCAAATTATAATCAATTCTTTATCTTTGATTGGATTAAATAGTTAGAAATAATGTTTAGTTTAATCATTGTAACTCACTTCGGATCGAAAGATCGAAGTGATAAGGCCTAGAAAGATTATAGACCCCGAATTATCTTGTTACTTGCACCGGGATTGTTGATAATTTGATTGATTGACTAGAGAATCCCCTGAACGCTTTTAATTAATTGGTTAAAACCTAAAAATTCCTGCTTTCTTAGTTTAGTTTTAGAAAACCTTACCACAACCCTTGGATCGACCTAGCATTCTTTGTAGCGAACTAGTTCAGTGCGTGGTTGAACGCAAATCTTTGAGATAGAACGATATTTTATTACTACACAGACCTGTACACTTGCAGTACACAGACACCTATACGTTTTAGGTCTGTCAACGGAGCATCGGACATAGCAGTCGTTGCCTAGGCAGTGGTAGGTAGTAGGCGCGACAAATGGTTGGGGGCGGACGCTGACAACGCTTTTCCGGGCGCTGGCAGCGGTTGGCTTTGGTGTGCAAAATGGAGTTCTTTAGAATGGACGCTGGCAGCGTTTTTCCAAACGCTTGCAGCGGCTATCCATGATGCCCAGCCTCGCCTTGCTTTTCCAAACATCGTCGCGGGCGCTATCCTGCGGTAGCGGTCATTACGCCTCGTGCCCATGTGGTAGCGGACGCTACCTAGGTAGTAGCGGGCACTACGGGCTTGCTGCCGAGGTTGTCTTGTTCGACTCCTCTTCACCTCTTGTAATATCATCTCGAGGCCACTTACCAACCTCGATGTCATGCAGCTCCTCGACTCAGGACGACCCGGTACGGTCCCGAGGCCTCCTGGGCCGGTTGAACAAAACCCAAGCCTCTTTGTTTCCCGACAATTGATGACTCGTCGTAGCCTTGCTAGCTTAATACTCACCACCCCACCCTTGGAGAAGGTGTAATGGTTCTTGAAAGTGAGTGGTCGAGCGGGTTTAGCGCGGGAACGCCGAGTCGAGAGTTCATCCATCCTGTCAATGTCCTCAAGCCCAGCCAAGGTAGCTCGGACCCAAACCCGACTCGGTCAACATTCTATTTTCAATCTTGTCTTAATTACCTATAATAAAGAACAATAGTAAAAAAAAAATTATTAGTGAATTTGAATAAATGCAAAAATACTGTAATTTGCTTCTGGTCTGTATACATTTTAAATATAATGTTGTTGGAAGCTTGCATGTTTTCATTAAAACTTTTCAAAAAATAATTAAAATTAAAAATGTTGGAGAAAATACCACGCATTAGTATTTAGTAATAAATCATTAATAATCACATTAATAAACAATTGTTAGTTCTAAAAATTAAGCATATATCAACAATGACCACATAAATCAAAACAAAGTTGCATGCATTACTTTGTTTTTCACAACAAAGAGACATTTGTTTACAATTTTTTTTTCACAATGTTAATTAAAATTTTGTTTTCTTTTCAAATGAAAATATAGAACAATAATATAGACTTTTTTTATAGGAGTTCTACCCTTTAGTATCTCTTAGTTTTACTTTAAATTATATTTTATATTGTGATTCATATATTATAGTAATATATGTAGTAAATTTGGTGGAAGAAAGAGTAACTTACCTGTTTTTTTTTAAAAAAAAATAATAAGCTAATGAACAATATTTTATTTATGTGTTAATATATTATTAATATTTTTGTATTTATGAGTTTGTATAATTAACTTAGTTAAAAAATCAAGAATTTTAAGTTCATTTTTTTTAATGAACTTACGATTTATATGTTTGGTGGTGATCTTATTTGTAATTCATTCACTTTTTTTTGAATAAGAAATAATATTTACTTTTTGTCAATGATCATAATTATCTCAATTTTTTATCTTATACATTGAGACAAATTTTGATACTTTGTATTTTTACATTCATCTTAATTCCATATGATGCCTAAAATCACTTATGTAATTTTTAAGTTACATTTCCTATCGCAATGTTAATAAAGTTTTATTTTCTTTTTACAATCATCAAAGCAAACATAGAACAATAATATAGGTTTTTTTATGAGAGTTATGCACTATATTATCTCTTATATTTTACTTTAATCTAATTTTTTAATATAGAGATTCATATATTATAATAGTAATTTGGTGGAAGAAATACTAAGTAATGAATGTTTTTTTTAATTTATTTTTTATGTATAAAAAGCTATAGTGAATATTATTTTTGTGTATTATTATTTGTAACCTATATGTAGGATTTTATTTATTTTCATTGACATTTATCACATGAAAGATGTGCTAGCTAAGTGACTACCATCCTCAGCTAATCATTATAATTAATATGATTTCAACCAAGGTTCAAATCTTGGTGGAAGTAAAGCACTTTTTTTTTGTTAAAAACATTTATTCGTAGGTTTGGAGTTAAGTTTGGGAAAACTAAACCTCTCAAATTCTTTCTTTGTTGGAAGAAAAATCTTTTTTAGAGGAATAAAAACTAACTAATGAATATTTTTTATAAAAAGCTAATGAATATTATTTTAATTATGTATTAATATTTGTAACCTACATGCATGAGTTTGTTATTTTTAACTTTGACATTTATATTACTAAAGAAGGGGTAGGTAAGTGGTAAACTTTTTAAATTTTCACACTTTCAACCAAGGTTCAAATTTTGGTGTAAGCAAAATATTTTCTAAAACATTTATTCATAGATCCGGAGTTTGGTTCGAGAAAACCAAACCTCTCAAATTCATTCACTTAGGTTTGGGTTAATGCCAAGAATTAATGTATGTAAAATGATAAAAAAAAAAAAAGAAAGAGAGAGTAGAAGATAAATTACCTAGTGTCAATAATCATGGGTGACTTTGGTGTAAAGAAAAATAGTAGAAACGAGGTTTATTCACAGGAGAAAATGGTTGGAGGAACTAGTGTGAACCTAGGTTTGGTACGTTTTCAGAGAAAATGGATCCAGTGCGGGTCGGGTAAAAACCTACCATTTAGACCCACATGATTGTAACACCCGCAGGTTATTAATCACAAGATTAAGCTAAGGGCTCACCTAACCTAATGATTAACACAGCAGAAAATGTACCTGAGGACATTATCGCCCCCCACATAAGTGAACAAGGCTACACTTCAACCCAACACCAATAACCATAACATAACTTTACTTAAACACATCACAACTCGACATTATACATACTTAAACTTAATTACTCTTCAACACAGACTCCTAAAACCATCAAAGTACATAACCAACACCAAAACGAATCTCCTTCATATGACAATATTAGACTCCCAATCACCTTGGTCAAGCTATGCAGGCCTAAATGTGGTTCGTCCTTCAGCGATTTGTCTTTACCTTTGACTGGATTCCCTAAGTGAAAATAGAGGAAAACGAAGAGTGAGATATACTCAGTACATATATTCCTAACATAAGAGTTAACGTGAAACATTTACCTTGGCTATAGCGTGGTTCCAACATTTAAAGACATGTAAGAAAGGATGCTTCAACAAAATAAACACAACTTACAAAGGGTGAACAAATTTAACCAACTTGGTGATCCTAACTCCTGAGCTTAATGAAGACGTAACTTTAAAAGAACACAAGTCAAAACTTAAGTTAAACTATAAAATCGGAACTTTAAAGCTAAGCAATCAAGCTTGGAAAGAAAAATATAAATCAACCATACGGCTTTACTTTGAACGTAAATAACTTAGACACTTGCTTTATTTAAATCTTGTCGCTACAAATTTATCTTAAGGCCCCTACTTGCGATCATCGGTTAAGCCTCCGTATGCGCATACCCGGACCGATTGGGAGATCCGGATGGTGGATATAATCCTTTACTGGCTTTAGATTTTCTTTTCCATGGGGTATGCTCATGGCACGGGTTATCCTGGTGTGTACTAAGACACAGTCATCTTGGGGTGCACTAAGGAACGGTTAACATGGTGTGCACTCAGGCACAGGTTCTCTGGGGTGCCCTAAGGCACGATTAACATGGCGGGACCTTTATTTACAAGGAAAACTTGAAAACTACATTTGATTAAAATCTTGTAGTAACTAGTTTCTGATGTGATTACCCTAACTGACGTTAGTCATAACCTATCCTTGATTAACTTGTACTTATCAAAGACCTTACTCATGAAAATCCTTGAAATTAAAAGTATTTACTTCACGTAAAGTTGATTGACAAGGAGGATGTAGCATAAAAACTTAAGAAAGAACCATTAATAAAATAACCCCTTCTTAAAATCGATGAGACTTATTTACACTAGGATATAAAACATAAGATTTGCATGACAAACATGAACTTTTTAATAAATATAATGTACATGACATAAAAATAAGTAAATAAATCATAAGATTAAGCTTTTAAAAAAGGAAACAGGTAATTTACATACTTGGATAATGCAACTTACACAGCTAACTCGCAGGGACTTGAATAGCTGAGCGCAACGACTTCTTGATGGTATTTAAGAAAGAATAGGAGTCATGAATTAGAACCTCACTTGAAGGGTTATAAGGAGGATAATTTAATAAAAATTCTAAGATTATTTGGTATTTACACTTGCAACTAAGGGTTACTTAAAAGGCCATAACTTCTCTTACAATTAAAGTCTCGTTAAGCATAAGGACTTTCAAGAAAGCTAAGCTCAAGAACTACAACTTCCTAGTTGAACATGAAGGCCAAAACTATGGTTAAGGAGGCCAAAAGCTACCTTTTAGCAAGCTACCCAGAAAATACCATTGCCGACATCACTTATTCGGAGAGTCTTAACTCAAGTTATACTCATCGGGTTGGGGTGTGTAAGCTATCTACGGAAAGCTGGATGAACAATCTAAAACTTTCATGTTGATCATCACTTGATTTGGACATAGAAAAGGGTCGGAATTTGGTCATGAACTCAAGGCAGTTACCTAAGTTTTCTGGGTAAGTTCAGATTACTATCCCCCAACTTAATGACTCATAACGTTCACTCCCGGTATCGTATGACTACAAACTTTACCTTTCTGAAAAGCTCAATAAATCCTCCACAACTTTTATGTTGAACACTTAATCCAAAAAAATTTCTAACCCCACAAAAAATATGTATTTCCATACTGCCTTCAAAATCCGTATGTAAATGCACCCCTTCACGGTTTTGGGCATAACTTTTAATATATAAATTGAAATTTCGTAATTCAAAAACTGGGGGCTAGCTAACATCTTAGGATACGTAAACAAACCATAATTTAGGTCAAAATCACGTTTTGTACATATTGAAATTTTCAGATTGCTCCCAGACATGGAAAACACTCTTGTTTGGCTTGCATGTACTTTGACAGTAATTATTCTTCACTAATCTTTCACCCCACACTTCTTATGCATAATAACTAAATTTCCAGCTCTAAACACCAACAGAAACTTTCATCCTTGTACATCTATCAAACATGCAAAGCAAAATCCGCACATATCTTAATATCCCAAGTAACTTTCTTCATGGATTTTTCATAAAATCTTGCAATACACCCAATTTTGCTAATCTAAACCTAATTCACATACGTGCACCCATACTTATCTCTAATTCCCTCTACCATAGAGAATCAAACAACCGAAAACCTCATGCATGTACATATTGGACTACAACAATTACTTATTCATGCATAAAAAAAGTGCAACACTCTAGCATAACTTAACAAATTTCCACTTGATTCTTTTGTAAACTCAACAATCTCCACTTGGATACCTTGAAACTCTTAATTATCTTCTGAAAGGTCATGAGAAACAAGAAAAAGTTCAGATTATAACCATGATTCCTACTTGAAAGAGAGAAAGGGAAAGATGAATTTAAATTATCACTCAAGAAGGAGGAAGGGAGAGAAGGGCAATGGTGCGGTGGTGCTGCAACGGCAGCCGGCGGCAATCGGTGGCGGCCGGGAGAGGCAGAACAGAGAGGAAGAGGAAGGGGCACAAGGGGGGGGGGGATGAGAGGCTGAGAGAAAGAAAAATGAGAGGGAGAGTGAGTGAGATTTTGAAATGATAAAAATGAGTTAACATTCCCTAATATGCTTATAATCCCAATCATACTTGGCCCAAAAGAAATACTCTTCCCTTATTTTGCTAAATAAGGTCCAAGGAAATAAAATTCATCAACTTAAGAATCCTTCCCTTATTCTTATACTAGTCCTTGTACCCGTGCTTTGCACGGGACAAAAATAAATCAAACATATATTGAAAATATTTTTTTAAAACTATATCTTAAATAATAGGAGAGGGAATATTAGAACAAAATAACTGTATAACTAATAATCATTAAAAATATGAGCAATAGTGCCTAAAATAAATATAAAAAAGAAAGTAATGATGGAAAAAAAGAAGGCTACTTTTGTACATTTTTTTTGAAGAGAAATATTGGATGTTTTTACACACAAATAAAAAGTTCACAATTTACAATATAGACAAATGCAAAAAAAAAGGGAACTTACTTTTAAAAAATTAAAGAATAAGGATGGATATCTTGGTCAACTTATTTCTATCATAAAATACAATTATGCCGGTTACTTATGATGTAAAGTATAAAACTTAAATTTCTTTTCAAGTGCTAAGATTTTTTTTTTTTTGTGCAATAAGTTTTTTTGTGATAAAGAAGTTGCATGTATGTTTTATAAAATTTGGCAATGACTTTCTCAATAAGTACAATGCTTTTTCATATAAATTTACTTTTTTGGTACAAAACTATTACTATTAGATGTAATTATAATTATCACTAACTAATCTACATTGCCAATGAATCTTGGTAAATAATATATAAATGCTAAACACTATAGTAAACCATTTTTTTTGGAATTTCCAAATATACACATAGACTACTTATTTTACCTTGCCCACGAAAAAACAAAAAAGAGAGCCAAATTTTATGAGTCCAACAAAAACTCATGATCTAGCAATCACCACTTCACTATTGGCTATTCAATCACTCATTTAGTTTTAGAAAATTCTTAAATTACAGTAAGTATATTATAAGGAGGACCTAACCTAAATAAAAAATAAATTAAATTAAACTTGTATGCTATTGTCAAAATTTTGAAAATGCATGTCGTTAAACAATATAATGAAAAACACATATAATGGCAGCAACAAAAACATTAATTGGTAAAAAAGTGGGAGAAAACTGCAATACCACTAATAATAAGAAGATGACAAAGAGTATATGATCAAATTACTTGAACAAAAAAATTCATGGGATTCATTTTATTGGTAAACATATTTGGTAATAACTTAATTATAACAATGCCTCTTCAATTACAATACGATGGAGAAAGTAAAATAATATTTCAAAGTAATTTGGTTAAGATATAAAGAGAAAAATATTTATGGGAATGCAAAATACACTTACTGGAATAGTGAAATATTCTGCGACCACTATCATCAATGACATCAAGAATTTTTAAACATATCATTCCATCAACCCAATGCTTTCAAAAATCCAATTACCATCTTGAATTAATATACAAAAAAAAAAAATGTTGATCAACAATATATCTCTTGCATAGCAATATGATAAACTTTATATGTGGTAAACTCAACTATTACTAATCCTACATAATTTCTCTATTTTTTTGAGGTAACACAACATCTCTAACTCATACTTCCTAAATTTAACATCAAGGGTTAACTTTATATAGAATGACAACCGTTACTATAAAAAAAAAGACAAAAGTTATTTCATTTAGAAAATAATAATAGAATATAAGTAATAAATTTTAATTTAGCAAAATCTAATTATTATCTTCAGTAGGTTACAACTTACAATATTTTTAATTATTGCTAACTTGCTAATTATACTACTAACGTTTTTACCATTTATTAATTGTGTACGTTATTCTTGGGGGCCTAACATTGGTATAGGCTTAATGTTTTCCATCTTTTACAACTTTATACATATCAATAAAATAATTCAAAATTCAACATATGAAAGAATTTATAAAATATAATAAAATAAATAAGTTTTAAATAGCATTTGACTTATCTCTTTATTTTCTTTCATGCGGAGAAACAATTGAGAAAAATAAAGAGAATTGTTTTTGATCTAATGATTGTATAAATAATAATTTTAAGTACAAAAATAATATATTCACATTATATGGCATAATCTTTTTGTACATGATTTTTTTTATTTTCAATTTTGTAAGAAAAAAAATTATATTCCAGTCATATAACATTATAAGAGGCATGTTTTCAGATTGGAATATGTAAAATAAATAAAAAAAATTGTAGTCTTTTATATGCAAGCTTGTATGCAATGTAGGGGTTTTTCAAACAAATTATTACACTAATATAATTTTTAACTATTTTAAAACATACATATACATATTACAAATACTTTGTAACTACCATAGATATTTATTACAAATAATAATAGCCTCATTGATACAAATTTTGATTCGCATGCATATATACATACAAAAAATAAATAAATTTAAAAATCGATGCACGCGTGCGAATCAAAACTTGTTTTGCTTAAAAATAAAAATCCTCAATAATAATTCGACTTTGGCTCATGATGGATATTGGCGAGTCAGTGCAGTTAAAGTTATCTTCCTTTCAGTTGTTTCTAAAAATAAGTTAAATAAGTTCAAGATAAATTTTCAAAAACAACTCTTTCAAATGAATTCAAATAAGATCAAACCGCTAAATTCAAGTTGGTTCAATATAATAAGTTTAGATAAGTTTACCTTGTAATATAAGCTCAGTCAAAATCCGTTGGATTGAACATATTCACAATAAAGTTATAGTGAGAGTGTGAGACGGAAGAAATATTATTCAGTATTGTTCATTTACTCTCAATATGAACAATTATGCATTATAAATATGATCTTCCTCATGATAGTTTTTTTTAATTTTACTTTGATATGATTTTTATTTCTATGTGGCAAATATTATCGAATACCTTAACAGCAAATATTTCTTAGGATTTACTGATTTTTATTTCTATGAACAATTATGCATTATAAATATGATCTTCCTCATGATAGTTTACCTTGTACGTTTCTATTATTTATTTGTCACATAGGATTTACTGATTGTTAAATAAGTGCAATTATGCAACTTAGAATAAAGTTATGATAAAGCAAATATTTCTTAGTTAAGTAAGAATCTTGTCTTATAAGACAACATAATAAAATAAAGGAACGAAAAGATTATCTGTAATACTCCAACTCTGATATGTAATGACAATCTTTAAATGAAATTGAATCTAATCTAAAGAAACACAGACGATTAAAGTTAATATTATACTTTGCACAAAACATCAAAAAATAAAATATTGTAAGATAACAACATAGGAACCTAAAAGAAATTAAATAACAATAATAATATAATGTAAATTAGGGTAAATAGAAACCGAAAAAAAATAAAATGAAGTAAATGACGGTTCCAATGTGATAGAGGAAAATAGAAAACATATATAAAAAAAAATACTAACTTAAAATATGGTGGTCTATTGGTATAAAAATTGGAGGATTTTCCTTTGCATTAAGAGGTTCAAATCTTGATTGTAACAATTTCTTTAATAATTATTTTGGTGCAAATAAAAAACATTGTAATTACTATTCTATCCTTATAATTTATCAATGGCAAAGGGTAAAATGGGAAAGTGAAATTTGCGCACCACAAGCTCCTTTGGCTTTATATATTACATAGATAAATTAAAAATCAATAATAGTATTTCTAACAATATCAAAATTAATGCACACACATGTTATATTATTTTTTAAAAAATAAACATAATCATCAATTATATATTTCCTAAAATGCCCTCATTGAAATTCACATAGTTCGATCATCGCCTTTTGTACCCAGAAATATATATATATATATATATATTTATATATATATATATATATATATATACACATATATATATAGGGATATTGGATTCTAATAATCCCTACTGTCATAAATTGTATGGCAATAATCTCTACTATCATTTTGGATTCTGGTGGTCCAAAAAAAAATTGTATTGTAGTGGGACAAAATCGAGTGTATACGCTAAATATCATAGATTTTGTGTTGCATTTGATTCAAAACTTTGTATAACACTTTACCACGATTTTTAATGAATTTACAGCATTTCTCCCAGTTTTTTTCAAATTTTTTTCAATTTTTTATGATTTTTTCAATTTTATTCCTTTTAAAAAATCATAATAATTGCTCGGAATCTCAAAAAAATAATTTAAAAAATGTTTTAGTAACTACACTTCGTTACCTATCTAGGGGTAGGAACCAAAAAAACAAAAACAATATGGGGTAGGCATGGAAAAAATAAAAAGAATGTGGTGATGGATTTGGTACCACTATAATACAATTTTATTTTTTTTTGGACTACCAGAATCCAAAATGATAGTAGGAATTATTGTCATACAATTTTTAATAGTAGGGATTATTAGAATCCAATATCCCTATATATATATATATATATATATATATATATATATATATATATATATATATATATATATATATATATATATATATATATATATATGATACTCCTAAACTTACATTTATCCACCATGTTAACTATAATAAAGGAATTTATCGAGAACCTACGAAACCTTAAATAGATAAAACCTCACTCAGGTTTTCTCTCCCATAATCTTTACTTGATTGAGAAAATAAAATAAAAAAGAGGAACCTGGAAAAGAAAGCTTGAATATCCATAATACTGAGTTTAAAAAGGAAATAATAGGAAGGAGGATTTGACATGAATATCATTCTATTCTATGCATCTTGATAGTTGTTGCACTGTTCAAGTCCTGCAAAACACAAACCAGTTAGAAAGGGAATGGAATACGCGTTTTTAAACAGAGATTAATTTAGTTTTAATCGTGATTAATTATGCTAATCGATAAGTGTTAGAAGGTAGTTTTCTCGGGGTTATTACAATGATGGTCTTTCCAGGTTCAGTTTTTGGGCTTTGTTCACCTTGGCCATGTGCTAGCCTCGCGAGTAGTTTAAAATTTTTGGAAGAAGAGCATGTTGGTCTGAATGCAATGACATTTCAGGCAACCCAACTTCAAACGACCATAATTTTCTCATACAATCTCCAATTAATTCGTTTCAGGTGTTTTTGGAAAGCTTATAATAAGTACTTTTAGTTTCTAAAATGAAGAAAGCAACGGAGACCGGCAGGAAAAACCGGCAATTTAAAGAAAGGTTTGGGTACATGAGAATGAAAGCAAATGGGTTTTTTTTTTTGAAATATTTGAATGAACAAAAGGCCAGAAACGGAAATAGGTTAATCTCAAAGGTTTTTTTGGTGGAGTGATTTTATTTGGGTTTATTGTGGGTTTTTTCATCACTTGTGCATTTCAAGAATTCATGACATTTAATCCTACATTAAAATTAAAATAAACAAATTACATAATAACAAAATTGAACTAATTGACAAAATTTAACACCATAATATGTCTCCACTTCGATTGTGTTTGAGTAGGGCGCTGATCAAAGTAGTTTCAAAACACTGAAGATATGTCCCAAACGTAAAGTGTTGAGGCTGGATGACGTCTGAAAGCGAAATGCCTACCCTATAAAATAAAAATGAGACCTAAAAGGTCTTTGGTCCAATACCCAACACCTCATTCAGGCATGCATGGACATTGGCTCAAGGGGCCTCGATCCTGACGTCGATAGGGGTGGCAAAAAATTGGGTCGGGGTCTTATCGGGTTTGGTCAATCCGGTATTCGGTCAAAAACCTCAAACCCTAACCCTGTTCGAATTTTAATTTGGACACATTTGTCAAACCCGAACCCGAACCTGGTTGACCAAACGTGTCCGATTGACCGAATTTCATAATTGTCCTTTTTACTCTTTTTAGTAATATATCTTGTGATTCACTGATTCTTGCCCAATTTCGGGTTTGGTCAACCCAGACCCGATTGACAGAATTTGACCGAATTTGATTTTCTTCAAAAATTCGGTCAACCCGAACCCGACCCATATTTTATTCAGTCAATTACCAAATGACCAAATTTTCATATTTGGTCAAATCGCTATGTCCAATACCCGATTTTTCCGGGTTGGTGAAATTCGGACTATCGGGTCGGTCAATTTTTGCCGGCCCTAGACGTCGAACTCTCAGGGAAAGGGTCAAGGTCTCAACTTGGTGTCGTGCAAACGAGCTTGACGCCTGATATACTTTAAAATTAAGAATAAAATTGTAGCATCTCATTCGGAAATTTTAATTAATAAAAAATCAATTTAAAACCCCCAAAGATTAAAACACCCATTTGAACTCGTCAAATATCGTACAGAACACTTAATACTTTGGGGTGCAATTTTTAAATTAGACCATAAAGGAAATTCGATTATACAATATTTCTCTCAATTAAGTTAAATAATTTTTTAAATTATCATGAGAATGTACTATTGTACTAACATAATTTGAACAAGTTGATATGTATTTTGCAATAACTTTATCTTTTGAGGAACCAAGGAGAAAAGATCGCACTCTCAACACGACAACCCAACCCAAATCGCCCAAATCCAAAATACAATCAACATTATTTACCCAAATCCAAAAAACATCCAACAGTAACCGAAACCAAAGCACATCTACGCTATATTTGACCCGTTGGCCCAAATTGCAAGGTCAAATACAAGCAAAACCCAGGAATGTTCAGAGTTCAGACATGGATATGATTACACTGATACCAAATTGTAGACAGCCTCTAAAGACAACCTACAGAGCTACAACTCTACAAGAATATAACATACAAACGCGTTAAAAAGGAAGCACAATATGCTATTCCTAGACATCTCCAACTATAACCATGTATGAGTCACAGGACATCATTATCTCCTTCCAAACAAAAAAGTTGACAACATCTCATAACAGCTCATGGATTTGGTATGTCTCTTACAAATCAACAATATTCACTACAGTACAACCTAAACTTCACAAGAAATAGAGACGCAGAGACACAGGAGCCTGAGCTGAGAAAGGACAAGGAGGAAAGAACATGGTACCCATTTACATGTTAGACGGCAAAACCCAAGGAAGGGCAGTGGTTCCAAGACAGAGACTGCAACTCCTGGCTCACCTTGAAACAAACAAAAGACTGTACAGATCTAAATGTATGGCTAATTTAGCTAGTATTATCTCTTTTCTTATTCTAACAATGTCTTTTTCCAACTACCAGCCAAGAACAATGCGTTTCAGAAACCAGACGCCACTCTGACAACACTTTACCAATCAGACAAAAGCATCAAGGTACTTGTATGTATGCCTCCTGTTGTATTGGAGCAAGCTGGCATAAGTCCGGTCCCATATTCCTATGTATAAAGACTCATCATCAGGGCTCAATGACACCCCAGAAATCTCCCCAAAGAAATCTATCTCCTGCTGCCTGCTGTAATTTTCTTTTGTGCTGTAGACATGGACAAAATCAGCAGGTTCAGCTACCACCATAAACTGACCATCAGATGAGAAGCGGATGGACCGGGCAGCACCCAGGTTGCACTTGAGGACCGCCACTGGCTTAGACAGGTTTCGAACGTCCCACACTCGGCAAGTCTTATCTTGATTGCCTGTGGCAAAGACGTGCCCATCTGGATGCCACGCTGTAGCAAAAGAGTAGTCACGGTGACCCACCATGGTTGAGACAACCTGCGCATGACAAGAAAACCGACATCATCACTGCAACTGCTTCTGAGGAAGAATGGTTCACTAGTTAATCCCAATGGAACCATGACAAGCCTCAACCAAGGAGGACGGAACTAGTGTTGTTCAGACTAGGCCGTAGCCATGTCAGAGTGTCAAAATGATCAACGAATGTTTTGGCATCGGAATCACAGATCTTGGGATGAAAACACACGTGTTTTTTGGGATAAAATGAAAGAAACAAATGTATGAACTGTTTAACAATGGTATTCAATCTGAATGAAGAATTAAAGCAACATAGGAACCTAAGCCACAGTATGAAAGATCTCAAAGCAGACTTTTATTCCAACTCATGAAAAAGCAAATCATTGTGTAGGGTTCCTGTGTACCTTTCCACTCTGAGAATCAACTATCAAACCATCAACATGATCACCCACAACAGCAATAAGCTTCCGGTCTGGGCTAACTGATGTGTGCTGCATAGGAAAAAGAGTTAGACACAAGCAAACATTAGCAGTACCAGAATCCTCCAGGTAGTCACGAAAGTTATTGATAGAAACACTAACATTTACAGGCCACGGGAAACAAAAGTGGCTCAGGAGCTGAAACCTTTCCATCTCGTACTCTCGTACTCCACAGTCATTATTTGAAGCCATGAAATGGTATCCACCACTACAACAGCAACCATCCATATAATCAGGTGTGGCTAGAAACAGCAAATCATACTGGTGTCCTATGTTTCCAGATATAATTACCTTAAACCGTCATATATCTCGACAGCATTCGTGATAGCATTGTCATCATAGGTAGTTCGAGTACAGAAACTTACTCCATGTTTGTCCAAACGCTGCAAAATTTTCACCACTATATCACCATAAACTTGTATACAGCTACTCTGAGCAAAAACAAATTATACTCTACAAGACACCATGAATTACACAAGAGACTAGAAGCAAAACTGAACAACAGACACAAATATATTCAAAAGGATAATAACTAAGATCAGTAGTATTTGACGAACAGTAAATTATGTAAAAGAACTTTAAAATCCCTCGAAAGATATCCCACAAAAGATAACCTATCAGAAAATGCAGCTACAACATCCACACACCCTTCTGTCACTAGTTAAATAAACAAATGGAAAAAACCAGAATAAAATTGAAAAACATGTGCACTGAAATCTGAGTACAACAAATGGGCACAAAATTTTGGAGGATGCAAGTATAGAAAGCAAGAGTTAATTACATTTACCCTACCTGACATATGCGGTAATAATGTTTGCACACCCGAAATTTAGGAAATAATTTTTACCCTACCTGACATTTAGTGAAAGTGATTTTTAGTGTTAGAATCCGGTAACTTGTCATCGGAAATGGAAAAATACAATAATACCCCTATTTCACTATGTGAAATTACGATGTTGCCCTTTAATTTGTGAAGGAAAAGACTATGTTCGAGAGTAGAAGACAGACATAGGGGTTTGGGAGGGGTTAGGTTTTCATTTTCTGTATGGAAGGGGGGCCGGAGAGAGGAATCAGTGGAGTGGTTGGGTTTAAAAATACCATAACAATTAATACTAAGGGTACAAAAGTCATTTACATTTAATTGAAAGTCAAAGGCAATAATAACAAGGGTATAAAGGTCACTTCATATTTATTTTTTTACAGTTCACCGGAAAAGTCAATAAAAAATCAATTATAACATACCTGAGGGGCTTTAAATTTATGACCACTTAAATGCCAGGTAGGGTGAAAATTATTTCTCAAATGTCGGGTGTGCAAAAATTATTACCACATAAGTCAGGTAGGGTAAATGTAATTAACTCTAGAAAGCAACATACCTTGCAAACTAGTTCTCCAAGGAACCCCCCTGCAACCATAAAGTTATCCTTAACTGCAAGTGTACTAATCTGGGTCTGAGTAAATCCTTCCAACAAGCTTCCCTTGTGTTTCTAAAACATCAAGCAACCGCAAAAAAGCAACCAAGTCGCAGACATCTATCAGCGACATAATGATAAAAGAAGCTAGCTTTGAGAACAGGACCAGAGGAAATAGGGGGGAAACCCCATAACTAATTTCTAACTTGAAATATAAGAACACACAGAAAAATAATTGTGCAGGTTAACTTAGTGGGGGTTCAATTTGATACCTCAGCAGGGGCAACATGTCCTGCGAAATTAAGAACCTCTGACAAATTCCGTGTCATTGATGACCAATGCATAACCTGATAGTTGGACATGAGATAAACATCATGCTTTGACGTAGCCCAAACAAGGTTCCTCAGCTGCAAGAAAATGAATGTGATGAGTTTCATGAAGAATCCAACTCAACCAATATAGTCATAGGAAACGGGTGCCTTAGAAAGAAATTAGATTATTTCAAAAATATACACAAAAAGAAATAGAACAAGCCGCAGTGATCTCTCCAACCCCAATGTTAAATCATTTGGGCATATGTGTGAATATTGACGAGAAAATGACTAACCCTAAAGGTGTGAAGTACAGCTGCTACATGAATTCAACCTCAACGACAACCTCAAGAATTCATTCACCAGGAGGTTAGAGACCAAAAACATTAGCAGATCCAAGCCTCATAGGCAAAAACTAGTACAACCTGAATAGTACAAACATTCTTAACAATGTCTGCTTCTAGGCAGCTGAAAGGATAATTGCTTGACAATAATTTCCAGCCTTCGATTACAGCATATTAAATATCAACAGCAAAATGAACAGCACAATTGAACAAAGAAATTGGGATATGTCAATAACTTCCAAAACTAGGGCCCATCAACCTCTATATAAATTTGCCATAGGTCAAATAGTGCCGCTTGATTTTGTTTACACTCTTCAAAAACCGATTTCAACAAATAAGCAAGCACGCAAGTAAAGATAAGTATGCAATAGACAAGTTATAAATGTTACTCCCCCTCCCCCAAAAAAATAATAATAAATAAATAATTGAACTGAATAGTAAAAACAGACCTTACCAACTATAGCACTAACACTTTCAACCAAAATTGAACCCTACCAACTCTATCAGCCTCTGAAGTAATATGATCTAGGAAAAGCAAAGCCAAACTAGTGGTTATTAACGGAGCAAATACTTTGCTGTCCGTTGTCTACACATGTACTCTCATCAACATGGCTATTAGAAACATTTTACATGCAAGGAGAAACTTGTTTCAAAACATCTAATGATTAAACAAACACAAATGACCAAGAAACATAGAGTAACAGAAAAAAAAAAAAACAGCAGTTGGGAAGATTAGTTGACCTGAAAATGTAGAATCGTTGGCTTCACCTCCCTTGAATTGAAGAAAAAATCGTAATAGTTCACACCTTTCTCTGTGGGCTTGCATTCCTGATCACATCAATGATGAGTCAATGTCGAGATCCAACAAACACAATAATCTTTCAACATGTGACCATCACATAGACTTTAAGGTATGAAAGAGACCTGTACAGCTTCCCCAGAGTTTGGGACATTCTCATAGTTCCTGTACTGTTCCAGCCTAGTTAACCTATATTTTTCCCTTGTGATGTTCAATCTGTCCCAACGAATTCCCTGAATGTCTCTGCCTTGTCTAGCATTGGCAGCAGAGGTATCAGGCACCTTCGTAAGCTGCTCAAAACAGTTGAATTTTATTTTTTGTAAGCTACAAAGGGAACAAATGAGCAACTGAAACGGTGACAAAACAGATATCTGATGCTTGACCACCCTAGTATCTGCTGAGCTTCAACGCAGGCATTATAGCCAGGATAGAGTATATATACAACTAAACTAACAATAGAACAACCGGATGAAAGAGATTACAGACCGCGTCATAATCATCCATTTCAACATTGTCATCATCTCTGGCATAGTAGTCCTCTTCAACTTCATCAACAATATCATCTACCTCATGCTCCTCAGCCATGTAGTCGAATTCATCACCGTTGTGATCAGCCATGGTCTATCTGCATTGTAACATGGACTCATAAGGCTGACAAAACAGATGTTTCCAACAGAGGTTTTCCTCCACCCCCTTTCAAACCAGAATTTCCAAATATTGGCTTAACTGCTCTACCACTAGCAGAATTTAAGAAGATGTCAGTTACCCAACAAGCAGCTGAATTCAACCAAGTGGGGGACGAGTCTATAAAAACAACGTTAATCAAAACTCAAATTGGTGCAATTCCATACCAATTTCCCCACCCACATTGAATTGTGACCTCATACTTCTACCCCCATGTCTAATCCTCACGTTCACCGCTCCTAATTCAAGAAAGTCAATGCAGAAGAACAAACCAACACAGAACAGACATGTAGGATTAACAGAGAGTTCCAAATAAGCACTAATTGAACCAGTGGACAAAGCAGAAATTATGTACAAAACACGGCCAGAATCAAGTCTAATTAGCAACCAATCACAAACACCCATCTGTAGGGGAGATCGCAACTTAGAACACTCGAACCTATTCCATAATCGAGAAAATCTACACGAAACGGAAAAAATGAAAAAAGTGTTTTCAAACCCTAACCATACCCACTTCGGCAAGGTTCCCACTTTCCCAGGGCAACAGAGAAAAGCAAAAAGGGTAACCACTAACCACAGAACAAAACACAAAGAGATAAAAGAAAGACTGATAGATAAAATCGACCACAGCGAATCATATCGCGATTATTGAAAACAGAAAAAAGGGCAGAATAATCTATAGACAAATCAAGAATTCAACGAAAGAGGGGGTGGGTAGAAGAAATCACCCTGTTGGAGCAGGCGTTTTTGGATGTGTTGAGGGGTTTGTGCCCCTTTGTTATGCTGCTCTTCTTCGGCCCGTCTTCTCGTTCCTCTCGTATCCTCTCTCTTCAATAGTTGTGTGGGTATGGGGATGGTATTGATTTTGTTTGATGATGGTAGTAATCCAGAAATCTCACTACTGTAGTTAATTGAGCGAGGGGTGTTTTCTCCGGAAAAAATTAATAATTAATTGTCGGTCGAGTGAAAAATAGGAAAAAGTGAAATGGGTAAAAATGTATGAGGAATTGAGATTGCCCATGGGTGTTTGCTATCGCATCGCGCAGAACGCAACCCGCATGTGTGATGTGTCAGCGTCATCTCGTCGAACTCGTATTTACCCCTTACAGCAGTATAGTAGACTATAGATCGTATAGCCACTTCTGATCTCAACACAAAGTGAGAGGACTTTCGCAAATGGCATTAACCCATTATAATGAAAATGAGTATGGTTATTTATAATGAGAATCATGATGATAATGTGTTTGTAAATTTTCAAATTTTTTTCTTTGTTATATGGTAAATAAAAATGGGATTAGAATTGGGAATAAATTCATATTCATTGGAATAGTCTTCAAGAATTTCGTTAGAATGAGTTTGTATTAATAATATTAATTAAGTGTTAGGATAGTATTGGTATTTAAGATAACTTATGAATTATCATTACACTCTTCAGAGATAGATTAATGGGAGTTCGGAGGTTATTCGTATTTCCAATACCTCATATTTTACAAGGAAAAATTGGATTCTAATAATGCCTACTTTTTGCCAATTGGACAATAATAATCACTATTTTCACTTTGTATTCTGGTGGTCCAAAAAAAATAAAATTGGATTTGAGTGGGACGCCAACGAGTTAGGAGGCGGTGACTCGGTGGCTTTCTGACATGGCACCTTGGCCATGTGTTTGACCGCGTTGACTTTGATTTTGAGTGTCATGTGTCACAGGGTGACTTGGATTTGTACAACACTCGTGCGGCGCTAGCAAACCTTAACCCGATTTTATATTAGAAGTTTGCTAGTAAATCTTCCACAAGCTTAACTTAGACTTTAAGAAGGTAAGAAAGCTTTGAAGACAAAGAAGAGAGACAAGAGAGTGTTTGGGAGAATGCTTTGAGTATTGCTTTCAATTGTTGGATGGTTACAAATGAGACCCCAAGGGGGTATTTATACACTTCCACCTCCTCAATGGACGGTGGAGATTGATTTGATCTAACGGTTCATATTGTGACTCTAGAACTTTCTATACAAGTATCCAATAATCTATATAAGTGTAGAGTACTCTAGAATATTCTAGGACATTCATGAGTAGTCTAGAGAACTCTAGGGAATTCTAGGGAATTCTAGAATAGTCTAGAGAATTCTAGAGACCTCATGAAAGATACGGAATATTCCGGATATTTCTAGAATATTCCGAACATTCCAGATGGTTCCGGAAAATTCCGTGACATTCTCCCCCACCTAATCCGGCGACGTCCCCGTTGCCTTTAAGTCCTCGTATGCTTGGATCTGCTTCTTGAATTGCCATAACTTTTGGATAGGCTCCCAACTTGTTTCGCTATTGGGAAGTCCCTTCCACTTGACAAGTAACTCCCTGCTCGGAGGTATACCTGGTTGGCGCACCACTCGATTGGCATGAATCGTCTCCACTTGCTTATCATGTTGGACCTTGATACCTATTGGTGCCCGTTGAGATATGCCTCTACTCGGATCGTCTTGGTCTCCGTGGTAAGGTTTAAGTAAGCTTACGTGGAAGACAGGATGGTACTTGATCCTGGGAGGCAACTCTACTTTATAAGCCTGTGCTCCGACCATTTTGATTATGGGAAATGGTCCTTCGTAACTTCGAAGCAGGCCCCGATGTTGCCCTTCTAACGTCGCGTGGTTGTAGAGCTTAACAAGCATGAGGTCACCAACTTGAAATTCCCTCGAGCGTCTTTTCTTATCAGCCCATTTCTTCATCTTCTCGGAAGCCTTTTCTAAGTAAGCTCGTGCCACCCCTAGTTGGTCATTCCAATTCTTGGCAAACTGAAATGCAGGTGGACTTGGACCCTTATAGCCCGTAGCAATGGTGCTCGGTGTCAACGGTTGTTGTCCTATGACAATCTCAAATGGACTTTGGCCCACAGACTCGCTCTTTTGCAAGTTGTAGGAGAATTGGGCTACGTCAAGCAACTTTGCCCAATCCCTTTGATTGACACTCACGAAATGTCGGAGATACAACTCCAAAACTGCATTCACCCTCTCGGTTTGTCCATCACTTTGAGGATGAAAACTGGTGGAGAAGTTAAGCTCTGAACCCATGAGCTTGAACAACTCCATCCAAAAACGCCCCGTAAAGCGAGTGTCTCGATCACTCAAGATCGAGCAAGGCAAGCCCCAATACTTCACAACATGCTTGAAAAAGAGCTGGGTGGCTTGCTCAGCGGTGCATTCCTTGGGGGCAGGAATAAAGGTGGCATACTTCGAGCATCGATCCACCACCACAAGGATCCAATTATATCCTTCACTCGTGGATAGACCCACGATGAAGTCCATAGAAATGCTTTCCCACGGTCTCTCAGGAATGGGAAGTGGATGGAGGAGTCGTGCGGGTACTCCTTGCTCAATCTTGTCTTGTTGGCATATAAGACAAGTTTTTACATAGACCTCAACATCATTCTTCAACTAAGGCCAATAGTAGGAATCACCGACCAATGCAAGTGTGCGGTGCATACCTGGATGCCCAGCCCACTTGCTGTCGTGACATTCCTTTAAGACTTCCCTTCTAAGGCCACCATATGAAGGAACATAGACTCGCCTGGCCTTAGTGAGAATCAGCCCATCTTCAACCCAAAATCTCCTTGTCTTGCCATCCTTGATCAGGTTGGAGATGGTCTTCGCAAAAGAATCATGCTCCAATCCTTCCTTGATTCGATCACGTAGGTTGCTTTGAGGTTGGCTAATGTCGGCAAGCTCTCCTTTGCGACTGAGAGTATCAGCTACCAAGTTGGCACGACCCGGCTTACACTCCATTGTATAATCGAACTCCACTAAGAAGTCTTGCCATCGAGCTTGCTTGGGAGTTAGTTTCTTTTGGGTTTGGAAGTAGCTTGTTGCAACGTTGTCTGTCTTCATAACGAACTTACTCCCGAGCAAGTAATGCCTCCAAGTTTGAAGGCAATGCACAACTGCGGTCATCTCCTTCTCTTGTACCGTATACCGCCTCTCGGTGTCATTGAGCTTCCAACTCTCATAGGCAATGGGATGGCCATCTTGCATCAATACTCCACCAATGGCGAAGTCGAAAGCACCGGTGTGTAGCTCGAATGGCTTGCCAAGGTCAGGAAGTGCTAGGACGGGTTCTTCCATGACAACCTTCTTTAAAATTTCAAAGGCTTGCTGACATTCTTCGCTCCAAGCCCATCCTCTTCCCTTCTTGAGCAAGTCGGTGACAGGAGCAGCGATAGCGGAATATCCCTTGATGAACCGCCGGTAATAATTCACCAAGCCATGATCTTAGCTCAGTGACCTTGGTTGGTGGCTCCCAATCAAGGATCATTGTGATCTTGCCCGGATCCATTCGTAGCTTGCCTTTTCCCACAATATGGCCCAAGAATGGTACTTCTTCTTGGGCAAAGGAACACTTCTCCTTCTTGACGTAAAGCTCATTCTCCCGAAGTGTCTTGAACACCTGCCTCAAATGCCCGACATGATCTTCCATAGTCTTGCTATATATGACAATGTCATCGAGATAAACCACCACAAAGTGATCAAGGAATGGAGAAAGTACCTTGTTCATGAGGGTACAAAATGTGGCTGGGGCATTTGTGAGCCCAAATGGCATGACTAGAAACTCATAGGATCCATAGCGGGTCACGCATGCCATCTTCGCCTCGTCTCCTTCGGCCATGCGAACTTGGTAGTATCCACTCCTTAAATCAAGTTTGGTGAAATACCTTGCTCCTCCAAGTTGATCGAATAGATCATCAATACGGGGAATAGGGTACTTATTCTTGATGGTTACCTTGTTTAGAGCTTTATAATCGATGCATAGCCGAAGTGACCCATTGTGCTTCTTTTGGAATAGGACCGGTGCACCATAAGGAGACTTTGAAGGGCGGATGTACCCAGCTTCCAACAACTCCTTGTGTTGTCTCCTTAGTTCCTCCAACTCTAGTGGTGCCATTCGGTAGGGAGCAAACGCGGGTGGTTTAGCCCCTGACTCCAACTCGATCTCGTGATCTACTTCCCTTCTTGGGGGAAGCTTCTTGGGCAACTCTGCGAGCATGATGTCCTTGAACTCGTCAAGTACCTCTTGGATGGCCTCCGACACTTGAGCTTCTTTTTTGTTTCCCTCTTCCATCTTAAGAGTTGCTAAGTAGGTAGGCTCCTTTTTCTTCACTCCCTTAGAGAGTTGAAGGGCAGATAACATCCTTCCTTCATCAATGTCCGTCCTTACCGGGACGACACACAGTTGTTTTTCTTCCATAATGCACATAATGTTGGCGAAGGGGATGGGGAAGGCCTTCGCCTTGACAAAGAAATTAATTCCCAAGTAGAACTTCTTGTCATCTAAGGGAGCGACAATGATATAGGCCTTACCTTCCCATTGTCCGATGTGAATGGGTGTGTCCTTGGCAACTCCATAGATCGGGAGTTTTTCAACACTTACTCCTTTGACAAAACCCTTGGTTTTGGTATAGGAGAGTCCCACCTCATCGGCAAGCTCCTTGGCCATATAGACCGTATCCGCACCTGTGTCCAACAACGCTTGGAGAGGCTTACCGTTGATGTGTGTCTCTACGTACATGCGCCCATGGGATCCTTCCTCAACCTTAGCTTGGACGGCGCTAAGGAATTTTAGAGAATATATTCTCTTCTCCTTTTCCTTCGTTTCTTCTTCCCTTACGAGGGAGGCAATCTTTCCCCTCATAGGACAGTCGGCAACCCGATGTGGCCCATTGCATAAGAAGCATGAGTACCTCCTCGGAGCGTCATCCTTTTTGCCTTTACCCTTATCCTTGTCGCTGCTTTTGAAGGGTCGATCCTTCTTAGGAGACTTGTCTTGATCTCCCCCACCTTTGTCATTGTTACATAGCTTCTTACTTGGTCCCTTAGAGAACTCTCGCCTACGTTCGGGTAGGGTGTCGACAACGGCAATTGCTGAATCAATATCATTCACTCCTTGTCGCTTCAGCTCCATCTTAGCCCATGGTTGCAATCCTTCAAGGAACATAAACAACTTGTCCTTGGCACTCATGTCGGTGATCTCCAGCATGAGTTCTTGGAACTCCTTGACGTACTCCCGAATACGTCCATCCTTGTGTTGGAGGTGTCGAAGCCTAGTGGAGGCTTCGAATTCGGCATCCTCTGGATAGAATTACCGCTTAAGCTCCCTCTTAAGTTGATCCCAAGTAGTGATGGGATCGGATGTGCCGGTGGTGGCATCTTCACACTTGCGCCGCCACCATATCAAGGCAACATCTTTGAAGTAGCGGGAAGCGGTGTTTACCTTCTTCCTTTCGTCCAGTATGTCACTGGACTCAAAGTATGACTCCACATTCCAAATGAAGTCATCAATCTCTCGTGCATTCCTCGACCCCTTGTAAAAGGGAGGAGGAGGAGTGCTATCCTTCTTGGAGACGAAAATCTCCCGAGCGCCTCCACCATTAACCAACAAGGCCATGCAAGTCTTCAATTGCAACTCGAGTTCTTCCACTTTGTTGGAAAGAGACTCGATTGTTGACTTGCAATCAGCCAGCTCCTTCCTAAGGGCTTTGTTAGAATCCTTCAACTCCCTTTTGAGAGCATCATCCCCATGAATAAGCTCCGCTTTGAGAGAATCAAAGGCGTTTTGCACATCATCTTGGAACTCCTTTATCTCCTCCTCAGAAGCGAATTCCTCCGTGTCTTCGGCCTTTCCCATCAAGGCCTTGACTTCCTTCACTGGGTGGGACATAGTGTCCTCCACCTCGGCCACCCTTTCATCAAGAGTGACATGTCCCGGGTTCTCCATGCTCTCCTCATTCCCCTTGCCCTTCTTGGAGCCTTGCTCGGCCATACTCAACATGACTTCTTCCGCACACGAATTTCTCAAAACCGAGGCTCTGATACCAAATGTCACGGGGTGACTTGAATTTGTACAACACCCGTGCGGCGGTAGCAAACCTTAACCCGATTTTATATTAGAAGTTTGCTAGTAAGCCTTCCACAAGCTTAACTTAGACTTTAAAGGGGTAAGAAAGCTTTGAAGACAAAGAAGAGAGACAAGAGAGTGTTTGGGAGAATGCTTTGAGTATTGTTTTCAATTGTTGGATGGTTACAAATGAGACCCCAAGGGGGTATTTATACACTTCCACCTCCTCAATGGACGGTGGAGATTGATTTTATCTAATGGTTCATATTGTGCTTCTAGAACCTTCTATACAAGTATCCAATAATCTATATAAGTGTAGAGTACTCTAAAATATTCTAGGACATTCATGAGTAGTCTAGAGAACTCTAGGGAATTCTAGGGAATTCTAGAATAGTCTAGAGAATTCTAGAGACCTCATGAAAGATATGGAATATTTCGGATATTTCTAAAATATTCCGGGACATTCCAGATGGTTCCGAAAAATTCCGTGACACATGTCAGATATAAAACTCATGCCCTATTATTTCTCCCTTTTTCTTATTCCAACTTGGATTAAATTTTAACCCGTTTTCCCTTCTTTCTCTCTCTTCTTTTTCCCTTTCCCCTTATTTCTTCTACGGTAAAAACCAAAACACCCCCTTACCCTTTTCTTTTTCTTTCTTCTTTTTCCATTTCCCATTCTTTTCTGCAGAACATTCTCAGCATCATGAAAACAATCCCAGTTAGGGTTCCAGCGCCAAAAAAAAGAAGTTAGGGTTCCAACGGCCAAAAAAGAAGAAGAGAGAAATAAGGGAAAGGGAAAGGGAAATCGATAAAGTTCTTATTGCTAGTTACACATCGATGGACATGGGAGCAAAATGGTCAGATTCATGTCACACATAAGACTGCTAATCCATTCAATAGATGGAATATCGATGAACTTGCTGATGAAGAAGGCCTATGTTTGTTGAAAAAAGAAGTAGTTAGTAAATCTGATTATCCACTTTGACAACCAATTCGACTCCTCTTCTCTCATCTTCTTCCTACTATCTCTCTCTCACTCAAAACCAAATCAAACCCAACCAAATTGAGGTAGCTTTGTCAAATGGGTATGGCTCGGAATTTGATTTTGGTGGGAGAATCTTTGGGGTCACGATTGTTGGTACCAAATTCGGAGGCAAAACTGAGTTGGAGATAATTACCTTTTAAGGGAGAGAGAGAAAAATCAACCCAAAATGCTCATCCTCTCTCAATTCGATTGGGTGAGTACACAGAAATGGATGGAGAAAGAGGAAGAAAAAGGGTTTAAGAGAAGTTCTGTTTGAGAGAAAGAAATAGTGGTGGGTGCTCGCAATATAATTACATGACTGGCGAAAGCTTCAATTTCAATAAGTTCAATTGTACTCTTACTCATCAGTGTTCCCCCTCCACCCCTTGCAGTAATGGCAGATTGCAGATTGTGGAGTTCGGGTAACATGGGATAATTCACCTTCAATTTCGGCCGTGTGAAGCCTCTATTATGGGGGTATTTTTTTCCAATCAATTAATTTATAGAGCTATTGTTAACTTATTTAATGAATTCTGCAGAAAAGAAAGGCAATTAGGATTTCAGGGATTCTGAGAATTGGGGTTTCATAATCATGGACAGAGAGAGAGAGAGAGAGAGAGAGAGAGAGAGAGAGAGAGGGCACAGAAGAAATGAACAGGAAAGGGAAAAAGAAGAGAGAGAAAGAAAAGGAAAGGCAGGAATTATAAGGAAGGACCGAGTGTACATAGCACGGTACACTCGGTATAAATATGGGGTAAGGTATAAATATGGGGTAGGGCGCACGTGAGATTATATTCTGGTCAACTTCCTTATCGCGCAAATCCTCCGATCTTCATTGGTCAATTCTACTCCTTCTTGCGCCGCCACTTCGGCAGAATCACCAAGAAGACATGCCTGGGCTAGGTAAACAATAATGTATGATGTTGCAATAAAAATACATTGTAGTGTTTGAATAATGCATCTAAGTTGGGAAAACATGCACTAGATAAGGGAAAATTTATCACCCAATACTGCATCCAAATTGGGTAACACTACATCTAAGTTGGGAAAACATGCACTATGTAAGGGAAAATTTATCAACCAATACTGCATCCAAGTTGGGTAACACTGCATCTAAGTTGGGAAAACATGCACAAGGTAAAGGAAAATTTATCACCCAATACTGCATCACTATGTAAAGGGAAAAATTTATCACCCAATACTGCATCCAAGTTGGGTAACACTGCATCTAAGATGGGAAAACATGCACTATGTAAGGAAAAATTCCCATCATGCACTATGTAAGGGAAAATTTATCACCCAATACTGCATCCAAGTTGGGTCATACTGCATCCGAGTTAGATAATACTGTAACTAAGTTGGGAAAATTTATCACCCAATACTTATGTGCGGTGATGAAATTTTGGGCAATAGAGAGGAAGCGGAGGCAGTAGAAAAGAAGTCGATGGGTGTACAACTATTGAGTTCAGACGGGAATCGCTGTGTGGAGCAGTAGAGGGGAAGCAGAGGCTGAAGCAAAGGGTTTAGGTTAAAACTAGACAGTAGTTTGTGTTTTAGAAAATTACAAGCGCGTGTATAGCAAACGCACCGTACTCTCCGTTCTATATAGGATCGGTGTTATTTTATAATTTGCGAAGGAAAGGGGTTGAATTTAATCCAAGTTGGAATAAGAAAAAAAGGAAAAATAATATGACATTAGTTTTAAATCTGACGTGGCACTCAAAATCAAAGTCAACGCGGTCAAACACATGGCCAAGGTGTCATGTCAGAAAACCACCGAGTCACCGCCTCCTAACTCGTCGGCGTCCCACTCAAATCCAATTTTATTTTTTTTCTAGACCACCAGAATACAAAGTGAAAGTAGGGATTATTATTGTCCAATTGGCAAAAATAGGGATTATTAGAATCCAATTTTCCTTTTTTACAATTCACATAAAACAAACATCATACATATATATATATATATATATATATACTCCCTCCGTTTTTTTAATTGTTATCTTGGTAATTGTGTTAAAAACTTTGACCTCTAATATCTTAATTTGTGCAATGATTTATCATACAAAATTGATGTTGTTAGATTCGTTATAAAAAAATACTATTAGAAAAGTATAATATCTTAGATCTTGTTGAAAGTGTTATGGCTGAAATTGTTGATTAAAGACGGACCTCAAAAAGCGTGAAAGACAATTTAAAAAAAAACGGAGGGAGTATATATATATATATGTATATGTATATATATATATGTATGTATATATGTATATACATATACATACATATATATACGTAAAATATATATATATATATATATATGTATGTATATGTATATACATATATAAATATATATATATATATATATATATATATATATATACATATATATATATATAAAATATATATATATATATGTATATATATATATATATATTCTTCTACCCTGAGCAAACCGTAACAGGACTCTCAGCCATGGCAAGGTGGAGAAGGAGAACTAACAATCCAATGAATCAAGCAAAATCACGTTCGAATCATAAATCTCCCTCACCGAAAATACTCAACAAGTGGAAGGAAGGAAAACAAGGGCGTCTTCAAGTTGGGAGACCAATGTAACAGTTGAATCAATTAATGAAGAAGAAGTCGACAACGCTTTGAGGCTGCGCTGGAGGTCAAGAAATCATCATGGGCATCACTAGTCAATCCAGTAGAAGGAGATGAACTTGAATTTGTACCGACTGTATCAATCGTTGGAATTTAGTGCGCCGAGATTGAGCGTGAGGATGTTGAGCAAGAAGTGGATTTTTGGAACTTTGTTGTTATCTGTACTGTTCTTGGGGCCAACCCCCCACTAGAGGTATTTAAAGGTTTTCTCAATAGAATTTGGGCGAATAGGAGCATTGAAAGAGTGGTTCTTGAGAGGAAAAGGATATTCAATGTGAGATTCCATAAGGAGGAGGACAGTGAAGTTTTACTAAAAGTTGTATTATTCTTCTTCGATAAAAAAACCATTCTTGGTTAAAGTTTGGAATCAAGATCTTGATATGGCCATTGAATCTATTTCCATCCCAGTTTGGGTTCAATTTGCTAGCCTAGATCCCAAATTTTGGGGTGCACCAAGCTTGAGTAAAATCAGTAGCTTAGTGAGTATTCCAATAAAAATGGACAGGGCTACGAAGGAAAAATAGATGTTATGATATACAAGAGTCCTCATAGATGTTAATCTGGATAGTGATTTCCCAGAAACAGTAGATTTTGTTGATGATAAGGATATTGTTCACAAGCAAGTTGCAGTATACAAATGGAAACCGGTAAGGTGTTCACATTGTAAGATGTGACACCTGGAAGATGAATATGTAGAATTAAGAATAATGTTAGAAGGGAATGAGGGTCAAAGAAAAGCATGTTGCAAGTGCTAATGATGCAAACAAAAAGGTTGTTGGACGAGGACAAGCTGCAATGGGAAAAATTCTTCCAGTGGCAGAACTGTGGACGACAATGGCTTTATTACGCCAAGAAGAACAATTGCGAGGGACAAAAATCGCCTCAAACACAGCAGGCTGAACATCAATGTGACACAAATCCATTTTCAATGCTGAACGAAGGCATGTGTGAACAAGAGATGGGTGAGAAAGATGATCTTACATTGTGCCCCACCCCACCACATGAATAATATCATCAGTTGGAATGTCGGGGGCCTAAACTGCTCCAATAAGCAAGCATATTTGGCTTGCTATATAAAGAGCAATAAAGTTGGTCTTGCAAGTTCGCTAGAAACAAAGACCCATGAGAAGAATGTAGACGATGTCATTAAAAGGATGCTAAGAAATTGGCAATACTGCACAGTTATGTCTGCCAGAAACAAGGTGCGTATTCTGGTTGCCTGGTCACCTAGGGATTACGATGTTCAGGTCATTCAATAACATGACCAATTCCTGCACTGTCTTATTACACATTATGCATCCATGAAGAAATACTATGTTACGTTTGTGTTTGCTCATAACACTATATCTCAGAAAAAAAGTCTTTGGGAGAATCTCTCCTTTATTGCAAACAATATGGCGGATAGTTGGATGGTAGTTGGAGATTACAATTCAATCACTGGTCCCGATGAAGGGTTGGGGGGATCTAGTGGAAAATTTTGAAATTGAAGATTTTAGAACTTGGATTGAATAATCACAATTGATAGAGACATCATTCACTGGTGCCTTCTATACATAGACAAACAATAGCATATGGTCAAGACTTGACAGAGTCCTTGTAAACCTTGATTGGTACGCTTGTTGGGCTTTGTTCCAGGTTGAGTGCTATGCAGCAAGCCTGTCAGAGCATTGTCCAATAATAATTTCATTCCCAGAATATGTGAGGCCTCCACCGCCCTTCAAATATTGTGAAATGTTGTCTAATGATAGAAGATATAAAGAAATTGTAGAGGCTAAGATGAATACCCCTCTATCAAGGACAAGAATGCAACAACTCTACCAACATCTTAAGAGACTCAAGCGACCCCTCCTATCACTCCATGGAGACAGGTTCCAGGATATCCACTCCCAAGTGAGCCTTGCCCATCAAAAGCTGGAGAATATCCAATCTGAGCTTACCATTAGACCAACAAATATAGAACTCCTCGCAGTTGAGCAAGCTACAAAGGACCATTATAAGCTTATGCTCAAGTCAACAGTACAATTAAAAAACCAACAATAAAAAATTGACCGACACATTTTGGGGATGATCGCAATCGATACTTTGTGGCTAAGATGCGTCAAAGGAAGAAACAACTGTTTGTATTCACTTTGAAAGATAAGTCGGGGATTGCAAGAGAAGGTAATCAATAAATAGCAAATATCATCCTGGAGTACTATCAAGACTTGTTGGGCACAAAAATACATACAAGGAACCGCATAGATTACAATATTGCCCACAATGGGCCATGCTTATCGGTAGAGCAACAAATTCATTTGGGGAAACAATTTACAAATCAGGAAATGAAAGATGCAATTTTCTCCATCCCTAACAGTAAGTCGTCTGGTCCTATGGATATACGAAGAGCTGGGACACGGTGGGCCAGTTGGTTATAGATGTAGTTCAGGAATTCTTCGTAACTGGGAAACTGTTAAAGGCTATAAACTCAACAAACCTGGTCCAACTACCCAAGGTAAGGAACCCAAGCACATCCAATGATTTCAGGCCTATTTCATGCAGTAATGTTATTTACAAGTGTATATTGAAGCTAGTGTCAAATAGAATGAGTGAGGTGCTACCCTCCCTAGTTGACCTAAACGAAGGGGCTTTTGTGAGCGACCGTCTCTTGCTTCACAATGTCCTACTATGCCAGAAGTTGGCTCGAGGTTACATGCGTAAAAACATCTCACCTCGGTGCATGATTAAAATCAATCTTCGCAAAGCCTTTGACTCAGTCCATTGGGAATTTGTCGACGAGCTCATAACTCCCCTTCGCTTCTCAACATGTTACAGAAATCGGATTCTAACCTGTATACAATCCCCGTCATTCTCTATAAACCTAAACGGAGACACACATGGATACTTTAAGGGGCAACGAGGATTACACCAAGGTGATCCTCTCTCACCGCTGTTGTTTGTGCTCACAATGGAATACCTTACCAGAACGCTGAAGACCTACACGACAAATTTGTGTTTCAAACATCACCCTCAATGCAAAGCACATCAAATTACAAGCCTATTGTTTGGTGACGACCTAATTTTGTTCAGCGCAGCAAACAAAAACTCGATTTAGTGTCTCATGGAAGGGCTAAAACACTTTAGTGACACCTCTAGGCTGGTAGCAAACCCACAAAAGTCCCAAATAATCATCGGGGGTCTTAAGACGCATCTAGCACAGGAGCTGATAGCCTACAACAGTTTCGTTGAAGGGAGCTTCCCCATTAAATACCTTGGGGTTCCTATCAACCCAACAGGCTCAATAAGACGGATTGTAATGTTCTTGTTGGAAAAATTACTGACAAAATTAAGGCGTGGTCATCTAGAAACATCAGTTATGCAGGGATAGCCACACTGATCAACATGGTGCTCAATGGTCTAACAGGGTCTTAAGCGAATATTTTTCCCCTTCCACAAGTAGTTCTAGTCCACGTTGTAACTAGGGGTGTTCATCGGTTCAAAACCGACTCAAACTGGGTCGAACCGAAGAAACCGGAAACCGAATAAGGGGTAAAGTCCAAACCGAAAACCGAAACGAATAAAATCGGTTCGGCTCGGTGTTCGGTTTATCCGGTTTTGAACCGAATAATGCACAACTTTTATGGTTTTTCACCGGAACCGAATAAACCGAAATCGAATAAGGTCTAAAGTCCAAACCAAAAACCGAACAAAAATCGGTTCGGTTTGGACCGGTTCAATTCGGTTCGGTTCTTGGCTTATTCGGTTCAAAACCGAATAATGCAAACCCCTAGTTGTAACTCTTTGTCGCAATTTTCTATGAAGCGGAGAGAATAACTATGAGAAAACACCTATGGTTAATTGGAGGGATGTCTGCCTACCTAAGAGCTATGAATGGCTAGGACTCCAAAACATCCATAGTTGGAACAGATCAAGCATGGCAAAGCTTTGCTGGGATGTTGCACTGAAGAAGGATGTCTTGTGGGTCAAATGGATCCACTCCCGACATCTTCACTCTATTAGCTGGTGGGATTTCCAATCAAAGTATGACAGCTGCTGGTACTTGAAAAAGATCGTGCGTATAAAGAACAATTTAAACGGGGGTGCGCCCTGTTTAAACCTAATTTTGTGTCTGAATACCACCTTAATTCTTAGGGTTTTGACTCGTCTCGTGGTTTAATTTCATAGTTTTTAATACGATTTTGGTTATTTTGTAGATTTTGGAGTTTTTACTCAAAACGTGGTAAAAAGGGCCATTTTAGAGCATTTTTGGTGATTTCCCGAGCCGAGTTAGACCGAGAGTTGAGGCAGAGTTGACCCGGGACCACTTTCCCAACCTTTGGTGCCAATCAGTGAGGTAACACCCGCTATGATCCTCGTAACGGGCGTTACATGCATCGGAAAGAAGGAAGGAACAAGAGGAAGGAAGTCAGAGGTAGCCCCCGCCACGCTCCTGGTCCCACCCGCGACCACAGACTGGTCGAGGAAGACCGCACCTACGGTCTTGGGGACCGTACCTACGGTCTCTCGAAGACTGAAATCGCCAAGCAATTCTTCGCTGCAGACCGCACCTAGACTGCACCCGCGGTGTCCCAGTACCGCACCTGCGGTCTCTCGAACACTCAATCGCCCAGCAATTCTTCGCTGCAGACCGCACCTGCGGTGGCTTGATACCGCACCTGCGGTCCTCCTTTTCTGCGCGAATTGATTGGCTTGTGCACTGCGTTATGAGGGAGTTTTATTCCTTGTATAAATACACTCCTTAGCTGCATTTTTCGGGGCATCTAGGGGAGGACTTAGACATTATTTCCAGCTTGTAATTAGTGGATTTTAGAGGAGATTAGAGAGAGATTTATTCTAGGGTTTGTGGTTATTGAAGATTTGGGTATTCAAACAATTGAGAGATTGTTGGATCATCTTTTTATTGCTTTCCTTTGTTCATCTACAACATTTTGATAAGTATTCTCTTCCCTTAACTCTTTTATTAATTAGTTTGCTAATTACTTTGCTTGTTCTTTAATTTCTTTGCTTGCTATTTGATTATCTTGCTTGTTTATGGTTGTTTGATGTTAGAAATCATGTTTAGGGTTGGTTTGGATGTTGTTAGCATAGTTTTTATCATGATTAGTGGCTAGAAACCATATGGGTTATGGGTAATTAAGGGTGTGAATGGGTGATTAGGTTTGGGTTAGCAATTTTAGTAAGTAATTAGTTGGGAAATTAATTTCCCACTCCATTCCTTCCCTCAAGTAGGATGTATTTGGGTCCGAAAGTCCCCAAACACATCCAACACTTGAGTTGGAAGGTTGGAATTGGGATAGTTAGTATTCTACTCACGAAAGTGAATAGAGGCTAACTAGGGAATTCCGTTTCATTAACCCTTCGGTTCCGTGGTGGACATTAGGGAAGTTAATCCGGACTATCCTCGAAAGAGGAAGCTCGGTGGGTATTTTCTAACGGAATTGCTACTTGTTTCTCCCTCCTTGTTATTCTCTTATTGCAAAACCCATTTCCTCATCCTCGTTTGCATCCCGAAAAGCCTCCGAAGCCCATTTCCTTTCCTTGACCGACCTTAGCTTTATTTTCTTGCGTTGTGACCCTTTCAACCGATATCCTTACCATTAGCAATCTCATCCCGACCATTGACCTAGATTCTATGACAAAGGCCCCTAGCTCCCTGAGAGAGAACGACTAAACCGAGGTCTCACAAACCATTGTTGCACAAAATGGCGCCATTGCTAGGGAGCCAGCGCCCCTAGTTTTAGTTTCTTGGTTTTTTGGTTATTTGAGTTTGCTTTCACGCTAGAAATCAGTTTGTGTTAATCCAAATGAATTTGATGCTTCTTCATTTATTGTACGAGTTTTCACGTTCTAATGGGTGAAGCTCAAGCTGGTTCACCTCGTACCCTTCTATCATATGTCGTTCCATCATTGGGTACGGGAGGCAGTCCTATCACATTACCACCATTACCACCCGATGTTGTGTTCGAGTTTAAACCTCACTTACTTGAAGTCTTCGAAAGGAACCGGTTTCATGGGGACGATGCTGCTGGAAGTCCCATTGCTCATATTGATAAGTTCGAAGACCGGATTAGCTTTATACACATTCCAAGGATATCATCAGAATATTTGAAGTTGAAATTCTTTCCTCTCACTATTGCGGCGAAAGCGAAGATATGGCTACAAACATGTCCACTTGGTTTTTATTCTTCATGGGAGGCACTCAAAGGAGATTTTCTTCACCGTTTCTTTCCGGCGGAGGAGACACACCGACTTCGAGCAGAAATTTTGAGTTTCAAGCAAGGGCCGGGAGAGAGTCTTTTCGACGCTTGGGGGAGATTCAAGAGTCTTCAATGACAGTGCCCTCATCATAATTTACCGGATTGGATGTTGCTTCAACATTTCTATCATGGGCTCCATGGTCCTCTTAGAGAATCTATTGATAATGTATCCGGAGGGATGTTTTTGAAGAAGACCGTGGAAGAGGCCAATATTTTCTTACATGAGCTATCACAACACGCTCCTCATTGGGGGAATGGCCAAAGTTCAGGAGACGGAGACAATATTTTGGAGGATAACCCGATTATAAAGTTTCTTTTGTCCACTGTTTGTGAAATGCAAAAAGAGAAGTTGAATGTGGAGGTTCCAAATCAGTTGAGAATTGCCCAAGCAATGCAATCCTTTGCATCCACTTCTATTCCGAATGTTCATACTTGTGAGTTTTGCTATAGTCCGCACCCTACCCAACAAAGTGAAAAAGTTCAACAATTGGTGCAAGTGAATTCCATCCACCAAGATCCTTATCACATCACGAACCATTACCGTTCTACTTGTCAACCCCATGAACATCACTCATTTGTTCAAGAAGAATCCTTCCATCAAACCCAACAAGATATTTCACAACCCCAAATTTCTTCACCACCCCAAGAATCCTCGATTGAGTTGATGCTTAAGCAAATCATGGAGAATCAAGAGAGAGATCGAGCTTACATCCGAAGTCTCGAACTTAAAATAGCTCAAGTCAACCAACCTCAATCTATACCTATCCAATCTCAACATGCTCAAGAGGTGAAGGTGAATGCTATTACTTTGCGGAGTGGGAAAGAATTTAAGGGACCCAAGTTGGTAGAGGAGGAACCTTTTAGAGAGAATGAGGGAGACGATGAAAATATAATTGAGAGAGAAGATATGGAGGTTGAGCAATCCGATGATGAGGTGAAAGAGGATGATATTGTGATTGAGAAGCCTGATGATGAGGAGAAAGATGATTTGATGAAACCTGAGGAGATTGAGAAGGAGAATGATCTTGATCAACCCACGGGGCAGTGGAAACCATACAGACCACCAGTTCCATTTCCAGGAAGATTGGTTCAACAGAAGAATGATGATAAATTCTCCAAGTTTATTTTGATGATGAAGAAACTTCAAGTTAATATACCATTTCTAGATGCCATGTCAGAGGTCCCTTCATTCAAGAAACATCTCAAGGACCTCTTGACAAACAAGAGAAGAATCAAGGAGTCGTCTACCGTTCATCTCACGGTTAGTTACAACGCCATTATGGGAAGCAAGACTCCCGAGAAACTAGCCGATCCCGGTAGTTTCTCTATTCCATATTTAATTGGTGATAAGAGGATTGATAATGCATTATGTGACTTGGGGGCAAGTGTGAGTCTCATGCCACACTCTATATGTAAGAAGTTGAACCTTGACGACTTAAGCCCTACAAATATCAACTTGCAACTTGCAGACCGAAGTGTTAGGAAGCCCTTGGGAGTATTAGAAGACATCCCGGTACAAGTGGGAAGTTTCCTTATCCCTTGTGACTTCGTTATTTTGGAGATGGATGAAGATTGGAGAAGTCCAATTATTCTTGGTCGACCCTTCTTGGCTACTGCAGGAACTACCATAGATGTGAAAAGAGGCCGCTTGTCTCTTCATGTAGGTAAGGATCATATTATTTTTGACATTTACCCTTCAAGAGTGAGATCTCCCAAAGAATCTCATTTTAAGGCTAATGTGGTGGAAGGCATCTTCGATGAACCCCAAAAGGAGTCATATTTTCTTGAAGTTGAGCCCGATGATTGGGGAGAAATCAAGTATCTAAGGGTTTCGCATCCAAATCTAAGCGAATTTGAGGACATTTACCATGATCATCCTCTCAAGAGCATTCCATGGAGGAAGGAGATTTCTTTGAGTGAAACCTATGTTGAGTGCAACAAAGTCAATGCGATGATTTTCAAAGGTCCTAGGCCCGGTAAACCACCAAACACCAAGTTGGAGTTACTTTCTACTTCTATATCCTCATACCCTACTAAGCTCTTGAGGAAGCAAGCTTTGTTTATTCACAAGGGTAGGAAGTGTTGGAAGAGAAAAAGGAAACGTTGGTGGAGGAAGCCAAAGAAAATGCTACCCGGATTTCCTAGGAAGATGATTAGACCACCGGAAGAGTGTCCCATGACATCCATGAACCTCTTTGAGAATCATGGGAAAAAGAGGAAGAAAAATTGGTGGAAAAGGTTGATGATGTTTTTGGTTTGTGTCCCGAGGATTCCAAGAATCAAGTAAGTATTTAGGTCAAGCTAGGGACCTAAAACAAGCGCTCTATGGGAGGCATCCCATAATCTTTGAGGTTCTTCTTTCAAATTTTTAGTTTTTGCATTTTTTTCTTCTAATTTTATTTTTTTTCTTCTTTTTAATTTTTCTTTTTAGTGTTTCTTTAGGTTTTTTCTATTTTTCTTATCTTTTTATTTTTTCTTTATTTCTTTCTTTTGTAATTCGAAGTATTAGTTCTAAGTTCAAAAGAAAAGTTTGAGAAAAAAAAAGAGAGTGAAAAATCTTAGAAAAGAAAAAAAAGAGAAAATAGAAAAATTCGAGAGTGAAAAAAAAAATTGTGAAGGAAGTGATTCATTGTGGGTTTTGAGTGTTGAAAGATGTTCTTGAAAGTTTGTGAGTGTGTAAGAAAAGAGGGTTGATAATGAGGAGAGTAGGATTTTAGGACGTAACATCATTTTCAAGTTTTTGGGTCTTGTAGGTGGGGGACATATGATGTATAATGGATCAAAAGATGGTCACATTACACTAGAATCTAGGATCTTTAAAAATCAAGATAAGAATCTTTAACTCTTAGTTCTCAAAGTTCAACTAAACTCAATGAAAAAGGATGAATGATAAACGAAAGATGATAAAATCGTTTACCAAAGATGATGATGAACGAACGTTGTTGATGAACGAATGACCAACGAGTGATGCTTGGATGATTCTATGTTGATCAACATTTGAAAGATCAAACAAAGATGGTTGGAATGATGTTTGACGTTTGGAATGAAGGTATGAACGAATGGAATGATTTGAATGATATGAATGGCACTTGAAGAATCTTGGAGGATATAGGCACACCACCTTCAGGAATGCTTCAATCTCTTCCTATCACCACCAAGGACGCCACCCTAGGCTAGAAGAAGACAATTGGGACGAATCCCCCTCAAGAGAAACGTGAATACTAGCAAAAGCTAGATAGAAACAACATCATGTTGTGTTTGATTGTATTTTGTATTGAATAATGTGTCATTACAAAGCACCCTAAGGGGGTATTTATACAAAATGAGGCCCCCTTTAGGCGTGTACAAATCAAGACTCTAGGACCTTAGGGCTTACATCATCCTACACATTTATTACATCATAAAAGCTCTAAAATACAACTCTATAAAGAAAAGACTATATCTGATTCAATACTTGTCTAATCTTCAAGATTCAAAAACCCATGTGTAGCTTCTTTGATGTAGATTATTTGTTACTTGGATGACTTCTTCAATATCTTCAAGGATCTTGTGAAATAGAACAAATGACCAATCCACCCTTGAAGAATGCACTTGAACGTGTGAAAGGTGTGGGTGTTTCAAGCTCCCTTTGAATGAATTCAAGCACTTGGTTCCCATGATGAAGATTTGGAACCAAATCTACATCATTCTCCCCTAGTTGAAAAGAGTTTGTCCTCAAACTCGGAAGGTCTTCTTTATCACCATAATAAGGCTTGAGATCACTCACATTAAAAGTGCAACTCCCTTCATAATCATCACCAAGTTGTAACTTATAAGCATTGTCACCAATCCTTTCCAAAACCTGATATGGACCATCTCCTCTTGGCGCAAGTTTACCTTTCCTCTTAGAAGGAAATATTTCTTTCTTCAAGTGAATCCAAATAAGGTCTCCATGTTCAAACACAACCTTCTTCCTTGCTTTGTTCACTCTACTAGCTACATCTTGAGTATACTTCACAATTTTCTCACGAACCTCCTCATGTAGCTTCCTAATCTCTTCCACCCTTTTGTTAGCTTCAAAACTAAATTTTGTTGATGTTGAAATGGGCGTGAGATCCATTGGTTGGAGAGGGTTCCTTCCATATACCACTTGAAAAGGTGAAAACCCCGTGGTTTTACTTGGACTCCGATTGAAGGCAAATTCAGCATGACATAGAAGAGTATCCCACCCTTTCTTGTCTTTACTCACTAAGATTCGAAGTAGAGCTCCCAAAGTACGATTAGTTACTTCGGTTTGTCCATCCGTTTGTGGATGACAAGCGGTGCTAAACTTCAAAGTAGTTCCAAGCTTCTTCCATAAAGTAAGCCAAAAATGACTAAGGAACTTTGAATCCCTATCACTTACCATGGTCTTGGGGATGCCATGTAACTTCACCACTTCCTCAGAATAGAGATTTGCAACCTTGGTAGCATTATATGTAGTATGACATGGAATGAAATGAGCCATCTTGGAAAATCTATCAACGACCACCATGATAGAATCCTTACCCCTTTGCGTTCTTGGTAGACCCACTACAAAGTCTAAACTTACATCTTCCCATGGATGATGTGGAATGGGCAAAGGAGTATACAACCCTTGTGGTAAAGCGTGAGCCTTGGAGATATTACAAGTATTACACCTCTTCACCATATGCTCAACATCTTTAATCATGCTTGGCCAAAAATAATGCTCCTTCATCATAAGATATGTCTTCTCAATTCCAAAGTGACCCGCCAAAGATCCTCCATGGACCTCCATGATCAACAACTCACGTATGCTACTCTTGGGAATACAAAGTTGATTTCCTCTGAAAAGAAATCCATTCTCAATGTGATAGAGTTGGTGGGGATGCTTCTTACAAAGCTCATATACCTCGAAATCCTCATCATTTACATACAATTCTTTAATGTGCTCAAACCCAAGGACTCTTGAATCTAAAACATGAGTGAGTAGATACCTTCTTGATAATGCATCCGCTCCTTTGTTTAGATGACCCGCTTTATGTTTGATCACAAAATGGAATGCTTGCATATACTCCACCCATTTGGCGTGCCTTGGATTCAACTTGTGTTGCCCTTGAATGAATTTAAGAGCCTCGTGATCACTATGCAAGATGAACTCACTTAGAAGATAGTGTCGCCAATGTTCAAGAGCTCTTATAATAGCATAGAACTCCTTGTGGTATGTACTATACTTCCGTTTGGCGTCATTCAACTTTTCACTAAAGAAGGCAAGAGGTCGGCCTTCTTGAGACAACACGGCTCCTATTCCAACTCCACTTGCATCCACCTCAACTTCAAAGACTTTATCAAAACAAGGTAATGCAAGAATAGGGGCATGACACAATTTATCTTTAATCATCTCAAAAGCTTCATTAGCACTCCTTCCCCATGAAAACTCCTTCTTTTTCAACAACTCGGTCATGGGTGCAAGAATGATGCTAAAATTCCTTATAAACCTCCGATAAAAAGATGCTAAACCATGAAAACTTCGTACCTCATGGATTGACGTGGGTGTAGGCCACTCTTGAATGGCTTTTACTTTCTCCTTATCCACTTGAATGCCATCTTTCGAAAGGACATACCCAAGGAACACGATCTTGGGTGAGAAAAAGTGGCACTTCTCCATGTTAGCATAGAGTTGTTCTTTCTCCAAGATGTTCATAACCAACTCTAAGTGCTTCACATGCTCCTTTTCGCTTCTACTATACACAAGAATATCATCAAAGTAAACTACAAGACATTTGCCAATAAGAGGCTTCAAAATATGATTCATTAAACGCATAAAAGTGGAAGGGGCGTTTGTAAGACCAAATGGCATCACAAGCCACTCATATAACCCTTCTTTCGTCTTAAATGCCGTTTTCCACTCGTCACCTTCATGAATCCTTATTTGATGATATTAACTTCGTAAATCCACCTTAGAGAACACAACACTCCCATGAAGCTCATCAAGTAGATCCTCAAGACGTGGGATTGAAAATCTATACTTGATTGTGATCTTGTTTATTGCTCGACAATCCATACACATTCTTTGGGACCCATCTTTCTTAGGCACAAGTAACACCGGGACAGCACATGGACTCATACTCTCACGTATTAAGCCCTTGGACAAAAGATCATCCACTTGCCTTTGAACTTCTTGAGCTTCTTTAGGATTCATACGACAAGCCGGCTTGTTTGGAAGCATAGAACCCGGAACAAGATCAATCTTGTGTTCAATTTCCCTTCTTGGAGGCAACCCATTCGACATTTCTTTTGGAAACAAGTGTTTGAATTGTTCCAAAAAGGGTCGAAGACGTGCATGCTCAAATGTTGGGGACGCTTCTTCCTCCTCTAAGTTAGCCAAAATAAGATCCCTATGCTCTTGAAACTCATGATATTTGGCCTTCATGAAACTCACAAGATTAGTTTCCTCCTTTTGTTGGTGTGGTTGGGGACGAATAATGGATGATGGTGGGAGAGGAGCCAAGGTGATCTTCCTCTTGTTGAGAACGAACGAATAGGTGTTCACTCTCCCATCATGCGTGACATTCCTATAAAAAAGACAAGGTCTCCCAAGCAAAACATGACAAGCATCCATAGGAATTACATCACACCACATAGTATCTTTGTAACTTTTTCCAATAGAAAGACTTACAAGAACTCGGTGAACCACACTGTTCGGTTGTAATTTTTGTGGTTTTAAGTTAAGGTTGTCGGTCCACAGGGATGGGTGTGAGGCTTGATTAAGGTAATCGGTTTGTGTAAAGGGGTTTTTCTCAATGCGCAAAGCGATAAATTATGTAAAGAAAGCATTTAAATCTAACCTATACATGATAATAATAAATAAAGCAATTAAAAGAAAGCAATAAAGAAAGCACTTAAAGATGAAAGCGATTAAAATGCATGAATGAAGACAATGAATGAACAACGAAATTGGGAACGAGAAATTATACCTTTGATGACTAATCTTCAATAAGCCTTCAATCTACACTTGAATTTCCCCCGAACAAACAAGAAATTGTGGTTTGGATTACCAAGAATCCCCCAAATTCTCACTAGTAAGTAGAATTGGAGTTCCTTGACCCTCCTCCCCACTAAAAATGGAGTTGATTGTGGCTAACACTATAAAGCTTGGAAAACAAGTCAACAATGGAGATTAGAGAGGAGAGAGAGAGAGAGAGAGAAAGCTTGTAAAACTTCAATGGAAACTTGCTTGAATTGAGAAAGCTTGAGAAAGTTTGAATACAAATGCTAGAAATCAATGAAAGCTTGAAGAACAATGAAGAACAATTGAAAACTTGAAGAACAATTAAGAGAGATTAAAGCAAATAAAGGAAAGCAATTAAATCTAATTCTACTCCTAAACTACCTAGGCTAATTGATAATTTGGATTAATACAAGTGGGTATTTATAGAAGAAGGAAAAATACAACCCAAAACCCTAGAAATAATTCTCAGCACGCGCAGCAATTTCTCCGCAGACAGAGTGGCTCGGGCGAGCCAGCAGATGGCTCGGGCGAGCAAGCGTTCTGGGCAGTGTTTTTGTTGCCCCAGAAGCCTTGCTCGGGCGAGCGCCAGATGGCTCGCGAGCAGCAAGCGCTCGGCGATTTTTCCTGCCGACTTCAAACGCGCATAACTTCTTCATCCGAACTCCGTTTTAGGCCGTAAGATATCGATGGAAAGCTCTCGGTGTGTACTTTAAGCTCCCAAAATTTCAGAGCTATCGGAGTTGTAACGAAAGAGTTATGACCCAAAGGGTGAAGGCACACATATTTCAAACCTTTGAGTTTGTACCGTTCCCCTGTTTTGCGCCAATCTTGATATGGAATTTCCAACTTCGGTTTCGTCTTGGCTCTCGGCTCAGGTTGACTTGGTTTGACTCGGATCTCGGCTCGGGTTGACTTGGTTTGACTCGGGAAATAGCTCGGGATTCCCTAAAAACCTTCAATTAAGCCCAAACTTCTTCTAACTCCTTATTTTCCTACAAAACACTAAATCATTATATCTAATATATAAATAGGGGTTAAAACAAGCAAATATACCCTATAAAAGAGAAGAAATTCGGCTCGAAACGAGGCCGAACACCACTCCAACACAAGGGTTTGCTCGCCCCGAGCAAACTAAAAACGAAGAAAAGGACTAAAAAGAAAAACTAAAAACCTAACTCACTTTCGCAGGAATCGCGGATGCATTTAGCACATCCATCAAGCCCTTTAAACCCCCCGGGCTAGGTCTCGTGAGGGTTTATAGCAACTAGACCCACAAAAGCTATAGAAAAAGGAAAGAGGGAAAAAAAAAGAAATGAAAACCGAAAAACGAAACGAAACAAAAGCAGAGAAGATATTCCCGTCCTCAATCATGCACCTAGTTCCCCATCCCGCCTCAACAATCAATTGGAAGAAGTAAGTATAAACAAATTGAGACACGAAGGTTGGAAAACTGCCAATCTTTAAGATTTTGAACCAAAACTCTTCCTGATGAGCAAAACACCTCGTGCATATGTGCAAGTGGGCTCTAGTCGGTCCTTCCTATCCTAAACCAGACAATCAGAGTTGTTCTCATGCTCAAGCTCGGGATTATCTATCCTACTTCACTCTTGGTTTTTCTTTTAACCTCTCTTTTCTTTCTTTTTCTTACTTTGCTCTCTTTTCTTTCTTTTTCCTTACTTTGCTCTTTTCTTTTTTTACTTTTCTCTTTCTTACCATTATTTTGCTCAACTCTTTTTTCCTTTTTCTTGCTTCGCTCTTTTCTTTCTTTTTCAAAACCTACGCTCTTTTATTTCCACTCAATCCGTTTTGTGTCTTTTAGAGCGTTTGTGTCGGGTTTTGCGGGATTTAAGCATTGGCCTTATGAAAGGGTTACCCTCCCTGCTGGGTTTCTCCATACGTGAGTCATTGCACTTAAGGGGAATAGGGTGCCGATCCACCCAAACCAACCCATGACGGTAGGCCCGACAATAATTATTTAATGCATTAATTAAGAGCTTAAGCAATTGAACAACTAAAACCGTCTAACTTAGGTAAGAAGACACAGTCAAAGCGTGTAAGATTTGAGGATTCCACTTTCCCATTCCATGTAAAGATCTAATAGAGATAAGTCATGGCAAAAATCCTTCCTAAGGCCCATCATTATTCATACCTACGCTTCTAACGATTGAATCAACTGATTAGACAACTATCTACACAACGGATACATCTTCAAAAAGAAAAACAACTTTTGAGTTTTTCACAACATTTCTTCCCTTTTTCTTTTCTTTTCACACACAAAATTTTCAATTTTTAGACACAAACTACGAAAAACAAAAACAAAGACTCAAAACTAGGTAATCTACCCATGAACAATAAAAGATATCACCCCCACTCCAACACAAGACATCACAATGTCCCCATTGTGAGAAGAAGGGTGTCACAAGCGAGGTAGAAAACCAACAAAAACATATATATAAAACACTTATCACATAAAAAGCGGTGGCGACCCGAGCCCACACGGCTCCAACAACAATATATATCCAACATTCACACTCAAGGGGTTCGCCGCCCAAAAAGAAAATCAAGCATGCATTATGAATTATCGATATATTCACATAAAGAGAGGGTGGAAAGAGGTTACCTCAGAATTTTCAATAAAAAGCACTCAATCCACGATCCAAGGAACATCACACCAAGGTTAGAAATAAACAAGAAAAGCATACTATGAGTGATGGTTCACATGCAACATCAAAAGGAAAAACAAACTATACAAGACACTAAGGACTAATGAACTAAGAAAACAAACTAAAATATTTACAAAACGACTCTTTTTTTTTCTTTTGTTAGACTCGAATACCGGAATACATACTACCCTCCCACTCCAACACAAAGAGGTTGTCGTGTCCTCAAAATGGAAACAGAAGTAGGTAAGCAAGCACCCCAAAATTAAAGACAAAGACACACACAAAAAGAAAATAAAAGAAGAAAAGAAAGACCAACTCACTAATTATACAAGAAGGGTGAGGAAGGATATTACCTCAAAGGCATCTTATCAAGAAATTCACTCCTTCTCACCTCAAGATATCGGGCATCATGTCAGAACCATTCAACGCCCGGAGTAACAAATCATGCATCCTCTCATGCATCTCAGAATGGTGGTGGTAAGAGCACACTCGCAATAGCACATAAACAAACATTAGTGCCCTTAACAATTTATCAAATGCCTTAGAAAAGTCATAGAACTGATGAAATTCATGAATATACAAGACTTTTCTAGGCACGGTGAAAGAAGACATGACAAATGGATCCTCCCGTTGACTCGTAAATGGAGATTGGGTATACAAATCAACGGAAGGAGGCAATACAACACATTTCTGAACATGCTCATGCGAAGACTTGGATACAAACAATGGTTCAAACTCAATATCCATGCAATTTTTATCAAACACAGATTCCAAATCACAACTTTCATCCAAATAATCATAATCGTCAATAGGTGATAAGGAAAACAGAGGGTTAGACCACATCACAACACTCCCAACATCACACACAAGCACATCTTCATCTTCATCAATATCAGACTCACTAGAAGAACTATCAACATCAAAAGACAAAGGTGCATCATCCAAAGCAACATCAAAAGTGAAAGTGGAAGGTTCAGGGTCATAACTCATCGTGAATGACTCATAAAGCATGTCATCATCAAAAGCATCATTGTCAACAACCAAGTTCAAACAATCATGATCATTCCCCAAAGAATTATGCTCATCATCACAGGTGTGCACATCAATGGACTCACATACAAGGGTAGCTAATGTCTCACTAATGCAATGATCCTCAATGAAAGTGAACAAATCGTTATCAAGCACACATTCAATCACAATGATTCAATTTCACTCTCAACAAGATTATGCTCAATTACATCATGGCATTCACTAAACTCAATCTTTTCTTCACATAAAGGCATGGACAATGGTGTGGACAACGGTTCATCGTCTAACATGTTTTCATCAATTTCAACATCATCACACAGAATCAACAAGTTCCTCATGCTCACTAGGTGGGGCTAGAGCTAAGGAATCACTAAGTAGTCCAAGGCATGGTCGGTTATAATAGTCATCATCCTCATCATACAGAAAAATCAACTTGCATTTCAGGACTAAAAGACGATGAATGACCTACTTCAACATTCGAATCAACCATTTGTGAAGACGGAGTTTCTACCCTATGATTACTCTCATGGACAAATTCACGCATATACTCATTCATGTTCACACATAATTTTTCTACTTCTGCCTTGAAGGAAACCACTGTAGCTTGCAGACAAGAAATTGAACTATGATACGGCGAATCACACAAGGAGCACACGGAAGGAGACTCAACATCGGCACTTTGGGAAAGTTCATAACAGTTTTCCACATATTCCCCATTATAAGAGTGATCATCAACATACACGGGGTATTCACATGATTGTTCAGTTTCGGTCCCAAAGGGTGGTGCATAAGGAGGTTGGAAGCTAGGACTAACATTTTGTTGTTCAAACTCATAGGAATCCCTAGACAACCATTCAAGTAACTCCCATGCTGGTTCTTCTCCTAAAGCTGAAAACCCGTAATATTCTAAAATGTTTCGGGTCTCATAATTCACACCCTCATTCACAATTCCCAAAAGATCTAAAGTATCATAGAAGACACCATATAATTCACATTGAGCACGATAATCATGTAATCTAGCAAAATACCTCCAAAATATTTCATGCTCAAATTGAGGGAATTGGGGACTATCCATAACTCTCTTTTTTCTATTTTTCTACTTTTCTATTTTTTTTCTTTTCTTTTTTCACTTTTTTTCGATATTCAATTTTATTTTTTTTCGCTACATTTTTTCTAGCATAATCAAGAAAGCAATAAACTATGTACACACAAACCAATAGCCTAATCTACCAAATAACGCCATCCTCGGCAACGGCGCCATTGTTCGGTTGTAATTTTTGTGGTTTTAAGTTAAGGTTGTCGGTCCACAAGGATGGGTGTGAGGCTTGATTAAGGTAATCGGTTTGTAAAGGGGTTTTTCTCAATGCGGAATGCGATAAATTATGTAAAGAAAGCATTTAAATCTAACCTATACATGATAATAATAAATAAAGCAATTAAAAGAAAGCAATAAAGAAAGCACTTAAAGATGAAAGCGATTAAAATGCACGAATGAAGACAATGAATGAACAACGAAATTGGGAACGAGAAATTATACCTTTGATGACTAATCTTCAATAAGCCTTCAATCTACACTTGAATTTCCCCCGAACAAACAAGAAATTGTGGTTTGGATTACCAAGAATCCCCCAAATTCTCACTAGTAAGTAGAATTGGAGTTCCTTGACCCTCCTCCCTACTAAAAATGGAGTTGATTGTGGCTAACACTATAAAGCTTGGAAAACAAGTCAACAATGGAGATTAGAGAGGAGAGAGAGAGAGAGAGAAAGCTTGTAAAACTTCAATGGAAACTTGCTTGAATTGAGAAAGCTTGAGAAAGTTTGAATACAAATGCTAGAAATCAATGAAAGCTTGAAGAACAATGAAGAACAATTGAAAACTTGAAGAACAATTAAGAGAGATTAAAGCAAATAAAGGAAAGCAATTAAATCTAATTCTACTCCTAAACTACCTAGGCTAATTGATAATTTGGATTAATACAAGTGGGTATTTATAGAAGAAGGAAAAATACAACCCAAAACCCTAGAAATAATTCTCAGCACGCGCAGCAATTTCTCCGCAGACAGAGTGGCTCGGGCGAGCCAGCAGATGGCTCGGGCGAGCAAGCGTTCTAGGCAGTGTTTTTGTTGCCACAGAAGCCTTGCTCGGGCGAGCCAGCAGATGGCTCGGGCGAGCAAGCGTTCTGGGCAGTTTTTCCCTGCCGACTTCAAACGCGCATAACTTGTTCATCCGAACTCCGTTATAGGCCCGTAAGATATCGATGGAAAGCTCTCGATGTGTACTTTAAGCTCCCAAAATTTCAGAGCTATCGGAGTTGTAACGAAAGAGTTATGACCCAAAGGGTGAAGGCACACATATTTCAAACCTTTGAGTTTGTACCGTTCCCCTGTTTTGCGCCAATCTTGATATGGAATTTCCAACTTCGGTTTCGTCTTGGCTCTCGGCTCAGGTTGACTTGGTTTGACTCGGATCTCGGCTCGGGTTGACTTGGTTTGACTCGGGAAATAGCTCGGGATTCCCTAAAAACCTTCAATTAAGCCCAAACTTCTTCTAACTCCTTATTTTCCTACAAAACACTAAATCATTATATCTAATATATAAATAGGGGTTAAAACAAGCAAATATACCCTATACAAGAGAAGAAATTCTCAAACGAGGCCAACACCACTCAACACAAGGGTTTGCTCGCTTGAGCAAACTAAAAACGAAGAAAAGGACTAAAAGAAAAACTAAAAACCTAACTCACTTTCGCAGGAATCGCGGATGCATTTAGCACATCCATCAAGCCCTTTAAACCCCCCGGGCTAGGTCTCGTGAGGGTTTATAGCAACTAGACCCACAAAAGCTATAGAAAAAGGAAAGAGGGAAAAAAAAAGAAATGAAAACCGAAAAACGAAACGAAACAAAAGCAGAGAAGATATTCCCGTCCTCAATCATGCACCTAGTTCCCCATCCCGCCTCAACAATCAATTGGAAGAAGTAAGTATAAACAAATTGAGACACGAAGGTTGGAAAACTGCCAATCTTTAAGATTTTGAACCAAAACTCTTCCTGATGAGCAAAACACCTCGTGCATATGTGCAAGTGGGCTCTAGTCGGTCCTTCCTATCCTAAACCAGACAATCAGAGTTGTTCTCATGCTCAAGCTCGGGATTATCTATCCTACTTCACTCTTGGTTTTTCTTTTAACCTCTCTTTTCTTTCTTTTTCTTACTTTGCTCTCTTTTCTTTCTTTTTCCTTACTTTGCTCTTTTCTTTTTTTACTTTTCTCTTTCTTACCATTATTTTGCTCAACTCTTTTTTCCTTTTTCTTGCTTCGCTCTTTTCTTTCTTTTTCAAAACCTACGCTCTTTTATTTCCACTCAATCCGTTTTGTGTCTTTTAGAGCGTTTGTGTCGGGTTTTGCGGGATTTAAGCACCGGCCTTCGCAAAGGGTTACCCTCCCTGCTGGGTTTCTCCATACGTGAGTCATTGCACTTAAGGGGAATAGGGTGCCGATCCACCCAAACCAACCCATGACGGTAGGCCCGACAATAATTATTTAATGCATTAATTAAGAGCTTAAGCAATTGAACAACTAAAACCGTCTAACTTAGGTAAGAAGACACAGTCAAAGCGTGTAAGATTTGAGGATTCCACTTTCCCATTCCATGTAAAGATCTAATAGAGATAAGTCATGGCAAAAATCCTTCCTAAGGCCCATCATTATTCATACCGGCCGCTTCTAACTGATTGAATCAACTGATTAGACAACTATCTACACAACTGTGAACGGAAACATCTTCAAAAAGAAAAACAACTTTTGAGTTTTTCACAACATTTCTTCCCTTTTTCTTTTCTTTTCACACACAAAATTTTCAATTTTTAGACACAAACTACGAAAAACAAAAACAAAGACTCAAAACTAGGTAATCTACCCATGAACAATAAAAGATATCACCCCCACTCCAACACAAGACATCACAATGTCCCCATTGTGAGAAGAAGGGTGTCACAAGCGAGGTAGAAAACCAACAAAAACATATATATAAAACACTTATCACATAAAAAGCGGTGGCGACCCGAGCCCACACGGCTCCAACAACAATATATATCCAACATTCACACTCAAGGGGTTCGCCGCCCAAAAAGAAAATCAAGCATGCATTATGAATTATCGATATATTCACATAAAGAGAGGGTGGAAAGAGGTTACCTCAGAATTTTCAATAAAAAGCACTCAATCCACGATCCAAGGAACATCACACCAAGGTTAGAAATAAACAAGAAAAGCATACTATGAGTGATGGTTCACATGCAAGATCAAAAGGAAAAACAAACTATACAAGACACTAAGGACTAATGAACTAAGAAAACAAACTAAAATATTTACAAACGACTCTTTTTTTCTTTTGTTAGACTCGAATACCGGAATACATACTACCCTCCCACTCCAACACAAAGAGGTTGTCGTGTCCTCAAAATGGAAACAGAAGTAGGTAAGCAAGCACCCCAAAATTAAAGACAAAGACACACACAAAAAGAAAATAAAAGAAGAAAAGAAAGACCAACTCACTAATTATACAAGAAGGGTGAGGAAGGATATTACCTCAAAGGCATCTTATCAAGAAATTCACTCCTTCTCACCTCAAGATATCGGGCATCATGTCAGAACCATTCAACGCCCGGAGTAACAAATCATGCATCCTCTCATGCATCTCAGAATGGTGGTGGTAAGAGCACACTCGCAATAGCACATAAACAAACATTAGTGCCCTTAACAATTTATCAAATGCCTTAGAAAAGTCATAGAACTGATGAAATTCATGAATATACAAGACTTTTCTAGCGGCGATGAAAGAAGACATGACAAATGGATCCTCCGTTGACTCGTAAATGGAGATTGGGTATACAAATCAACGGAAGGAGGCAATACAACACATTTCTGAACATGCTCATGCGAAGACTTGGATACAAACAATGGTTCAAACTCAATATCCATGCAATTTTTATCAAACACAGATTCCAAATCACAACTTTCATCCAAATAATCATAATCGTCAATAGGTGATAAGGAAAACAGAGGGTTAGACCACATCACAACACTCCCAACATCACACACAAGCACATCTTCATCTTCATCAATATCAGACTCACTAGAAGAACTATCAACATCAAAAGACAAAGGTGCATCATCCAAAGCAACATCAAAAGTGAAAGTGGAAGGTTCAGGGTCATAACTCATCGTGAATGACTCATAAAGCATGTCATCATCAAAAGCATCATTGTCAACAACCAAGTTCAAACAATCATGATCATTCCCCAAAGAATTATGCTCATCATCACAGGTGTGCACATCAATGGACTCACATACAAGGGTAGCTAATGTCTCACTAATGCAATGATCCTCAATGAAAGTGAACAAATCGTTATCAAGCACACATTCAATCACAACAGATTCAATTTCACTCTCAACAAGATTATGCTCAATTACATCATGGCATTCACTAAACTCAATCTTTTCTTCACATAAAGGCATGGACAATGGTGTGGACAACGGTTCATCGTCTAACATGTTTTCATCAATTTCAACATCATCACACAGAATCAACAAGTTCCTCATGCTCACTAGGTGGGGCTAGAGCTAAGGAATCACTAAGTAGTCCAAGGCATGGTCGGTTATAATAGTCATCATCCTCATCATACACAGAAAAATCAACTTGCATTTCAGGACTAAAAGACGATGAATGACCTACTTCAACATTCGAATCAACCATTTGTGAAGACGGAGTTTCTACCCTATGATTACTCTCATGGACAAATTCACGCATATACTCATTCATGTTCACACATAATTTTTCTACTTCTGCCTTGAAGGAAACCACTGTAGCTTGCAGACAAGAAATTGAACTATGATACGGCGAATCACACAAGGAGCACACGGAAGGAGACTCAACATCGGCACTTTGGGAAAGTTCATAACAGTTTTCCACATATTCCCCATTATAAGAGTGATCATCAACATACACGGGGTATTCACATGATTGTTCAGTTTCGGTCCCAAAGGGTGGTGCATAAGGAGGTTGGAAGCTAGGACTAACATTTTGTTGTTCAAACTCATAGGAATCCCTAGACAACCATTCAAGTAACTCCCATGCTGGTTCTTCTCCTAAACTGGAAAACCCGTAATATTCTAAAATGTTTCGGGTCTCATAATTCACACCCTCATTCACAATTCCCAAAAGATCTAAAGTATCATAGAAGACACCATATAATTCACATTGAGCACGATAATCATGTAATCTAGCAAAATACCTCCAAAATATTTCATGCTCAAATTGAGGGAATTGGGGACTATCCATAACTCTCTTTTTTCTATTTTTCTACTTTTCTATTTTTTTTCTTTTCTTTTTTCACTTTTTTTCGATATTCAATTTTATTTTTTTTCGCTACATTTTTTCTAGCATAATCAAGAAAGCAATAAACTATGTACACACAAACCAATAGCCTAATCTACCAAATAACGCCATCCTCGGCAACGGCGCCATTGTTCGGTTGTAATTTTTGTGGTTTTAAGTTAAGGTTGTCGGTCCACAAGGATGGGTGTGAGGCTTGATTAAGGTAATCGGTTTGTGTAAAGGGGTTTTTCTCAATGCGGAATGCGATAAATTATGTAAAGAAAGCATTTAAATCTAACCTATACATGATAATAATAAATAAAGCAATTAAAAGAAAGCAATAAAGAAAGCACTTAAAGATGAAAGCGATTAAAATGCACGAATGAAGACAATGAATGAACAACGAAATTGGGAACGAGAAATTATACCTTTGATGACTAATCTTCAATAAGCCTTCAATCTACACTTGAATTTCCCCCGAACAAACAAGAAATTGTGGTTTGGATTACCAAGAATCCCCCAAATTCTCACTAGTAAGTAGAATTGGAGTTCCTTGACCCTCCTCCCTACTAAAAATGGAGTTGATTGTGGCTAACACTATAAAGCTTGGAAAACAAGTCAACAATGGAGATTAGAGAGGAGAGAGAGAGAGAGAGAGAGAAAGCTTGTAAAACTTCAATGGAAACTTGCTTGAATTGAGAAAGCTTGAGAAAGTTTGAATACAAATGCTAGAAATCAATGAAAGCTTGAAGAACAATGAAGAACAATTGAAAACTTGAAGAACAATTAAGAGAGATTAAAGCAAATAAAGGAAAGCAATTAAATCTAATTCTACTCCTAAACTACCTAGGCTAATTGATAATTTGGATTAATACAAGTGGGTATTTATAGAAGAAGGAAAAATACAACCCAAAACCCTAGAAATAATTCAAAGACGCGCGTGAATTTCTCCATGACAGAGTGGCTCGGGCGAGCCAGCAGATGGCTCGGGCGAGCAAGCGTTCTGGGCAGTGTTTTTGTTGCCCCAGAAGCCTTGCTCGGGCGAGCCAGCAGATGGCTCGGGCGAGCAAGCGTTCTGGGCAGTTTTTCCCTGCCGACTTCAAACGCGCATAACTTGTTCATCCGAACTCCGTTATAGGCCCGTAAGATATCGATGGAAAGCTCTCGATGTGTACTTTAAGCTCCCAAAATTTCAGAGCTATCGGAGTTGTAACGAAAGAGTTATGACCCAAAGGGTGAAGGCACACATATTTCAAACCTTTGAGTTTGCCGTTCCCTGTTTGCGCCAATCTTGATATGGAATTTCCAACCGGTTTCGCCTTGGCTCGGCTCAGGTTGACTTGGTTTGACTCGGATCTCGGCTCGGGTTGACTTGGTTTGACTCGGGAAATAGCTCGGGATTCCCTAAAAACCTTCAATTAAGCCCAAACTTCTTCTAACTCCTTATTTTCCTACAAAACACTAAATCATTATATCTAATATATAAATAGGGGTTAAAACAAGCAAATATACCCTATAAAAGAGAAGAAATTCGGCTCAAAACGAGGCCGAACACACACGTATGCCCTTCCCATGACTCAACCATTGAATTGTGTAGGGAGATGGGTAGGGACTAACCTCCAATTGTAGTTTGTTCACCATAGTTGTTGATGCGGCGTTTGCGCAACTACCTCCATCAACGATGAAAGAACACACCTTGCCTTGAATTGTACATCTCGTATGAAAGATGTTTTCCCTTTTTCAAGCTCATTTGGAACACAAGCAACGCTCAAGGCTCTTCTTACTACAAGCATTTCACCTTCATCCGCTTCCTCTACTTCCTCTTCCTCATTCACGTCAACTCCTACTTCCTCTTCTTCATTCTCAACTTCATGATATTCCGGTTCCACATATAAAGCACTTTGATATTCCACCAAAGATACTACCCTCTTGTTTGGACACTCTGAAGCATAATGTCCTAAACCTTGACAACGGAAACACCTCCTTGGGGCTAAGGGTTTCGATTCTTGGACATGGGGTTTGGGAATGGATGGGGGTTGATTTTGTGGTGTTTTCGTGTTTGGTTGTTTTGTGGGGTATGGGGTTTTTTGTTGTGGGTTGTATGGGCGTGTGTTTTGTGAGGGTTTGTATGATGTTTGGTACTTGGATATGGTTTCTTTTCCCCTTTCTTTCCTTTGCCTCTCTACTTTCAAGGCCAAAGAACTCAACTCGTCCAAAGACTGGTAAGGATGTAATTCAACAATATTACGAATCCAATCATTTAAACCATATAGAAAACGTACCAAAGTTTGTGGCTCATCTTCTTGGAGGTCACATCGCCAAAGAAGATGCTCGAAATCCTTTGTGTACTCCTCAACACTTTTGCTCCCTTGTACCAAACGTTGCAATTTGTAATAGTTATCTTGGAGATAACTAGGTGGTAGGAACTTTTCTTGCAACTTCTTTTTCATCTTAATCCACATTTTTGATCTTGTCCTTCCCTTTGGTTTGCCTCTTCTTTTGCAAATTAGTCCACCAAATGGACGCATGTTTTTGCAATTTAAGGGCCACGTATTTCACCTTCTTCTCATCATGAGCTTCTTTAAGATAAAAAATACGTTCAACAGTTTGTATCCAATCTAGAAGTTTTCGGGATCAAGATTACCATCAAACTCGGGGATTTCCACTTTGAAGTCAAAACGTTCCTCCCTTTTAGGACGTCCACTTCGTTCACTTTGTACCTCCTCTTCATCATCACTTCCACGATTCACTCTATGTTGCAAATGCATGTAACGTTTCAATTGCTTCGAGAGAAAAACGATTCTTTGCCTCATGAATTCCACATCTTCTTGAGAATTCGTGGGTTGTGTCGTGGGTGTGCTTGTACTTTTCATGAATCTTGACACAAAAAGATCACAAGAAACTTGCAATTATGGGGTTAGCGTATGGGGGACGAGAGGGTTTGTGTTTTGGTTCAATTGTGTTTGGGCTATGGGGTTCTTTGTGGAGCTAATGGAAAACGTGAGATGGAGAGATGATGGGGGATGGATTTGTGATGGAAAGATTGCAAAAAGATGGTTCAAGAACTAAGAGAATCAAACTCCTAAGCTCTGATACCAATTTTGATGTATAATGGATCAAAAGATGATCACATTACACTAGAATCTAGGATCTTTAAAAACCAAGATAAGAATCTTTAACTCTTAGTTCTCAAAGTTCAACTAAACTCAATGAAAAAGAATGAATGATAAACGAAAGATGATAAAATCGTTTACCAAAGATGATGATGAACGAACGTTGTTGATGAACGAATGACCAACGATTGATGCTTGGATGATTCTATGTTGATCAACACTTGAAAGATCAAACAAAGATGGTTGGAATGATGTTTGACGTTTGGAATGAATGTATGAACGAATGGAATGATTTGAATGATATGAATGGCACTTGAAGAATCTTGGAGGATATAGGCACACCACCTTCAAGAATGCTTCAATCTCTTCCTATCACCACCAAGGACGCTACCCTACGCTAGAAGAAGATAATTGGGACGAATCTCCCTCAAGAGAAACGAGAATACTAGCAAAAGCTAGAGAGAAACAACATCATGTTGTGTTTGATTGTATTTTGTATTGAATAATGTGTCATTACAAAGCACCCTAAGGGGGTATTTATACAAAATGAGGCCCCCTTTAGGTGTGTACAAATAACGACTCTCGGCCCTTAGGGCTTACATCATCCTACACATTTATTACATAATAAAAGCTCTAAAATACAACTCTATAAAGAAAAGACTATATCTCCTTCAATACTTGTCTAATATTCAAGATTCAAAAACCCATGTGTAGCTTCTTTGATGTAGATTATTTGGTACTTGGACGACTTCTTCAATATCTTCAAGGATCTTGTGAAATAGAATAAATGACCGATCCACCCTTGAAGAATGCACTTGGACGTGTGAAAAGTGTGATTGTTTCAAGCTCCCTTTGAATGAATTCAAGCACTTGGTTCCCATGATGAAGATTTGGAACCAAATCTACATCAACATAGGCCGCAGAAGACCGCACCTGCGGTACATAGGACCGCAGCTACGGTCCTGTTATGACATTTCTCCAGCCTTGGCTCAAGGAGGGTACCGTAGCTACGGTAAGGAGCATAACACCTACGGTCTCAAAAGAGTTTTGTTTTTACCAGGATTGTGCCGCAGGGGACCGCACCTGCGTCTATTTTACTGCGCCTGCGGTATAGCGAATCTCAGTGAATTCAGCCGAGGCTAAATCCATTTCTCCCTCATTTTTCTTTTGTTTCCCCTCTTTTCCTCTCACTTGAAAACACCTCTTTCAACCTCAAACCCTAAAACCCTTGCTCTAAATCACTCAAATCCCTCACGAATTCATCCTCCCCACTCATTAATTTTTGTGAAATTGTGCCCTAGCCGCGCTCTTCACCATTTTCGCACCTTCTAAGGAGCTTCTCAAGTGCAAATTCTGGGTTTTGTTCATTGTTGGGGTTCAAATTTGGCAAGGAAACATCTCCAAGTCCTCAAATCAGGTATCTCTTGCTATTTGGTGTGCCAAATTTCGTTTTTCTTGCTAATTTTGGATATCTTGTGCACAAATTCGTCAGTTTCTCCTTGAACATTGTTGATTGCTCTAGGTTGAGTTTGGGGGTGTCGAATTGGGTGTGGTAAAATTGCTGTTTGGGGTGTAGTTGGTGAAGTTCTCAGTTGAATTAGGAGTTCAGACATATTGTTGTTGTTGTTGGGTGATTTTGGATATTATTGTTGCTATTTGGTGTGTACATTGTTGTTGTGTTGCTCTTTGTTTGCTCTAATGGGCCGAGCCAAGCGCGCCCGAACTGAGCAGGAACCGACCCCTCCTCCATCTACGTTAGAAAATCCCGATAAGACCCGTTACAAGGCTCAACTTGCCTCTCTAATCCAATATGACCCGAAGGTGAAGGTCACCTTTAGGGATAATATGCACAAGGAGAGGTACGCACGGTTGAAGCAGCGAAAAATTTGTGCTCCTGATTTGTACCACGAGGAAATGACAAAGGATGTGTATTGCAAACCAAGCATGGACTATTTCATCAAGGTCATGGGTTGGGAAATCTTTACCACCATCAACGAGCCTATTGTTGACCAACCGGTGCTCGAATTCTTAAGCTCTCTTGTGGTTAGGGAGGATGGCACATCTAAGGCCACCTTTACCTACATTGTTGCCAAGAAGGAAGTGGAAAGTATGGTTCAAGATCTTTGCAACACTCTCGGTCTTCCTTTGGATGGACACTTCTATGGTGAATGCGTAAACTTTGACGAGAAAGAAGCTATGAAAGCTCTCATCTGTTAGAGGAGAAGATATCCCAAGATTCGGACTCATCAACTACAAGTCCATTGCCCAAGTAATTCGAAAGCCTGAGATTTTTGCAACTTGAGTGTTCGCCTCTTTCACCGGATCATTTCCAGCTCTGTCTTTGGCCGTGACATGAACATTCAAACTGTAACACCCCAACCTTAATCACAAGATTAAGACTACACTTAGAACCCAAACCTGTGATTAGCGCAGCGGAATACTAAAGTCGGAGTATTACCGCCGTCCCGGAAGAGACAAGGCAAACACAACCCACTAACAATTTATAACCACAAGAAAGAGAAATGCTAAGCTCCAAACCCAAAACATAAGTACAAACTTATACAATCCTTGAATTTATGGATACATAAGCTTAAAAACCATAAGAGTCTTCCAAGCACTGCCAATCCGGCTTCCCAGCCATTAATGTGACTTAGGAACTACCTCACGCGATTGAAGCTACTTCGGAACTAATTTGTCTTTGCCTCGGGAGCTCGAACCTCCTAAAAACAAAACATTAAAGCATTGCAAAAAGTGAGTGGGGAAACACTCAGTACGTAAACCTCCAACACGTAAAACCGTTCGAAAACGGTTTTAGTGCCGGCATTTAAATACATTTTGAAAACAAGGGAAGGGGAGTAAAACCAATAACTTGAAATGAAGTACATACATAACATACATGAATAACAATGTAGTAAAGATAGATGAATAAATATGTGGAACCCTCATGATCGGTGCAAGCACCTCACACACGCGCATGCCCAAATCGATCTAGATTTGGATTGGGTGACCGCTAAGCGGTCGACACTGGCCAGGTCAAGGCACTCTGATCAGGAGTGCTAAAACATGAGTACATATAAATGATAATATAAGGCGGGTCCACTTTAAAACATAAAAGATTACATAAAGCATAAAACATGATAATACATGAATAATGTACACGCTAAGGCGGTAAGGGTTGGACAATTTGCGTACCTTGAGATGACGTAAACTTGGATGTCGCGTCTCGGTCTTGAGATGGCTTGGGCGACTTGACAACTAAGGTAAGAATAAGTGAAAATGAAGAACCGAGAGAGGTTCTTAGTTAACCTCAAATGCTTGGTAATTTAAGAAATTGTAAATGAAATAACTTAGAGAGAAAATTCAGGTTGTATAAAATTAGAGTTTATAGCATAACTTGAGTTAGGAAAATCGGAATCTACAACTTTGTCAACAGAACCAGAGGCTAAAAATGAGAGGAAGGGCTCCAAAATGGGTCTGGACAGAAACCGGATTCGGATAATTAAGAACTCCGGATTGAATTTATATGAAGATATTGACGTAGAAAGGTGGATTAAAAGGATGGAACTTGATTCTTGGAAAGTTAGCTTGGATAGATGAGGTATATATAAAGTATAGGAGTCAAAGATTGGAAGTTAAGATGAAAATGATGGGCTTCTTGGAAGATAACTTGATGATGCGGTATTGAGATTAAAAAGGTGTGGTGAAGTGATTTATGGGTTTTCGAATGTGATTTGAGAGATAGACTTGAGTGGATATTTTAGAGAGCAATTGAATTAGAGCTACTTAGAGCTTGGAGGCTAATAAGCTAGAAAAACATTGTAACTAATTCAAGGATATTGAACTTCTAGACTAACAAACATTGGAAGATACATATAATTTATACTTGATTCCTAATTCGTGGAAGGATGTCCTTAGAATATAATTAGGCCTCCAAAACCATACTTTTCAACCTTAAGACTATAAACTAATATTATAACATATATTCACAACTTATCAATGCTTAAAGCCCTTTATTGGTTTGATTTAGGGCCTTAAAGATGGATTTTTATAACTAATGAACTGGGCAGAAACTTCCCGAGGACAGCCCTTCTTTCCGGGCTCATAACTCACACTCCCAATACCGGATAACTACAAACCATACCTTTCCGGAAAGCTTGCAATGTGACCTAAAACTTTCATGTTCACCACAAAAATTAATAAGGTCTCCGCTGGACGGAAAACAGCCTTCAAGTTACTGATTCCAGAAACGTACTCAAATTCGTGTCGTTACGGTTTTGGCCATATCTCGGCCCATACTAGTCGGAAACTCGAAATTCCAAAGCCTATGGTTAGCTAACACTTTGGGCTATCTCATGGAGTAAAAAATCTGGGCAAAAATCCAACTTTCAAGTCTCTGTAAATTTCCAGAAATTGGACAGAAACCTTTAAGACCTTAATTTCAACTCTTAGCCCTTAATTTGCAATAATCCTTAATTAAACTTCACTTTGGCTATAATCAATCATATTTCCAGAAATTATATATTGAAAATGAGCCCATCAAAACCCTTAAATCCTACATGCATCCATGGATTCACCATAATTAGCACACTTTAGCAATCTTTCACTAAAAACACTCCCCATTCATATAATTTGAACTTAACAACACTTAATTAACAAAATCAACACTTATAATCTGCCCTTAAATACTCAGAAACTCTTCAAGAATTAACATGCAACAAGATTCAAACATCATCCAACACAAATTCACCAAGAAAACTTCAAGAACACTTCAAGAATCACATGCATTCACTCCAAACTCAAACCCTAACTTAACCAATGCAATTATAACTTGGAATTCATACTAAAAGAGAGTAGAAGAGATGAAAATTACAAGAAATACACATAAACAACATAGAATTCAGATTAGGGTATAAAAGAATTGAAATTGGGGGGGGGGGGTTTGAGAGATTACCCTTGAGGTTAAAAATTGATGAAAACACAAGAGGGGAGGAGAGGAGGGTGGCGGCTGGCGAATGGTGGCGGCGGCGACCGGCTCCGGCGACCGGAAAGTGGCCGACGTGGTTGCTGGTCACGCAGAACAGAGGGAGGAGCAGAGGGGTAGAGAGAGAAAGTGAGAGTGAGGGGTGTTGGGAGTTTGAATTTATAAGATGAGCCCCTAACTAATACTAGTACTAATAAAGACTCCCTCTAGATAATTAAGACACTAATTAAACTTAATTAAAATCTGAAATTTTAATTTAGTAACATAATTATAGAAGTGCTAGGTTTAAATAATAATTAGTTGTACTTAATAAAATTAATCGGTAACAATTGGGTTAAAATAAACTAAGACTTGAATTAAAGAAAAGTTAAATAAATGGAACATAAATATTACTTGTACTTAAATAAAATAAATATAATCCAAATAAAATAAGTTAAGGTTTGGATAATAAAATATAAACGTTACGAGGTGGTATAATTAAACCCTTTTCGGTTAAAGAAATAACGTAAACAGTAAAACCCGAGTTAATTTAATTTAACGGGTGAATAAAATAAATTAAAGGTTTGTAAACCCGTAACTTGATACCCTTTGCTATCTCCTGCACGAGACTTGACACCGATAAAATAAATAATTAAAAGTAAAAGCGAAAATTTTATACATAATTTAGGTAATTACGGTAATTAGCTCTTAATTAAACATGATTTCGGGGCGGGTTATTACACAAACATTCGCAAAGATGATCTCTTTGTCATCTACAACGCAATCAACGGTCGCCGTGTAAACATAGACTCATGCATTCTTTAATGTCTTCGGGAGATAAGCCTTGAAACCCGAAATATGACCATTGGTATGGGGCATATAATATGTCATTTTCTCAAGAAGCAAGGTTTCGAGTCCTATCTTGCCAAATGGACTCCACGGTACTTCCCCGACCCTATTGATGGTGTTCGCTTGAGGAAGATGGAATTCCTGGACAAGCACAAAACGTGAACACTATATCGCCACGGCCACAACTCCAACAGTGTTGTGGTCCATTTGGATCATGATCATGCTGAAGAGTTGTTCGCTGTCACCGACCGGCGCTCTTGGTCGTGTGGCCAAAAGCATGGGAGCCGTTTTGTGGTAGGTGGTCCCTTTGAGCCCGTGGAGGAGAGTGAAGAAGAGGCCGAGGAAGATGAGGAAGAGGAAGAACAAGGAGAAGAAGCGGGACCAAGCCAAGCCGGAGATACCACTTTGGAGCGCATTAGTGATCAACTCCAAGAGCTTCACAATGAGTTTCAAGAGCAGCGAGAACTTATTTAAAACCAACAAAGCTTGATCGAAAATTTGCAAGGACTCCTTGAGGTGCAACAAGAAATCCTTGTTGGCATTCAGTCGCAACTCCAAACCCGTCCTCCTCCAGGAGGATCCGCTTGAGGAACAGGTTATAAGTGTCCCCACCCCCCACTTGATCCTTTTCATTGTTGTTATGTTTTACTTTGTAAAATGCAAGTGTGTGTGGGGGGGGGGGGGGGTTCCTGATCGGGAGTTTGGACGGGAAGGCCTTGTGGTTTTGGTATGTTGGCGTCTCGGGTTCTTTTGGCATGTCTTGGTGTTGTTTCTAGGATGGTCGGGCATGGTTTGTAATGGTTGTCTTTTGGTTGTAGTTGGGTTGTTTGGGTTGTATGATGGTTGTTCTTTTGGGCTAATGTTGGTTTGTTTTGTCGTGCATTGGATGTATTTTGGTCATGAATGGTCAATAGTTGGGTATGTAAGAAATGTTTGTCCAAATGCAATGAAATGAATCGAGTTGTTTTGGTCAGTTTGTGTTGAGTTTCACCCTTATTTCCCGCCTCAATGAGTGAGATTTGGGGATTAGGTATGTCATTGGCAATGTACATATTGTTTATAGTTTTCTTTTCTTCTTTTTAGTTCCTTTTTGTTTAGAAGTTTAGTTAGTTAGGTTCTCTTTGATTTTGTTTTCGATCTAGCACGCGGATTTTGTCATGTGTAAATTCGACTTTTGCTCTAATATCATTGTGATTTACTTAAACGACGACTTCGGATCACGGCTTGAACATTTTTGAAGAGTTCGAGGTAATATCTTTCCACCTTACTCTTTCCTATGTGAATTATCATCATGATCCGTCGCATGCTTGTTTTTCTTTTGGGTGGCGTACCCCTTTGAGTGTTTTTATTAGGATTATATTGCTGTTGGAGCCGTGTGGGCTCGGGTCGCCACCACTTTTATATGCTAGTTGTTCTTGTTTGTTTGTTTTTATAGGTTCTCTACCCTTTTCATGTGATACCTTCCCACAATGAGGACATTGTGGCGTTTTAAGTGTGTGTGTGTGTTCGGCCTCGTTTCGAGCCGAATTTCTTCTCTTTTATAGGGTATATTTGCTTGTTTTAACCCCTATTCATATATTAGATATAATGATTTGGTGTTTTGTAGGAAAATAAGGAGTTAGAAGAAGTTTGGGCTTAATTGAAGGTTTTTAGGGAATCCCGAGCTATTTCCCGAGTCAAACCAAGTCAACCCGAGCCGAGAGCCGAGTCAAACCAAGTCAACCGGAGCCGAGAGCCGAGGCAAAACCGAAGTCAGAAATTCCATATCAAGATTGGCGCAAAACAGGGGAACGGTACAAACTTAAAGGTTTGAAATACGTGTGCCTTCACCCTTTGGGTCATAACTCCTTCGTTACAACTTCGATAGCTTTGAAATTTTGGGAGCTTAAAGTACACACCGAGAGCTTTCCATCGATATCTTACGGGCCTAAAACGAAGTTCGGATGAAGAAGTTATGCGCGTTTGAAGTCGGCTGAGAAAAACTGCCTAGAACGCTGGCTCGCCCGAGCCAGACTTCTGGGGCAACAAAAACACCAGCCAGAACGCTGGCTCGCCCGAGCTAGGGGGTGGCTCGCCCGAGCCACACTGTCTGCGGAGAAATTGCTGCGCGTGCTGAAAATTATTTCTAGGGTTTTGGGTTGTATTTTTCCTTCTTCTATAAATACCCACTTGTATTAATCTAAATTATCAATTAGCCTAGGTAATTTAGGAGTAGAATTAGATTTATTGCTTTCCTTTATTTGCTTTAATCTCTCTTTAATTGTTCTTCAAATTTTCAATTGTTCTTCATTGTTCTTTAAGCTTTCTTTGATTTCTAGCATTAGTATTCAACTTTCTCAAGCTTTCTCAATCTCTCTCAAGTTCTCTCTTGTCTTCATTGAAGTGTTTTACAAGTTTTCTCTCTCTCTCTCTCTCTCTCTCTCTCTCTCTCCTCTCTAATCTCCATTGTTGACTTGTTTTCCAAGCTTTATAGTGTTAGCCACAATCAACTCCATTTTTAGTGGGGAGGAGGGTCAAGGAACTCCAATTCTACTTACTAGTGAGAATTTGGGGGATTCTTGGTAATCCAAACCACAATTTCTTGTTTGTTCGGGGGAAATTCAAGTGTAGATTGAAGGTTTATTGAAGATTAGTCATCAAAGGTATAATTTCTCGTTCCCAATTTCGTTGTTCATTCATTGTCTTCATTCATGCCTTTTAATTGCTTTCATCTTTAAGTGCTTTCTTTATTGCTTTCTTTTAATTGTTTTCTTTATTATTATCATGTCTAGGTTAGATTTAAATGCTTTCTTTACATAATTTATCGCTTTCCGCACTTGAGAAAAACCCATTTACACAAACCGATTTACCTTAATCAAGCCTAACACCCATCCCTGAGATCGACAATCCTTACTTATAAAACCACAAAAATTACAACCGAACAATGGCGCCGTTGCCGGGGATGGCGTTATTTGGTAGATTAGGCTATTGGTTTGTGTGTACATAGTTTATTGCTTTCTCGATTATGCTAGAAAAAATGTAGCGAAGAAAAACTTGAATATCGAAAATAAAAGTGAGAAAAGAAAAGAAAAAAAATAGAAAATTAGAAAAATAGAAAAAAGAGAGTTATGGATAGTCCCCAATTCCCTTAATTTGAGCATGAAATATTTTGGAGGTATTTTGCTAGATTACATGATTATCGTGCTCAATGTGAATTGTATGACATTTTTTATGATACATTGAATTTGTTGGGAATTGTTAGTGAGGGTGTGAATTATGAGACCCGAAACCTTTTAGATTATTACGGGTTTTCTAGTTTAGGAGAAGAACCAGCATGGGAGTTACTTGAATGGTTGTCTAGGGATTCCTATGAGTTTGAACAACAAAATGTTAGTCCTAGCTTCCAACCTCCTTATGCACCACCCTTTGGGACCGAAACTGAACAATCATGTGAATACCCCGTGTATGTTGATGATCACTCTTATAATGGGGAATATGTGGAAAACTGTTATGAACTTTCCCAAAGTGCCGATGTTGAGTCTCCTTCCGTGTGCTCCTTGTGTGATTCGCCGTATCATAGTTCAATTTCTTGTCTGCAAGCTACAGTGGTTTCCTTCAAGGCAGAAGTAGAAAAATTATGTGTGAACATGAATGAGTATATGCGTGAATTTGTCCATGAGAGTAATCATAGGGTAGAAACTCCGTCTTCACAAATGGTTGATTCGAATGTTGAAGTAGGTCATTCATCGTCTTTTAGTCCTGAAATGCAAGTTGATTTTTACGTATGATGAGGATGATGACTATTATAACCGACCATGCCTTGGACTACTTAGTGATTCCTTAGCTCCAGCCCCACCTAGTGAGCATGAGGAACTTGTTGATTCTGTGTGTGATGATGTTGAAATTGATGAAAACATGTTAGACGATGAACCGTTGTCCACACCATTGTCCATGCCTTTATGTGAAGAAAAGATTGAGTTTAGTGAATGCCATGATGTAATTGAGCATGATCTTGTTGAGAGTGAAATTGAATCTGTTGTGATTGAATGTGTACTTGATAACGATTTGTTCACTTTCATTGAGGATCATTGCATTAGTGAGGCATTAGCTACCCTTGTATGTGAGTCCATTTATGTGCATACCTGTGATGATGAGCATAATTCTTTGGGGAATGATCATGATTGTTTGAACTTGGTTGTTGACAATGGCGCTTTTGATGATGACATGCTTTATGAGACATTCACGATGAGTTATGACCCTGAACCTTCCACTTTCACTTTTGATGTCGTTTTGAATGATGCACCTTTGTCTTTTGATGTTGATAGTTCTTCTAGTGTGTCTGATATTGACGAAGATGAAGATGTGCTTGTGTGTGATGTTGGGAGTGTTATGATGTGGTCTAACCCTCTGTTTTCCTTATCATCTATTGACGATTATGATGATTGTTTGGATGAAAGTTGTGATTTGGAATCGGTGTTTGATGAAAATTGCATGGAAATTGAGTTTGAACCATTGTTTGCATCCAAGTCTTCGCATGAGCATATCCATGAATGTGTTGTATTGCACCCTCCCGTTGATTTGTATACCCAATCTCCATTTACGAGTCAACGGGAGGAGTCTTTTGTCATGTCTCACTTCACCGTGCCTAGAAAAGTCTTGTATATTCATGAATTTCATCGGTTCTATGACTTTTCTAAGGCATTTGATAAATTGTTAAGGGCACTAATGTTTGTTTATGTACTATTGCGAGTGTGCTCTTACCATCACCATTATGAGATGCATGAGAGGATGCATGATTTGATACTCTGGGTGTTGAATGGTTCTGACATGATGCCCGATATCTTGAGGTGAGAAGGAGTGAATTTCTTGATAAGATACCTTTGAGGTAATATCCTTCCTCACCCTTCTTGTATAATTAGTGAGTTGGTCTTTCTTTTCTTTTTTTATTTTCTTTTTGTGTGTGTCGTTTTCTTTTTATTTTGGGGTGCTTGCTTACCTACTTCTGTTTCCATTTTGAGAACACGACAACCTCTTTGTGTTGGAGTGGGAGGGTAGTATGCATTCCGGTATTCGAGTCTAAGAAAAGAAAAAAAAAGAGTCGTTTTGTAAATATTTTAGTTTGTTTTCTTAGTTCATTAATCCTTAGTGTCTTGTGTAGTTTGATTTTCTTTTTGATCTTGCATGTTAACCATCACACATAATATGTTTTCTTGTTTATTTCTAACCTATGTGTGATGTTCTTTGGATCGTGGATTGAGTGCTTTTAATTGAAGATCTTGAGGTAATTACTTTCCACTCTCTCTTTATGTGAATATATCGATGATCCATGTTGCATGCTTGGTTTTCTTTTTGGGTAGCGAACCCCTTGAATGTGAATGTTGGGATATTATTGTTGTTGGAGCCGTGTGGGCTCGGTGCTTGACAATTATTGTTTGTTATGTGTTTGTTGTGTGTTTTTAGGTTTTCTACCTTATTTGTGACATCCTTCTTCTCACAATGGGGACATTGTGAAGTTTTGTGTGGGAGTGGGGGGTGTTATTTTCCATGTGTCATGGGTAGATCACCTAGTTTTTGAGTCTTTGTTTTTGTTTTTCGTAGTTTGTGTCTAAAAATTGAAAATTTTGTGTGTGAAAAGAAAATAAAAAGGGGAGAAATGTTGTGAAAAACCCAAAAGTTGTTTTTCTTTTTGAGGATGTTTCCGTTCACAGTTGTGTAGATAGTTGTCTAATCGGCTGATTTAGTCAGTTGGAAGCGGCCGGTATGAATAATGATGGGCCTTAGGAAGGATTTTTGCCATGAATTATCTCTATTAGACCTTTACATGGAATGGGAAAGTGGAATCCTCAATTCTTACACGCTTTGACTGTGAATTCTTACCTAAGTTAGACGGTTTTAGTTGTTCAATTGCTTAAGCTCTTAATTAATGCATTAAATAATTACTGTCGGGCCTACCGTCATGGGTTGGTTTGGGTGGATCGACACCCTATGCCCCTTAAGTGCAATGACTCACGTATGGAGAAACCCAGCAGGGAGGGTAACCCTTTGCGAAGGCCGGTGCTTATATCATGAAACCCGACACAAATGCTCTAAAAGACACAAAACGGATTGAGTGTAAAGAAAAGAGCGTAGGTTTTGAAAAAGAAAGAAAAGAGCGAAGCAAGAAAAAGGAAAAAAAAAAGAGTTGAGCAAAAGAATGGTAAGAAAGAGGAAAGTAAAAAAAAGAGAAGAAAAAGAAAGAAAAGAGTGGTGTAAGAAAAAGAAAGAAAAGAGAGGTTGAAAGAAAAACCAAGAGTGAAGTAGGATAGATAATCCCGAGCTTGAGCATGTGAACAACTCTGATTATACGTTTAGGATAGTAAAGACCGATTAGAGCCCACTTGCACATACGCACGGTGTTTTGCTCATCGGAAGTGTTTTGGTTCAAAATCTCAAAGATTGCGATTTTCCAACCTTCGTGTCTTAATTTGTTTATACTTGCTTCTTCCATTTGATTGTTGAGGCGGGTTTGGGAACTAGGTGCATGATTGGGGACGGGAATATCTTCTTTGCTTTTGCTTTGTTTCGTTTTTCGGTTTTCACTTTTTTTTTTCTTTCCCCTTTTTTTCTTTTCTCGAGGCTTTTGTGGGTATAGTTGCTATAAACCCTCACGAGACCTACCTCGTCCACCCGGGCTACCGGGGGGTTTAAAGGGCTTGATGCATATGCTAAATGCATCCGCGATTCCTGCGAAAGTGAGTTAGGGTTTTTAGTTTTTCTTTTTAGTCATTTTCTTTGTTTTTTAGTTTGCTCGGGGCGAGCAAACCCTTGTGTTGGAGTGGTGTTCGGCCTCGTTTCGAGTCGAATTTCTTCTTTTTTATAGGGTATATTTGCTTGTTTTAACCCCTATTTATATATTAGATATAATGATTTGGTGTTTTGTAGGAAAATAAGGAGTTAGAAGAAGTTTGGGCTTAATTGAAGGTTTTTAGGGAATCCCGAGCTATTTCCCGAGTCAAACCAAGTCAACCCGAGCCGAGAGCCGAGTCAAACCAAGACAACCCGAGCCGAGAGCCGAGGCGAAACCTAAGTCGGAAATTCCATATCAAGATTGGCGCAAAACAGGGGAACGGTACAAACTTAAAGGTTTGAAATACGTGTGCCTTCACCCTTTGGGTCATAACTCCTTCGTTACAACTCCGATAGCTCTGAAATTTTGGGAGCTTAAAGTATACACCGAGAGCTTTTCATCGATATCTTACGGGCCTAAAACGGAGTTCGGATGAAGAAGTTATGCGCGTTTGAAGTCGCGAGGAAAAGCGCCCGAGCCATCTGCTGGCTCGCCCGAGCCATCTGCTGGCTCGCCCGAGTCAGGCTTCTGGGGCAACAAAAACACCAGCCAGAACGCTGGCTCGCCCGAGCCAGAGGGTGGCTCGCCTGAGCCACACTGTCTGCGGAGAAATTGCTGCGCGTGCTGAGAATTATTTCTAGGGTTTTGGGTTGTATTTTTCCTTCTTCTATAAATACCCACTTGTATTAATCTAAATTATCAATTAGCCTAGGTAATTTAGGAGTAGAATTAGATTTATTGCTTTCCTTTATTTGCTTTAATCTCTATTTAATTGTTCTTCATTGTTCTTCAAGCTTTCTTTGATTTCTAGCATTAGTATTCAACTTTCTCAAATTTTCTCAATCTCTCTCAAGCTCTCTCTTGTCTTAATTGAAGTGTTTTACAAGTTTTTTTTCTCTCTCTCTCTCTCTCTCTCTCTCTCTCTCTCTCTCTCCTCTCTAATCTCCATTGTTGACTTGTTTTCCAAGCTTTATAGTGTTAGCCACAATCAACTCCATTTTTAGTGGGGAGGAGGGTCAAGGAACTCCAATTCTACTTACTAGTGAGAATTTGGGGGATTCTTGGTAATCCAAACCACAATTTCTTGTTTGTTCGGGGGAAATTCAAGTGTAGATTGAAGGTTTATTGAAGATTAGTCATCAAAGGTATAATTTCTCGTTCCCAATTTCATTGTTCATTCATTGTCTTCATTCATGCCTTTTAATTGCTTTCATCTTTAAGTGCTTTCTTTATTGCTTTCTTTTAATTGCTTTCTTTATTATTATCATGTCTAGGTTAGATTTAAATGCTTTCTTTACATAATTTATCGCTTTCCGCACTTTAGAAAAACCCATTTACACAAACCGATTTACCTTAATCAAGCCTAACACCCATCCCTGAGATCGACAATCCTTACTTATAAAACCACAAAAATTACAACCGAACAGTGTGTGTGTGTGTGTGGGGGGGGGGGGTGGGAAGATATTCTGTTTCAAGGGTAGATCACCAAGATTTTTGGTTTTTGTTTTCCTAGTTTTTGCCTAAAATTTGAAAAATTTTCGTCTTAAAAAGGAGAAAAAAGGGAGTGAAAGCCTTAAAAGTTTTCTTTCAGTTTCGCTTTCGCTTTGTTTTGCTTTGTTTCTTGGATCTTGTTGTCGAAATTGAGAAGCCATTCTTAATCTTCTTTAAAAGAAACCGGTCTGAGCATTTTCGACCCTGTCTTTGGTACTAGTCATGACTTACCTTCTTAGACTTCCTTCATTGAGTGTGTAGCGGGATCCCCGATTCCTTTCACGTTCCGATTAAAACTGGGAGATTCTAGGGGTTTGTGTCCGAGCTTGTTCTTCTTTCCTGTTTAGCAAAAGCAAAGTAAAAAAAAAAAAGAAAGAAAAAGAAAGCAAAAGCTACAATAACCGGATTAAGTGGGGTGTGTCGCTGAATGACATCAACCACCATACACTTAGCCAACCTACACGGGCCCGGTATCAGTGGTATGACATGGATACCCCTTAAACCTCCTCCTATATCGCTTTGCGATGGAGAGGTGAATGGAAAAGACTGTGTTGGGAGGATAAACCCCATTATGGGCCGTCCAATTCCCGAAAGTAAGGCTAATACCGACCTTTAAAAAGAAAAAAAAGAAAAAGCAATTTCGTTGGTGAAGCCAACCAAAAAGAAAAAGAAAGTTTGTGCTTCTGAAAGTGTGGGGCCTTTCCTTGCATCACCTACGGCCTCACCAAGTCAAGGGCGACCAAATGCAAGGAAGGGCAAATCTTTTCTTGTTCGTTTCGTTCTTTTTGAGCTCGGGGATGAGTCTTTGGAGTCTTTTGGATTCAGTTAGAACCCATTAGCACATTTACACATGGGGTTTTGCTTGGCATGAGGTGTAGGGGGTTGAAAATCTTTAAGACTGACTTTTGCTTGGGATAGGTGCTTGTGAGATGCTCATAATGGTTCCTTTTGGAGGCTTAATCACGTTTTCATAATTAAGGTTGCATGATCCTTTGAATCGAAGCTTTTGTTTCTCCTTCCTTTTGTTTTCTTCGGTTTTGTTTTCACTTTCCCTCTCTCTATTTTCTTTGGCTTTTGTGGGTACAGCCGCTACAAACCCTCACGAGTCCATCTCGTCCACCCGGGCTGCCGGGGGGTTCAAAGGGCTTGGTGCATACACTAAATGCACTCGTTTCTCTCCCACGACAGAGGAGTTTGTGTTAGTTTAGGCAGTTTTTGTCTTGTTTTGCTCGGGACGAGCAAAAGTTTAAGTGTGGGAGGGGGTGTTTAGACCCAATTTTGTGTCTAAATACCACCTTAATTCTTAGGGTTTTGATTCGTCTCGTGGTTTAATTTCATAGTTTTTAATACATTTTTGGTTATTTTGTAGATTGTGGAGTTTTTACTCAAAACGCGGTAAAAAGGGCCATTTTAGAGCATTTTTGGTGATTTCCCGAGCTGAGCCGGACCGAGAGTCGAGGCGGAGTTGACCCAGGACCACTTTCCCAACTTTTGGTGCCAATTAGTGAGGTAACACCCGCTACGATCCTCGTAACGGGCGTTACATGCATCGGAAATAAGGAAAGAACAAGAAGAAGTCAGAGGTAGCCCCTGTCACGCTCCTGGTGCCACCCGCGACCACAGACTGGCCGAGGAAGACCGCACCTATGGTCTTGGGGACCGTACCTATGGTCTCTCGAAGACTGAAATCGCCAAGCAATTCTTCGCTGCAGACCGCACCTAGACCGCACCTGCGGTGTCCCAGTACCGCACCTGCGGTCTCTCGAACACTCAATCGCCTAGCAATTCTTCGCAGCAGACCGCACCTGCGGTGGCTTGATACCGAACCTGCGGTCCTCCTTTTCTGCGCGAATTGACTGGCTTATGCGTTGCGTTTTGAGGGAGTTTTATGCCTTGTATAAATACACTCCTTAGCTGCATTTTTAGGGGCATCTAGGGGAGGGCATAGACATTATTTCCAGCTTGTAATTAGTGGATTTTAGAGGAGATTAGAGAGAGATTTATTCTAGGGTTTGTAGTTATTGAAGATTTGGGTATTCAAACAATTGAGAGATTGTTGGATCATCTTTTTATTGTTTTCCTTTGTTCATCTACAATATTTTGATAAATATTCTCTTTCCTTAACTCTTTTATTAATTACTTTGCTAATTACTTTGTTTGTTCTTTAATTTCTTTGCTTTCTATTTGATTATCTTGCTTGTTTATGGCTGTTTGATGTTAGAAATCATGTTTAGGGTTGGTTTGGATGTTGTTAGCATAGTTTTTATCATGATTATTGGCTAGAAACCCTATGGGTTACAGGGTAGTTAAGGGTGTGAATGGGTGATTAGGTTTGGGTTAGCAATTTTAGTAAGTAATTAGTTGGGAAATCAATTTCCCACTCCATTCCTTCCCTCAAGTAGGATGTATTTGGGTCCGAAAGTCCCCAAACACATCCAACACTTGAGTTGGAAGGTTGGAATTGGGATAGTTAGTATTCTACTCAAGAAAGTGAATAGAGGCTAACTAGGGAATTTCGTTTCATTAACCCTCCGGGTCCGTGGTGGACATTGGGGAAGTTAATCCGGACTATCCTCGAAAGAGGAAGCTCAGTGGGTATTTTCTAACGGAATTGCCACTTGTTTCTCCCTCCTTGTTATTCTCTTGTTGCAAAACCCATTTCCTCATCCTCGTGTGCATCCCGAAAAGCCTCCGAAGCCCATTTCCTTTCCTTGATCGACCTTAGCTTTATTTTCTTGCGTTGTGACCCTTTCAACCGATATCCTTACCATTAGCAATCTCATCCTGACCATTGACCTAGATTATATGACCAAGGCCCCTAGCTCCCTGAGAGAGAACGATAAAACCGAGGTCTCACAAACCACTGTTACACGCCCCCAACCAGAGGTGGCGATGGGGAGGGCGGCAACTCCATGGGCATCTATAACACCAAAATGGGATACCAATGGCTCCTGAATTTAAGGGACAAAAAATCTTGGGCAAGAGCAATCTGGTCCAAATATTGTACCCCGCGACACAAATTTATAACATGGTTATCCATCATGGACCGACTCCCAACCAAAGAAAGGATCCATCGATGGACACCTCAACTGGACGTCAACTATTACTTCTGCAATAGGGTGACTAAGACAACCTCGCATATCCTCTAGACATGCCAACATGCTGCACAAGTCAGGCTAGGCCTACGGAATTGGATTGGAACCCATCTACAGGGTGCTGACATACATGATTGTTATATAAAGCTGCTTAATAGCCATAAACCTATGCCATTAAAACATGTCTTTTTTGCCAGACTCGTAGCATATATATGCAACAACTGGTGGGAATGAAACAGACACGTTCACTAGAAATCTCATTCAACTCTCTTATCGTGACCAACAGAATAATACAACAAGTTAGATGGAGAAGTCTCGTAGTTGCTAAAGGTTCAAAATACTTCGATAGAATAACAAATATAGTGTATAGGAACTAGTTTCTTATTCTTGATCATTCACAATAGTAATTGGTTGCCTCATTGAGGTTGTTTGTTTATTTTTTTTTTTGCACGAAAATCAGGATATATTGATTGAGCAAATGCAGAGTACAAGAGGTTGAGGGGGGATCCCCCAAAATTACATACTAAGCACTGTGTCTATAAGACGAGTATATTTCTTCCTAGTTTTCACTACAAGAAGAACCTTGTGCATAACTTCGTTCTTGATATTCTTCGCAACCACCTGGGGTATTGTACCATGTTTCTTGTGGACACGGGTATTTCTCTCTCTCCATATGTGATAGACATATGCAGTAAGGAAAGCACAATCCAGCTGTGATTCTTTACTGTTATTGTGGAGGCTACCCAGATGATATCTCCAATCTTGAGTATTGGTCAGATGGCCTTGCCCCTACGCCTCCAAGGAATGCCTCACTTCCTTCCCAAACACGCAGTCTAGGAAAAGATGATCTATAGTTTCTATATCTGCCCCGTAGACAAGGCAATGAGAGTCTCCTCCAGGTTTCCAGCGCGTGGTCCTGGCTCTCACCGGAAGCTTGCCATGCAGAACCACCCAAGTGATGAAAGTATGGCGCGGGATTGTCAAAGGGTTCCAAATGATCGAGGCCCAGCTGACCTCCTACTTGTCTCCAAGACTCCACAAATAGCCATCAGACACATTGTATGCTCCCTCTTCTTCAGCCCCTCCACCCCATTTCCATCTGTACCCGGGTTCACAACCCCACTTCAAGCACTCCTTTATGTAGCAGAGATGCTTAAAGTAGGTACATACATCATAAGGGGAAAGGTAGTCCCACCAAGATGACCCCTTAATGTATTTTGCGTGAATCCATTGGACCCATAAGACATCTTCCTTCTTCTGTATCGCCCACACCAGCCGGGCAATATTGGCGTTATTCCAGCACGCAAGGTCTCGGAGGCCCAGGCCTCCCATTCGTTTTGGTCTGCAGACAACCTCCTAGGCTACCAGGGGGTCTTGCTGTAATGCAAGGAGGAGCCCCAAAGGAAGTTGCGGCAAAATTGAGTGATCTTTTCGATGGCATGCGAAGGGATGACAAGAATTCTTGCCCAAAAGCTATAGATCCCCATCAAGACTGAGTTAATGAGTGTAACTGTCCCTGCATAGGAGATATGTCGGCTCTCCCAGGTTTCGAGCCTAGCCAGGATCTTATCCACGAGAATGTTGGCCTCATTTTTTGTGAGGTCACAGGAGGAGATTGGGATGCCCAAATATTTGAAGGGTAGCGCCCCCCCCCTGAAAACCAGTTTCTTCAATGAGGGCAGCCGCTTGGTCACTGGGAACACCCCCCACAACAACTTCAGATTTTCCCTTGTTGGTGATTAGTCCCGTGACAGCAGAGAAATGATCGAACGCTTCAATGAGGGTACTGATTGAGGTTTTGTTTGTCGAGGAGAATAGGATGAGATCGTCCGCAAACACAAGATGCGTGAGCCTCAAACGATTGCAATTTGGGTGATATTTGTATCTCGGCTGCCTATTGACAAAATACTGAATGGACCGTGAGAGGTACTCCATTGTTAATGCGAAAAAGAGCGGAGACATGGGATCTCCTTGTCGGAGACCTCGTTTGCCACTAAAGCTTGGAGATGAGATACCATTCGAGCAAATGGATAAGGTATGTGTTGTGACACAAGCCATTATGAATCTAATAAGCCAGTCCGGGAAGCGATACGCATGGAGGGCCTCCTCAATAAAACTCCAATGCACCGAGTCAAAGGCTTTTTGGAGATCTATTTTCAACAAGCATCTAGGTGTAATGGTTGACCGATTGTAGCCCCTTGCCATCTCTTGGCAAAGCAGAACATTATGAAGAAGTTGACGACCTGGCACAAAAACCCCCTGGCTTGGATTGATTAGAGTCGAAAGGACTTCTCTAAGTCGGGAAGCAAGAATTTTTGTCAGACCCTTGTAGAAAGTGTTACAACAAGCGATAGGACGAAACTCCGTTACTTTACTGGGATTTGGTACCTTCGGAATGAGAGCTAGATTCCTCGCATTTAGATGCTTGAGAAGCTTCCCCGTAAGGAAGAATTCATGCACCGCATCAGAGACAAGATTACCTATCAGATTCGAGCATGATTTATAGAATCCATTAGAGTACCCATCTGGACCGGGGGTCTTGTCATTGGGGATTGAGAAGATGGCGTCCTTTATATCCTTGCTTGTAATCGACCTACTAATCTGGAGCTGCTGTGCAATTGTAAGGCGAGGACCCATTTGAAAAATGTCAACTCGGGCACTTGTTTGTTGTCTGTCAGTATTTCCCAGTAGATTTTGATAGAACAGGCTGAGTTGCTCATTATCTTCTTGGAGTCCGATAATTTTGACACCATTGCTGGTTTCTAGCTCACGAACATACAGATGGATTCTTTTTTGTCTCATCTTGGCAAAGAACAATTTTGAGCAGCTGTCACCCATATCATCCCAAGCTAGTTTGCTCTGTTGTCTCTTCAGAAGTAACGAGGAGTGCAAAATGTCATAGTATTTCTGTCTTTGCTCTTTCTCTTCTTGCTACAGCTGGACATTTGCCGGCTCTTGATGGAGTCTATCTTGAAGGGTGGTTAGCTTATCCCTTGCCGCAATTTCTTGCGTATATATATCGTGGAAGCGACTCTTGTGCATGGTTCGTAGTTTCGGACGAAGTTTGTGAAGGAATTGCGAAAACTGAAACATTTTGTGTCCTTCCGGGACCTCCAGTAACGTATCCTCCACCAGTTTGTTGAAATGCTCATCTTTCGTCCACATATCGCAGAATTTGAAGGGTTGCTTTTGCCTTGGCATCTCCATGACATTAATAGCAATAACCGAGTGATTCGATAGGGCACATGCCTTAAAGTTTACCTGCATCAAGTCCGCAATGATATACCCTAACTTTTGGTGAAACTATTTTTTGATACCCCAACTTTTGAAAGCTAATTTTGAGGTATCCTTAATTTTAGTGTTAGTAATAATTTGGGGATTTTCCGACCAAAGTTTGATGGATAATGTAAACTAACCGAAATACCCCTAATTTTTGAAAGAGATTGACTATAATACCCTTATATTTCCTTGCCTTCACTAATTGGATCTAGGAATGTTATGTGGCTTGTCTGATACTCATCTTCCCAATCGAAAATCAACCTCTTCAACTCGAACTATTTTCAGTCTTCGGTCTGTCTGTATGGTATGTTTAGGGTTTAGGTGTTCATGTTGGTGGAGGAATTGAGGAAAGCATACGAGTCAGTGGCAAGTCTGTTCACCATTGTTGCTGGTCTTTCTGGTTGATCGCCATTCCATTCTCCAGAACCAGTTAACTATGAAAATGATGAGTCCGTCCATATTTCTTGAAATTCAGTTGTAGTTTAATGGGGTTTTGAGTTTTTGGGACATGAAATTCGTACAATTTTGTCAGTTGAATGAAAATGTATGATTGATTTAGTTGCAAAATTAATTTGTCATATCGCCTGTTTGTCTTTGTTGCAACTTAATATGAAGCCCTCCCAGTGGAACACCTCCCCCAATGAACATAAAGTTTACACTGTAAGCTTGTGAAATTCGACAGTTTGATACCCAAAAAAATCACTCAATATGAAGCCCAACTCCCTACACAAGTGTACTCTTTGATTTTAAAAAGTGTATACTAAAAGTTGCAAGGTATTCCTGATCGTAGGAAGTTATGATTAATGAAACAAAGTGCTGATTAAATCCAAATGAAACAAAGTGCTGATTAAATCCTCAATTGTTCTCATCCATCAATTTATGATTAATGATTGTGATACATATATCACGGTTCAGATAACCAAAGAACATTTTCCAACCTCACAATTAGTAAAGTAAGGAACAAGTTCAGATGTGAAAAACTCAGTCAGCATATACAACAAATAGTTCATTAGGAAAGACGAGCAAAAAACAAGACACCGATTTGCAGTTTGCATGTGAATTTTAGAGTGGGATGAAATTAGATTTTCGTTTTAAAATAAACAAAGGGTATTTTCGTCAATAATAATCCTATTTCCAATTCCCGCCCAAACCTGATCGGCATTTGGCCGGATAATCACCTTCTAATTACTATTCCTATAATTTAGGGTACCTAAAAATTAGTCTTCAAAAGTTGGGGTACCAAACAAACATTTCACCAAAAGTTAGGGTACCTCCGAGTAAATTTTTTGATAAAGTTTACATGTTGTACTTTTCTTTCTTGTAATTCATGTTGCATGTTCTTGTGAAATAATTCTATAAGTTCCTATTTATCGTCTTTCCAAACTTTGTAAAAGCACACTTAAAACTTTTAGTAGAGTCTTTCCTTTTGTGAGAGCCGAATTCTTAAAGTTCCTAGTTTTGGAGTTCGTAGCCTTAACCCCGAATCCATTATTGGGTTTTCAGAGGCAAAGTCTTTCTTGTTTTCTTTTTGGTTTTGTATGTCTTGACTTTTCCTTTAAAAAGTCTAGTGGCCACTCCCATTTCGAACCAAAGCACATCGGGTTGCATAAACTATGGTAAAACATGGTTTTACAACGTGGCGATGCAACTTTAAGGTCTTTTTCTTTATATATTTCTAAATAATACTTGCATAATTCTTCCGAGCCTAACATTCAAATGAGGAAATTGAGTTAAATTTAGAAGACTTTGGAACAAGTGGATGTTCACTCTTGAAAGGTTTAATTCAATGGCTCATAAAATGCACAAGTAAAGGGAAAGTGATTTTACAAATATTATTCCTGAAATGTATAAACTAAGCCCTTAAAGAGTTTTTTTTTTCAAATGTTCAAACTTCAGCACAAATCATCAAATCACACCCCACGGAGTGTCGACTCGACCATAGGGTTGCTTATATTTCCTAGGGTGCTTTTTAATTATTTTTTGCACGAATATTATTTTTTACTGATTTTTTCATTTCATGTCGTTAGAATTTAGCCTAATCAAAATTCCTTTCAAATAATTTTCGATAATATTGACAGAACTTCGCGACCCGGAGCCAAAATTAGTTCGGGCTCCTAATGGTGGAACTTAGCCCAACATCGTGACTAACTTGCCCGGGATCAGAACAGACATCACCCCAAGCCCATGAGTCTGGGATCCGCGAAGATCCCAAGCTCACGAGTTCTGAGATCCGTGAGGATCCCAAGCCCCTGATGTCGGGTGATTTTCAATCCAATCTCGAGCAAATTAATTTCCACCATATTCTCGAAAACCATAAAAAAAAACCTTGGTTAAACAAAAAAAAAATTGCATGAAATGAAACTGGAGTCGCCAGTTAGTTTTAGAAGAAACTAACAAAACAAAAGAAATAAAAAGGAAAACTCCATATACCACGAACCAAAGAAACAGATTCGGGGGTAAAGATACGAGTGTAGGAGGGTTGCTCCTACATCGCCTGTCAAAATAGCCTTACTCCATCGGGTTTTGTTTAAGGAAAAGAAGAAAAAAAAACGAAGTTGTCACAAAAAAAAATTGTAAATTAATGCAGGCAAAGCAAACACAAAAACACAAACAAGTGTCTTAATAAGAAAATTACGGCGGGAGGGGAATACGGAGTACATGGTTACAAACACAAAACAAAAAAAAAAACAGAAAATATTACCACACCCTTCCCCGGATCCGTGAGGATTCGCGGCTTCTGAAATCGATTTCCAACTCAAATGGCTGCGGTAGTGACTTTAATTTTTGGTCCCGGTGAGGTTTGCACACTCGTCGGATCCGCGAAGATCCACCGCATAGACAGAGTATTTTTCTTAGTTCTTGTGAATGTTTTTGGATACCGGACTGAAAAACTGCCCCAAACTATCCGCTGACAACCCTTTTTATAAGCCCCACGCCTAGAAGTTATTAGCAGTTGGAGCATGTGCCCTCATCCCATGGGATCCGCGAGGATTCCCCTAGTGGGCAGCCTCTGTGTTTTGATTGAAGTTACCGACTGTTGCCAATCCATTTCCCCCATTTTCTGAAAAATCCACGAGGACCTACTCAGTAGGGAGAGTGAGGGTAAGTGGTTTTGACTGAGGAGACTATTAGTCTTGGGTAGAATCCGCGAAGAATTTCCTGGGTCAAGTCAGAGGATCCACGAGGAATTTTCAGGGTTGGCCTATAAAGATGCGCTACGATTTGTCCTGGACTGGCCTGCAAAGATCCGCCATTATCTGTCCTGGGTTGGCCTGCTAAGATCCGCGACGAATTGCCTGGGCCGGCCTGCCAAAGATCCGCGTGGAATTTCCCGGGATGGCCTGCAAAAGATCCGCGAGGATCCGTCTTCTGGGCTTGAAAAATAGATCCGTAAGGATTTGTCCCCGGGCTTAGTCAAAGATCCGCGAGGATTTGTCCACGGGCTTAGTCAAGGATCCGCAAGGATTTGTCCTTGACCCAGGAGTTAACCTTGACCTGGGAGTTGACTTTGACTTGACCTAAAGTTGACCTTGACCCGGGAGTTGACCTTGACTTGACTTTGACCCGGAGTTGACTTAGACCGAGAATAGTGGATCCGCGAGGATCTTGAGTATTGTATCCACGTGTACCCCAAGTACTAGATTCGTGAGGGAGCGTCTTTGGCCTGATTCATTTGGATCCATGAGGTGCCTATATAGCCCAAAGTCCATGAGGACTCTAACGAGCCCGAAATCCTCGAGGTGTTTGTTGAGTACTATTTTTTTGGTGTCTACAGTTAGCCCCCACTTTGACTGAGTCTGAGTAAGACGAAAGTCAAAGTGTGCCTTAAGATTGTTGGGGTTAGTTCAGTGAATTTTCAGGGGTAGCCCAAATGAATTAAAAATTGGTCGGAGGTACTCCGTACTTTGATGAAACTCTCAGGGCTAGCTCGAGCAATTGAATGATATTCGTAGGTAGTTCGATTGAAATTGCTGGAAGGTGTCTAGACTTTGATGAACTTCTCGGGGGTAGCCCGACCACTTGGATGATATGCCGAGGAAGTCCGCTTGAAATTGCTGGAGGTAGTCCAGGCTTTGATGAACTTCTCGGGGGTAGCCCGACCACTTGGATGATATGCGGAGGTAGTCCGCTTGAAATTGCTAGAGGTAGTCCAGGCTTTGATGAACTTCTCGGGGGTAGCTCGACCACTTGGATGATATGCGGAGGTAGTCCGCTTGAAATTTCTAGAGGTAGTCTAGGCTTTGATGAATTGCTCATGGGTCCGAGGTGTACTTGAAATTACTCAAGGATAGGTACCTACAAAGGACAAGGAAACTTGTGAGTACCAAGAAAAGTCAAAACACGGGGTCGCTTCCCCTTAGAGAATGACAATTTTTTTTTAAAAGGTTGATGAGGATAGTGGAAAAAATCAGCTAGCCGATAAGAAAACTCCATGTCAGCCTGTGGGGATTAGTGAGGAACTCGGGGTTCCAACTTGATGATGGAGGATCAACCTTTAAGGAGGTTGTAAAGATTTGCTTGAGTCGAGATGGATTTTGCCATGTTTGTGCTGGAATCTACAAGAGCCTTGTTTGAGCTCAGTTGGTTTGCCATGTTTAACGACATACTCCTCTAGGAGCACTGGAGTTCGACTTGATGGAATAATCTGCAAGGACCCGAGAATCGATGAAGGACTCATGAATCGACAAAGAACCCCACTGAGTTGCGCTGATCACTTTTATAGTTGCTTCCAATTCCAACTCTAACTCTTTCCGTGATGATCCTGAGTCAAAATTTAAGAGAAATCATTTGCTTGTACTGGCCTGTAGTCAAATCGTCGAGGATTTCTGCTTTGGGATCAACAAGACCTTGAAGCCCCCAATTATGCTCAACTGGGTGAGTTCACAAAATCTGTGAGAGCTTTGTACCCAATTGGGACCGGCTGAAGATTCATTTGTGTTTGAGCTCAAGCTAAAAATTTAGTGAATCCTTGAAGTCTTGTCTTGATCGCTAAAGGCAGCGAGCTGTTTGGAGTATGCTCCAATATTTTGTTGGGCTTAGTCCAAAATTGGAGAGAATTTTGGGACATGCCTTGCAAGTTTTTGTGCTTCTGCTCTTCTTCATCATTTCATTTCACATGCAGATTGGAATTACTTCTTTGGCATACATGATGATTTGTCGGCCTTGGGTTCTTGCTACGGGTTCTGAAGTAGGGAAGTAATTGATTTTATCTTTGTTGGTGAGCATTGAGTGTGTGTATAATGCTTAGACCGTTCATTTATCTTTTACGGTGCAATGGATGTACTCTATTTCTCTAGTAATGCACGATGTTAATGCACTTATGCAGACTGTTTTTTTTTTAATTTTTGTGGATACAAGACACACATGCAATGAATATGAGAGTCTAGGTATTGAGCTGTGGTCAATAACACTGGAAATATTAGAATGCTTCAAATAGTGAGAACCAAAATCCGCGAGCATTTTTAGGCTAAACCCGTAAACTCAGCTTCGACCCCCTTTTGTAAATTTGTGAAGAACCTTAGTCCAATCCACGAGAATCGATATCCTAAAGCACCCTAGTTGTGGACCTCAAGGGATCTGCAAGCTCTTAGGAAAACTTTCCAAGGATTTTGCTTTAACATTTTTGAGTATGGTCTGGAAATTGGATAGGATCCTTTTGAGAAATCACTCGAAGAGGCTACTTATGTTCGATTTTTTGAGTCGGACTTCAAAAGCTTTCTACGTGTCCACTTTATGAGTTGAATCAGGTAGTCGTAGTTGAAGAGGTAGTGTAAGTGTTTAGTTGTGACTTAATAGTCAGTGGCTGGTCACCAGTTGCTATAATTGACCTTGTTTTAAAGCATAAAACTTCCTTGCTTTTCCAGATTTGCTGAAGCTTCTTGGATCATGTATGAATCTTCTAGGAGTAATAAGCCACCTTGAATCCGTAAGAACTTCATGAATGAAAAATCTGCTAGGATGTTGGGTTAACAAAATCAACATCTCCCAGCCTAAATTGATATATGTGAACATGCTTTCATAAAAGTTGTTCAAGGATTGGGCTTCTAGTGCCAGACTCTATGTTCAAGATGCTTAGAAAAAAGTAGTTCTAATATACAATCAACTGAGGAATTCTCTTCAAATTTTTTTGACCATGCCACCTACTATATGAAAATATCTTAACGTTCCTAGTTGCCCCCAAAATTCATTAGGTCTTTTGAGGATTTGACTTGTGATGAACATGCTTATAAAAGTTGTTCTTATGTAAAATCTTGCTAGCGGAATCGGTGATGAACTTGAAAATTGGCGAGGGCTTTTTCATTCAGCCTGACAAAAATCTGTCAGGACTTTTCCACAACTATAACTTATCGTCAATAAGAGCAATTGTGAGACTTCACAAGCAAGATTACTCGATAGTGGAAAAGACCTTATATTACATGACAATAAGAGCAATGAGAGTGAGATGCATAATAGAAATTCAAGAAGGTCAAAATCATTTCAAAGCAAACTCTATTTCAAAACTAAGAGCGTAAAACCAAGACACAAAGCCAGTCACCCTATATTGTACCTCTAAACAATCACGTATCGCCTTAGAAATTGATGAGCTAGTGAAGCTAGTAGATCGTCACTTTAGGTAAAGTGGAACACTCCTCTCAATGTGTTTAGAAATGTGCAAGGGTTCACTCAAACTCATTCCAATGTATACAACTACCATAAGCTTGACAAGACTATCAACTCTCCATCACTAAGGACAACATGCAAAAATGCTAATAATGAGGACTTTCAAAAAGTTTTAATGGGGCTTGGGCTAGGGTATGAAGGGAAATCGTTTGGAAAATGTTGAGCTAAGTAGCAAAGTACCTAAAGAGCAACAACATTTCCACTACATGCAATGCAACACCTCCACACTTAACCTCAAACGAGCACAAAACATCCCCAACAAATGAAACTCGGGATAAAGTACCAAATACAAATCAAAACCTAAAATAAAACAAAACTTTTTCTTCCTTTTTTCTTTTTTTCTTTTTTTTTCTTTTCTTTTTTCTTTTTTCTTTTTTCTTTTTCTTTTTCTTTTTCTTTTTCTTTTTCTTTTTCTTTTTTTTTCATTTTTAAAAAAACTATTTTAGTGACAAGCATGAATACACGAATAACAACCCTTATTTTGACAAACGCAAAATTAATACCTTTGATGATAAAAGGGGAGAAAGAATCATCAATAATGCATTCGCCTTACACAACCAATCATCAGAAATGACACCTAACAAAAGACAACACAACTGAAATGTTGCTCATTCTATCCTGGTTAAGGATAAGGAATTATAAATAGGACAATGGTATATTGATGGGGCAAAAAACAAGATAGCAAAAAAGGCTTAGCAAAGGCTAGCATAAATAGGTCAAATTGTCACGTGGCTGTGGACATTTTTCCTCGCCGTTCAGGCTTCCGAACGTCCACGTTGGATTGGGGTGTGACTCGGTGATTTGTGCTCTGGTTTGAACCTTTGAAAAAGACCCTTTAAGGAATTTAAATTACACATTTAAGGAATAATATTTGTAAAATCACTTTCCCTTTACTTGTGCATTTTATGAGTTATCGGAATTAAACCTTTAACAGTGAACATCCACTTGTTTCAAACTCTTCCAAATTTAATTCAATTTGCCCATTTAAATGTTAGGCTCGGAAGAAAGTAATTTATGCAAGTATTATTTAGAAATACATAAAGAAAATGCCTTAAAGTTGCATCGGCACGTTGTAAAACCATGTTTTACCATAGTTTATGCAACCCGATGTGCTTTAGTTCGAAATGGGAGTCGCCACCCAACTTTTCAAGGGAAAAGCTAAGACAAACCAAAAGAGAAAAGAAAGAAAGACTCCGCCTACAAAAGCCAAAAGTGGATCCAGGGGTAAGGCTATGAACTCGGAAAGTAGGAACTTTAGGAGTTCGCCTCTCACAAAAGGAAAAACTTTACTAAAAATTTTAAGTGTGCTTTTATAAGATTTGGAAGAGACAATAAATAAGAACTTTATAGTACTATTTCATTGAACATGCAACATGGATTATAAAATAAAAAGTACAACATTTACACATTATTTACAAGGAAAACAAAGAAGCTTTAGATCTTACATTGTGCTAGTTTTGAAGAAGAGGCCTTGCCTTGCTCTTGTGCTTGAAAATGATCCTCTTAATATTCTTGAATAATATTCCTCAAAAGTGCTAAAACAAACCAAAAGAAGTAGAGAAAAAGTGGTGGGAAAGAAGGCAGAAAAGAGGGCTTTTTGTAGCTTTTATGTGTTTAGGCTTATGGTTTTTTGTGGGGTTTTGGATATGGTGGATTTAGAGAATTAGGAGATGATAGGGATAGTGATGTATGCTAACTCACTAAGATCAGAGTATTGAGCTATAATACATCATACAGTCACACACAAACACAATTGGTTGCTTGAATTTACAATAAGTGATTGAAAGTAACAAGCTGGAATAGAAGACAATCCAATAACAGAATAAAAGGATAGGCTTGCTTACAGTTGATACAGACAGACCATAACTGCAATCAAGGTAAATGGACTCTCACACACATGCCTCTACAGACACACCAAAGCATGGATGATCAAGCTCATTTACACTTGCTGGATTTTACCAATATCCAGTGACAGGAACTGATTGAACCAAGGTTGAGAGTTATAGGACACTCACAAACTTTCAGAGGTTCTAAGACACTCGAGAATACTATTGAATGAACACTGAGATGCCTTCATTGATAGAAAACTTCAGAATATAAGGGAAGCTAACAGTTTGATTAACAGGTGCCTAAGCATAAGCATTCTGTCTAATCTCCCTGATCTAATTCTAACTTACAAAGCTTAAACAAATACAGCTGATTACATACTAACTATCTCGAGTACATTTTGTATGAAAAATAAAAGAAAAGACTAAACTTTGCTCTGATTGGACCAAATGCCAAAAGGGTGGCAAAATGAACCAATGAGAGGCTTTCCTCTCCTAAGGGGTAAAGATAAGTTTACAGAGGTAATTCTCGTGCCAATGCTAACCTGGAAGTAATCTCAAGAGGTTAATATCATGCTGGAAAGACCCAAATATCCCTTGTGAACAGAAATCAGGACATATAGCCCCATAACTGGGGTTCTGGAAAAACTGATAAAACAACCCTGCTGAGATTGTTTGTTTCTGACTTTTGAATCTTACTGTGCCATGCTTGCTCATACTGGGGTTTGACTTGGACTTGAAAATGGCATGACAAAGAACAAAAAACTCCTAGGAAACCTTAGCTGAATCTTCCTCAATCAATAGACATGACATTGAGAAAGTCAGCTGCTTGGCCTGTTGTTCCTGGGAACTGGAATTGGTCTGGATGACCAATGCTGGTGAGCTGAGTGGTTGTGGATGCCAGGACTTGATTTACAAGGGTGTAGGAAGCCTGGATGGATGCTATTGGTGGAGTGGTGGCTGCAGGGGATGCTGAAGTCCTCTTGCTGGATGTTTGAACTGTTAAGAAGTCTGCTGAGTAACCTGCTGTTTGTGCTGGGGCTTGGAAGCCTGCTGTTTCTGCTGGAAAGGCTTCCCTAGCTGCTGAGTTGTGTGAAACAACAATAACTCCTCCTTGTGCTGCTGCTGCAATTGCTGGTGAAGCTATGGGGAATGTCTCCTTTGCTAATGAAGCTGCTGCTACTGATTGTTCTTCTTGATGGTCTCCATCATCCTCCCCAGGTTGAGGAAAGTTTGTCCTCAAACTTGGAAGGTCTTCCTCTGCTGGATAGTAGGGTCGAAGATCTGCTACATTGAATGTTGCTAAGCTTCCATACTCTTTAGATAGGTCCAACCTATAGGCATTATCTCCAATTTTGTCAAGCACTTCAAAGGGGCCATCTGCTCTTGGTAGTAGCTTGCCTTTTCTCTTGCTGGGGAACCTGTCCTTCCTTAGGTGGATCCAAACTAGATCTCCTGGCTGGAAAGTCGCTTTCTTCCTATGTTTGTTTGCTGCAGTAGATACCTGTTCAGTATATTTACAAATTCTCTCCTTCACTTGCTGATGAAGCTCCTTAATTTGATATGCTCTTTTACCTACTTCAAAACTAAATTTGACAAAAGTAGTTAGTGGAACTAAATCCAAAGGGGAAATTGGATTTTTACCATAGACTACTTGGAATGGAGAGTAGCTTGTGGCCTTGGATTGTGCTTTGTTGTAACCAAATTCAGCATTGGGCAATAGAGAATCCCATCCTGCATTATTTTTGTGGATCAGTGCTCTCAATAGGACTCCAAGTGTTCTATTAGTGACCTCTGTCTAGCCATCAGTCTGTGGGTGGCAAGTGGTGATATACTTGAGTTGGGTGCCTAATTTCTTCCATAAAGTAACCCAAAAATGGCTCAAAAACTTGGTATCCCTATCAGACACCATTGCTTTTGGGACTCCACGTAATCTGACAATCTCTTGGAAGAATAACTCAGCTACTCTTGTGGCTTCAAAGGTGGTGTGGCATGGGATGAAATGTGCCATCTTTGAAAATCTATCAACCACCACCATGATTGAATCAATCTTAGAAAAGACCTGGTTCATAAGTCTAATGAATGTGGAGGGGGCATTAGTCAGGCCAAAAGGCATGACCAACCATTCAAACAGACCTCCCTTGGTCTTAAATGCTGTTTTCCACTCATCGCCCTCATAGATCCTTATCTGGTAGTATCCACTCCTTAAATCAATCTTAGAAAAGACTGCTGATCCATGTAACTCATCCAACATATCTTCAAGCCTAGGTATAGGGTACCTATATTTGATAGTGATCTTGTTAATGGCTCTACAATCAATACACATTCTCTGACTTCCATCTTTCTTAGGCACTAACAAGGCTGGGACTGCACATGGACTCAAACTCTCCCTAATCATTCGCTTCTCCAATAATTCATCCAGCTGTCTCTGTATCTGATTGGTATCTACTGGTGTCATCCTATAAGCTGGCTTATTAGGTAATACTGATCCAGGCACTAAGTCAATTTTGTGCTGGATATCTCTTTTAGGTGGAAAACCCGGTGGCATTTCATCAAGAAATACATGCTGAAACTGCTGGAGTAAAGGTAGGAATAAGGGGTGGTCATTTTGTGGTGCTGAGGGTTCTTCAAGGTCTAAAAGGGTCAAGTCCTTCTGTGTGCTAAACCCATGATGATCAGATAAAAGCAACACATCAAGACTAGGTTCAAGACACAGGGTTTTGGCTTTTTTGGTTAACTGTGAGGGTTTCATGGGGGTTAGGACAATCTTTCTGTGGTTTAGGGTTAGGGTGTAGGTATTAGCTCTTCCACAGTGGTTTACTGATCTATCATGCAACCAAGGTCGACCTAAAAGCAAATGACATACATCCATAGGGAAGACATCACACCAGACCTCATCTTTGTATGACTGACCAATTGAAAAAATAACAAGGCACCTAGTAGAAACTTTGATACCTTTGCCTGAACTGAGCCACTGGATGGTGTATGGAGCTGGGTGAGGTTTGGTTGCCAGGCTTAGCTTCTTCACCATGGTGCTGGAAGCTGCATTGGTACAGCTCCCACTGTCTACTATCACTGAGCATACCTTCCCTCCAATAGTGCACCTTGTATGAAAGATATTCTCCCTCTACTCTTCTGCTTCCTCTACTACTGAGCTGCTCAAAACTCTTCTGATCACAAGCATTTCTCCCTCATATGGACCTTCTTCTATAACCTCATCATCATAGATAGGGTCATGTTCATGCTCTTCATACTCCTGTTCTTCTCCCTGCAGATGTTCAGGATCAACAAATAAAGTTGCCTGGTACTCAGCAAGAGTAACCATTCTCTTGTTTGGACATTCTGAGGCAATGTGCCCTAGTCATTGACACCTGAAACATTTTCTTTCTGAATAAGGTCTGCTGATAGGGGCTGGGGTTCTTTGTGGGGGATTTTGTGGCTGATTTTGTGGGGATCTTGGGATTAGATTTCTGGCTTGAGGTGGGGGTGGGGGTGGATAGGCTCTTTGTGGGGGATTGAAGGTTTGTAGGGGTTTGGTTTGGCTGGTGCATAGGGTTTGGCTGGGTATCTGCTGCTGCTGTAGTCCTTTGCTCTAGATTTCTTCTGCTGTTCCACTTTGTGAGCCAAAGAGCTTAGCTCATCAAAGGAATCATAGACCTGCAACTCTACAACATTCTTGATCCCTTCATTTAAGCCTGCAAGGTACCTGATGTAAGTTTGTACCTCATTTTCTTGCATATTGCACTTCAAAAGCAAATGCTCAAACTCCTTGGTATATTCCTCCACTGACTTGCTTCCCTATACAAAATGCTGCAACTTGTTGTAGTTCTCCTTCATGTAGTTATCTGGAAGAAACTTCTCCTTCAACTTCTGTCTCATCTCAATCCAGGTACTCACTCTAGCTTCCCCAATCTCCATTCTCCTTCTCTGTAGATTAGTTCACCAAGTATAAGCATATTTTTCAATTTTAAGGCTACTAATTTCACCTTGTTTTCTTCTGAAACCTTCTTCAAATCAAAGACTCTTTCCACTGTTTGCAACCAATCTAGGAAAACATCAGGATCTAGTTCTCCTGCATATTCAAGTATATTAATCTTGAAATCAAGTTTCTCAACCCTCCTATCTTCCCTTCTTACTTCTCTTTCACTCTCACTGTTTTCCTTAGGCTCACTGATCCTAGGTGATCTTATTATCCCTCTCCTTCTCCTGGGTGTAGGCCTAGGACCTCGACCTCCTCTCCTTGTCCTACTGAAAGGATTCTCACCTCCTACTTCCTCCATCTCATCATCAGTCTCCTTATTCAACTCATGTCTATGCAATCTCATGTAATAATTCAACTGCTCACTCAAGAACTTCATTTTCTGTTCCACTTCTTCCTTCTTTTTCAGAGTTAGTTCTAAGACTTCCTGTAGTGTTTTACTAGTTCCGGCCATTTTAACTAAAACAAGCAAACACACTCCAAGAAAGAACACAACGCTCTGATACCAAGATGTTATATGCTAACTCACTAAGATTAGAGTATTGAGCTATAATACATCATATAGTCACACACACACACACAGTTGGTTGCTTGAATTTACAATAACTGATTGAAAGTAACAAGCTAGAATAGAAGACAACCCAATAACAGAATAAATAGATAGGCTTTCTTACAGTTGATACAGACACGCCACAACTGCAATCAAGGGCAATGGACTCTCACACACAGGCCTCTACAGACACACCAAAGCATGGATGATCAAGCTCATCATACACTTGCTGGATTTTGCCAATATCTAGTGACAGGAACTGACTGAACCAAGGTTGAGAGTTATAGGACACTCACAAACTTTTGGAGGTACTAAGACACTCGAGAATACTATTGAATGGAAATTGAGATGCCTTGATTGATAGAAAACTTCAGAATATAAAGGAAACTAACAGTTTGATTAACAGGTGCTTAAGCATAAGCATTCTGTCTAATCTCCCTGATCTAATTCTAACTTACAAAGCTTAAACAAATATAGTTGATTACATACTAACTATCTCGAGTACATTTTGCAAGAAAAATAAAAGAAAAGACTTAATTTTGCTCTGATTGGACCAAATGCCAAACGAGTGGCAAAATGAACCAATGAGAGGCTTTCCTCTCCTAAGGGGTAAAGATAAGTTTACTGAGGTTATTCTCGTGCCAATGCTAACCATGATGTAATCTCAATAGGTTAATATCATGCTGGAAAGACCAAAATTACCCCTGTGAACAGAAATCAGGACATATAGCCCCAGAACTTGGGTTCTGGAAAAACTGATAAAACAAACCTGCTGGGATTGTTTGTTTCTGACTTCTGAATCTTATTGTGCTATGCTTGATCATACCGGGGCTTGACTTGGACTTGAAAATGGCATCACAAAGAACAAAAAACTCCTAGGAAACCTTAGCTGAATCTTCCTCAATCAATAGACATGACATTGAGAAAGTCAGCTGCTTGGACTGTTGTGGCTGGGAACTGGAATTGGTCTGATGCTGGTGAGCTGAGTGGTTGTGGATGCCAGGACTTGCTTTACAAGGGTGTAGCAAGCCTGGATGGATGTTGTTGGTGAAGTGGTGGCTGCTGGGGATGCTGAAGTCCTCCTGCTGGATGTTTGGACTGTTGAGAAGTCTGCTGAGTAACCTGCTGTTTGTGCTGGGGCTTGCAAGCCTGCTGTTTCTGGTGGAAAGGCTTCCCTAGATGCTGAGTTGTGTGAAACAACAAGAACTCCTCCCTATGCTGCTACTGCGATTGCTGGTGAAGCTCTGGGAATGTCTCCTTTGCTGATGAAGTTGCTGCTGATTGTTCTTCTTGATGGTCTCCATCAGATAGGAATTATGACGATATGAAAGTGTTGATGAGATATGAAGAAAGATGAGTAAAATAATGATCTGAATATGGAAGTGAGAGTAGAGATTAGAATAACACTATAGAGAATAAGAGAATTAGTGAGTGAATGAATGTGAGAGAGAGAGAGGATGATTTGATGAATGAAGATTGATGAGTGGATGAGTGAATTTAGCTTTGAGAGGAGTAGTATTTATAGGAGAATGAGGTAGTAAAAGATACATGCATATACATGCGCATACATGCCCTCTCGTCCAAGGTAGTCAACGCACAAAACACTAGGCAATGAAGGAGGTGAACTTGGAGTGGACGGTCACACGAGGTCCATTGACCTCGTATGGTCGGTGGTCAAGGCCGACTAGCCAGCAGCACGTGGGGGGGAACCTCATCTCGTCCATGCATCTTTGGACGGTGGGGGGATAAATGCATTCTACCTAGGGATATGTTGCTTCACACTTGGAAAGAAATGCAATTATATTTGAGTTTTGTGAAGCATTTTTGAGATGTTTTTGTGAGGATTCGAGCTTGTGACGTCGCGGTATTGGATTGCATGGCTTGCATTTACGTAGGCATGTTTGAATGTAATTTGCATGCAAATATTAAGGCATGTTTGTACGTGTATAAGGTACGTATTTTAGCTCTTATCGTTCGATCTCTTCTTCTTATTTTGATCCTTTTATTTTATACATTTATACCGTATAACTTATGACAAAATCCGGTGTCTACGTATAGCCCCCACTTTTGGCCTGAAAGATGGAGGAATTTGAGGATTTAGCTCAACATCGACTCCTAAGACTCTATGCCTGCCATGGATGAAGAATTTTATTTGAATCCCGAATCACTGAACTAAGGCTCTAAGTCATATGCGGAACCCGAATAAAGTTCTTATGCAAATGAATAGTTAAGCCCAAAAGACAAATTTAGACGTTATCCGGCCGAACTCAATAGTAAACTTTAAAGGTAAGGCCTCACAAAAGGGCTAAATATATCATTTTAGCTGGCTAGACACAACAAGGAGCTCATTTGAGCCACCCAAGGTTGGGCCCACTCAAAAATCCGCGAAGATCCTCAAGGCCCAGACTGACTTGTGCGACCCACATAGCCCGCTTGCACTAGGCGAAGAGGACTCGATGCAAACGCATGATCCTAATGACACTTTAGTTTAGGCCTCGCAGGGACCGAGCTCACCAAAGTTCCTCGCGAATTTCTTTGGCTCGGGTCCAGTATCGAGCCTAAACAAGTGTTTGACGACTAAAGGGAGGTGTGGAACATTGATTTGGACTATACAGAGCTCAACCCAACTTGGGATCCGTGACGATCCACAGGGATTAAACCTTGTATAGACCAAATCAATTGTCTTGGCCCACTATGCAAATGCATGGTTTTTTTAGGCTTAAGCATTATGGCACGTTTCGGGTTCGAGGGTCACTAAAAGCATATAGCACACAAGAATGCATTCCAACCTAACCAAGGGTCTATGTTTAAAGATCAAGGGTTGGGTTAACCTAACCTGTAGCTCGTGTCCCAAGTGCTTTGTCTTCCATGGGGTGCATGGCAATACTAGTACACTCGGGTTGCTCCTTTCGTCGTAAGGACTAAAAGAGTGGTGCACGAGCGAGAAAACAACCACCGACTTAGTGAGGGTCTAAATGGACCCACCAAGTTGAATGGTTTTGTTTTCCCAAAATGGTATAAATGAGAATAAAAACCTAAACGGTGCCATATGTGCCAAACAAAGGAGAAGGCCCGAAAATGCAAATGCCTAAAAAAATAGAATGTGACAACTTTTTTTTTTTAAAAAAAAAAACCAAAACCCGACTTTTCAAGTCTTACACACTTTCTAAATAAGTCCTCAGTGGAGTCGCTACTGTAGGGCCCGCGTCCCGGAGGACACGGTCCCCCACGGAGTGTCGAGTCGGCGATAGGGTTGCTTATATTTCCTAGGGTGCTTTTTAATTATTTTTAGCACGAATATTATTTTTATTGATTTTCATTTCATGTCGTTACAATTTAGCCTAATCAAAATTCCTTTCCAATAATTTTCTGTAATATTGACGGAACTTCGCGACCTGTAGCCAAAATCAGTTCGGGTTCCTAATGATGGATCCTCGCGGATTCCACATTCAAGAGGGACCTGAACTTGGCCCAGCATCGCGACTAACTTGCCTGGGACCGGAACAAACATCACCCGAAGCCCATAAGTCTAGGATCCACGAAGATCCCAAGCTCACTGATTCTGAGATCCACAAGGATCCAAGCCCAAGGGTTTGGGATCCGCGAGGATCCCAAGCCCCTGATGCTGCGTGATTTTCAGTCCAGTCTCGGGAAAAATAATTTTCCACCATATTCTTGAAAACCATAAAAAAAAACCTTAGTTAAACTAAAAAAACATTCGCGAAATGAAATTGGAGTCGCTAGTTTGTTTTAGAAGAAACTAACAAAACAAAAGAAATTAAAAGGAAAACTCCATATACCACGAACCAAACAAACAGATTCGAGGGTAAAGATACGAGTGTAGGATGGTTGCTCCTACATCGCCCCTCAAAATGGCCTTACTCCATCGGGTTTTGTTTAACGAAAAGAAGAAAAAAAAACGAAGTTGTCACAAAAAAGATATGTAAATTAATGCATGCAAAGCGAACACAAAAACACAAACAAACTTCTTAATAAAAAAATTACAGCGGGCCGGGAATATGGACTACATGGTTACAAACATAAAAAAAAAAACAGAAAATATGACGACACCCCTCCCCGGATCCGCGAGGATCCCCAACTTCTGAAATCGATTTCCAACTCAAATGGCTGTAGTAGTGACTTTATTTTTTGGTCCCGACGAGGTTTGCGCACTCGTTTGATCCGCGAGGATCTCCCGTACAGACAGAGTAATTTTCTTAGTTCTTGTGAATGTTTTTGGGTGCACCTATACCGGACTAAAAAGTTGCCCCAAACTATCCGCTCACAACCCTTTTTATATGGCCGTCGCCTGGAAGTTATTAGCAGTTGGAGCATGTGCCCTCATCCCATTGGATCCGCGAGCATTCCCCTAGTGGGCAGCGTCTATGTTTTGACTGAAGTTACCGACTGTTACTAATCCATTCCCCCCATTTTTTGAAAAATCCGCGAGGACCTACTTAGTGGGGAGAGTGGGGATAAGTGGTTTTGACTGAGGAAACTATCAGTCTTTGGTGGAATCTGCGAAGAATTTCCTGGGCCAAATCAGAGGATCTGTGAGGAATTCCCTGGGCTGGCCTGCAAAAGATTCGCGAGGAATTACCTGGGCTGGCCTGCAAAAGATCCACGAGGGTCTATCTTCTGGGCTTGAAAAATAAATCCTCGAGGATTTGTCCTCGGGCTTAGTCAATGATCCGCGAGGCTTTGTCCCCGGGCTTAGTCAAGGATCCGCAAGGATTTGTCCTTGACCTAGAAGTTAACCTAGACCCAGCAGTTTACCTTGACCCGAGAGTTGGCTTTGACTTGACTTTGACCGAGAGTTGACTTTGATCCGGAGTTGACTTAGACCGAAAAAAGTGGATCCGCGAGGATCCCGAGTACTGGATCCGCGTGGACCCTAAGTACTAGATCCGCGAGGGAGCATCTTGGGCCTGATTCATTTGGATCCATGAGGTGCCTACATAGCCCAAAGTCTACGAGGACTCTAACAAGCCCAAAATCCTCGAGGTGCTTGTTGAGTATTATTTTTTTGGTGTCTACAGTATGGTTCTTTGAATCGTTTCTTTTTCCACGCACGTTTAAGTTAAGTGTTCACGTTCTAGTTTCCTCCTTTATATCATGTTATGTTCAAGTGTGGTTAAAGAAAGAAACTAATGTTTTGGTTTCCGATTGGAGTTCAGTTTACTTGAAAAGGTTAAGTGTGGCTATGTTTTGTAACTATACTCTACTTAACGTTTATTTTCTCTTTTCTTTTATTGTTGTAATTTAATGGAACCGCGCAATAATAAGTAAGAACTTTCTAATGTCCCTGAAGAGGGCATATAGTGACTAAATATTGGGAGCATTTTGATAGTGAAATTTGAGGAATAATGTGCTTAATTGATCTTTTATGTCTTTATTTCACTATCTTAACTGGGTTCTGTGTGTTTTATTCAATTTGTGTAGATTAATGATATGAACTCCAAAGCTCAATACATTTCTTGATTAATCATTAAATGAGCTTTCTGAAAATATATTATAAGGTCAATTCCGAGTTGAGATGTAGGAGTTACGAGCAAGATAGTAGAAAGTGTTCGAAAACTTATATATGTCCAATCTTTTGGTCACCATTTATTCCACACTTATGATATGACTTTGAGGCTTATGCCAACAAAAAGTAGACTCCTAGAGCTTTCTGAAAAGTCAAGAACCAAGTCAATCGGACGTCGGACGAAGGAGATACGGCCGAAACAAGATGACCCAGAAAACTCCAGATCGAACACGACCTATGTTGACTCCAACACGCTCCGTGTTGGCTTCCAGAGAGTTCAATTTCTCCAGAAACATCAACACGATTCGTGTTGGGTATAACACTGTCTGTGTTGACCCTGTTTTTGACGATTTTGCCGTTTCGACTGCTCTTAATGGCTATATAATTATAAGATTCAGCTGTTTTTGATCCTTCATCCTTCACCATCCTCCTTCATTCATTCCTTCCATACCATCCATCTCCATCTCTACCATCATCCATCCTTTCATCCACAATTCCATCCAAGTTCATCCATAGTTGAAGATTGAGAGTTTGTTGGGTTTGAAGATCGATTCTCAAGAAATCCATTGAAGTGGAGGAGCAAAAGTCCCCACCGACTACCATTCAAAGCGAGGAACGATTTCAATCTCGGTTTACTTCTCTTTCTTTTAGATTTCATGCTTTCTAGAACAGATTTTGATATGTTTTGTGTATTGAACATGAGTAGTGAGTAGTTTCTTTTAGTTTGGGGGATAAACCCTTATTAGTTGCTTATATTGATTGAATATTATTGGATTCAGCAAGTTTGTTTATCTAGTTTGAATGCATTTTATTTATCCTTTGAATATGTATGTCATTGCTTTTACTTGATCACCATTGGCCTGGATTTAGATTGTTGAATGAAGTACCGAACGGAAAAATTCGATAATCGGAACCCTTAGGATTAAACTGGTTTATGAAGTGAACTAGAAATAGAAGACTTTATAATTAGGTGTCTTTTGATAATTCGACCTTTAACTTAGATAAAATTGAAATAACCACGAAAGTAGGTGATTGATTTTATTAAGCAATCCGTTTCATTGCCAAAAGCTCGCTACGGAAGAATTTATGCGATTATCAACCCTACATTATATTTACTGTTCTTTTTACCCCGCCTAGCCTTTTTTTACCCTTCTTTCATGATTGAAACCTGACAATACAATCCTTGGCCTTTGATATCCAGTATCCCTTTGCCCTTCTTGGTTGAATAAGAATTTGTTGTTTTTTTAGAAGGAACAGTTTTTGGTGTGTTTGTGAACAAAATATGAAGTCTGGGAGGAATTGCGCTTATTGTTTCAAGTTGGGCGGAATTAAAAGTCCCACCTTTTGAATAATTGGTGTTTGGTTATGTTGTCTATATATTATCGAAGTCGAAGTTATAATTTCATAGTTTTCTTCTCCCCGATCACCCACCAAAAAGAAAAAAAAAGAAAAGTATAAAATAAAAAAAAACAGAGAAAAGAGAAAAGAGTTCCAAAAGAAAAAGGTGATTATAGAGATACAATTTAAAGTTCTGAAAACTTTGACTTGGTTGTATTCATTTGAGTTGTTTCATATTGTTGAGGGTGAAAGGTGAAATTCGTTGCATACACTAAGCAAGAAGGCGAGTTTAGAGTGTTATATTCATTGAAATTCAAATCCAAGCATGACTCTTAACTCCTCATTCCCAAATTTTGCCTATCCTTCCCCCTAATCTAAGCCCCGTTACAACCCGATAAAGTCCTTTTGATTGTCGCTTGTGCATTGCATACTAGTAGTGGAGAGCAAGGTTCTTACCAAGCTTATGGCACTTTGTTTCTATTGGTTTGAGTACGAAAACACCCACATAAATATTGGAATTTAAGTGATTGAGTGTTTTTATTCTTTCCTATGTGAGGTTTGCTCTTTTTGAAGGACATACATTTATAACTAACCGCGCACATTTGCTTTATTCTTTCCTATGCTTCTGAAGTGTTTGTTCTCTTCTTTTGGTTTCCAAAACTTCTTCCTTTCTTTTTTTTTTGAACTGAGTTTTGATCTTGTCCAGACCGATCTTCGTGTTTGCTTGTTGAATGGATGTGTTAGATTGGTTAGCCTGTGTTAAGATTTTATTTTGTAATCCTATCAGAAACTGTTTCTGCCTCTTTCTCTTCTTAGGTTTTCTTTTTCCTATTTGAGCCCTAATCCTCCTGTTTTCAATTCTGACTTGCTTTGGGACAAGCAAGAGCTAAGCATGGGGGGATTTTATAAGTCGTTTTTATATAGAGTTTCTAGGGCTCAAAACATGTCATTCTCATGCTTTTTATATTCGAAATCCCGTATTTTTATTACAAATTCTATGATTTATACCCTTGTTTGCTAGTTTGGCGTGTTTTACAGGAATTAGAGGAAATATGTCAAAAAGCATGAAAAATTGGAGGAAAATAGCAAAAATCAAAGAAAATAAAAAGAGAAGTGAAGAAGAAGAAAGAAAGAAGGAAAGAAACGACCCACTTGTCACGGCCCAAACCGAGTTAGGGCGGAGGAACAAAACGCAGCTGGCATTTTTGAAACATAGCCCGCGCCTCGTCCAGATGTTTCAGAAAGCGAGAAAGAGCAAAACGCAGCTCGCGTTTTTTAGGCGCAGCCAGCGCCAAGACACGGAGAAATTCCACTGCTGGACAAAATGCAGCTAGCGTTTCTAAAATGCAGGCAGCATTTTGTGCCCTAATCGAGACGTATAAAAGGGGATTGATATCCGCCGTTCAAAAAAGGGAGTTTTTACGCAGCTTTTGCATTGGTTTTTAGGAGCTGCTTTTAGGGAGCTTTTAGCGTAGTTTTAGAATAGTTTCTTTACTGTTAATTCCAAAACATTGTTACTAGATTAGATTGTTGCTAGTGATCGAAGAAAATGAAAGAGATCGATTCGGGTGACATGAAGAGATCGATTCCGCCGATTCCAACACGGTTTATTTCTATTTACTTTCATGATTTCTTGTTCTTGTTTAGATTTCGCAATGTTTACTTTCAGTATTATGAGTAGCTAATTTCCCTTGTTTGGGGGATAAACTCTATGTCTTTTGATTGAATTTGAATAGTCTCGGTGTTAGGTTATCCTTTTATTCATTTAATCTACGTGTAATTTATGTCATGGTAATTTGGAAATAGAACGACAGTTTGAGTCTTTACATGGTTTTAGATTTTCAACAACAGAACGACAATTTGAGTCTTGACTTGGATTGCGTAGATTGAATAGGTTTAGAAAATAGTTAGACATAATGATTCTTGCCTAGAGTCAATTTATAATAAGTTCTTATCTTTGATTAAATTAAATTGTTACAAATAATGTTTAGTTTAATCACTGTAACTCACCTAGGATCGAAAGATCGAAGTGATAAGGCCTAGAAAGATTATAGACCCTGAATTATCTTGTTACCAGCACCGAGATTGTTGATAATTTGATTGATTGACTAGAGTGGACTCCCCTGAACGCTTTTAATTAATTGGTTAAAACCCTAAAAATTCATGCTTTCCTAGTTTAGTTTAGAAACCCTTGTCACAACCCTTGGACAGACCTAGCATTTTATGTAGCGAACTAGTTTAGTGCGTTGTTGAACGCAAATCCCTGAGAGAGAACGATATTTTATTACTACACAGATCCGTACACTTGCTGTACATAGACACCTGTACGTTTTAGGTCTGTCATAGCGCATAACATACATATAAACAAAGGGTATCCTAACCAAGGCACTACGTACAAAAAGGGATTATTGGCTAGATAGGTTATCGGCTTATGTACTCACCCCTGGGTACATTCTAGTTGTAAAAGCAACTCGAATGTAGGGGAGTTGCTCTTCGTGGCTCGTGTTGAGACCTCGAAGAGTGATGCATGAGTGGATGTGGTGACTAAGGGCCATCTGGTGTAAAGGCACCATCAGAGTATAGCCGGTCGAGGCCCAGACTGACTTGTGCGACCCACATGGCCCGCTTGCACTAGGCGAAGACGACTCGATGCAAACGCATGATCCTAATGACACTTTAGTTTAGGCCCCGTAGGGACCGAGCTCACCAAAGTTCCTCGCGAATTTCTTTGGCTCAGGTCCAGTATCGGGCCTAAACAAGTGTTTGACGACTAAAGGGAGGTGTGGAACATTGATTTTGACTATACAGAGCTCAACCCAACTTGGGATCCGTGACGATCCACAGGGATTAAACCTTGTATAGACCAAATCAATTGTCTTTGCCCACTATGCAAATGCATGTTTTTTTTTAGGCTTAAGCATTATGGCACGTTTCGGGTTCGAGGGTCACTAAAAGCATATAGCACACAAGAATGCATTCCAACCTAACCAAGGGTCTATGTTTAAAGATCAAGGGTTAGGTTAACCTAACCTCTAGCTTGTGTCCCAAGTGCTTTGTCTTCCATGGGGTGCATGGCAATACTAGTCTACTCGGGTTGCTCCTTTCGTCGTAAGGACTAAAGAGTGGTGCACGAGCGAGAAAACAACCACAAACTTAGTGAGGGTCTAAATGGACCCACCAAGTTGAATGGTTTTGTTTTCCCAAAATGGTAAAAATGGGGATAAAAATCTAAACGGTGCCATATGTGCCTAACAAAGGAGAAGACCCGAAAATGCAAAATGCCTAAAAAATAGAATGTGACAACTTTTTTTTTAAAAAAAAAAAACCAAAACCGACTTTTCAAGTCTTACACACTTTCTAAATAAGTCCCCAGTGGAGTCGCTACTGTAGGGCCCTCGGCCCGGAGGACACGGTCTCCCTCGGAGTGTCGAGTCGGCAATAGGGTTGCTTATATTTCCTAGGGTGCTTTTTAATTATTTTTAGCACGATTATTATTTTTATTGATTTTCATTTCATGTCGTTACAATTTAGCTTAATCAAAATTCCTTTCCAATAATTTTCGGTAATACTGACGGAACTTCGCGACCTGGAGTCAAAATCAGTTCGGGCTCCTAATGGTGGATCCTCGTGGATCCCACATTCAAGAGGGACCTGAACTTGGCCAAGCATCGCGACTAACTTGCCCGGGACCGGAACAGAAATCACGCCAAGCCCACGAGTCTAGGATCCACGAAGATCCCAAGCTCACTGGTTCTGAGATCCGCAAGGATCCAAGCCAATGGGTTTGGGACCCGCGAATATCCCAAGCCCTTGATGCTGGGTGATTTTCAGTCCAATCTCGAGAAAAATTATTTTCCACCATATTCTCGAAAACCATAAAAAAACCTTGGTTAAACTAAAAAAAACATTCGCGAAATGAAATTGGAGTCGCTAGTTAGTTTTAGAAGAAACTAACAAAACAAAAGAAATTAAAAGTAAAACTCCATATACCACGAACCAAAGACACATATTCGAGGGTAAATATACGAGTGGAGGATGGTTGCTCCTACATCGCCCCTCAAAACGGCCTTACTCCATCGGGTTTTGTTTAAGGAAAAGAAGAAAAAAAAACGAAGTTGTCACAAAAAATAAATGTAAATTAATGCATGCAAAGCGAACACAAAAACACAAACAAACTTCTTAATAAAAAAATTACAGCGGGCCGGGAATATGAACTACATGGTTACAAAGATAAAAAAAAAAACAAAAAATATTACCACACCCCTCCCCGGATCCGCGAGGATCCCTGACTTCTGAAATCGATTTCCAACTCAAATGGCTATAGTAGTGACTTAATTTTTTGGTCCCGACGAGGTTTTCCCACTCGTCGGATCCGCGAGGATCTCCGGTACAGACAGAGTAATTTTCTTAGTTCTTGTGAATGTTTTTGGGTGCGCTTATACCGGACTAAAAAGTTGCCCCAAACTATCCGCTGACAACCCTTTTTATATGCCCGTCGCCTAAATGTTATTAGTAGTTGGAGAATGTTCCCTCATCCCATTGGATCCACGAGCATTCCCCTAGTGGGCAGCGTCTATGTTTTGGCTGAAGTTACCGACTGTTGCTAATCCATTCCCCCCATTTTTTGAAAAATCCGCGAGGACCTACTTAGTGGGGAGAGTGGGGATAAGTGGTTTTGACTGAGGAAACTATCAGTCTTTGGTGGAATCTGCGAAGAATTTCCTGGGCCAAATCAGAGGATCCGTGAGGAATTCCCTGGGCTGGCCTGCAAAAGATTCGCGAGGAATTGCCTGGGCTGGCCTGGAAAAGCTCCGCGAGGATCTATCTTCTGGCCTTGAAAAATAGATCCGCGAGGATTTGTCCTCGGGCTTAGTCAATGATCCGCGAGGCTTTGTCCCCGGGCTTAGTCAAGGATCCGCAAGGATTTGTCCTTGACCTAGGAGTTAACCTAGACCCCGGAGTTTACCTTGATCCGAGAGTTGACTTTGACTTGACTTTGACCGAGAGTTGACTTTGACCCGGAGTTGACTTAGACCGAGAAAAGTGGATCCGCGAGGATCCCGAGTACTGGATCCGCGTGGACCCTAAGCACTAGATCCGCGAGGGAGCGTCTTGGGCCTGATTCATTTGGATCCGTGAGGTGCCTACATAGCCCAAAGTCTACGAGGACTCTAACAAGCCCAAAATCCTCGAGGTGCTTGTTGAGTATTATTTTTTTGGTGTCTACAGTATGGTTCTTTGAATCGTTTCTTTTTCCACGCACGTTTAAGTTAAGTGTTCACGTTCTAGTTTCCTCCTTTATATCATGTTATGTTCAAGTGTGGTTAAAGAAAGAAACTAATGTTTTGGTTTCCGATTGGAGTTCAGTTTACTTGAAAAGGTTAAGTGTGGCTATGTTTTGTAACTATACTCTACTTAACGTTTATTTTCTCTTTTCTTTTATTGTTGTAATTTAATGGAACCGCGCAATAATAAGTAAGAACTTTCTAATGTCCCTGAAGAGGGCATATAGTGACTAAATATTGGGAGCATTTTGATAGTGAAATTTGAGGAATAATGTGCTTAATTGATCTTTTATGTCTTTATTTCACTATCTTAACTGGGTTCTGTGTGTTTTATTCAATTTGTGTAGATTAATGATATGAACTCCAAAGCTCAATACATTTCTTGATTAATCATTAAATGAGCTTTCTGAAAATTTATTATAAGGTCAATTCCGAGTTGAGATGTAGGAGTTACGAGCAAGATAGCAGAAAGTGTGCGAAAACTTATATATGTCGAATCTTTTGGTCACCATTTATTCCACACTTATGATATGACTTTGAGGCTTATTCCAACAAAAAGTAGACTCCTAGAGCTTTCTGAAAAGTCAAGAACCAAGTCAATCGGACGTCGGACGGAAGAGATATGGTCGAAACATGATGACCCAGAAAACTCCAGATCGAACACGACCTATGTTGACTCCAACACGCTCCGTGTTCGCTTCCAGAGAGTACAATTTCTCCAGAAACATTAACACGACCCGTGTTAGGTATAACACGTCTGTGTTTACCCTGTTTATGACGATTTTGCCGTTTCGACTGCTCTTAATGGCTATATAATTATAAGATTCGGCGATTTTTGATCCTTCATCCTTCACCATCTACCATCATCCATCCTTTCATTCACAATTCCATCCAAGTTCATCCATAGTTGAAGATTGAGAGTTTGTTGGGTTTGAAGATCGATTCTCAAGAAATCCATTGAAGTGAAGGAGCAAAAGTCCCAACCGACTACCATTCAAAGCGAGGAACGATTTCAATCTCGGTTTACTTCTCTTTCTTTTAGATTTCATGCTTTCTAGAATAGATTTTGATATTTTTTTTTTGTATTGAACATGAGTAGTGAGTAGTTTCTTTTAGTTTGGGGGAATAAACCCTTATTAGTTGCTTTTATAGATTGAATATTGTTGGATTCAAAAAGTTTGTTTATCTAGTTTGAATGCATTTTATTTATCCTTTGAATATGTATGTCATTGCTTTTACTTGATCACCATTGGCCTGGACTTAGATTGTTGAATGAAGTACCGAACGGAGAAATTCGATAATCGGAACCCTTAGGATTAAACTGGTTTATGAAGTGAACTAGACATAGAAGACTTTATAATTAGGTGTCTTTTGATAATTCGACCTTCAACTTAGATAAAATTGAAATAACCACGAAAGTAGGTGATTGATTTTACTAAGCAATCCGTTTCATTGCCAAAAGCTCGCTACTGAAGAATTTATGCGATTATCGACCCTACATTATATTTACCGTTCTTTTTGCCCCGCCTAGCCTTTGTTTATCCTTCTTTCATGATTGAAACCTGACAATACAAGCCTTGGCCTTTGATACCCAGTATCCATTTGCCTTCCTTGGTTGAATAAGAGTTTGTTGTTTTTTTGGAAGGAACAGTTTTTGGTGTGTTTGTGAACAAAATACGAAGTATAAAATAAAAAAAAACAGAGAAAAGAGAAAAAGAGTTCCAAAAGAAAAAGGTGATTATAGAGATTCAATTTAAAGTTCTGAAAACTTTGACTTGGTTGTATTCATTTGAGTTGTTTCATATTGTTGAGGGTGAAAGGTGAAATTCGTTGCATACACTAAGCAAGAAGGCGAGTTTAGAGTGTTATACTCATTGAAATTCAAATCCAAGCATGGCTCTTAACTCCTCATTCCCAAATTTTGCCTATCCTTCCCCCTAATCTAAGCCCCATTACAACCCGATAAAGTCCTTTTGATTGTCACTTGTGCATTGCATACTAGTAGTGGAGAGCAAGGTTCTTACCAAGCTTATGGCAGTTTGTTACTATTGGTTTGAGTACGAAAAAACCCACATAAATATTGGAATTTAAGTGATTGAGTGTTTTTATTCTTTCCTATGTGAGGTTTGCTCTTTTTTGAAGGACTTACATTCATAACTAACCGCGCACATTTGCTTTATTCTTTCCTATGCTTCTGAAGTGTTTGTTCTCTTCTTTTGGTTTCAAAAACTTCTTCCTTTCTTTTTTTTTTGAACTAAGTTTTGATCTTGTCCAGACCGATCTTCGTGTTTGCTTGTTGAATGGATGTGTTAGATTGGTTATCCTGTGTTAAGATTTTATTTTGTAATCCTATCAGAAACTGTTTCTGCCTCTTTCTCTTCTTAGGTTTTCTTTTTCCTATTTGAGCCCTAATCCTCCTGTTTTTAATTCTGACTTGCTTTGGGACAAGCAAGAGCTAAGCATGGGGGGATTTTATAAGTCGTTTTTATATAGAGTTTCTAGGGCTCAAAACATGTCATTCCCATGCTTTTTATATTCGAAATCCCGTATTTTTATTACAAATTCTATGATTTATACCCTTGTTCGCGAGTTTGGCGTGTTTTACAGGAATTAGTGGAATTATGTCAAAAAGCATGAAGAATTGGAGGAGAAATAGCAAAAATCAAAGAAAATAAAAAGAGAAGTGAAGAAGAAGAAAGAAAGAAGGAAAGAAACGACCCACTTGTCACGGCCCAAACCCAGTTAGGGCGGAGGAACAAAACGCAGCTGGCATTTTTGAAACATAGCCCGCGCCTCGTCCAGATGTTTCAGAAAGCGAGAAAGAGCAAAACGCAGCTCGCGTTTTTTAGGCGCAGCCAGCGCCAAGACACGGAGAAATTCCACTGCTGGACAAAATGCAGCTAGCGTTTCTAAAATGCAGGCAGCGTTTTGTGCCCTAATCGAGACCTATAAAAGGGGATTGATATCCGCCGTTTAAAAAAGGGAGTTTTTACGCAGCTTTTGCATTGGTTTTTAGGAGCTGCTTTTAGGGAGCTTTTAGCGTAGTTTTAGAATAGTTTCTTTACAGTTAATTCCAAAATATTGTTACTAGATTAGATTGTTGCTAGTAATCGAAGAAAATGAAAGAGATCGATTCGGGTGACATGAAGAGATCAATTCCGCCGATTCCAACACGGTTTATTTCTATTTACTTTCATGATTTCTTGTTCTTGTTTAGATTTTGCAATGTTTACTTTCAGTATTATGACTAGTAATTTCCCTTGTTTGGGGGATAAACTCTATGTCTTTTGATTGATTTTGAATAGTCTCGGTGTTAGGTTATCCTTTTATTCGTTTAATTTGCGTGTAATTTATGTCATGGTAATTTGGAAATAGAACGACAGTTTGAGTCTTTACATGGTTTTAGATTTTCAACAACAGAACGACAATTTGAGTCTTGAATTGGATTGCGTAGATTGAATAGGTTTAGAAAATAAATAGACATAATGATTCTTGCCTAGAGTCAATTTATAATCAGTTCTTATCTTTGATTAAATTAAATTGTTACAAATAATGTTTAGTTTAATCACTGTAACTCACCTAGGATCGAAAGATCGAAGTGATAAGGGCTAGAAAGATTATTGACCCCGAATTATCTTGTTACCAGCACCGAGATTGTTGATAATTTGATTGATTGACTAGAGTGGACTCCCCTGAACGCTTTTAATTAATTGTATAAAACCCTAAAAATTCATGCTTTCCTAGTTTAGTTTAGAAAACCTTATCACAACCCTTGGATAGACCTAGCATTTTTTGTAGCGAACTAGTTCAGTCCGTTGTTGAACGCAAATCCCTGAGAGAGAACAATATTTTATTACTACACAAACCCGTACACTTGCGGTACATAGACACCTATACGTTTTAGGTCTGTCATAGCGTATAACATACATATAAACAAAGGGTATCCTAACCAAGGCACTACGTACAAAAAGGGATTATTGGCTAGATAGGTTATCGGCTTATGTACTCGCCCCTGGGTACATTCTAGTTGTAAAAGCAACTCGAATGTAGGGGAGTTGCTCTTCGTGGCTCGTGTTGAGACCTCGAAGAGTGATGCATGAGTGGATGTGGTGACTAAGGGCCATCTGGTGTAAAGGCACCATCAGAGTATAGCCGGTCGAGGCCCAGACTGACTTGTGCGACCCACATGGCCCGCTTGCACTAGGCGAAGACGACTCGATGCAAACGCATGATCCTAATGACACTTTAGTTTAGGCCCCGTAGGGACCGAGCTCACCAAAGTTCCTCGCGAATTTCTTTGGCTCAGGTCCAGTATCGGGCCTAAACAAGTGTTTGACGACTAAAGGGAGGTGTGGAACATTGATCTGGACTATACAGAGCTCAACCCAACTTGGGATCCGTGACGATCCACAGGGATTAAACCTTGTATAGACCAAATCAATTGTCTTTGCCCACTATGCAAATGCATGTTTTTTTTTCAGGCTTAAGAATTATGGCACGTTTCGGGTTCGAGGGTCACTAAAAGCATATAACAGACAAGAATGCCCTCCAACCTAACCAAGGGTCTATGTTTAAAGATCAAGGGTTGGGTTAACCTAACCTCTAGCTTGTGTCCCAAGTGCTTTGTCTTCCATGGGGTGCATGGCAATACTAGTACACTCGGGTTGCTCCTTTCGTCGTAAGGACTAAAGAGTGCTGCACGAGCGAGAAAACAACCACCGACTTAGTGAGGGTCTAAATGGACCCACCAAGTTGAATGGTTTTATATTCCCAAAATGGTAAAAATGGGGATAAAAATCTAAACGGTGCCATATGTGCCTAACAAAGGAGAAGACCCGAAAATGCAAAATGCCTAAAAAAATAGAATGTGACAACTTTTTTTTTTATAAAAAAAAAAACAAAAACCGACTTTTCAAGTCTTACACACTTTCTAAATAAGTCCACAGTGGATTCGCTACTGTATGGCCCGCGGCCCAGAGGAGGAGTGTCGAGTCGGCAATAGGGTTGCTTATATTTCCTAGGGTGCTTTTTAATTATTTTTAGCACGAATATTATTTTTATTGATTTTCATTTCATGTCGTTACAATTTAGCCTAATTAAAATTCCTTTCCAATAATTTTCGGTAATATTGACGGAACTTCGCGACCTGGAGTCAAAATCAGTTCGGGCTCCTAATGGTGGATCCTCGCGGATCCCACCTTCAAGAGGGACCTGAACTTGGCCCAGCATCGCGACTAACTTGCCCGGGACCGGAACAGACATCACCCCAAGCCCATGAGTCTAGGATCCACGAAGATCCCAAGCTCACTGGTTCTGAGATCCGCAAGGATCCAAGCCCATGGGTTTGGGACCCGCGAGGATCCCAAGCCCCTGATGCTGGGTGAATTTCAGTCATATCTCGAGAAAAATTATTTTCCACCATATTCTCGAAAACCATAAAAAAAACCTTGGTTAAACTAAAAAAAACATTCGCGAAATGAAATTGGAATATACCACGAACCAAAGAAACAGATTCGAGGGTAAAGATACGAGTGTAGGATGGTTCCTCCTACATCGCCCCTCAAAACGGCCTTACTCCATCGGGTTTTGTTTAAGGAAAAGAAGAAAAAAAACGAAGTTGTCACAAAAAATAAATGTAAATTAATGCATGCAAAGCGAACACAAAAACACAAACAAACTTCTTAATAAAAAAATTACAGCGGGCCGGGAATATGGACTACATGGTTACAAAGATTAAAAAAAAAACAGAAAATATTATCACACCCCTCCCCGGATCCGCGAGGATCCCTGACTTCTGAAATCGATTTCCAACTCAAATGGCTGTAGTAGTGACTTTATTTTTTGGTCCCGACGAGGTTTGCGCACTTGTCCGATCTGCGAGGATCTCCCGTACAGACAGAGTAATTTTCTTAGTTCTTGTGAATGTTTTTGGGTGCACCTATACCGGACTAAAAAGTTGCCCCAAACTATCCGCTGACAACCCTTTTTATATGCCCGTCGCCTGGATGTTATTAGCAGTTGGAGCATGTGCCCTCATCCCATTGGATCCGCGAGCATTCCCCTAGTGGGCAGCGTCTATGTTTTGGCTGAAGTTACCGACTGTTGCTAATCCATTCCCCCCATTTTTTGAAAAATCCGCGAGGACCTACTTAGTGGCGAGAGTGGGGATAAGTGGTTTTGACTGAGGAAACTATCAGTCTTTGGTGGAATCTGCGAAGAATTTCCTGGACCAAATCAGAGGATCCGTGAGGAATTCCCTGGGCTGGCCTGCAAAAGATTCGAGAGGAATTGCCTGGGCTGGCCTGCAAAAGCTCCGCGAGGATTTATCTTCTGGGCTTGAAAAATAGATCCGCGAGGATTTGTCCTCGGGCTTAGTCAATGATCTGCGAGGCTTTTTCCCCGGGCTTAGTCAAGGATCCGCAAGGATTTGTCCTTGACCTAGGAGTTAACCTAGACTCGGGAGTTTACCTTGACCCGAGAGTTGACTTTGACCGAGAGTTGACTTTGACCCGGAGTTGACTTAGACCGAGAAAAGTGGATCCGCGAGGATCCCGAGTGTTGGATCCACGTGGACCCTAAGTACTAGAACCGCGAGGGAGCGTCTTGGGCCTGATTCATTTGGATCCATGAGGTGCCTACATAGCCCAAAGTCCACGAGGACTCTAACAAGCCCGAAATCCTGGAGGTGGTTGTTTAGTATTATTTTTTGGTGTCTACATTATGGTTCTTTGAATCGTTTCTTTTTCTACGCACGTTTAAGTTAAGTGTTCACGTTTTAGTTTCCTCCTTTATATCATGTTATGTTCAAGTGTGGTTAAAGAAAGAAACTAATGTTTTTGTTTCCGATTGGAGTTCAGTTTACTTGAAAAGGTTAAGTGTGGCTATGTTTTGTAACTATACTCTACTTAATGTTTATTTTCTATTTTCTTTTATTGTTGTAATTTAATGGAACCGCGCTATAATAAGTAAGAACTTTCTAATGTCCCTGATGAGGGCATATAGTGACTAAATATTGGGAGCATTTTGATTGTGAAATTTGGGGAATAATGTGCTTAATTGATCTTTTATGTCTTTATTTCACTATCTTAACTGAGTTCAGTGTGTTTTGTTCAATTTGTGTAGATTAATGATATGAACTCCAAAGCTCAATACATATCTTGATTAATTATTGAAAGAGCTTTCCGAAAATATATTATAAGGTCAATTCCGAGTTGAGATGTAGGAGTTATGAGCAAGATAGCAGAAAGTGTGCGAAAACTGATATATGTCTAATCTTTTGGTCACCAATTAATCCACACTTATGATATGACTTTGAGGCTTATGCCAACAAAAAGTAGACTCCTAGAGTTTTGAGAAACGTCAAGAACCAAGTCAATCGGACGTTGGACGAAGGAGATATGGCCAAAACAAGATGACCCAAAAAACTCCAGATTGAACACGACCTATGTTGACTCCAACACGCTCCGTGTTGGCTTCCAGAGAGTTCAATTTCTCCAGAAACATCAACACGACCCGTGTTGGGTATAACACGGTCTATGTTGACCCTGTTTATGACGATTTTACCGTTTCGACTGCTCTTAATGGCTATATAATTGTAAAATTCGGCTGTTTTTGATCCTTCATCCTTCACCATCCACCTTCATTCATTCCTTCAATACCATCCATCTCCATCTCTACCATCATCCATCCTTTCATCCACAATTTCATCCAAGTTCATCCATAGTTGAAGATTGAGAGTTTGTTGGGTTTGAAGATCGATTCTCAAGAAATCCATTGAAGTGGAGGAGCAAAAGTCCCCACCGACTACCATTCATACAAGCTTATGGTAGAGTGTTGCTATGTGATTGAGTGTTGAGTGCACCTTCATTGTATTATTTATATTCAAACATATGAGAGGAGTGATTCCACATTCCTTAAAGTGAGGTAGCTCTCAATCTGCCGGGTTTCTTATTAAACATGTGTCTGCTTGCTTCATTTGTGATTAGGGGTGATTGATTTGAACTTGAGAAGTATAGTGCTTATAAATATTTCCAATGCTTCTCATTCTCTTGTATATGGACTTTAATTCACTTTTAGGGTGGTCTAGATTAGATTTATTTGATTGAAAGATCATGTTGATGCTTTTCTAAGGAGGATTGTAAATACAATCTTTGCTTTCATTTTGAGTCTTTTTTTTTTAGACTTTTGTCCTCGTGTTTTTATTTCTTTTATTTTCTTTTCTTTACTGAGTCTGGACATGCATGGGGACAAGCAAGAACTAAGCATGGGGGAATTTGATGAGGGCATATGGAGATTAAATATTGGTAGCATTTTGATAATGAAATTTGGGGAATAATGTGCTTAATTGATCTTTTATGTCTTTATTTCACTATCTTAACTGAGTTCTGTGTGTTTTATTCAATTTGTGTAGATTAATGATATGAACTCCAAAGCTCAATACATTTCTTGATTAATCATTGAAAGAGATTTCCGAAAATATATTATAAGGTCAATTCCGAGTTGAGATGTAGGAGTTACGAGCAAGATAGCAGAAAGTGTGTGAAAGCTGATATATGTCCAATCTTTTGGTCACCATTTATTCCACACTTATGATATGACTATGCCAACAAAACGTAGACTCCTGGCGCTTTCCGAAAAGTCAAGAACCAAGTCAATCGAACGTCGGACGAAGGAGATATGGCCGAAACAAAATGACCCCAGAAAACTCCAGATCGAACACGGCCCGTGTTGACTCCAACACGCTCCGTGCTGGCTTCCAGAGAATTTAATTTCTCTAGAAACATCAACACGACCCGTGTTGGGTATAACACGGTCCGTGTTGACCCTGTTTATGACGATTTTGCCGTTTCGACTGCTCTTAATGGCTATATAATTGTATGATTCGGCTGTTTTTTATCCTTCATCCTTCACCATCCACCTTCATTCATTCCTTCCAAACCATCCATCTCCATCTCTACCAGCATCCATCCTTTCATCCACAATTTCATCCAAGCTCATCCATAATTGAAGATTGAGAGTTTGTTGGGATTGAAGATTGATTCTCAAGAAATCCATAGAAGTGGAGGAGCAAAAGTCTCCACCGACTACCATTCAGGCGAGGAACGATTTCCATCTCGGTTTACTTCTCTTTCTTTTAGATTTCAAGCTTTCTAGAATAGATTTTGATATGTTTTGTGTATTAAACATGAGTAGTGAGTAGTTTCTTTTTGTTTGGGGGATAAACCCTTATGAGTTGCTTTTATGGATTGATTATTGTTGGATTGAACAAGTTTGTTTATCTAGTTTGAATGCATTTTATTTAGGGAAATTGGATTCTAATAATACGGACTTTTGATTTGGTTCTGAATAATACGAACTTTGACCCCCTGTTGCCCCCAATAGTACGCAATCGAGTTAAGTTGAAATGAACTCGGTGGTGGGATGATGTGGCGGCGGAGGCATGTCTCATTCAACTTTATTTTGTCCACATCAACCTCTTTCTCTCTCCTCTCCCTCTCTCTCTCTGTCTCTCCTATTTCTCTCTTTCTCTCTCTTTCTCCCTCTTCCTCTTCCTCATTCCTTGACATTTCTCCCTCCTCCTCCCAAACACGCTCTTTCCCCTTCTTCTTCTCCACCAAACTAAACCCTAGTTCATCCCCTTCCTCAATCTCCACCCCAAATCCCAAATTTTTTTTCTCACAAGAACATCACCAGAAATTGATTTGCTTATCGGAATGCTCTGCCAGCAATTACTGGCCTCCCTACCGCCGAGCATCCCTAGAGAAGATTGACAGAGACCCTGATTGCCGGATTTAGTTTGGTGGAAAAGATGAAGGGGGAGATGTTTGAATTTTGGACTATCATATTCGTATTTGAATTGGGTTGTTTCCGAAGGGGGAGATTATGATTTGGGGTTCCATTTTTGTCACTTTTTTGATGTAGTGGATGCAGAATTTGGGTCAAGAATGAGAAGGCAATGTTTCTACCTCTAATCAGTGTCAATGGTGGTGGTCATTGATTAAGAGGGAGAAGAAGTAGTTTCTAAGCAAAAGTGTTTTATTCCTCTTTCTCTTCATCATCATTCATATCTTTTTCAAGGTCTAAAACCCACTCATATTACATTTTTAAAGCTATCCCATATTCTCATTTTGGAGGAAAATCATGGGTGTTGAGTACTTGCCCCTTTTGTCACTTAATTTGCTTGATTCGTTTAGATTTGATTTCGCATTTTAGACGCGGTTTCCATATATCTTGATGGTGGGTATTTGAATTTCGTTCTGGGGTTTTCTGGATTTTTGTTGAGATTAAGAATTTGGGTTCGAGATTGTAGTTGCGAAGAGTCAAGCTTTGTCGATTAGTGTTGTGTCCGTTGTTGAGGATGTTCTTCAGAAGCATAGGAATCCAACCAAACGTCTTGATTTAGAATCCAGAAAAGCAGGTGAGGAGAAGCCATACCCAATTACCCATGGCCATGTTTGCTTGTCTGGATCGAAGAAGAGGAGGGGAGGAGAGAGACAGGGGAAGGACAAGAGAGAAAGGGAAAGGAGGAGAGATGATGTGGACAAGTCAAATGTTGACTGGGTACCAAAATATATTCCTCCAGCTGCCACGTCATCCCGCCACCGAGTTAAGTTCAACTTAACTCGGTGGCATACTATTGGGGGCAAAAGGGGGTCAAAGTTCGTATTATTCAGAACCAAATCAAAAGTTCATATTATTACGTCTTATATGGCCAAAAGTTCGTATTATTAGAATCCAATTTCCCTTTTATTTATCCTTTGAATATGTATGTCATTGTTTTTGCTTGATCACCATTAGCATGGATTTAGATTGTTGAACGAAGTACCGAATGGAGAAATTCGATAATCGGAACCCTTAGGATTAAACTGGTTTATGAAGTGAACTAGACATAGAAGACTTTGTAATTATGGGTCTTTTGATAATTCGACCTTTAACTTAGATAAAATTGAAATAACCATGAAAGTAGGTGATTGATTTTAGTAAGCAATCCGTTTCATTGCCAAAAGCTCGCTACGGAAGAATTTATGTGATTATCGACCTTAAAATGTACCAAATTAGTGACTTACATGTTCGATCCACTTGTTTGATTCATATAGTTACTTAGGTTTTATCCCCTAAACATCTTTTTATATTGATTAATCCATAAAAGTTTGTGTGAATATTTGATTTGTTTGACCTTTTTAGTGATTAGAAATATAATTAGTTTTCCTCAATCTAAAACCCGACCGATTTAGCAATCACCTACGAGACTAGTTTGGTGCGTAGTTAGTAAAATCCCTGTGGGATCGACCTTGATACTTGCTACACGTACACCCGTGCACTTGTGGCCTATCAGTCCCTTTTTATAAAAGGGAGTATGTGTACTGAGTTCATATCATTCTTTTAAGTTTGTTTCTTTTTAGGAAACCCGACAAAAGGGAAGGGTAAGGTTCCAGACGGACGAGGTTCGAAAGCTCCCTAAGGAAACCCGAGGTGAATTGGAGACTACTCATGAGGGAAAGTAGTGTTTGTTTCTTTTGGTTGTTTGGTGGTTGTATAACTGCTTGGGGTTGTTATGTTGTGGTTTGAGTATATGTCTAAAGTTCAAGTCGTAATTTCGGTTATGTATGTTTAAGGTTATTTATAATTTGGTTTTGTGATTGGAGTGTAGTTGTAGTTTAGCCTTGTCCATCCCTGATGGACGGCGGTAATGCCCTAAGGTGAGTATTTCCGCAGCGCTAATCGTTAGGTTAAGTGAGTGATTATCTTGATTAATATCCTGGGGGTGTTACAGCTTTGGTATCAGAGCAAACCAAATTGGATTAGACAACGTTGGGGACTCTATTAGGTTCTGAGAATAGTATAGGGTGAAGTTAGAGATAACCAACTGATGTTAATAATCGGATAGGGGTTTATAGTATGGAATGTATCAGAATTTAAGTATATGGTGTCCTTGAGAGAGAATGTCTAAGTCCTGATCAAAGGTAAATACGTAATTTCGGGTTTGATTTAAGTCTGAAAATATTTATAGTGTGAAAAGAACTAGGGGATAAGGGGCCTTGTACTATTAGGAGAAAGGTCGAATATAGATTGGTACTTCAAGTTCATGATTTGTTTTAAGTTCATGAGTTTAAGGGTTAGTAAGGAATGGGTTACGTGTGTATATAAAAAATGTTAAGTACAAATTGAATGTGATGTTATAACTTCGAGGTCAAGTATAACTTGTGAAGTTGTTTAAGGATTGGGATGGTTTCGGGTCCGTCTGGGCAATAGAATGGAATTAGTTTTATGTTAGTAGATTGGTTGACTTATCTTGCTAATTCTCTGTTTTTACTTTAATAGGATAGATGGTCGATCTTGAGTCCCCAAACCCGTATGCCATGTCCATGAAGCCCAGGGGATGTGCGGACGGCCCACTGTCTTTTGGAAACTCTCCCCCACTCACCCCCATGGAGTAGGTTTTGGAACAAGTATTACAATTTTATCTACACCTTTGATTAAAGGGTACATGAGGAGCGATTTGGGACTTTAGGAGCATGGTTAGTTGTCACTTTCGAACTCTGGGTACAGGAGTATGCGAACCGTTGGGAGATTGAGCCGTGGGAGATTCTATACTATTTTATAGATCTGTTAGGGCCTCAACCACCCCAAGGATTTGAGGAGCACCCTCCCCCGGCTGTGAACCCGAACCACCAACCAGATCACGAGGAAGAAGAAGAGCCCATGGAGGATGAGGAAGAACAAGATGCTCAGCCGTGCCATGTCCCATCCCATGCATCGAATGAGGTGGAGATTGTTCCTGCTCCTCTAGTGCCCGACCCTATGGTCATAGATATTAGTTCGGACCGTGTGGAAAGTAAAGAGGCAAGTCAACCTGTCGTACACCCTAAGACTAAGAAGAGTGACAATACCGAGGACAATGATGATGATGATGACAAGGATTATACTCCTTCTTAAGGGGTCTCGGTTTAGCTAGAGAGGAAGACATGGGGAAAGAAGAAGTAATATTGTTTTGATGTGGTTTATGCTATTTTGACTTGGGGTATATTGTATTTTGAGTATTGAACCAACTATTTATTTCTATCACGTTGTGGGTTATGCGTTGTGGAAGGATTTGGTTTTAAGATGTATTGCATATGGGAATTTCGATTTAAATTGCTTTAAGTCTTGCATGTGTTCTTCCGGATGATGGAAGGAATCTTATATTATAAAGAAGTGACAGGCCAAGAGTAAGGAATGTGATGCAGCTATATATGTTTATGTCAAAAAGATAAGGGAAAATGTATGTGTGCATGTTTATATGTCAACCATATCTATAATGAAGGAAGGATTAATATGTGTTATAATAAATGTTTGAGAGTACACTAAATTTTTTATGTCTCCAATGCAGCATGTCGCATGCGTCGAACAACGACCACCCATCAAACGAACATTGGGAAGAAATAGCTGATTCCCGAGGACATGATTTACAGTTGTAGGGACCCCAAGGGTTACACCAAGCCAACCCCGTTTCAAGGTCCTCAGCAAATATGGTGCCCCCACCTAACCCCTACCACCCCGAGTTTTTGGGTCAAGTAATACATGAACTACTACGTACAAAGAATCTCAAATCCTAGTATGGAAGGGAGTGGTATGGTTAAAGATGATGATCATACTGATAGGGTTGCCAAGAGGAACCCTAGGACATATGCAGGAGGGTTTAACCCCGTGGAATTAGAGGATTGGATCCGTGGTACGGAGAAGATATTGGAGGTCCTTGAGCTGCCGAAGGAAAAATGGGTAATCATCGGGACCTTTAACTTGGTCAAGGAGGCGGATCTATGGTGGGGCACCATGAAGAACAAGTACAAGGGAACGAAACTGTCATGGGAAGATTTTGTAGTTGATCTTCGAGCCAAGTTTTACCCTCTCTCCTGACAACGTCAAAAAGAAAAGGAGTTTATGGAGTTAAAGATGACTGGGCAAGAAATGTGAGTGATGTAGTATGCGACTAAGTTTAATGTGTTAATACGATTTGCACCAGAGTATGTGACCACGGAGCGTATGAAAATTTCTAGGTTCGACGGTGGTTTAGCTCCATATATATGAAGTCATCTGGCACGTCAACCCTTTAATATGATGCAAGAACTATATGAACGTGCAGTTGAAGTAGAAAGGGTGAAAAAGGAGTTGAGAAGTGCGTTCTAAGAGAAGGAAGCTCCGGCCACCCCGAAGCAGAAGTGGAGTGATAATAGAGTTTCAGGCGAGGTGTTACCCTCGAAAAAGCCAAGTCCGGTTTCGAATCGGAGTCATCCTGCATCGACATCGGAGCCTTGCAGGAAATGTAGGAGGACCAACCATTCCACCAATCAGTGCAAGGTAGGCACGGACAAGTGTTTATGTTGTAGAAGTAGTGAACATAGAGCTTTTGCTTGCCCGAAAACACAACCAAATTCCAGCGCCACCACCATGAAGCCGGTACAGGTGCCACGTGCGACACCTCCTCCACCAACTCAAGCAAATTAGGAAGGGCTTACACCATAGGAAGAAAGGAAGTGACCACTTCTGGTATAGTGGTCACTGGAACCCTCTTAATAAATTCCAAGCCTGTTTATGCTTTATTTGATTCTGGTGCATTGCATTTGTTTATTTCTGCACATGTTAGTACTAAACTAGGCTTACAGAAACATGAGAAGGCAGTAGCATACCAAATAAGATGACCAAAATGGCTAGGTTATAGCATGTGAAAGGGCACTTTCGAACGTTCCTCTTAAAATTTCTGCGGAGAGCTTTCCAGCGGATGTTATCATCCTAAATTTAACAGAATTTGATGTTATCTTAGGCATGGATTTAGCTAAACAGGGAGCCAAAATAAAGTGTAATGAAGGAGTAGTTATGTTGTCAGTTAGGAGGCACGATTCATTTCAAAGGTGAATCGGGAAAGCTCAATTGTAAAATGGTGTCCTTGATGAAGCCTATGAGGCTTATACGCCAAGGAGCTCAGAGATACTTATGTTAGGTAATAGGAAGTTAGCCGGAAGAGTTGAAAGTGGAAGACATCCTTGTAGTAAAGGAGTTTCTGAATGTTTTTCCTGAGGAACTATCTCGTCTACCCCCAAGGAGGGAAATCGATTTTGAGATAGAATTAGTTCCGAAAATGCAACCAATTTCAAAAGCGCCCTATCGAATGGTGCCTGCAAATTTAAGGAACTCAAGGTCCAACTGGATGAGTTACTCCGGTAAGGATTCATAAGGCCGAGTGTGTCTCCTTGGGGAGCACCGGTTCTGTTTGTTAAGAAGAAGGATGAAAGTCTGACACTGTGTATTGACTAAAGAAAACTAAATAAGGTCACCATCAAAAATAAGTATCCTCTTCCCCGTATTGATGTTCTATTCGACCAGCTACAAGGGCATATGTGTTTTCAAGATTGACCAAAGATCTGGTTACCACCAGGTGAGAATAAAGTCGGAAGATATACCTAATACAGCTTTTAGGACCCGACAGTTTTCGTAGACCTCATGAATCGAGTCTTTAGACCATTTTTGGATAAGTTTGTAGTGGTTTTCATTGATGACATTTTGATCTATTTGAAAACTCGAGAAGAGCATGAACAACATCTGAGAATAGTGCTGCAAACTTTAAGAGAACATCCCCTATATGCAAAGTTAAAGAAATGTGAATTTTGGTTAGAAGAGGTAGCCATTTTGGGTCATACTGTGACCAAGGAAGGGATCAAAGTTGATCCACAAAAGTTTGAAGCAGTTACGAACTGGGCCAGACCCACAACCATTAAGGAAGTAAGAAGCTTTTTGGGTATGGCAGGCTACTACCGACTTTTCATTCAAGATTTCTCAAAGATTGCCTTGTCGTTGACCAATTGTAACAACAATTGTCGCAGGGCTTACAAATTTAACCACTACTATGATTAATCTAACTAATGTAGATAGGAAAGTAGGGATCAAATCCAGCGAGGAAAGATTGATTTCAGAATAGTTTTACCTATTTAACTCACACTTTAATTACTTAGCTAATTAAACTATAAGTTACTAACTAAGACTGAATGTAATTTAATAAAGGAGGTGGGGTTTTGGATTCAAGATTAACTTATTAAATAAAATAGATGAATGAAAGTTGCAAAACAAAAATACCAAAACACAAAAGAGATTGATTCGGATAATAATATGATGAATCTATTTGGTATAGTTTATTTCCACCATGCAAATTAATACTTATGACTGACACACAAATTGATACTCCTATGAGTTAGATTGCAGAAAAGTCCCACCAACGACTTTTCCTTACTTTTTAGTTTACTTAGGACTGTAGACACCAGAATTTGTACCGGCATTATCCCGACTCATCAAAATCAACAAATCACTTGGGCCAAATGATAAATGGGTCATTGGACCCGAGAAAGTCAACAGTTTGAGCCCAAGAAGTCAAACAGGCCGCCAACATTCGCTAAAACCCAGAGGGGTTTTAGTTTTCACAGAATAAGCCCGCACAGAAGCAGGCCCAAAAGCGCACCCCGACCTAAGGAGCTCAAAACCCGCCTAGGTTTTGTGAAGAATAGCGGAGCGACGTCGTTTGGTGCCACGTCACCAATCCGTGTGATGATCAGCTAAAACCCACCTAGGTTTTAAGCTGTCTGGCGCCAAGATCAGCATGCATGCAATTCAATCCCTTGGTCTTTGCCCACGTGTTTGACCTTCCCCTTGACTTCTCAAAACCCGCCTAGGTTTTGATCCTTGGAGGGCATGATTTGTGGGGTATGCTCCCCTTCATTTCCCTCCAAATCTCTCACTCCCTCACCTATAAATACCCCCTCCATTTCATCTTCATCATCATCTATTCTCATCAACAACCTCCATACTATACTCCAATCCTCTCAAAACTTCATCATCCATATTCATCTCTAATCCCCTCATAATCACACTCATCACATCCATATTATCACCCATATACCACCCTTCTAAACCACTCACATTATTTCATCCAAGCTCCAAGTCAAGGCCAAGTCAAGGGATCAAGTCCATCACTTCTACCACCTTAAGCAAAGTTTGATTTCATTGATCATTTTGTTAAAATCAATCATGTAATTCATTCTTTAATTTCATTACTTGTACATATTTTGTAAAGTAAAAACCACATTTTATATTGCATGGTTTGAATAATAACTTCGCGAAATTAATCAAAATTATCTCCGTTCTCTTTCTTTTCAATGTCGGTTTTAGTAGAGCCTGTTTTATAACAGGCGGATTTGAGAGTTCTTATATTTCATTGATCATTTTGTTATAACTCTCGAATTTGTAACCTTACCCCTGAATCTAGAAATCGGGTTCGTAGACCGGAGTCTTTCTTTTCTTATTTTATGGTTTGTCGATTTCCTTAAATCGGCTGGCGACTCTTTTGCATTTTATAAATTCGTTTAATTACTTAAAATATTCTTTTTTTTTGCATAAAATAATTAAATGAATAATTTAATTCACATTCATCACCAATTCAAAGCAAGGCCCGAGAGGAATGGACTAGAAATCGATAAAACCTAGGCGGGTTTTATCAATTTCAATCCACCCCTCTCTAGGCCGAGGAGGAAAAAGACCCAGCCCATAGTTCATTAAAACCCAGGCAAGTTTTAATGAATTCTGGCGGCCCACTTTTTCCTTCCCGAGCCTGAATTGAGTGTTTTGGATTGGGATAGAATTATTATTAACTTATTTTGTGCAATTTCGGATAATTTAAATAATAAAAAACGGATTTATAAATAAATAAAGTTTCATCACCCTGAAAATGAATTTCGAAAAAAAATATCCTTATTTATGGATTAAGCAACCTTAGTCGGCTCCCAATTAGCGCATCCGAAAACCAACACCCCTAAACGGGGGTGATTTTCCGGGTCCTATAGATTGGCGACTCCACTGGGGACTTAAACTTAAAAAGAGGGTAAAACTTGAAAAAATCGAATTGATTTGAAAGTGTAAAAGGGAGAAGTTAATGAATTTCGCAATTTTTTTTTATTCTTTTACTAGGCATCCTTTACATACCGGGCCACTAATCGGGTCTTTTGACACGTTAGCACAAAGGCCACGGTTTAGGTAATACTTAGGGTTTTCCCCGAGAGCGGGAGGCCACTACTATAGGGATGCACTCCACATCGCTAAGCATTTGGTCGCTCCTCTTACCTTGTTACACTCAAAGGACTTCCTTGAAGTTCTTTGAGCCATACCTCACACTCGTTACTTAAGGGTATCGAGCACCGAGGTGAGAAGATGCAGTAGGCCATGTAACCCAACCATAGAAATCTATGAATGTAGAACCTTGGTTTAGGATAACCCTTCATGTGTATGCTATGTGCTCGCCTTCCCCTTTTCTTTTCTTTTCGTAAAAAGTTGACCCTAGTTTGGAGGTTTTGTTCTAGCCCATATAAAATTCATTGGGTTGAGAAAATGATTATTTATTAATTGATATAATTAACTCAAAAAGCATTATAGTTAGCCCAAGTGGAAGGGCCTATTTATGTTTGAAACATGATTATCTTAATTAATAAATAAAAAGTGATTTACCTTTGATGATATTATATGGCCTTTTACGAAATTCTCTTAACAAAGGTCCAAAAAAATTAATTCCAACAAAGTTAATGGACGGCGTCTTAGACTGCACAATAGTCACTAGGCTTGAATAAATTAATTTATCGATTTAATTAATAAATCCATCACATTTATGGCCGGCCCGTTGTTAGGCCCAACCATATTGGATTTGTCAATTAAGCCCATAAATAAATTATGTCTCGCTTATTGTTGACTTTATCCAGTCCTTTACAATATCCATTTTCCTCGAGTAAAAAAAAGAGTATGAAAAGAAAAAGGTTAAAAAAAAAGGTCGTCAGTCTTGTCGAGCAATATTCTAGTCCGCATAATGTTATAGATTCTCCTTAAACGGTCGGCTTGTGGATTGGGCCAACCCGAATTGAGAAACACTGACTAAAATCTGTCAACTTATGATCCGCTCGCCATATCTGACTTTATTCGTCCTTTTATAATGCTCTGTTTTTTAGGTCCATATAGAGTTAGGTCATGCACTCCCAAAAAGTGGGTGAGTTCTTTGTGTCAGCATAAATGTGTCGAGTCGGTTAGGATCATATAGGTCTCTTAGGTCATGCATGCATCGAGTAGAACGTGTTGGAGTGTGCATCGAGTGTCCTAACTTTGAATTTCCATGCAGGGATCATTGGTGATCGACTCCGAGCCTGCATTCGAGATCCACGAACCAGTCGTTTGATTCCAAATCCTCACCACGATCCATATGCAACCAGTGACTGCATCATGTCTGGAGAGCAATTCCAGGAAATCCTGGTCCAAAGCACCGAAGCTAACATCACAAAGCATTTGGATGATCTTTACACCAACATGCAAGGTTTGGTATTCGCCAATACCTTAAAACAGGAGCAGAAGATGAGCAAAAGACTGAATGAACAACAACAAGTGATGGATGGTATGCTGCAAGCCATCACTAAGATTAATACCAAGCTGGGGTTGAATGTTGAAGAAGACGATGAAGAGATGCATGGATATGAACCCGAACCTGAAATCATCAAGACATCCTCATATTTTGGAGGAATAGGGATATCCAAGACAAATGTTAGCAACCCTAAGGCATCTAAACCCACGAAGGACCCTGCTGTTAAGGCCCTTGAACAGAAGTTAGAAAGTCTTACCAAAGCAATGAGCACTGTGCTGGCCTTTGCTGACAGATACCTAGAAATGTCATTGCCTGTTCAGCTAATTCTGAAGATCGCTGATAAAGTTGAGGTACCGAGCATCAGGTTCAAACCCTCTGAGAACCCAGTTCACCACGTTGAAGAATTCACGAGGTTGGCACCATTAAACCGGATTGATGTCGGTTTATACTCTACCGTCTTCCCATCCACCCTAGATGGCGAAGCCAAGGTATGGTATCATGCTTTATCACCCCAAATGAAGGCCGACTGAAATGAATTATTCAAAGCTTTCATTAATCACTACAGTCGCATCCAGAAGAAGCAAGCTACGGTGGATGACTTAACCACCATGAGGCAACGGGACGACGAATCCTTCCTGGATTATTTTGAGCGATGGGATACCATGCTGTCTCACATCAATGAGACAATCCCTCTCCGACTACAGTTGTCTACTTTCAAGCAGGGACTAAAAGGCAGCTTATCCAAGCACTTGGGGTACCACGTCATTAAAGACTTTGACTACTTGAAGGACATTTGTGTCAAACTGGAGACGATGCATAATCATAAGACCACTTCGCCTGGGTGGAAGGTGTGTAGTTCCAACAGGAGGGCTACTAGTGCGCCTAGCCACCCTAGACGTCTCTTAGTCCCAGGCTCTTACTCTACCCATCGCAAGGGGCCTATTATACCAAGATATGAGACCTACGCACCACTAGACGTCTCTTACTCCCAGGCACTTGATCGGTTGGTCAAGAAAGGTTTTTTGGTTCTACCTTTGCCAAAAGAAGAGTCGGCGATTAAAGGGAAAAATTGGGAAAAATTGGGATGCTAACCAATTTTCCTGTTATCATCGTTACCGAGGACATGATACTGAGAAATGCTGGACTCTTACGAACAAGATAGAGGACATGATAAAGGATGGGACACTGCCCATGCCAAAAGCTGCCCAAAAACCTAACAATCAAAGCAACCCGATGCCCGATCATACAAATGCTATCTTCTATGGAGATTTCAGCTTCGATTCTTCCACTTTAATGGTTGAGACGGGTCGACCTATCCCCGAGATACTTGATTTTTATGAAGACCTATCCATTCATGGCGTTTGGGACAGTGATGACGCTGATCAACATGAACACTCCAAGACAAAATAGATGGAGACGGATGAGCCAACGTCGGACGATGTGACATCTCTCACTAGATCAGGGCGCCATAATAACAAGAACACCACCACCCAGGGCCGTTTCTAACCCTACGCCAACGGTTAGTAATGACAGTCAGGCTCTTCCTGAAGATCCTTTTCTCACACAATTTAAGAAGACCAGAGCTGAAGTTACTATATGGCAGCTGATATGCACGTTGCAAGAACATAAACAGAGGATGCTATATGCTCTCACTGCATGAACAGTACCTCCCACGACGACTTCTGAATCTCTAGTTGCTCATGTATCTACCCAACAAGAAGCCATAACCTTTAAAATTGAAGATCTGCCTCAGGGAGGAGCATCCCACAATAAAGCACTATACCTTACAGTGTAATGTTCCAATAAGACTATCCCGCTAGTCCTGGTCGACAATGGCTCAGCCGTCAACGTGTGCCCTTGGAGGACGACACAGAAATTGGGAGTCCAACAACAACATTTGGCTCAAAATGGTGTAGAGCTCAGGGCTTACGACAATTCTCCTCGAAGATCGGTTGGGTCCATAATATTGCCCATCTCTACAGGCAATATCACTCGGAATGTGGAGTTCGTGGTGCTAGACATTCCAGCCTCCTTCAATCTGCTTTTAGGGAGGCTATGGCTTCGCGAAAGCAATGTTATAGCATCTACCTTACACCAGAAGGAAAAGATGCTAGTTCAAGGCCTAATTATCACCATCTTAGGAGAATCCATCAATGATGTCTTTAATCCCAAGCAAACAACCCTTGAAGTGGAACACAGTTCCATGGATGAATAACTTCACAACTTTGAACTGGTGGCGACATTGAGCCAGAATGAAGCTTCTTTTGACTTCGATCTCTACTCAAATCCCAAACTGCACGCTATGCTCAAGAAACAAGGCCACTTCCTTGGGATGTCGCTAGGAAAGAATCTGAAAAACAAGATTCCTCCTGTGTTCAAGACATTTAAGCAGAAGGGAAGGTTCGGCTAAGGATACAAGCCAACTGAGAAGGAAGTTAGGCTCGCCAAAATAGCTATAGCCGAGCAAAAGAGGATGGACAATCCTCCTACCTTGTTCCAAATGAAGCCCTATCCACTCACTCTGAATGGACAGTTTGTTAGGGAAGGTGATGACTTCCCTTACTATAGTTTCCCTGAACCATTATACCTGAAGAACAAGGGAGTTAAAGCTGCTGGGTTAGAAGTTTTCAATGATTGCACCATTAATATGGCTACTGTTTTTGTCCCCGCTCGGGACAAACAACCACCATTAGAATGGACACATCTTGCTGGGAGCAACATATTCGGCATGTTGTTCGGACAAGAAGCTGTCAAAGAGAAGTCTGAAGCCGACGCTTTTATTGCCGCATTATCCAACCCAAGCTTTGATTCGAGCTCTATGATCACCGAAGACGGAGGAGTGAAGGTTGTCTCATGGATTGATGCTGAGGAAAATATTTTTGTTTTATCTGTAGGAGAGTTTGTTCCTAAGGGTATAGGGTCAGGTTCTAAGGGTCTAGAGTCGAGTGAGTCTTGTCTTGAGTCTGCTCGCGATGTATTCCTTTCTATATTCAATAAGATGAACCTTTCTGCTTACTCAGATTCTTCTTTCCCCTCTTCCCGGAACTGCTGCGCCAATAATAATCTGGAATTTAATGAACCCTTAAAAGAATTTTCTGATGAACATGAGCATAAAATGGCGGTGTTGGAAGACACCATCACCATAAATGTGGGCATGCAAGAACAACCTCGGGATTTAAAGTTAGGTAGTTCGCTCACAGCAGAAGAACAGGTAGCATTAACAGGTAGCGTGCTCCTACGAGGACATGCCGGGGATTGACAGGGAGATTGCGGAGCACACCATACCTTTGCTCCGTAATGCAAAGCCGGTTCGACAAAAGGCTAGGAGGATCAAGCCTGAATGGGCTAAGAAAATTGAAGAAGTGGTGCTCAAGTAGCTTAATGCTAAGTTAATTAAAGCAGTCCAATACCTGAATGGATTGCTAATATCGTTCCAGTACCCAAAAAGGATGGAAAAGTGCGCTTGTGTGTAGACTTCCGAGACATTAACAAAGCCAGTCCCAAGGATAGTTTTCTGTTACCTCACATTGATGTGTTGGTGGATAACACTTGCGGACAAAAGCTCTTATCCTTTATGGACGGGTATGCTGGGTACAATAAAATAAAAATGGCAGAAGAAGATATGGAGAAGACCTCCTTCACACCAACATGGGGGACGTACTACTACGTAGTCATTCCCTTCGGTCTCAAAAATGTCGGAGCAACATATCAAGGGACAGCCAACACCCTACTTCATGACATGATGCACATAGAAGTAGAAGTTTACGTGGATGACATGATTGTTAAATCCAAGACAAGGGAGGAGCATATTCCTAACCTCCGTAAGTTCTTTCTGCGACTTCGCAAATACAAGATACGGCTCAATCCAGCAAAATACACCTTCGTTGTTACCTCTGGGAAGCTGCTATGCTATGTGGTTAGCCAACGGGGCATTGAAGTTGATCCTTCAAAGATCATGGCTATCCAAGAGTTGCAATCCCCGAAGACATAAAAAGAGATAAGAGGCTTCCAAGGACGAGTCCAGTATATCAGCAGGTTCATCTCGAAGCTCACCATGACTTATGAACCTTTGTTTAACAAATTGAAGAAAGGAAGTAAAGTAGAATGAGACGATCAATGTCAAGCTGCCTTTGATAAAATCAAGGAGTATTTGCAACATCCTCCAGACCTGATGCTGCCAGTACCAAATGAGCCTCTACTCCTTTACCTTATAGTCACTAGCTCTGCAATGGGGGCTATGCTGGCTCAAAAGGTTAAAGGTCAAGAGAGCGCCATCTACTACTTGAGTAAGAAGTTCCTAGACTATGAAAGTCGATACGCAGATGTAGGACCCTGGAAAAAAGGGATGGAACCTTTTCCCCGCGTGGTGCGCTACATTTGTGATCGAGAGCCGACTAAGGTTTCTTATTCCTTAAATAAGGATATTTTTATTTTTCGAAATTCATTTTCGGGGTGATGAAACTTTATTTATTTACAAACTCGTTTTTTATTGTTTAAATTATTCGGAAATTACACAAAAATAATCTCAAATAATTTAATTTTAATCCAATTGACGAATTAGGGCCCAAATAGCAAACAGACAACCAGAATTTGTCAAAGCCCGCCTAGGGTTTGACAAATTCTGGGCCGGTCCCTTTGATTCCAGGTCCAAGGATTAAATTGGTGGAAATTACCAAACCCCTCCTGGGGTTTAATAATTTCTGGCCACTTTATCCTTGGACCAAACCCCTTTTCGTATTGAACAAAAGTTAAATCATTTTCTCAAATTAATTTTGTGTAATAAACTTATTACTTTAAATAATTAAACGAAATTATAAAAAAATTAAAGAGTCGCTAGCCGATTTAAGGAAATCGACGAACCATAAAACGAAAGAAAGACTCCGGTGTACGAACCCGATTTCTAAGTTCGGGGGTAAGGTTACGAATTCGAGAGTTATAAGAACTCTCGAATCCGCCTGATTATAAAAACAGACTCTACTAAAATCAACATTGAAAAGAAAGAGAGCGGTGAGAAGTTTGATTAATTTCACGGAATTATTATTCAAATCATGCAATATTAAACAAATGCGGTTTTATTTTACAAAAATGTGTACAAGTACGTAATTAAATAAAAGATTACATGATTAAAAACAATAATAAAAAATAAGAAATCGAACCTTGCTCAAGATTTTAGCAGTGATGACTTTGATCCCTTGAGTTGCCCCTTGACTTGAAGCTTGGATGAAGTATTGTGAGTGGTTTTAGAAAGGTGATGTATGGGTGATAAAATGGATATGATAGATATGATTATGAAGGGATTAGAGATGGATATGGATGATGAAATTTTGAAACAGTGGAAGTATAAGAAATGGGAGTAAGAGAATGGTTAGTTGGAATTCTTGGTTGTAGTTGATGGTGATTGTTGATGAAATGAAGGTGGAATGCAGAGGGTATTTATAGGTGGCGGAGTATGGGATTTGGAGGGAAATGGTAGGGGACGTACCCCACAAAATCATCCATTAAAGATCAAAACCTAGGCGGGGTATATGGGGTCAAGGGCAAAGTCAACCACGTGGGGCAAAAATCAAGGGATCAATTGCATGCATGCAGATTTTGGCGCCAGCTGCTTCAAAACCTAGGCGGGGTTTACCTATTTCATCACACGGATCGCTGACCTGACGTAAAATGACGTCGCGCATAAAAACAACCAAACCCCTCATGGTTTTTAACAATTTCTGGGCCGGATTCAAACCTTAGGTGGGTTTTGGAGCATCCTGGGCCGAGGCGCGCGCCTGGGTTGCTTCTGCTGAGTGGGCCGTGAATAAAAAACAAACCCCATTTGGGTTTTAACAATTATCCGGATTTATTTTTGGACTTGCATATTTTTGGTGAGTTAGGTTTTATACCGGTATAAATTCCGGTGTCCAAACAGAGCCCCCACTTTGATCGAGTCCGAATAGGACGAAGGTCAAAGTAGTCTGAGGATATGACTTTGGTTTGCAAAGCCTGATTCGATGCTTGGAAGCTGGGTCCTGCATCGCGGTTGCGGGCGGCATGCGCCTCCTTTGAGATGATCTCGAGCAAGAATGATGCTCTACTCGTTATCCGTCATGATGCCGATGGTTGATGGATTTTCCTGGTCTTTCCCAGCGTCGCTTCCGGTCTTTCCCGGTGTCGATTCCAGTCTTTCCCAGTGTCGATTCCAGTCTTTCCCGGTGTCGGTTCATATTGGTTCCAGTCTTTCCCGGTGTCGATTCATATTGGTTCCAGTCTTTCCCGGTGTCGATTCCAATCTTTCCCGGTTTCGGTTCCAGTCTTTCCCGGTGTCGATTCATATTGGTTCCAGTCTTTCCTGGTGTCGATTCCAGTCTTTCCCGGTGTCAGTTCATGTCTTTCCCGGTGTCGGTTCCAGTCTTTCCTGGTGTCGATTCATATTGGTTCCAGTCTTTCTCGGTGTCGATTCCAGTCTTTCCCGGTGTCGATTCATATGGGTTGGCATTTTTTATGCCGAAGAACTTCATCAGACGCGTTGCTCATGGCCTTGGGGGTCGAGACTTCATCGGGCACGATGCCGATGGCTCGAAGATTGGGACTGCATCGAAACTCTGCCGATGGCCCGAAATGGTGATGGCAGCGACCTCCTGTACGGTTGCTGGGTGATGGCGGTTCCATTGTTGGCAACCTGAAAAATTATGAGAGAAAAGATCGAACATTAGTTTTATTGAAATAAAACGAAAGAGATTCGACTTTACCTGCGGGCCGCAAAGCCGAAGTATGGGCTCCGACTGTGGGCCAAAAGGAAAAAGAAATCGGCCTGTAGACACCCCAAAACCCAGGCGTGGTTTGGCAAACCTTTTTAGAGGGTCGTATCCACGCTTTCTGGGTCGCTCCTTCTGGGCCGTGTCTTCTAGGACACACAAAACCTAGGCAGGGTTTGTGCCTTTTCCTTTTTTTTCTTTCTTTTTCTTGCCTCGTTGAAGGTATCAAAGTCGGTCCGACCCACTTGTGGTCATAAATGGGGCACGTCACCCTGCCTCTCTTTTGGGTGACAAAAGGATAACCTCTTAGATTTTCGACCAATTAAATGCGTTTGTCATCTCTTGGCGGTTACAAAAAAACGAGTGGCTCACACTCACCCACCCTTTCTATAAATTCAAGAGGTTTCTTTCATCTTCTTCACATCCTCAATCCACTCATCTCTCTAGCTCACTACTTCTCTCTTTAGAAAGAAATCTTGAAGCAAATTTCGGGTTTGAAAAGATGCAACCTCGTGGTCACCGCAATCCTCCTCTTCCGCATGCGGCGGCTTGGTCTCATGAGCGGTCCTCGCGCCGCAACTTTGTTCCCACCATGGAAGTTGCTCCTTCTGAACTTATTGTTGAATCTTGGAACCACGCTTGGTTTTACCGTTCCCATGGCAAGGTAATTCTTTTAACCTTTCTCTTGTGCTTAGTTTAGCGTAAAAAATGAGCATGCATGAATTTATTTTTTTCATACTTTGTCGATTTTTAGCTATATTATGCATGCGGATGCAGAGTAATCCATTTTTTGCATTTTGACCGAAAAGATATCTGAAAATTGCTCCCTTGCCAAAATGGGCCAAATTGCATGCGTTTTGGGCCAGTCCAACGAGTGGTGGCCCATTAGGCGGAATTAAACCCTAAGCGGGTTTTAATTCCAGGCCTACTAGGCCATTGCTCGTTCCGGGCCGCCAAAATGGGCTTCTTTTTTTCTTTTTTTTTTCGGTGCTGGGCCGCTGCAAGGGCCGCATCATGGGCCTATTTGAGTCAAACCCTAGGCGGGTTTTGGACTCAATTTTCCCCAATTTTTTTATTTGGACTTGCTTGTTTGCTTCATGGGCCGTGGCTGTGAGCCCAGTGTCCATGCTGGGTCCAGCTTGGGTCCATGAAATTATGCTTAGAGCCCCCATTTTAAAATGACGCCTCGAAATTCTAACCTTAGGAGGATAACCTGAAAACTCCTGGTGCCTTAAAAGATCCCCTTAAGGCAGCGAAAACTATCCCGAGGAACTTCGTTCAACAGACTTTGACCACGGCGGGATTCATGCCTTTTAGAAATGCTTGGAGGCCTGGAAGAAAAGGACGTTTCGCGCTATTGGTCGGGCGATGGCGGAGAGGTTGTGGGATTCCACCAACACATTCCACTTCCCGGTGGGTGAGATGACAGTCACACCCAAAGACTTTGTCATGATCACCGGTCTTCCTTGGGGTGGGCAGGACGTAGTCTTCGACGCAGATGTTCCTCCTGTAGTTCTGGATTTGCTAGCTCCTGTTTCTGCATGCTTGGGGCATCGTCATGGGTCTCTCTAACCTTGCTTATAAGCATTTTGAGATGACCGCTCGCGATGCAAACTTCCAGAACTTGCCTCTAGAGCAACGCCGTTTCATTTTCATGGCGTATATCATCTGTGCTACTCTCTTCGCCAATCATGGGGATAACATTTCCCTGATCTGGTTTCGGAACCTCCTCAACTTCGATAATATCCGAAATATGAACTGAGGCAAGGCGGCCTACGCCAACTTCAAGCATTGGCTCCGTCGTGGCGTCCGTCTTTCATTATATGCGGATCCCGTTTACCTCCATGAAGCCCAGGCTCGCCACCAATATGGTCTTTCCTTGTGGAAGGTACTCGAGGTATATGCTCGATCCGTCTTTTCATTTAATATTCTTTAGTCATCTTCCTTTCCTGGAGTACATGTAGTCGTGGGCCTATGAGTACATCCTGGCCCTAGGAATTCGCTCGAGGAAGAACAAGACGGTGCCAGCTGCTGAACGCTGGACTAGTGATGGTATTCATGAACGCTGAACGCTGGACTAGTGATAGGTTTCCAAGAGTGGACTGTGCCTCAGCACTCTTGGCTGGGCGGATCTTCTTTTTCTGGTTGGCCCGTCCCTGATTACAGAACCGGTTCGGTACGGCCTACTCCATCTGCTGAATGGTAAGTTCCTGATCATTCCTGGCTGGCTGCCTCACAGGAACACTCTGTGTTTTCGCCGTCGAGTGTGCATCCTTCAAAAATTCCCTTGACTGGGCCATCACCTCTTGTGCAGACTGCTCCTGGGTCTGATTATTATTCCTGGAATACCTACTTTGGCATGGCCGGCGCTTCCAACGCAGGAACTTCAAATGCAGGGGGCAACTTGGTGGAGGATAACGGCGATTCTGGTTCCCTGTGGTGATCGATTTCATGCAATGCAAGACTCTTCTTTTTTTTTTTATGCAATGCAAGACTTTTTCTTATGCAGGACTCTTCGTAATGTATATTTTTTATTTTATGCAAGACTCGAGCTTGGTGTATGCACAACTTGACGCTTTTATTTAATGCAATTTCGAATTATTTTCTACATGATGGGATTAATTCCAATTAATCCCGCTTCCCCAAAAAGAAAATAAAATAAAAAAGAACAAAACTTAAGTGTCGGAGATTGCTCAAGCAACAAATTTCAGAACCGGACATCATTAGACCGATAACAGAACCCGGAACATCAAAAATACACGAATGGGCCAGTTTAAACCCAAACAAAAAGGCCCAGAAGAAGATCCTCACGCAAATGGGCCGCGGAAGCCGAAAAAAATGGGCCTGGACCGCCTAAACCCTAGGCTGGTTTTAAACGCTCATGGAGCTGGGCCTAGGTGAACGCGCGCGCGCGCGTGCTGGTCTGCCAAGATTAAACCCTAGGCAGTTTTAATTTTTTTTTTTTTTTTTTTTTGCTAGCCGTTGAAGAAAGGCTTGAATCATGGGATATGAAAGACAACGACTATGTGATTGCTTCTGGCCGATTTGCTCCATTTTGATCCTTGATGTAGGTGTATAAATACCCCACTCTTGTGAATGTAATCATCACTCATCTTCTTCTCTTGCATTCTCCATTTAAAAGTCTCCAAAAGTCACAAAAATTCTCTTGTCATGGCCTTCGAGAAGAAACTCGCCACTTGGATGAGTACTTTGTCCCGAGACGAGAAGAAAGAGCTCGGGAGATATAGCCTAACGAAGTTGCTAAGTCTCCGACAAGCGAGAGTCAATCATGACTTTATCCGAGCGGCGAGCACCTTTTGGGATCTGAAGATGCACGTTTTCCGATTTGCCTTGAAGGAGCTATGTCCACTTCCTGAAGAGTGGTCGTCCATTCTTGGGACGAATCATTTTGCGCGGCCGACATCACCTCCAACCTTTGCCGACAACACCAAACTATACAAGGAGCTGCTATACCTTCCGAACCGGGTCATAGGAAGCGCATTATTCGGCGATAAGGTACATTTCCAGACCATTGTTGAATTCTTTCAATCATCTGATACATTGGACTATGGTCCCGTGATACGAGTGCAAGCACTCGTATTATGCCTTCTTGGAGAATTTTGCTTCTATCATGGTGGGCGAAGAACCGGGTCGGCGGGCCTAATTCAAATCGTGGAAGACATGGCTCGAGGCTTTAATCCGGTGCCATTGATGCTAGCGGAAACCATAATGGGCTTGGATGATCCGAATCCAGAATTCGAGCTTCGTGGGAGCCCCCTACTTCTTCAGGTGCCCTTCCTCTCTCTTTTATTCAAAGAAAATGCCTACTGCCTGCATACCCTAGGCGGGTTTTGAAAAAAAAAAATTCTATTTTTTTTCGTTAGTTTAGGAATAATTAGTGTGCAATTGTAACCCGTGCTAACTGTTTTGGGCAGATTTGGCTGATGGAGCATTTGGGCCTTATCGAGGCCCCGCCTAATTCTTTGGCGCTTATGAATTATTGTCAAAGGAAGCGTCATTATACCGAGCTCCGATCGGTAACTGAATGGGTTGCCTTTTTGAAAGAACCTCGTGACATCTCGTGGTGGATCGAGTGGTGGCACGTTCCCGAATACGTGACCTGTGACTATCGCAACGCTTATGTGTGTATTGCCGGCCTTACACACATGACCTTCTACTTTCCGGAGCGGGTATTACGACAAATGAGCCGCAAACAGACCATCCCCGAGCGGTTATGTGAAGCCCCCGACAGATGGGCCTTACATACATGACCTTCTACCTTGTTCCAAATGAAGCCCTATCCACTCACTCTGAATGGACAGTTTGTTAGGGAAGGTGATGACTTCCCTAACTATGGTTTCCCTGAACCATTATACCTAAAGAACAAGGGAGTAAAAGTTGCTGGGTTAGAAGTTTTCAATGACTGCACCATTAATATGGCTACTGTTTTTGTCCCCGCTCGGGACAAACAACCACCATTAGAATGGACACATCTTGAAGGGAGCAACATATTCGGCATGTTGTTCGGAAGCTGTCAAAGAGAAGTCTGAAGCTGACGCTGTTATTGCCGCATTATCCAACCCAAGCTTTGGTCCGAGCTCTATGATCACCGAAGACAGACGAGTGAAGGCAGTCTCGTGGATTGATGCTGAGGAAAATATTTTTGTTTTATCTGTAGGAGAGTTTGTTCCTAAGGGTATAGGGTCAGGTCCTAAGGGTCTAGAGTCGAGTGAGTCTTGTCTTGAGTCTGCTGGCGATGTATTCCTTTCTATATTCAATAAGATGAACCTTTCTGCTTACTCTGATTATTCTTTCCCCTCTTCCCTGAACTGCTCCGCCAATAATAATCTGGAATTTAATGAACCCTTAAAAGAATTTTCTGATGAACATGAGCATAAAATGGCAGTGTTGGAAGACACCATCCCCATAAATGTGGGCACGGAAGAACAACCTCGGGAGTTAAAGTTAGGTAGTTCGCTCACAACAGAAGAACAGGCAGCATTAACGGAGGTCCTCAGGGAATTTGTGGATGTATTCGCGTGCTCGTACGAGGACATGCCGGGGATTGACAGGGAGATTGCGGAGCACACCATACCTTTGCTCCGTAATGCAAAGCCAGTTCGACAAAAGGCTAGGAGGATCAAGCCTGAATGGGCTAAGAAAATTGAAGAAGAGGTGCTCAAGTAGCTTAATGCTAAGTTTATTAAAGCAGTCCAATACCCTTAATGGATTTCTAATATCAATCCAGTACCCAAAAAGGATGGAAAAGTGCGCTTGTGTGTAGACTTCCGAGACATTAACAAAGCCAGTCCCAAGGATAGTTTTCCGTTACCTCACATTGATGTGTTGGTGGATAACACTTGCGGACATAAGCTCTTATCCTTTATTGACGGGTATGCTGGGTACAATCAAATAAAAATGGCAGATGAAGATATGGAGAAGACCTCCTTCACAACAACATGGGGGACGTGCTGCTACGTAGTCATTCCCTTCGGTCCCAAAAATGTCGGAGCAACATATCAAGGGACAGCCAACACCCTACTTCATGACATGATGCACATAGAAGTAGAAGTTTACGTGGATGACATAATTGTTAAATCCAAGACAAGGGAGGAGCATATTCCTAACCTCCGCAAGTTCTTTCTGCGACTTCGCAAATAAAAGATGCGGCTCAATCCAGCAAAATACACCTTCGTTGTTACCTCTGGGAAGCTGCTATGCTATGTGGTTAGCCAACGGGGCATTGAAGTTGATCCTTCAAAGATCAAGGCTATCCAACAGTTGCAACCCCCGAAGACATAAAAAGAGATAAGAGGCATCCAAGGACGAGCCCAGTATATCAGCAGGTTCATCTCGAAGCTCACCATGACTTATGAACCTTTGTTTAACAAATTGAAGAAAGGAAGTAAAGTAGAATGGAACGATCAATGTCAAGCTGCCTTTGATAAAATCAAGGAGTATTTGCAACATCCTCCAGTGCTCATGCTGCCAGTACCAAATGAGCCTCTACTCCTTTACCTTATAGTCACTAGCTCTGCAATGGGGGCTATGCTGGCTCAAAAGGTTAAAGGTCAAGAGAGCGTCATCTACTACTTGAGCAAGAAGTTCCTAGACTATGAAAGTCGATACGCAGATGTAGGACCCCGGAAAAAAGGGATGGAACCTTTTCCCCGCGTGGTGCGCTACATTTGTGATCGGGAGCAGATAAAGGTTTCTTAATCCTTAAATAAGGATATTTTTATTTTTCGAAATTCATTTTCGGGGTGATGAAACTTTATTTATTTACATACTCGTTTTTTATTATTTAAATTATTCGGAAATTACACAAAAATAATCTCAAATAATTTCATTTTAATCCAATTGACGAATTAGGGCCCAAAAAGCAAACGGACCACCAGAATTTGTCAAAGCCCGCCTAGGGTTTGACAAATTTTGGGCCGGTCCCTTTGATTCTAGGTCCAAGGATTAAATTGGTGGAAATTACCAAACCCCTCCTGGGGTTTAATAATTTCTGGCCACTTTATCCTTGGACCAAACCCCTTTTCGTATTGAACAAAAGTTAAATCATTTTCTCAAATTAATTTTGTGTAATAAACTGAACACTTTAAATAATTAAACGAAATTATAAAAAATTAAAGAGTCGCCAGCCGATTTAAGGAAATCGACGAACCATAAAATGAAAGAAAGACTCCGGTCTACGAGCCCGATTTCTAATTTCGGGGGTAAGGTTACGAATTCGAGAGTTATAAGAACTCTCGAATCCGCCTGATTATAAAAACAGACTCTACTAAAATCAACATTGAAAAGAAAGAGAGCGGGGAGAAGTTTGATTAATTTCACGGAATTATTATTCAAATCATGCAATATAAAACAAATGCGGTTTTATTTTACAAAAATGTGTACAAGTACGGAATTAAATAAAAGATTACATGATTAAAAACAATAATAAAAAATAAGAAATCGAACCTTGCTCAAGATTTTAGCAGTGATCACTTTGATCCCTTGAGTTGCCCCTTGACTTGAAGCTTGGATGAAGTATTGTGAGTGGTTTAGAAAGGTGATGTATGGGTGATAAAATGGATATGATAGATATGATTATGAAGGGATTAGAGATGCATATGGATGATGAAATTTTGAGAGAGTGGAAGTATAAGAAATGGGAGTAAGAGAATGGTTAGTGGGAATTCTTGGTTGTAGTTGATGGTGATTGTTGATGAAATGAAGGTGGAATGGAGGGGGTATTTATAGGTGGAGGAGTATGGGTTTTGGAGGGAAATGGTAGGGGACATACCCCACAAAATCATCCATTAAAGATCAAAACCTAGGCGGGGTATATGGGGTCAAGGGCAAAGTCAACCACGTGGGACAAAAATCAAGGGATCAATTGCATGCATGCAGATTTTGGCGCCAGCTGCTTCAAAACCTAGGCGGGGTTTAACTATTTCATCACACGGATCGCTGACCTAGCGTAAAACAACGTCGCGCATAAAAATAAAAAACCCCTCCTGGGTTTTAACAATTTCTGGACCGGATTCAAACCCTAGGCGAATTTTGGAGCGTCCTGGGCCGAGGCGCGCATCTGGCCTACTTCTGCTGAGTGGGCCGTGAATAAAAACAAACCCCATTTGGGTTTTAACAATTATTCGAATTTATTTTAGGATTTGCAAATTTTTGGTGAGTTGGGTTTTATACCGGTAAAAATTCCGGTGTCTACAGCAGACAAGAGAAAATGGCTCTCGCATTGGTTTGGGCCACAAAGAAGCTAACGCGTTACATGTTTTCACATACTGTATATGTCATAGCTGAGAACAATCCCATCAAATTCATTATGGAGTAACCAACCATCAACAACCGCATTGCTCGATGGGTAGTCATGCTTTGAGAGTTTAATCTTCAATATTTACCCCAGAAATCCATCAAAGGGCTAGTTGTTTCAGATTTCCTGGCTGCTTCACCGTCACAGGAACCTCCAAGCACTCACATGGAATTCCTAGACGAAGATGTATTCTTCACCTATGAAATTACGTGGGAAATATATTTTGACGGAGCTTCTAATGAAATGGGTTGTGGAGTAGGAGTCCTATTAATATCTCCAGAAGGGGCACACGTCCCTGTATCTATAAAGCTGGATTTTGATGCTACTAACAACGCTGTAGATTATGAAGCATGCATCAAGGGTCTACAAGCCGCTTTGGCTTTTGGCATACGCCACATAAAAGTCTTTTGAGATTCTATCCTCATCATCAATCAGGCTAAGAACGCGTGGAAGATTCGATCAAGACGCGTTTGCCGCGACCCTCTCGTACAGCTGCTAGAGGAGGACGAGAAGATCCACCAACTTCTTCCCGAGATTGGCCTCGAGAAGAATATTCCCTTACCAAAGAACGGTGTGGCGGCTCTGTGCGAGGAGCACCTGCAGTAGAACGTCGAGATGGATCCCTAGGAACAGACTCCACATCAGCCTCCATATCGGTTCTTCTGGCGTTATCTCCTCGATACCTACCCGAGCCGGTGAATGCCCGATCGAGATGTTTCCTCATGGTACTCCACTCCTAAGTTAGTTATCGGAGGAAAGCCCATCTTGGCTGAAAGATAGCGAGACGAGGGTTATCCATAAGTAACATGTGGAATGAAATGGGAGCAGCATGAATTGAAGAGTTACCGGTTTACGATCAAAAGCTTGAAGCGCGGAGCACTCGCTGTTGTTCTCCACGTCCAAGAAACCTCCGATCTTTTATTTCTCTGGTGGAACCTCCACCTCAGCGGCCTTAGCATAGGGCCCTAGCTGAACATTTTCTGGTCAGAAATCAGCCAAAACATAATAAGGACAAAGGAGGAAGATACATACCACTTGAGGAACCAAACGGCTACAATATCACTGGAACTTTTCATTGAATCATTCCTGCGGAACATCATGTATGAAGCTGTCAAAATCCTGGCCTCGAACCAAATCTCTCAGAACACCCGGGTCAACCCGCCATGGCTCAAATATATGTGTCGCAGGGTCCAGAGGAATAAGACCAGGATAACCTCCCAGAATTTGCCTCGAGGCTCTCTCTCCCAATTACCACACATAACCATAAGGCCCCTCAATTAGTAGGCGAAGACGGGTGTCATGCTCCACTAGATCCAAAGGTTGTGGTAACCCTCCGACATTAAAATCGGCCCAAGGACGCCAGTTCACTTGATCCTGCAAAAGGAAAGGCGCATTTAAGTATAACATATAAAGGAAAATGAAAGAAAGATGCTGGACAAAAAAGGAATACCGGTGTCAAGTTGCCTAAGATGCCACGAATAAGTTCACGACTCCCCGACTTATACTTCTTGTCGTGAATGCTCTGGGTAGTCCAGCGTTCAGCAGGTGGTACCATCTTATTCTTCTTCGAACGAATGCCCAAGGCCGAGATGTACTCATATGCCCATGACTGCATAAACACGATGTTAAATGAGGAAGAAAAGATGAACTGCGTTGAAAAGGGAAGGTTCGAGCACGTACCTCGAGCACCTTCCACAAGGAAGGACCATACTGGTAAGCGAGTTTGAGCCGCATGGAGGTAGACCGAGTCCGCATCCTGCGAAAGTCTTACGCCACAATGAAGCCAGTGGATGAAGTTCACATAGGACGCCTTGCCCAAATTCAGGTTTGGAATGTTATCAAAGTTGAGAAGGTTTCGGAACCACGTTAAGGAAATGTTGTCCCCATGGTTGGCAAAGAGGGTAGCAAAGATAACGTACGCCAAGAAGATGAAACGGCGCTGCTCTTCAGGCAAGCCTTGGAAACTTTGCATCATAGATGGCCAATTTAAAGTGCTTATAGGCGAGATTGGGGAGACCTTGTCGTTGCCCCAAAGGCGCAGACACTGGACCCAACATGTCCAGAACTACCGGAGGGATCTTCGCGTCAAATACCACGTCCAGCCCACCCCAAGGAAGACCGGTAATCATAACGAAATCTTTCGGCGTGACCGTCATCTCACCCACGGGCAAGTGAAATGAGTTAGTTGAATCCCACAACCTCTCAGCCATTGCTCGACCAATGATACAGAACGTCCGCTTCTTCCAGGCCTCTAGGCATTTCCAGAAAGGCATGAACCCCGCCACAGTCAAAGTGTCGCGAACAAAATTTCCTGGGATTGTTTTAGCTACCTTAAGAGGCTCTTTCAGTACGCCGAGAGTTTTTAGGCAAACTTCCAGCAGATTATTTAAAATGGGGGCTCATTTGACATTGTGAACATAATTTCATGGACCCTATCTGGACCCAGCTCCAACACTGGGCTCTCAGCATTGGCCCGCGAGAATGTCCAGCAAAAAAAAAAGGCACAAAAACAACGAGTCAAAACCCGCCTAGGTTTTAATTGCCTCTTGACCCAGCAGCCGGCCCAAAAGCAAGCCTGCCTAGCAGACCGAAATAAAATTGCCTGGGTTTTATTTCCTCTAATGGGCTGCTCCTTGGACAAGTGGGCCAGACGACGTGTAAAACCCGCTTACAGTTTATTTATGGGCCAAGTATTGAAATCATTTTTGGTCCATTTTGCAAGACGGTTTCGGTCAAAACTCAAGATCATCCTAGCATGCGTTAATCTAAACATACTTAAAATAGCTAAAAATCGACAAGATATGGAAAATAAATTCATGCTTGCTCATTTTTACGCTGAAATGAGTACAAGAGGAGAAATGCAAGAATTAACTGGCCATGAGAGCGGTAAAACCAAGCGTGGTTCCAAGACTGAACAATGAGGTCAGAGGGAACTGCCACCATGCCAGGAACAAAGTTGCGCCGTGACAGACCTAAAACATATAGGTGTCTGTGTACCGCAAGTAGACGGGTCTGTATAGTAATAAAATATCGTTCTCTCTCAGGGATTTGCGTTCAACCACGCACTGAACTAGTTCGCTACAAAGAATGCTAGGTCAATCCAAGGGGTTGTTGTAAGGTTTTCTAAACTAAACTAGGAAAACAGGAATTTTAGGGTTCAACCAATTAATTAAAAGCGTTCAGGGGAGTCCACTCTAGTCAATTAATCAAATCATCAACAATCCCGGTGCATGTAACAAGATAATTCGGGGTCTATAATCTTTCTAGGCCTTATCACTTCGATCTTTCGATCCTAGGTGAGTTACAATGATTAATCTAAACATTATTTCTAACTATTTAGACTAATAAAAGATAAGAATTGATTATAAATTGACCCTAGGCAAGAATCATTATGTCTAACTATTTTCTAACCTATTCAATCTACGCAATCCGATTCAAGACTCAAACCGTCGTTCTATTGTCAAGAATCTAAAACTAGGTACAGACTCAAACTGTCGTTCTGCTATCAAATTACCATGACATACATCGTACGCAGATTAAACGAATCAAAGGATAACCTAACACCGAGATTGTATTCAAATTCAATCAATTGACATCGAGTTTATCCCCCAAACAAAGGAAATTAGCTACTCATAATTCTAAAAGTAAACATAGCAAATTCTGAGTAAAAACAAGAAAGCATTAAAGAAGAATAGAAATAAACCGTGTTCGAATTGACGAAATCGATCTCTTCGTGTCACCCGAATCGATCTCTTTCGTGTTCTTCGATCACTAACAATAATCTAATCTAATAATAATCTTTTGGAATCAAATGTAAATAAATTGATCTAAATCTTCTCTAAAAGCTACCAAAAAATCTCTCTGAAAACTAATGTAAACTCATGAAAATCGCTCGCTCCGTCTGCCCCCTTGAAACGGCGGATGTCAAACCCCTTTTATAGGGCTGGATTAGGGCACAAAACGCGACCTGCATTTTAGAAACGCTGGATGCGTTTTGCCCAAAAAGTGAAATTCTCCGTGAATGGGCGCTGGCTGCGCCTCCAAAACGCGAGCTACATTCTCTTTCTTCTCGGTTGCCAAATTGTTTGGACAAGGCGCTGGCTGCATTTTAAAAACACTGCCTGCGCCTTGCCACTCCGCTTCAGCTGGTCTTGGGCCGTGTTATTTTGGGTCGTTCTTTCTTTCTTCTTCTTTCCTTCTTCAACTTCTTTTTTTTTAATTCTTTGAATTTTGTTATTCTTCTTCCAATTTTTCATGCTTTTTGATATAATTCCACCAATTCCTGCAAAACATACCAAACTCGCGAACAAGCGTATAAATCACAGCAATGGCTATAAAAATACGAGATATCGGGTATAAAACGCATGAAACTGACATGATTTGAGCCCTAAAAACTCTATATAAAAATGACTTATCAAATCCCCCCATGCTTAGCCCTTGCTTAAATAGGAGGGTTAGGGCTTAAACAGGAGAAACCAAGTGTAAGAATAGAAAGAGGCGGAAAGTGCTTTCGAAAGGATTACAAAAACAAAATCTTAACACCCCCTCAGGCTAACCAATCCAACACAACAATTCAATCAAGCAATCACAAAGATTAGTCTGGACAAGATCAAAACTCAGTTTAAAAGAGAAAGGATGAAAATTTCGAAACCAAAAGGAGAGAACAAGTACGTCAGAAGCATAAACCCGCCAACAGTCTAAAGAATAATGCAAATGCGCGCGGTTAGTTATGGACGCAAGTCAGTCAAAAAGAGCAAACCTCACATAGAATAAAATCACTCAATCACTCAAATTTCAATATGTATGTGGGTTTTCTCATACGCAAACCAATAGAAACAAACTACCATAAGCGTGGTAAGAACCTCGCTCTCCACTACTTGTATGCAATGCACTAGTGATAATCAAAAGGACTTTATCGGGTTGTAACGGGGCTTAGGTTAGCGGAAAGGAGCGGTAAACTTTTGGGAATGAGGAGTTAAGAGACATGCTTGGATTGAATTTCAATGAATATAACACTCTAAACTCACCTTCTTGCTTAGTATATGCAAGGAATTTCACCTTTCACCCTCTACGATATAAAACATCTCAACTGGATACAACCAAGTCAAAGGTTACAAATTTAAATTGAAACTCCCTAAACACCCTTTTCTTTTGGAACTCTTTTTCTCTTTTTTTATTTTATTTTATACTTCTTTTTTTTTTTGAGGGTAATCGGGGAGAAGAAAACTATGAAATTACAACTTCGACCTCAACATAACCAAACACCAATTATTCAAAAGGTGGAACTTCAATTTCTTCCTATTTGAAACAATAAGCACGATTTCTCCCAAACTTTATATTTTTGTTCAAACACACCTAACCAACGGTTCCTTCCGAAAAAACGACAAACTCTCATTCAACCAAGCAAGGCAAAGGGATACCGGATATCGAAGACCAAGGCTTGCATTGTTGGGGTTTAATCATGAAAGAAGAGTAAACAAAGGCTAGGCGGGGCGAAAAGAACGGTAAATATAGTGTAGGGTAGGTTATTTGGTTATGTAGCTTATCAAAATAAAATAAATGCCTTAATCACTTTGTCACAACGTGCAATGCAAGAATATAGTCTCAAGCAAGATGCAAAGCAAGTTCTAGAGATGCAACTAATGGGTGAGTCACTCAGGGAATATGGAATTGATAAAGGTGATCAATTCAAAAATTAGGCAATGTGGACTCACGGGATAAGGCTCAATCAACTAAACTTAGCCCAAAGATTCACGGCACGCACATTTATACTTTCTAAGATAGTCAAAGCAGTAAGACACACCTTCCATAACTTGACTTAAAATCAGAAGATTTGAAGGAAAAGGTTTCAAAAACCTTTTAAGATCTAATCCAGACTTTTCTAAGCGAAGCAAGCTAAACTGAAAGTAAGAAAGGTTTACAAATCATCACCGAAGGTGTTTCCGGTTTTAATCCTAATCCTAACCTATATTTTTTGGGTTTTGTCTTTTCTTAATTTTTAGGTCTTTTTCTAATTTTTCTTATTTTTTTTGGATTTTTTGAATAACTGGATGCAAAAGAAAGAAGAAAAAAAAAAGAAAGAAACTAGGAGAAAGAAAAAGGAAAATCTACGTGCTTCTATCTAATGCAAACTAGGTGGATGCAATTTAAAAGAAAAATTTACAAGAAAAACTTAAGAAACTAGAAAAAAGGAAAAACAAACTAGAAACTCAAATAACTATGAACATGCAAATAAAAGAAACACACAAAAATAAGAGAAATCACACTAAAATTTGAAAAACAAACGTGAAACAAGAAAAAGAAAGACGAAAATAAAAGAAAAATGAAGGAAAACTGAAAAATAAACGAAAAACAAAACTGAGAAGTAAGAAAAATTTACAAGAAGAAATATTTTTCAACCCCCCCTCCCCCATGCTTAGATGTTTCATTGTCCTCAATGCAGGAGACAATGGTGAAGGGTAAGGATTAGCCAAGGATCAAGGATCCTCGGCCGATGGGGAAGGGTTGGTATGGCTCGGTCCTGGTGGTAGTGTGGTACGGTCGAACATGGCCTGAATAAAGCCGGTGAGGTTAGGGATTGACTCGTCGAGACGGTCAAATCGCAGGTCAGATTTCCCCCTATACTCAACAAAGCTATCCCTCAACTCGTTGACACGGTGTTCGGTCCGGTCAATGGAGGTTTGGAGGTCGCGAAAACGCGCCTCATAGTCTAGTTGGGGTTGTTCAAGTTGAGGGTTAGGGTGGATTTCTGGTTCTGGTTCGGGGTCGAACTCGGGGAAGGGAGGCATCCACATTAAATTCTCAACAACTTGGGGAGAGGTGTGGGGGTTAGGCACGGAAAACCTAGCGTTGTTGGGATAGACCCAGACACAACGCGAGTCCTTGTCAAACTTACACAAGCCAAAGAAATTGCATTGTTCCCTATCCAAGAATAAGTTACTCGGGACTAGGTCAGTGGGGTTCCTAGGTGGCCTAAAGCCGAGCTGGCGTACAAGGTGCGTAATGTAGCCCCCTACGGCAATGCCCTTATTGGTTGAGGTGGCTACACTCGAAAGGTGGTGGGCTAGCATAGCTGCTGGGTCGGCACGAGGGTCGGTATCCAACATGGTATGCAACATGTAGCAATCGGCCCAAGTAGCTTTGTTTGAGCTACCGGGCCTCCCGAAAATACTGCAAGAGAGTATGCGGTGGACATACCTCAATACGGGGTCCCTAATCAAGGTCGCGGGGGTGTTGCTAGGGTCCCAACTGTCAAAACCAGAAATTCTAAAAAAGAAACCCCTCCCATCCCACTCTATGGGTATAAGGGATGAATCCCTACATGTGCGTTCAGGAAAACCAAAGACGCTGGAAAATTGGGTTACGGTCATGTTTCTCTCTAACCCCAAAAGCTGGAATCGAATACACCCATCCCTCCCTTGGAGGTTTACAACTAGGGTCGACAAGAATTCTAGGGTAATTCCCCTATAGGTCGGCTCTCCTACCCTAGCTATGTTAGTCATGTGGCAACGACCTAACATCCAATCAACATCATCCTACATACCACAACTACGCAAGAAAGGCTCATGCATATATTTGGTGGGGACGAGGGCTCTTTTGGAGAGGGAGTCGTACCTTTTCTTGGCGTCCCCTTCAAAGTTGAAGGGGTTTGGGTCTCTCGAGTCTTTTGAAGGTGCGACTTTCTGTTTTCCTTTATCCGCCGCCGTGGCTTTTCTCTTCCGGCTGCCTCCGGCTTCGTTATCATCTCCCGGTGGTCCGGAGAAGCTAGGATTCTTAGTTCTCACCATCTAAAAACACTCACAAAAATCAGTAAAATCACCAAGATAAATCCTAAGTATCAAATAAGCATGTTCATAACATATAAACTTAGTACGATCAATCCCCCCATGCTTATTTGATACTAGGGATTGGAATCAATATATATCTAACCTAAAACCATACTAAAAACAGAGTATAACACCACAACATAATCACAACCAAAACCTAGACTTAAATTTCTTAATTTTATCATCATATTGCTCCCTAAACACATCCAACAACACAATTCTCTCAATTCTGAAACAAAAAGATTAAAAATCATCCAACTCAAACCAAGCCCTAATAAAAAGAAATCAATCCTAGAATTCAAACCTAAATCAAGAAATTTGAATCTAGGACATGATAATTGGAATAAATTGAACAAATTACTCAATAAACTCAAGTATTTAACCAAGATCATACCAAAAACGAAGTGTATAATCAAAGAACAAGAGGAAGAGTTGAGAATTCCATACCTTGAGTTTCAAGAGGAGTGGAGCTTGAAGACTCAATGTGTTAGAGTGCAAATGAGAAGAGAAAAGAGACAAAAAAAAGTGGTGTGTAGTGGCGGCGCCGGCGAGGGTCGAGGGCGGCGAGGGTGGTGGATGGCGCAGGTGGTGCGCTGGTTGTGTTTGGGGGTGAAGAGCGTCGGGAGTTAGGGTAAAAGAAGGGGGGATTTGTTTTGAAAGAAAAGGAAAGGGGCCGACTAAATCTAAAGACGGGCAAAAATTTTATGGGCAAGAGGCAAAACGCGGGCTGCGTTTTGTAAAAGCTGCGTACCTTAAGTCTTTGAACAAGACGCAGCCAGCGCGTGGAAAACGCTGGCTGCATTTTCCTACCTGATGCTGGCAGCTCGGTTTTTGCTTGCTTTTCTCCCTTTTCTTTGTTTCCTCCTTATTTTCCCTACAATTTGACACACCAAAAATCCCTACAAACATCTACCAACATAGAATTCATTAGGTTAGGAATAAAAATTCAATAAAGGCCATGAATTTCTCGAATTTCTTCCTTTTTCTCTACACACTAAAAGAAAAATATTAGTGAAATTCAAAATAAAATTGCTAGGGATCAAAAACTGAAAGATAAATAAAAAAAATAAAAACAAAAGTAGGGAGGAATAGATATGTAGATAATAGTGTATCTTCTTAGGGTTGCTTTGTTTAACGTCGTTAGCTCGACGTTATGGACCCTACTCATCGGGGTCCTTGATCCGCTTTGGAACCGGATCTCCTTCATCATGAATTATTTTTGGAACATGTCTCTGAACCATCTTGCCTTTTCGTATTTCGTATTCTATCATCGACTTTCCTAGCTCGATGATCATTGTGCCTTTCCTCATATCCATCCTGCAATTGACAGCTGAAAGGAGGGCTCTCCCTAGAGTAATCTCCAATTTTGGATCTTCTCCTGTATCTAGTACTAAGAAATCGACAGGAACAATATGCTCTCCTATTAAGAGGGGAGTGTCATGTAAGATCCCCAGAGGTTTTCTAAGTGTCTTGTCTCTTAGACGAAGAATCTTATCAGTCATCCTTAATTCCCTATGTTCATATTTCCTTAGGTAAGACTTAGGCAAAACATTCACCTCGGATCCTGTATCGCATAATGCATATTTGATGGGTTTACCACCCAATTGGACAAGGATCCTAAAATTGCTTAGGTCTTCCTTATTAGTCATAATTGAGGGGATTTTAGTTCCCTCTAATAGGTCTGGTTTAGGTTCGATCTTGACTATCCCATGTAAAATTTGTTCTCCTAAAGGTTCACACTCAAGGTTCTCTTCCTCGCAGGTTATAGCGTTACATTGAGCACCCGGATTAGGAACAGGTAAAGGTAGTAAACTAGTTGAGGGAGTCGCCGAATCGGTGATCTATTTTTCTAAAATCTTATTGTGGGTTGCTAAAGCCTCTACCTTTTGCATTAGGTCTTTTATAACACCTTCCTGTTTCTGTTGTCCTGCGATAAGACTCTCCATCATCGTTTCTAAATTAGACTTTCGAAGAGGTCCTTGTTGAGGTGGTCTTTGAGGTGGAGGAACATACTTTTGCTGTCCTTGTCCTTGAAGAGGACCAGTGGGATTGTCGTTCCTATAGGAAAAATTAGGGTGGTTTCTAAGCTCAGGATGGTAAGTGTTAGAATTCATGTCATAACTCTATCTAGGATCGCCAATATAATTGGCCTGTTGGACTTGTTCATTACAAACTCCACCTGTAGGGCAGGTGAAAGTTTCATGTTCGGTCGACTAACAAACATTGCAGGTCGGAGGGTTAGATGGCAAACTTAATGGGTCCATTTTTTGTGTTAAAAAATCAAGTTTAGATGACAATAGAGAAATTGCATCAATATTAAACTTACCTCCCGCATTTTGGCGGGGTTTAGACCATTGATAAGAATTGTTCGCCAGATGCTGGATTAGACTCGTAATTTGAGGCACAGTCTTGTCCATAAGATCGCCTCCGGCTGCCGAGAGGATACTTCCTCTTGTCGATTCATTCGCTCCATTGAAGAAGGATTGGACAGGAACCCAAAGTTCGAATCCATGCTGAGGACATTACCGGAGAACATCCTTGAATCTTTCCCAAGCATCGTATAGTGACTCGTCCGGTTCTTGTGTGAATGTAGAAATTTGATTCCTTAGGCTCGTGAGCTTGCTTAGAGGAAAGTACTTCGCCAAAAAAGTGCTGGCGAGTTCGTCGAACGTTGTGATTGAATTTGGTGGAAGTGAATCGAGCCACTCCCAAGCTTTGCCCTCCAACGAGAATGGGAAGAGACGTAGTTTGACGGCATCCTCCGACACGTTGTTGGCCTTGTAAGTGTCACAAGCTTGACGGAAGAGTCGCAGATGTCAGTTCGGATCTTCGTTAATCAACACATGGAATGGTGATTTTGACACTAAGTTGATCAAAGATTGACGTAGTTCGAAGTCGTTTGCTTGGATGGTGGGAACGTTGATTGCTGATTGCGGGTTGGTGACATTGGGATTAAGATACTGCCTGAATTTCTTTGGTCGTTGTTCTCCCATCTCTTCTTCTTTTTCCAATTCCGCTTCTAGCTCCTCTTCATCCGTTTCTTGATTTTCTTGAAATTCTTTCTCCAGTCTTGCTCTTTTCCTTCTCTCTCGAAGTGTTCATTCGATCTCAGGATCGTACTCGAAAGAAAAATCTTTTTGCATAAACCTGAAAAAGACAAAAACAAGAACATCAAGCGTAATAAAAAAAATAAAGAAAAATAACAGAAATTAAATAACCTAGTCACCCAGAGCGCATTTGTCCAATGGCGATTGGGGAAACAAATCCCTGGCAACGGCGCCAAAAACTTGACAGACCTAAAACATATAGGTGTCTGTGTACCGCAAGTGTACGAATCTTTGTAGTAATAAAATATCGTTCTCTCTTAGGGATTTGCGTTCAACCACGCACTGAACTAGTTCGCTACAAAGAATGCTAGGTCGATCCAAGGGGTTGTGGTAAGGTTTTCTAAACTAAACTAGGAAAACATGAATTTTTAGGGGTTTAACCAATTAATTAAAAGCGTTCAGAAGAGTCCACTCTAGTCAATTAATCAAATCATCAACAATCCCGGTGCAGGTAACAAGATAATTCGGGGTCTACAATCTTTCTAGGCCTTATTACTTCAATCTTTCGATCCTGGGTGAGTTACAATGATCAACCTAAACATTATTTCTAACTATTTAGACTAATCAAAGATAAGAACTGATTATAAATAGACCCTAGGCAAGAATCATTATGTCTAACTATTTTCTAACCTATTCAATCTATGCAATCCGATTCAAGTCTCAAACTGTCGTTCTATTGTCAAGAATCTAAAACCAGGTATAGACCTAAACTGTCGTTCTATTGTCAAATTACCATGACATACATCGCACGCAGATTAAACGAATAAAAGGATAACCTAACACCGAGATTGTATTCAAATTCAATCAATTGACATCGAGTTTATCCTCCAAACAAAGGAAATTAGCTACTCATAATTATAAAAGTAAACATAGCAAATTCTGAATAAAAACAAGAAAGCATTAAAGAAGAATAGAAATAAACCATGTTCGAATTGGCGGAATCGATCTCTTTCGTGTTCTTCGATCACAAACAAAAATCTAATCTAATAACAATCTTTTGGAATCAACTGTAAATAAATTGATCTAAATATTCTCTAAAAGCTACCTAAAAATCTCTCTGAAAGCTAATGTAAACTAATGAAAATCGCTCGCTTCGTCTGCCCCCTTGAAACGGCAGATGTCAAACACCTTTTATAGGGTTGGATTAGGGAACAAAACGCGGCCTGCGTTTTAAAAACGCTCGCTGCATTTTGCCCAATAAGTGAAAGTCTCCGTGAGCGGGCGCTGGCTGCGCCTCCAAAACGTGGGTTGCGTTCTCTTTCTTCTCGGTTGCCAAATTCTCTAGACAAGGCGCTGGTTGCGTTTTAAAAACGCTGCCTGCGCCTTGCTTCTCCGCTTCAGCTAGTCTTGGGCCGTGTTATTTTGGGTCGTTCTTTCTTTCTTCTTCTTTCCTTCTTCAACTTCTTTTTTTTTATTTCTTTGAATTTTGTTATTCTTCCTCCAATTTTTCATGCTTTTCGATATAATTCCACCAATTCCTGCAAAACATACCAAACTCGTGAACAAGCGTATAAATCACATAAATTGCTATAAAAATACGAGATATCGGGTGTTGATAGGCCGCAAGTGCATGGGTGAAATTTTAGCACGAATCAAGGTCATTCCCACAGGGACTTTTCCTTTCAACGCACTGAACTAGCCTCCTAGTTGATTGCTAAGTCGATCCTGTTTTTGGTTTGAAGCATCTAATTCTAATTCTAATCACAATCTAGGTCTAAACAAACTAATATTCACAAAGCTTTTCTGATTTAACCAAGGTAAAAGGACGTTCAGGGGATGAAACCTAAGTCAAGTAATGAATCAACGATACGGATTAAACACTCATTTCATTAGTTTGCACAATCAAGGTTCGATAATTGCATAGAATACTTCGCAATGAGATTTTGCCACTAGAGCGAATTGCCAAGACAAACCAATCACCTACTTTCGTGGTTATTTTGATTTAATCAAGGTTAAATTTCTAATTATCTCAAGAACCCTAATTAAAAACTTCTATGTCTAAACAATTTTTAATTAGTTTAACGTAGGTTTTCGGGATATCAAACTTCTCCTTTCGGTACTTCGTTCAGCAACCTAATTACATGCAATTGGTGATCAAACAAAAGCAATAACAATTCAATTCAAAGGCCAAATAGATTGAAACAAACTAAATTCATGATTGTTCAATCCAATAAAGTCAATTCATCAAACAACTTCAAAGGTTCATCCCCCAAACTAAAAAGAACTACTCACTATTCATGTTTGAAACTACAAAGCAATTGAAATCTATTCTCGAAAGCATATGAAAATCTATGAAAGAATGAGAAATAAACCCAAGTGAAGAACAATCTTGCTAGGAATCAACAATGGAGGACTTTTGCTCCTCCATTTCAAAGTGTATTCAAGATGCTCTTCGATCTTCAATCTTCTCTCAATCTTCAAAATGATGGATGGAATATGGATGAATGAAGGATATGATTAAGGTATGGAATGGAGGATGGTCGAATATGATATCCTTCACAGCCGGAATTCAGCATAAAATAGGCAAATAGCATCTCGAAACCGCCGAAAACGAAAAGACACAAGAGACACGGACCGTGCCAGGCGTGACACGGACCGTGCCGCCCTAGGCACTACCCGTGTCAGCTCCCGCACAAATTTCTTCAAGTTCTGGTCATAGGCACTACCCGTGCCTCCTCTGGCACCACCCGTGCAACTGCAGATTCAGGCCTAGGAGTCCTTTGGGCCATTGTTTGGGCCTTGGGTGATCCAACTTCACACTTCTTGGTCCTTTATGCACACAACTTGGATCTACACTTGATTTTTGGCTCGGTTTACATCGATTCTTCACAAATTTCCTACAAAACTCACCAAACTTCAAACCAAGTGTAATATGGGAAATTCGGGCATAAAATAATACAATCACATCAAATATTCCCCAAATTCTCATCAAAACAACCAAGTTCTCATATATACAAGAAGCACTTATCAAAATCCCCCATGCTTAGCCCTTGCTTGTCCCTAAGCAAGTCAAGACTCAAAAGAAAAGGAAAATAAAGAAAAGAAAACAAAATAAAAGAAATCGGGACAAAAAGACTTAAAGAACTCAAATCAAAGAAAAATTAAAAGACTCAAAAGTAAAATAAAAATAAAAACGAAAATATTTATTTAATTACAACTCCTAAAGATGGCATTGATAGAACATTCAATCAACCCAATCTAATCTATAGTACAACCCAAGAATGAAGACAAAGCCAATTTACACGAGTAAATGAAGACAAATTATTCAAGAACGGTACTCATCATTTTCAACCAATCACCCTTATTCACCGATGAGAAAAGAATGCACATGTTAAGCATGGAACTAGGTACGATTTGAGAGCAAACCTCACATGGTAGACACTCCGCTCATGTGTTTGAATATATAAAGATGTTGTTTCTCTCATTACTCTAACCAAAGCAACAACCAACCACTCTCAACTCTCCACCGCGAAAATACAATGCAACAATGACAATCAAGAGGACTTTCAAGGGTTGTAACGGGGCTAGGGTTAAAGGGTAAGAAGTGTAAAATATTTGGGATATGTGGAGCTAAAAGCCAAAACTTGAAACTAAACCACACCAATTCAACATACTATCATTCTCACCACTTATAGTCAATCAAAATCAACAAATCAACCCCACAATCAATTGAAGCTTGCCTCAAAACAAAAGAAACACGATGCTAAAAACTTTATTCTCTTTTTTTTTCATTTTTCCGGAATTTTCCGATTGTGTTTTTTTTCTTTTTTTTCACACTTTTCTGTTTTTTTCTGTTTTCTTTTTTTTTCATTGATTAAAACACTCACACACATATACAACACACTAGGCAAGCTCCAATTAACAACAACCTCAATGAACTCAATTGGGGAATCAAACCAATATTTACAACTCAAACTAATCCCCGCCTCAAACCAAACCACAAAAGTAACCGCAATCAACCCAACTTCAAACTCAAAACATTTCAAGCAATGGCTTAAGGATAGGAATTATGTAATCGGCCAGTGGCTTATAATGCGGGTTATCAAGAAAAGAAATGGTCAAGGCTAGAAGGGGCTAACTACGGATATTATGATATAAATAGGTGGCCAAGGCTTGCGGGTTCATTCCTAATGCCTCTATCATCTTGTCAAAGTACAACGCATGGCAATTTCAAGGAGATGCAAAGCAAATGACGGAGGATACCACAATGGTGAGTCACTCATGGAAATAAGACCAATAAAAATGATTAGTCTTTTCTTTTAGGCTTATGTGGACTCACGGGTAACGCTCAACAATCAATACACAGTTTAAAAAGATATACATACGCACAATTCTCTCTTAAAATAGTGACAAAGGTAAACGGTCTCATTTTCCTAGCACAATTCTCACAACATTTAGTTTCACAACTCATGTCAATTCACAGAACTTCACAAATGGGCTATACAAGATTAAATCAAGTCAAAAGAAAACTATCTCGCCTAATCCTACTCAAAACTTTTTTTTTAGTTTTTCTAGAATTTCTAATTTTTTTGAGATTTTTTCAATTTTTTTCAAAAACTTTACAAGACTCAAAAAGAAAATAAAAAAATAAAAAAAAACTAAAACAAACTAAGAAAAAGAAGAAACTAAACTAGAAAAACAAAAATAATCAAACCAAATCCAAACAAAAAGACTCAAAACAAGTAAAAATCAAAATAAAAAGAACTCAAAACACACATTTACAAAAAACTAAAACAAACTAAGAAAAAGAAGAAACTAAACTAGAAAAACGAAATTAATCAAACCAAATCCAAAAAAAAAGACTCAAAACAAGTAAAAATCAAAATAAAAAGAACTCTAAACAAACATATACACAAAGATGGATAAGAAAACCCCCCCATGCTTGAACCTAGCATTGTCCGCAATGCTAAACATAACACTAGAAACAAAGGAGGGATGGAGAAGGAAACCACATAGAAGAATCAAGGAGGAGGAGGTTGGGATGTGCCACAGGTATGGTTTAGCTGCCAATCACGCATGGAGCGCATCAAGGCAAGCATTTCAGCTTGGGTCTGCTCAATTCTACCCTGGGAGTCCCGAAGGGCTTGAAATTCATGCTCACAATAGACTTGGAGGTCGTTAAGCCGCTCTTCAAAGGTAGCCTCACTCACTCCCTCATCGTTCGGCTCATCATCACTACTTTCCCCACCCTCTTCATCCTCGCGGATGGCACGTGGACCCGCAAGAGCAGGCTGGTTCGGGTTCAAAGGAGGTAGAAAGAGGATGTTAGGGACATGTTGGATGGTCACATTATCATTGGGAAGCCGCATCAACTCATTGTTAGGGTACCGCCACAAAACAGCAGCCCCGTCCAATGCACACATTTTCATAGAATAAAAAGTCTTGGCATCCAAAGGCAAAGGTCCACCAACCAAATCTCTTTGATGGCGAACAGGGTCCCAACCAAAATGTCTCACTAACACAGTAAGCAAACCCCCCATAACAATATCCCCTTTCCCAAGGCTAGCATGTCGTGCTAAATGAAGAGCAAAAAGGGCAGCGGGATTAACATCAGGTCGACCATAGTACATCCCCCACAGCACATAGAATTCAGCCTTAGAAGCAACATTCATGCTATCACCACGTCCAAACATTCCACAGGATAAAATCCGCTGAGTAACCCGAAAAGTCGGATTGCGGATGGCAGTGCACTTAGATTTGCGGGGATTATAATCAGTCCTTGTGGTAAGGAACTGCCAAAAGGTCGTGGGGTTCCATACATCATCATCAGGCACCTCTCTCTTCCTACGGTCAGCTATAACAGGAAGTTGAAAAATCTCAGCAAATTCAGCCAAAGTCAGGGAATGGGTCTCTTCATCAATGTGAAAACTAATCAAACCATCCCTAGTGGCCAAATCTACTTCAAAAGTGCTAAGCACCTCCAAGGTCAGGTTCCTATAAGTTGGCTCTCTCATTCGAGCAAAGCGTAACATGCCACATCTATTTAACAACCATTCAACATCAGTTAACATGCCAGTTGATTCTAAAAATGGTTCATGCATATACCTAATGGCCACAACTCTACGCTTGCTCAAAGCAAGATAACGATCATACATTTCACCTTCGAGATTAAAGGGATTGTTACCTCGGCTTTGACGAGAAGAACGCGCGCCTTTATCCCGACCCGTGCTTGCATCAGCTTTCCTCCTCTTTGAAGAAGGTTCCTCTTGAACTTGACCGCGTCCCCTAGCCATCTTTTTACAAAAACAAATTTTACAACAATGTTAGTTATATACAAAAGTGCAAAAGACTCAAAATCGATGGTAAAGTTAGTTTGTACATGCCATCGAAGACTCAAAAACAAAACAAAGAAACACGAACCAAGACTCCTAAGACAAAGTCTAGCAAAGAGGTAGGTTAAAACAATATTTACAACCCTCCAAACTAAACAAACCAAAATCAAGAGCACCACTACTTGAAACACTACAATGGTGAATGACAAAGTATATACAGAACACCACAACTCTTAACTAAAACTAAAAGAAACTAAAACTAAAGCAAGAACAAAGTTAGCTATGCACAATGACCAAATTACTACCACCAAAACTCAATGTATACACATCCAACCAAGTAAACACACGAATTCTTGAGACAAATCACATCAAAGGCACAACAGAACCAAACCCAAAGCATAACAATTACTCTCCAAACAATTCAACCAAGATAAGAGAAATCAAAGTTGAACAATTTAAACAAAATTAGCAATAGGGTTCGAATTAACCTCAAGAATCGAATAGGACATCCACCAAATCAAACCAATTAAGCACAAATAAACCCTAAATTCAAACACTAAGACAATGTATCTCAAAAATTAGCAAATTAAGCAAAGAAAACTAAAAATTAACAAGAATCAAACCTTTTACAAGAGAATGGAGAAGAAAAGAAGAAGCTTGGAATGGTTAGGGTTTATGGTTTAGGAATGGAGTGTGGTGTGGTGGGGGTGAAGTTTCGAGCAGTGGGTGTGTGGCGGGCGCGAGAATGGGCGAATGGAGAAGAGTAAGCAGAATGGAGAAGAGGCGCTGTCCTAGGCGTGCGCTGGGCGAGTGAGAAAGGGCGAGCAGAGGCGAGAGGTGGCGAGCGGCGGTGGGCGCACAAGGAGAAGAAGCGAAGGGGAATGGAGAGTGTAGCTGGGCGTGCGAAGAATGAGAGGCGAGCAGAAGAGAGAAGCGCGCGAGGAGAAGAAGAATGGCGAGGCGGGGCTGCTGCGCGAAGAGGGAAGAGGCACAGATGGGAGAATGTGAGAAAGGCACGGATGGGAAAACTGAGTTTTATTTGTTTTTTAGGGTCACGATTGAGGCACGAGTAGTGCCATACGGGCACGGACCGTGCCTCACTTACCTGCGAAACATCTGAGGTTCTGGATAGGCGCACGGACCGTGCAACTTCAGACATGGTTCGTGCCTCCTGCAGGCGCCAAATAGGCCATGAGTTCGAACCCCACAACTCCCTCAACTCTCAATCAAAAAATTTTTTTTTCATCTCTCGTTTTTGTCTTCCTTTTTTTTTGTCTTTTTTTTCAAGAAATTCTTCAATACAAAAACAAAAGAAACGAAACCTCTAAAAAAAATCCTAAAAAGTTGAAACAAATAAAATTACGAAAAATCTAAAAGTCCTAAAAATAAAAATAAAAAAGTACAATAAAAGAAAAAATAAAATAAAGCATTAAAAACTTGGGTTGCCTCCCAAGAAGCGCTTGTTTAACGTCCTAAGCTTGACCAAGTACCTCTCAAACCGTACGGGGATCGGTGAGGTTGAAGCTTTGGCGATCTTCAAGAGGTTGACCAACCAAGTAGGGCTTAAGTCTATGCCCATTGACCGTGAATGGCTCGGAATTATCCCCAAAAATCTCAATCGCACCATGGGGGAAAACCTTCAAAACTCGAAAAGGACCTGACCACCGGGACTTAAGCTTGCCCGGAAAGAATTTAAACCTTGAATTGAACAACAACACTTCGTCTCCTTCTTCAAATCTCTTCTTGAAGATGTGCTTGTCATGCCATCTCTTAGTCGTCTCCTTGTATAACTTGGCACTATCATAGGCCTCCAACCTCAATTCATCAAGCTCTTGAAGTTGCAACATCCTCTTTTCTCCAACCTTTACAAGGTCGAAGTTAAGAGTTCGAACAGCCCAAAAAGCCTTGTGTTCCATCTCAACCGGCAAATGACAAGCTTTTCCATATACTAACCGGTATGGAGTGGTTCCCAATGGAGTCTTGAATGCGGTCCGGTAGGCCCACAATGCATCATCTAGCTTAAGAGACCAATCTTTCCTCGAACGGTTGACCGTCTTCTCCAATATGCTCTTGATTTCCCGATTAGAAAGCTCCACTTGGCCACTAGTTTGGGGATGATATGGTGTAGCAACTCGATGTGTCACCCCATACTTGGCCAAAAGAGCATCAAGAGGCCGACTGCAAAAATGAGTGCCATTGTCACTCAATAAGGCCCGTGGAGTTCCAAATCTTGCAAAAATCTTCTTGAGGAACTTTATCACCACCTTGGAATCATTAGTGGGTGTTGCAATTGCTTCAACCCACTTTGAAACGTAATCGACCACCACCAAAATGTAGAGGTTATTGTGAGAAGGAGGGAAAGGACCCATGAAGTCTATCCCCCACACATCGAAAAGTTCCACCTCTAAAATGTAGTGTTGTGGCATCTCATTCCTCTTGGAAATGCTTCCGGATCTCTAGCACTTGTCACATGAAAGTACAAAATTTCTCACATCCTTGGAGAGTGTAGGCCAATAGAACCCGGCTTGGAGCACCTTTGCAACGGTCTTGTCGGTGCTAAAGTGACCACCATAAGTAGCGGCATGACAATGGTGGAGCACACTTTGAACTTCATCTTCCGGTAAACATCTTCTATGCACACCATCCCCACAAAGCTTATAAAGTAAAGGCTCCTCCCAAACATATCTTCTCAACTCGGAAAGGAACCTCTTCTTTTGTTGCCATGATATCTCCGGGGGAAGTACACCACTAACAATGAAGTTTACTATATCCGCATACCAAGGGACGACTTGATGAGCAAGAACATAGAGTTGCTCATGTGGAAAGGAATCATCAATGGGAATGTCGTCATCACTTTGAGCCTCAAGTTGCAATCTCGAAAGATGGTCGGCCACCACATTTTGCAATCCGGATTTGTCTCGGCTCTCGAGGTCAAACTCTTAGAGTAAGAGGACCCAACGAATGAGGCGAGGCTTAGAATCCGCCTTAGTCAAGAGGTGCCGTAGAGCAGCATGATCCGTGAACACAATCACCTTGGAATTGATCAAATAAGAGTGGAATTTGTCCAAAGCGAAGACAACCGCTAAGAACTCCTTCTCGGTGGTGGCATAATTAACTTGAGCTCCATCCAACGTCTTGCTTGCATAGTAAATCACATAGGGCTTGTTGTCCTTCCGTTGGCCCAAAACAGCCCCCACCGCATGATCGCTTGGATCGCACATCACTTCAAAGGGCAAATCCCAATCCGGTGCTTGTACAATGGGGGCGGTGATCAAAGCTTCCTTTAACCTGAGAAAAGCACTCAAACATTCTTCATTAAAGTCAAAGGGCACATCTTTGATGAGCAATTGGGTGAGTGGTTTTGCAATTTTTGAAAAATCTTTTATGAACCGCCGGTAAAAACCAACATGTCCAAGAAAACTTCTCACTCCCTTTACAGAATTTGGTGGCGGCAATTTTTCAATCACCTCCACCTTTGCTCTATCAACTTCAATGCCCTTAGAGGAATCAACATGACCAAGAACTACCCCCTCTTGCACCATAAAATGGCACTTTTCCCAATTCAAAACCAAGTTAACTTCTTCACATCATTTTAGCACCATTTTCAAATTATTCAAACAATGATCAAATGAGGTGCCATAAACAGAAAAATCATCCATAAAAACCTCCATTATGTCCTCAATAAATTGGGAGAATATAGCCATCATACATCTTTGAAAGTGGCGGGTGCATTACACAACCCGAATGGCATTCTCCGATATGCAAAAGTTCCATAAGGACAAGCAAACGTGGTTTTCTCTTGGTCTTTTGGGTGAATCGGGATTTGGAAAAATCCGGAATAGCCATCTAGGTAGCAAAAATAGGAATTCTTTGCAAGTCTTTCTAGCATTTGGTCTACAAAAGGGAGGGGAAAGTGGTCTTTCCGGGTGGCTTTGTTCAATTTCCTATAGTCAATACACATTCGCCAACCAGTGACCGTTCTAGTGGGGATCAATTCATTTCTATCATTTTTCACAACAGTCATTCCCCCCTTTTTAGGCACAACATGGACCGGGCTTACCAACTCACTATCGGACATAGGGTAGATAATACCGGCCTTCAACAATTTCAAAAGCTCTTTTTTCACAACATCTTTCATGGTAGGATTAAGCCTCTCTTGATGCTCAATGGATGGCTTATGGTTTTCCTCCATGAGGATGCGATGCATGCAAAACGAAGGGTGAATCCCCTTTAGGTCGTCAAGAGTGTATCCTATGGCATTGCGATGCAATCTTAAAACTTCCAACAAAGCAGAATTTTCAGATTTGTTTAAGTTTGCATTCACAATGACAGGATATGTGGAATCAGGACCTAGAAACTCATACCTCAAAGAAGATGGGAGAGGCTTCAATTCTACCTCCGGAGCCTTTTTCGCAGCATGTGTAGGCTCTTCTTCCACCTCCAGCTTCTCAACCTTGGCAAACCCCGGTGGGATGGATGGGGATGCTTCCAACAACTCGGCACAAATAGCAACTTCGGGGTTTTCATCCTGCAAAGATTCACAAAACAGTAAACATTGCTCAAGTGGATCATCACTTGGCCACTGGTTAGACTCATATTCCCTATCTATTCCCTCCATCGAATCAACGAAATTACAATCATCGGAAATAGAAGGAAATTTGGAAGCTTTATTCACATTAAACTCAATTTTATCACTTCCCACATCAAAAGTCATCTTGCCATTTTTCACATCAACACAACACCCCGAAGTGGCCAAGAAAGGCCTCCCAAGAATGATTGGGGTGCGCAAGTCCTCATTCATATCTAGTATCACAAAGTCAACAGACACAAAGATGTCACCCACCTTGATAGGGACATCCTCAAGTATACCCAAGGGGTATTTCACAGAACGGTCAGCAAGTTGTAGGGACATGGTAGTGGGTTTCAGCTCACCCATACCAAGTTTTTGAGACAAAGAAAGAGGCATCAAGTTCACACTTGACCCTAAATCACACAAAGCACGATCAATAAAAACATTCCCTACAACACATGGAATGGTGAAGCTACCGGGATCCTTAAGCTTAGGAGGAAGCTTGTTTTGGATCGCGACACTACAATGGTCAGTCAAAGCCATTGTCTCATGCTCTTCTAGCCTTCTTTTGTTGCTTAAAATTTCTTTCAAAAATTTGGCATAGGCGGGCATTTGAGACAAAGCCTCGGTGAATGGAATGCTAATCTCGAGCTTCTTGATGACCTCCAAGAACTTCCCAAATTGTTTGTCAAGTTTTTCCCTAGCCAATCTTTGAGGGAAAGGCACGGGCGGAGTATAAATCCTTTGGGGAGTTTTCGGTAGGTCATTAGAAACCTCGTTCTCTTTTTGCACATCAACATCAATCACAGAATCATTGGAGGGTGGAGACACCTCCTCATCAACCACAACATTCTCAGCATCAATCACAACATTTTCAACATCCTTAGGCACATCAATCACCACATGCTCAATCCTAGGGTCTTTAGGCCCCTCCAATTGTGTCCCACTCCTTAAGGTTATGGCTTGACATTGTTCCTTAGGGTTAGATATGGGCTTACCGGGAAGCATTCCCGGAGGGGTAGTGGAGGTACTAGCTTGAATAGCAACTTGGTTCTCAAGCATTTGAGTGTGGGTGCTCATAAGGTCAACTTTAGTAGCTAAGGCCTTAATCACCTCATCTTGTTTTTGTTGATGCTCAAGTTGCCGTTGTTGGTGTTGTTGTTGAGACAACATCAAAGCTTGTATCATGGCCTCTAGGTTAGGCTTTTGGGAAGCTTGTGGTGGAGGTGCTTGGGTTTGTCTTTGCCCTTGGGGTTGACCCATTTGGTTATTGCACCGGTAAGAAAAGTTCGGGTGGAACCTAAGACCGGGATTGTAAGTATTGGAAAAAGGGTCAAATTTTTTCCTATTAGAAGGGTTACCCACGCAGTTAACCACTTCGGTCAATTCATCGCTAACCAACCCACTAGGACAATTCAAGGTCTCATGCTCATATGATTGACACGACGCACATGGTTGGGGAGGGGGAGCATTCACATTCAACATATCCATCTTTTTAGTCATTGCATCCAATTTAGCATTCAACATGGAAATAGCATCAACATCATACTTACCTCCCGTCCTCTTGGAACGGGGCTTTGACCACTGGTAGCTATTGATCGCCATTTCCTCAATCAAGGTTTGAAGTTCCGCCACTGTTTTGGACATAATGTTGCCTCCCGCCGCCGCCAAGATGTTGGCCCTCAAGTTGTCATCCACCCCGTTGTAGAAGGCTTATATCGAGACCCATGGTTCGAAACCATGGTGGGGGCATTGACGTAAGAGGTCCTTGAACCTCTCCCATGCTTCATAGAGGGACTCATCCGGCTCTTGGACAAATGTTGAAATTTGATTCCGGAGGCTCGTCAACTTGCTAGGAGGAAAGTACTTCGTCAAGAATACGCTAGCAAGTTGGTCAAAAGTGGTGATGGCGGAGCTTGATGGAAGAGAGTCCAACCACTCCCACGCCTTCCCTTCAAGTGAGAAGGGGAACAATCGCAGCTTGATTGCATCGGGCGTTGCACCATTTGCCTTAAATGTCTCACATGTTTGGTTGAAAAGGCGAAGGTGCCGGTTGGGATCTTCATTGGGAAGGCCATGGAATGGGTTGGCCTTCACCAAATTGATGAGTGAACTCCTCAGCTCGAAATCATTAAAGGCCACATTTGGAGGATTTATGGCGGAGGGTTGATTTGTGATGTTAGGCATCACATAAGAGCCAAGCGTGACTCTAGGCTCGCCGCCACCGCCACCACCACCGCCAGACATGGCGTTCTTTCGCTTGGAGTTTTCTTCTTGCTTTCTCCGGGCGTGCTCTAACTTTTGCTTCTTTCGCCGGGAGCGAAAGGTTCTTTCGATTTCAGGATGAAACTCGAAGAGTGGAGCTTTTTGCATGCACGTTAGAGTAAACCTGGCAAGACAAAACCAAAACACCAAGGAAAATCAAAACAGAAAATAAATGACTTAGGCAACCTTAGGATATTCGTTCAATGGCTGGCTAGGGACAAAGTCCCCGGCAACGGCGCCAAAAACTTGATAGGCCGTAAGTGCACGGGTGAAATTGTAGCACGAATCAAGGTCGTTCCCACATGGACTTTTCCTTTCAACGCACTGAACTAGCCTCCTAGTTGATTGCTAAGTCGATCGGGTTTTTGGTTTGAAGCATCTAATTCTAATTCTAATCACAATCTAGGTCTAAACAAACTAATATTCACAAAGCTTTTCTGATTTAACCAAGGTAAAAGGACGTTCAGGGGATGAAACCTAAGTCAAGTAACGAATCAACGATATGGATTAAACACTCATTTCATTAGTTTGCACAATCAAGGTTCGATAATTGCATAGAATACTTCGCAATGAGATTTTGCCACTAGAGCGAATTGCCAAGACAAACCAATCACCTACTTTCGTGGCTATTTTGATTTAATCAAGGTTAAATTTCTAATTATCTCAAGAACCCTAATTAAAAACTTCTATGTCTAAACAATTTTTAATTAGTTTAACCTTGATTTTCGAGATATCAAACTTCTCCTTTCGGTACTTCGTTCAACAACCTAATTACATGCAATTGGTGATCAAACAAAAGCAATAACAATTCAATTCAAAGGCCAAATAGAATTAAACAAACTAAATTCATGATTGTTCAATCCAACAAAGTCAATTCATCAAACAACTTCAAAGGTTCATCCCCCAAACTAAAAAGAACTACTCACTATTCATGTTTGAAACTACAAAGCAATTGAAATCTATTCTAGAAAGCATATGAAAATCTATGAAAGAATGAGAAATAAACCCAAGTGAAGAACAATCTTGCTAAGAATCAACAATGGAGGACTTTTGCTCCTCCACTTCAAAGTGTATTCAAGATGCTCTTCGATCTTCAATCTTCTCTCAATCTTCAAAATGATGGATGGAATATGGATGAATGAAGGATATGATTAGGGTATGGAATGGAGGATGGTCGAATATGATATCCTTCACAGCCGGAATTCAGCATAATATAGGCAAATAGCATCTCGAAACCGCCGAAAACGAAAAGACACAAGAGACACGGACCGTACCAGGGGTGACACGGACCGTGTCTCGATGTTCTGGACCGTGCCTCCTAGGCACTACCGTGTACTCCTGCATAAATTTCTTCAAGTTCTGGTCATAGGCACTACCCGTGCCTCCTCTGGCACCACCCGTGCCACTGCAAATTCAGGCCTAGGAGTCCTTTGGGCCATTGTTTGGGCCTTGGGTGATCTAACTTCACACTTCTTGGTCCTTTATGCACACAACTTGGATCTACACTTGATTTTTGGCTCGATTTACATCGATTCTTCACAAATTTCCTACAAAACTCATCAAACTCCAAACCAAGCGTAATATGGGAATTCGGGCATAAAATAATACAATCACATCAAATATTCCCCAAATTCTTATCAAAACAACCAAGTTCTCATATATACAAGAAGCACTTATCAGGTGTAAAACGCATGAAACTGACGTGATTTGAGCCCTAAAATCTCTATATAAAAACGACTTATCACGCCGTGAAGATCGCTCACGGGGCCATGTCGCCGCATGAGGAAAAGGTGGATTCCTATGACTCCGAGGTTGTATCTTTTAAAACCTGAGATTGCCTCAAAGAACAAGACTTTCTTGCTAGAGAGAAAAAGGGTGCTAGAGAAATGTGAAGGAAGGAAGATGTGAAGGAAATGAAGGAAATGCATTGAATTTATAGAAAAGTCGGGTGAACGTGAGTCGTTCGTTTCTAGGACCCGCCTCGAGATGTCATATGCGTTTCATTAGCCGGAAATCCAAAGGTCATCCTCTTGCCCCCCAAAAGAGAGACAAGGTGATGTGGCATAATTCAACCCACACACAAAGTGGGTCCCACTTAGATTCCTCGCACGACGAAAAGAAAAAAAAAAGAGAAGGAAAATAAGCACAAAACCCCACTTGGGTTTTGTTGCAAGCACAGCCCAAAAGACACGGCCCAGACGCCCCCGTCAGCCCAAGTGAAGACATCAAAACCCGCCTAGGTTTTGTGGCGCCTGCAGCCCAAATACGCGGCCCAACGCCTCACACTCAGAGCCCATCATTCAGCTCTACGGCCCGAAACCCAGGTAAAGATCTGAACCTTCTTTACACTACAATAAAATTAATACTTGATTTTCTTCTGACTCTCAGGTCACCAACAAAGGGACTTTCATCATCAAGCTGCCGCATGAAAAGTCGCCAACTCACAGGTCGCCGATAAAGGGACTGCCATTATTAAGCGGCCGCATAAAAAGTCGCCAGCTCACAGGCCGCCGACAAAGGGACCACCACTATTCAGCAATCGCACAAAAAGTCGCTATCATCATCATCACCCAGGGCCATCGATAGAGTTTCGATGCAGTCCCAATTCTGAGCCACTAACATCGCGTCCGGTGAAGTCTCAATCTCCGAGCCATCGGCATCGTGCCCGATGAAGTCTCGACCCCCAAGGCCATCAGCATCGCGTCTGGTGAAATCCTTCGGCATCAAAAATGCCAACAATCACCAACATCGACACCGGGAAAGACTAGCGCCAACACCGGGAAAGACTGGAACCAACATCGGGAAAGACTGGAACCGACACCGGGAAAGACTGGAACCAACACCGGGAAAGACTGGAAAACTCCATAAACCATCGGCATCATGTCCGATAACAAGTAAGGCGTCATTCTCGCTTGTGATCAACAACGACTCATCAACGGTCAGGTAGAGCATCATTCTTGCTCGAGATCATCCCCAAAAGAGGCGTATGCTGCCCGCAACCACAATGCAGGACTCACCTTCCAAGCATCACTTCAGGCTTTGCAATCTAAAGTAATATCTTCAGACTACTTTGACATTCGTCCTATTCGGACTCGATCAAAGTGGGGGCTCTCTGTAGACACCGAAATTTGTACCAGCATAATCTCGACTCATCAAAATCAGCGAATCACTTGGGCCAAATGATAAATGGGTCATTGGGCCTGAGAAAGTCAACAGTTTGAGCCCAAGAAGTCAAACAGGCCGCCTACATTCCCTAAAACCTAGAGGGGTTTTAACTTTCAGAGAATAAGCCCGCATAGAAGCAGGCCAAAAAGCGCGCCTCGGCCAGGGAGCTCCAAACCCGCCTAGGTTTTGAGAAGAATAGCGGAGCGACGTCGTTTGGTGCCACGTCACCAATCCGTGTGATGATCAGCTAAAACCCGCCTAGGTTTTAAGCTGTCTGGCGCCAAAATCTACATGCATCCAATTCAATCCCTTGATCGTTGCCCACGTGTTTGACCTTTCCCTTGACTCCTCAAAACCCGCCTAGGTTTTGATCCTTGGAGGGCATGATTTGTGGGGTATGCTCCCCTTCATTTCCCTCCAAATCTCTCACTCCCTCACCTATAAATACCCCCTCCATTTCATCTTCATCATCATCTATTCTCATCAACGACCTCCATACTATACTCCAATCCTCTCAAAACTTCATCATCCATATTCATCTCTAATCCCCTCATAATCATACTCATCGCATCCATATTATCACCCATATACCACCCTTCTAAACCACTCACATTATTTCATTCAAGCTCCAAGTCAAGGGATCAAGTCCATCACTTCTACCACCTTAAGCAAGGTTTGATTTCATTGTTTATTTTGTTATAATTAATCATGTAATTCATTCTTTAATTCCATTACTTGTACATATTTTGTAAAGTAAAAACAACATTTTATATTGCATGTTTTGAATAATAACTTTGCGAAATTAATCAAACTTCTCCCCGCTCTCTTCCTTTTCAATGTCGGTTTTAGTAGAGTCTGTTTTATAACAGGCGCATTCGAGAGTTCTTTTATAACTCTCGAATTCGTAACCTTACCCCCGAATCTAGAAATCGATTTCGTAGACCGGAGTTTTTCTTTTCTTATTTTATGGTTTGTCGATTTCCTTAAATCGGTTGGCGACTCTTTTGCATTTTATGAATTCGTTTAATTTTTTAAAATATTCGGTTTTTTTGCATAAAATAATTAAATGAATAATTTAATTCACATCCATCACAAATGCAAAGCTAGGCCCGAGAGGAATGGACTAGAAATCGATAAATCCTAGGCAGGTTTTATCAATTTCAATCCACACCTCTTGTGGCCGAGGAGGAAAAAGACCCAGCCCATAGGTTATTATACCCCAGGCGGGTTTTAATGAATTCTGGCGGCCCACTTTTTCCTTCCCCAGCCTGAATTGAGTGTTTTGGATTGGGATAGAATTATTATTAACTTATTTTCTGCAATTTCGGAAAATTTAAATAGTGAAAAACGGATTTTAAATAAATAAAGTTTCATCACCCCGAAAATGAATTTCGAAAATTAAAAATATCCTTATTTAAGGATTAAGCAACCTTAGTCGGCTCCCGATCACTTAAGTAGCGCATCTGAAAACCAACACCCTAAACGGGGGCGATTTTCCGAGTCCTACAAGAACCAGCCCTAATATAAACCCTACTAATTATGACTACCCTAGTACCAGCACTAAAGTATAACAAAACTAGAGCATTAAGAACAAGAAAAGCATCATCTAACACCTAGCAACCAACTTACCAGCAAATCGATTTAACAAAGATTTATGACAATTTCCTAATTAATAGAGAAGATGATGCTAACGTTAAAGACTATACCAAATAATTAGGGCGATACTAACGTTAAAGACTCTAGTTTTCTGTACCGGAGACTCTATCAATTGAATCTATAAAGAACTAACTAACATGCATTCTAATTAATTCGATATAAAAACAGTAAACAATAATCACAAACTATCATAAAATCATAGGAAACATCAATTAGACATTAAAGATCAAAACATTGTCTCAAAATACATAATCTAGCATGATTTCAATAAACTATACCAAATAATAAAACTACTCACTCATAATACAAATCGAAGTATCAAGAATAGAGTAATTAAACATTTTATAAAGTATTGAATACAACCTAATTAAGTTGGAGAAGAGCGAAAAATAGATGATGATGATCCACAATGGTGATGATGATGATGGACGTTAATGATGAAGGTTGGACGAGAGGTGGAGATATGGGGAAGAGATGGGTGGTGTTGTGGTAGATGTCATCCTCTCAATGAAATATATCCCATATAAATAGAAGAAAGTAGGAAAGAAATCCAAAAACCCTACGCGTGAAACGGTGGCTGCGGCGAAATCGACAGGCGCTGACAGCGTTTTTGGGCGCTGCTAGCGTTTTGTTTAGCTCCGCCTAGATTTTCTGAAGAAAAACGTTGATGGCGTTTATTAAACGCTGGCATCGTTTTGGTCTTTCTCATCTCTGATGGAGGCACTGGCATCGTTTTTGGGATGGTGGCAGCGTCTGCCTGTTGCGTGCTGATTTTGCGTCAGATTTCATCTTTTCTTAACTCTTCTTATAATTGGGACTTTCCTAAAAATTGACAATTAAACATAATTAGGTTAAATAATTTGTATAATAATAAACTAAATACAAAATATGACGTAACAATTTCCCCGCACTTAGACTTTGGACGTCCTCGTAGAAAGGAATATAAGACTCAAAAACTAAAATAAAACCTACCTCACTTTCGTAGGGATCACGGTTGCATTTAGCGCATGCAACAAGCCCTTTAAACCCCTCGGTAGCCCGGGTGAACGAGAAAGGTCTCGTGAGGGTTTATAGCAACTATACCCACAAAAGCCGCAAGAAGTCGATTTAAAATAAATTAGAAGGTGAGGTGAAGAAAATGCACCCATGAAACAAGCTACTATGCACTTGGTCGCATAACTAGCCCCTCAAATGGCTTCATCCATTAGAATGAAAGAAATCAATATGCATATTTGAGAACTCTTAAGTCAAAGATAGCACCACTCATGATGATTTTCGATACTCGAACACCACATACTAAACAAGATCCTCCAAACAATGTGTAATCGCCCTCCCACTCGATTCCGATCGAAGAATATTTCGGTTGGTCAACCTAAGTCTCCCTCATGCTCAAGCTCTTTTATCCTTTTCAATGGAGAAGGTCCCACACGACCTTAAGTAAATGAAATGATTACTCTGGTTGTTAAAAGATTTATTTTCAGCGTCATTGACGGCATATTTCGGAAATTAAGCGCGGCCCAATTACGGGGCTACCCTCCCAACACGACCACAACTCCATACGCAGTTAACATTGTGCTTAAGGGGCAAAAAGGTGTCGCCCCACCTATGTCAGGTCATGACGGTGAACCGACTAGCATATCTTAGGGATTATTAATTTACACCACTTAATTTCAACAAAATGTTTCTTGTTTTTTTTTTTTGGTGTCTCAACAAAACTTGTGTTCTTTGAGCACTTAATCACAACATTAATTAGTTTAGAAGGTGAGCAAAAGCATAAAGGGACTCAGAGATTCCTCCCTAATAAAGATAGTCTCGGTCACGAATGGGGTATGATGAAAGTCGGAGGAAACTCATTTTTGCACGTAGTAAACAAAGTATACTAAGAGTAAGTCGTGGTAACAATCCCACCTAAGGTCTACTATACACATACTGACCGCTTTTAATCTAATCAATTACTTCATCTTAAAACGACTATTTATGCAACAAAGTACAAAGCAATTTGTCCATAAAAATAATTTTTTTTTATAGAAATGAAAAGCAAGACTAAGTTATGAAATAGACTCGCAAACTAAGCTATCAAAAACATATAAACTCTCCCCCACACTTAATTCACACATTGTCCTCAATGTAACTAAATAAGTTGCTGCAAAAAAATAAAGAAAAAGGAACTTTAAAGAACTTCCCTGAATTTATTGGGTTGCCTCCCAATCAGCGCCTTTGTTTACTGTCGTTGGCTCGATGTGGTTTTAGCTCATGGATTTTCCAAATGAATCTCTTCTATGACATGAACGTGGTCCTCCTCATGAAATTGCTTCAACCTATGCCCATTCATCTTGAAAATCTTGTCAATAGACAAACTTTTAATTTCAACAGCACCATGGTGATAAGTTTATACTACCTCAAAAGGTCCAAGCCATTTAGATTTCAACTTACCAGGATAGAGTTTTGAGTTATACAACAACACTTTCTGTCCTACCTGAAATTCTTTCCTGTTAAGTTTGGCATCAGGAAAAGCTTTGGCTTTACCCTTATAGATGATAGAGTTGTCATAAGCTTCCAAGAGAATTTCCTCCAATTCTTCCAATTGTAACTTATGCTCTTTTCCGGCAAGCTCATAATCAAGATTACATTGCTTTACAGCCCAATATGACTTGTGTTCAATCTTAATAGGAAGATGACATGGTTTCTCAAAGACTAACCTGTAAGGTGGCATACCAATGGGGGTCTTATCACTACAAGAAATATGCCAATGGGCTTCGGTCAGTTTTGTCGCCCAAAGAAGCAATTTCGTCGCCCTTTGATTTGTGCGACGAATACAATTTCGTCGTTAGATCATCGCACGAGAAGCGTCGCACAAGGTTTGTGCGACAAAATTTTTAACCCTGTCGTCCAATTTTTGCTTTTGTGCGACAGAATATTTCGTCGCCCTAATGTAGTTTACTGCTGCAATGCTGGTTTTGTCGCCCAGTTGTGCTATTGTGCGACAAAATATCCATCGCCTTACCACCAATATTGTTCACGTAATATTGTTGCTTCCTGCTTTTAAGGATTACACATTTGTTATATAATATTTGAAGTTTGGTATCTTCCCCAAAACTTTCCAATTATAGAAATTAAACTTGATCAAATCATCTTCCCCAAAACATCGTAAACTTGATCAAATCATCTTCCCCAAAACATCCATAACATTTACTCTTGTCATATAGCCTAACATAATCAGGATCTTGTTCGTTTCCCTCGCCAGTACCTTCGGGGATTGTGGATTGAATTATCTATAAGAAAATATACTCATTTTAAGGCTAATATAAATGAAAAACAAGAGCGTATCAATATGATAAACAAGAACTTTGGATATAAACCTCAACATGATAAATTCTAGCAATTGATTTCGCCCCATTTGCTGGTTTGATAGTTTGCGTTAGCCTATTGCCTTGATTTTTCTGACTGATTTGCTACAAGTTCAAAATAATGAAGTTGACATTACTTATATATAACATGATAAAAGTTCCTATATTATAGAACCAATTAGGGTGAAGCACATACTTGTCATTTGGGGTCAGTCCAAAAGTTAACTAGCCATTCCCATTTGTCTTTGTCCACTTCAGGGGGTGTGTTTGCAAGAGCTTGAACAACAGTTTTTCCAGCTAAATGAAGTTCTTTTAGCCTATATCGCCAATGCCTATACAACATCGAACATTGTTGATCCAATGCTCGATCCACATGAACACTTTCAACTTCATCTAGTAAATTCCATTCGGCCTGCATAATAACCAATGTTGCCTTTGCTTGCTTGGATATATATAATATATAAAATTACAAAACTTTGGAATTCACATTATGAAGAAATAACAAAGCCAGTGCAAATGTAGAGAAATAATTGTAATTTTACCTTGATTTTCTGGAACAACCTTTCCTTGGCATCCTTGTCCATCCTTATTCAATTCTTTTCCACATTTTAAAACGAATAAAAGAGTTATAGAAATTTGATTATTATATAACTTTATGCGAATTAACATTGCGATTCTACAATTAAACTTAAATTACATTGGAAATACCTTGAATCCAGTGGACAAAATTCCTTCACCCATTTGCTACACTCACAAATGAAGCGGTTGGCATTAATTCCAATAACGCGACGAAAGACCGGTGCAATATTTGCAGATGGTTTGATAATCGGGTTCCTCTCCCTCTCTCTTTTCAACCCTCTTGTCGGTCCACGCTTGGGACCTTCAATAAAATGAGTGTTCACAAACAGATTATTCATCAAACAACATTATTTATGCTCTTTGCATCACAATTGATCAGAAAACTATTTTTTTTTCTTTTTTTAATTATTTAGGGTTAGTTCAGTTAGTGAATAGATTTTTTTTCCCCCTTGATTTCTTTTGTTGCTCTTTCTCAATTGATCAGAGAATTATAGACAAAGGTTATCACCTTATATTAACTCCCTTGATCATTCAATGATAAGGAAGATGTTGATTATCGAGAAGGAAGGTAAATAATCTAACTAATATTCTATAAAAGAAACTCACCGTTCCGAAGAGCTTGCACAGCCCGCTGCTTTTGTCGATATGAAAGAGAAAGTTGAGCAGCGGTTTTGTCGCCCAATAATAATTTTCTTGTAATATATATGCAGTTCTATAGGCCCAAAGAGCTTCTTCTAACCTAAAACTCCAATCTTTCCTGTCGGGTCTAACTACTTTCTCAAGAATCCTCTTAATTTCTTTATTTAAGAATTCAGCCTGGCCATTTGTTTGAGGATGGTAGCTAGTAGATACCTTATGAGTCACTTGATACTTTTTTTTTAACTTGGTAAACAACAACACTAGGAAGCCCTTCTCTCAAGGGATCTTCCAAGTGCATCTTCACTTACAATGAACGATAAACACCTATGAAAACTATTATTAAAGCAACAAAAGGAATCTATAAAAAGAACCAAATTTCGCTAACCAATCCGCAGCACGATTCCCTTCACGAAAAGTATGTTTCACTTGAATATCTACACACAACGCCATGAGTCACTTGATAATTGGCTAACAAAGCACTTACAGTTTTATTATAGAAATGAGTTCCCCTATCACTAATGATGGCTTTAGGTACTCCATATCCATGTAGAATAAGAGACTTCACATGTTTCACCACAGTTTTAGCATCATCAGTTTTAGTAGCAACATTTAGATACATAATCAACAAGCATAAGGATATAAGTACACCCAAAAGAAGGAGGAAAAGGACCCATGAAATCAATACCCCATACATCAAAAATTTCACAAACATAAATATTATATAAAGGCATTTGATCTCTCCTTGATAAATTCCCTGTCTTTTGGCATGCTTCAGATCTTTAGCAAAACTCATAAGCATCATGAAAAACAGTAGGCCAATAAAATCCACATTCCAAAACTTTGTGTGTTGTTCTTTTTGGCCCAAAATGACCCCCACTTTCATCAGTAGAGTGACAAAATATTAGAATAGAATGAAATTCATTGTCATCAACACAAGGCCTAATGATTTGATCTCCATAAAGTCTCCATAAGTAAGGATCATCCCCAATATAATATTTGGCCTGCGCTTTAATTTTCTCCTTTTGAGCTCTAGACAAGTCAACAGGAAAAGTTTCGGTAACCTAATAATTTACAATATCTGCATTACCAAGGTAAGCTACAAAAGATAGCATATAAGGTCTCATCTGGAAAATAATCACTAAATGGACTACTACTCTCCCCAGTCTCAAATCTGCTTAAATGATCAGCCACTAAGTTCTTAGCCCTCGGTTTATCATTAATTTCCGATTGGAATTCTTGCAACAACAACATCCAACGAATCAACCTGGGTTTAGAGTCTTTCTTTACCAACAGATACTTCAAGGCAGAATGATCAGTATAAACAGTGACTTTAACACCTAACAAATAAGCGCGAAATTTCTCAAGAGCAAACACAACAGCATTTATTTCCTTTTCTGTAGTGGTGTAATTACACTGTACAGAATCAAGAGTCCTAGAAGCATAATAAATCACATAGGGACTTTTTCCTACTCTTTGACCTAATACTACCCCTATTGCTTTATCACTAGCATCACACATTAATTCAAAAGGCAATGTCTAGTCAGGGGGATTGTACTATCGGACTAGTAGTCAATTTCAACTTCAAGTGGTCAAATGCTTTCATACAATCATCATTGAAATCAAAAGGAACATCTTTTGCTAGCAAAGCACACAAGGGAGATGCAATATGAGAGAAGTTTTCAATGAATCTCTTAGAAAAACCCACATGACCTAGAAATGATCTAATATCTTTAGCACTTTTGGGTAGGGAAGGGATTGAATGACGTCAACTTTTGCCTTATCAACTTCTAATCCCCTTGTTGAAATTACATGTCCTAGAACTACCTCTTGCTCTACCATGAAATGACATTTTTCAAAATTAAGCACCAAATTAGTTTCAATGCACCGCCTAAGGACTAATGTGAGATGATGCAGACATTCATCAAATGAATCATCATCTACAGTAAAATGATCCATAAAAACTTCTATAAATTTGGTGATGAAATCAGAAAAAATACTCATCATATACCTTTGAAATGTAGCAGGTGCATTACACAAACCAAAGGGCATTCGTCTAAAGGCATAGGTACCACATGGATAGGTGAAAGTGGCTTTGTTCAGTTTTCGATAGTCAATGCATACTCTCCAACTACTTTGAACTCTAGTAGGTACTAGCTCTCCTTCCTTGTTTTGGACTACTGTGGTCCCTCCCTTTTTAGGTACCACATGAATTGGACTAACCCACTCAGAATCAGCTATAGGGTATATCACTCCACCATCTAACCACTTCAGGATCTCTTTTTGGACTACTTTCATCATTGGTGGGTTAAGTTTTCTCTAAGGGTCTTTCTTAGGTTTAGCATCATCTTCTAGAGTGATCTTATGTGAACATAAAGTCGGGCTAAGTCCTTTTAGGTCGACTAAAGTCCACCCTATCGCTTCACTGTGTTCTCTAAGCACATTAAGGAGTTTCTCCTCTTGATCAAGGGTAAGTGCATTAGAGACAATAACAGGTAAGGTTTGATTTTCGCCTAAATAAGCATACTACAGGTTCTCAGGCAAAGGTTTCAATTCTAATTTAGGAGGTGAAATGCGAGAGGGAATTAATTTCTCATGTCTTTCAGGAAACTTTATTTGATTGGGCTTATCAACAACTTGCAAAGCAAATAAAGATCCTATCACATCAATTATATTCTCATTCACATGGTAAGGTACACTTTGAAACTCAGCATGATCAAGACTCTTATTAAGCACAGTTAATAATTCATCCTCTCTAGTTAAATCATAAACATCTTGTGACAATTCATCAATAATATCAAGTGCATACACATAATTCACATCAGCAGGAAATCTCATGGCATCAAAAATGTTAAATTTAATCACGTCACCATCAAATTCCATAGTCAAAGTTCCTCCATGCCCATCAATTTTAGTCATAGATGTTTTCGAGAATGGTCTACCAAGCAAAATAGGAATATCATGAGATGCATTACCCATGTCCAACACAGAAATATCAGCAGGAAACACAAGTTGGTTAACCTGGACTAAGATATCTTCTAAAACTCCATCGGGGTAAGTGTTACTCCTATCAGCTAACTGAATCACAATACTGAACTTCTTTAACTCTCCTAGATTCAATTTATCATAAATAGACCGAGGCATGACATTAATGGAGGCACCTAAATCAAGCATGGCACGATCAAAGTAAAGGTCACCAATTTTACAAGGAATAGAAAACATCCCAGGGTCTTTGCACTTTGGGGGCATTTTCTTTTGAAAAATAGAAGACACGTTTTCCCCCACACTTACTTTCTCATTACCAACAAATTTTCTTTTATTAGTACACAATTCTTTTAAAAACTTGGCGTAACGAGGCACTTGTTTAATAGCATCTAGAAGAGGAATGTTAACTTCTACCTTCCTAAATGTCTCTAAAATCTCTTGGTTAGCCTCATTCACCTTAGAGGTGGGGTTTCTAAACCTACTAGGAAAAGGCAGAGGTGGCTTGTACATATCTTTCTTTTTCTCCTCTACCTCCTTAGCAGTTTGGTTGGTGTCCTTTTCTCTTTCAGGTTCGGGCGGGGTATCTTCTAATTAATGTTCTACTACTCTACTCTTCTTAGCTGACCCCTCCAACTTTCTTCCACTCCTAAGAGTCATAGAACTCACATTCACCTTAGGGTTAGGGTAAAGTTGAGAAGGTAACCTATTGTTCAGTTGGGCTTGCAGGTCGCTAACTATGGTATCAGTTGCAGTTTGTCTCTCCTGAACTTGCTTTAGGGTTGACTTAATATTTTGGAACCTATCATCCATTTTCTTAAGCCCTTGTTCAAGAAGGTGATTGGTTCTATCTTGAGGGTTAGGTTGACGGTTTGATTGTTCAAAGCCAGGAGGGTTGGTTTTACTGCCATACCTAAGGTTAGGATGATCTTTCCAGCCCTCATTATAGGTTTTAGAATAAGGATCATACTTCCTCTAACCTTGGTTAGAATAGATTGCATTCGCCTCTCCCTCTTGAAGTGTAGGACACGCATCATTATGATGTCCCTCTAAACAACAAATTCCACATACAACTGCTATTTAGTTCCACCAGTAATAAGTTTATTAAAGATGGCAGTAAGGGTAGACAACTGACTCTCTAAACCTGAACTTAAACCAATTTCATTAACTTTTCTTACCTGGGATTCCCTAGTTCCAAACTGTTGAGTATTTTGTGCCATTAAATTAAAAATTCTCCTAGCGTCAGTTGGAGTTTTGTCAATCAAAGCCCCCCCCTAGCAACATCAACCATATAACGATCCATTGGAAGTAAACCCTCATAAAAGTATTGAATTAACAGTTGCTCAGTTATTTGGTGTTGGGGGCAACAAGCACAAAGTCTATCAAATCTTTACCAATACTCACATAAAGTTTCCCCATCCCTTTGTTGGATTCCACTAATTTCTTTCCTAATTGATCCAATCCGTGATGCAGGAAAAAAAATTTCTAAAAATGCTTTATGCAATGCAGACCAAGTAGAGAAAGTTCCAGGAGGCATATAATATAACCAATCTTTTGCTTTATCAAGAAGTGAAAAAGGAAAAGCTCTCAACCTAATTTGATCTTCATGTATTCCCTCAGGTACCGTAGCAGAACATGTGATAAGGAATTCAGTATTATGATGATATAGGTTTTCATTAGACAATCCATGAAATTTTGGCAGTAAGTTTATAATTCCAGAATTCAGTTTAAACGGTTTCTCTAGTTGAGCATACGTAATAGATAAAGGTTAAGTTTCCAAGTTAGGAGCAGCAAGCTCACATAGAGTAGCCATTGTTACCTGACCTATATATTTCAGAACTTACTAATTCTGAATCGCTCTCTACATCACTAGTCTCTGGCTTTAATTCCTCTTCTTATTCGGAGTCTTCAGTATCTTTTCCGTTCCTCAATTTCATAAGTTACCTAAAACAGTACGAATAAATAAAAATGAATTACTAAAGCAATAAATATAGTAAAAGTAGTAAACAAAATGGATAAAAACTAACGGATCAATTATTTCCCCGGCAGCAACGACGCCAAAATTTGTAGCAGCTTGTCGCATGGCTTACAAATTTAACCACTACTATGATTAATCTAGCTAACATAGATAGGAAAGTAGGGATCGAATCCAGCGAGGAAAGATTGATTTCAGAATAGTTTTACCTATTTAACTCACACTTTAATTACTTAGCTAATTAAACTATAAGTTACTAACTAAGACTGAATGTAATCTAATAAAGAAGGGGGGGTTTTGGATTCAAGATTAACTAATTAAATAAAATAGACGAATGAAAGTTGCAAAACAAAAATACCAAAACACAAAAGAGATTGATTAATGCTTATCACTGACACACAAATTAATGCTTATCACTGACACACAAATTTGAGTTGTCTAAAAAGTGTGATAATAATATGATGAATCTATTTGGTATAGTTTATTTCCACCATGCAAATTAATGCTTATCACTGACACACAAATTATACTCCAATGAGTTAGACTGCAGAAAAGATCCACTAGCGGCTTTTCCCTACTTTTCCTCACTTTTTATTTCTTAGGACTAGCCCTAATATAAACCCTACTAATTATGACTACCCTAGTACCAGCACTAAAGTATAATCAAATTAGAGCATTAAGAACAAGAAAAGCATCATCTAACACCTTGCAACCAATTTACCAGCAAATCGATTTAACAAAGATTTATGACAATTTCCTAATTGAAAGAGAAGATTTGAGCCTTCCATGATTAATTAGGGTGGTACTAACGTTAAAGACTCTAGTTTTCTGTACCGGAGACTCTAACTATCAATTGAATCTATAAAGAAGTAACTAGCATGCATTCTAATTAATTTGATATAAAACAGTACAGAATAATCACAAACTATCATAAAATCATAAGAAACATCAATTAGACATTAAAGATCAAAACTTTGTCTCAAAATACATAATCTAGCATGGTTTCAATAAACTACACCAAATTAATAAAACTACTCACTCATGATACAAATTGAAGTATCAAGAATAGAGTAATTAAAGATTGTATAAAGTATTGAATACAACCTAATTAAATTGGAGAAAAGCGAAAAATAGATGATGATGATGATCCACGATGGTGACGATGATGATGGACGTTGTTGATGAAGGTTGGACGAGAGGTGGAGATATGGAGAAGAGATGGGTGGTGTTGTGGTAGATGACCTCCTCTCAATGAAATATATCCCATATAAATAGAAGAAAGTAGGAAAGAAATCCCAAAACCCTATGCGTAAACGGTGGCTGCGGCGAAATCGGCAGGTGTTGGCTGCGTCTAAAAGCGCTGGTAGCGTTTTTGGGCGCTGGCAGCATTTTGTTCAGCTCCGCCTAGATTTTCCGAAGAAAAACGCAGGTGGCGTTTATTAAACGCTGGCAGCGTTTTGGTCTTTCTTCCTCTCTGATTGAGGCGCTGACAGCGTCTGCCTGTTGCGTGCTGATTTTGCGCCAGATTTCATCTTTTCTTAACTCTTCTTATAATTGGGACTTTCCTGAAAATTGACGAATTAAACATAATTAGGTCAAATAATTTGTATAGTAATAAACTAAATACATATATAAAATATGCCAACCTATTTAAGAAAGACTATCAAATTTGAGTTGTCTAAAAAGTGTGAGAAAGCATTTCAAGAACTTAAAAGGAGGCTCACCTCTGCCCCAATTCGTACCTTGCCAGTGGAAGCGAAGGAATATGTCATCTATAGCGACGCGTCTAAACGGGGGCTAGGATGTGTTTTGATGCAAGATGATAAGGTCATAGCTTATGCCTCCAGACAGTTAAAACCATATGAGCTTAACTACCCTACTCATTATCTAGAGTTAGCGGCTATAGTTTTCGCCTTGAAGATTTGGAGGCATTATTTATATGGTGCTTCCACCAAGGTCTTTACGGATCACCAAAGTCTCAAGTACATATTTACTCATAAGGAGTTAAACTTGAGTCAACGGAGATGGTTAGAGCTCCTCAAAGATTATGATTTGGACATTCAGTACCATCTAGGGAAGGAAAACTCAATGGCTGATGCCTTGAGTAGGAAAAGTCAGCATGATGCAGACGCGTCCATAATGACCCAACCAAAGCTTAACCAGAAAATCCAGAAAGCAGGGATTGAGGTGGTCCCGCTAAACTATGCAAGAGTACAGTTGGCGGAACTGCAGGTACAACTTTCCGTATTACATGAAATCAAGGAGGAGCAAATGAACGATGAGCATTTAAAATACATCCGTGCAGGAGTAGAAAAAGGAAAAACTGCCGGGATTTTTGGTTCACGAAGATAGAACCTTGATATTCCAAAATCGGTTATGCGTGCCCGCAACTCGGGACTTCTGGGAAAAAATTATGCGCGAAGGGCATGACTCCCTGTACTCGGTACACCCAAGAGGCACTAAGATGTACTGGGACATAAGGGAGAAGTTTTGGTGGCCAAACATGAAGAAAGACATAGCCAGTTTTGCGGACAAATGTCTTACGTGCCAAAAGGTGAAAATAGAGCATCAACGACCTACAGGAGAGCTAAGGCCATTAGAAATCCCCACATGGAAATGGGATTCAATATGTATGGACTTCATCATGGGATTGCCCTTGACGGTCACCAAAACGAATGCCATATAGGTGATCGTAGACTGATTAACCAAATCTACCCATTTTATCGCAATAAATGAGAGTTGGAAGGTCGATAAATTGGCGGATATTTATGCGAAAGAGTTGATAAGGTTACACGACATTCCCAAAGACATAGTCTCTGATCGAGACACCAGGTTTCAATCACGATTTTAAGCAGCCCTACAAAAGGCGTTTGGCACCATGCTGAACTTCAGTAGCTGTATCATCCAGAAACGGATGGCCAAACGGAGAGAGTAAATCAGATAGTGGAAGATATGCTTCAGGCTTGCATTCTAAATTTTCAGGGAAGTTGGGAAGACTTCTTACCATTGATAGAGTTCTCCTATAAGAATAGTTACCAAACTACAATTCAGATGACGCCGTTTGAGGCCCTTTATGAACGAAAGTGCAGATCCCCCTTATGTTGGAACGAACTAGATGAAACCCTAATAGTGGGTCCCGAGCTGATACAAGATATGACGGATAAGGGGCGAGTAATTCAGCAGCACACTAAGACGACCCAGAGCCGGCAGAAAAGCTACGCCGACCAAAGAAGGAAACCTTTAGAGCTTCAACCAGGAGATAAAGCGTTTCTTAAAGTTTCGCCTACCAAGGGAGTGCGAAGATTCAATATCAAGGGAAAGCTAAGTCCTCGGTACATTGGTTCTTATGAGATCATTGAGAAGATTAACCCAGTAGCATACAAGCCTGAATTGCCTACAGACTTAGAACATGTCTACGATGTGTTCCATGTTTCACAACTTCGGAAGTATGTACCAGACCCGGATCATGTAGCTGAACTCGAGCCGATAACCATCACGGAAAATCTGTCCTACGAAGAGGTGCCGGTTCAGATCTTGGACCGAAGAGTCAAGCGTTTACACTCCAAAGAGATCCCCTTAGTGAAAGTTCTTTGGACTAATCACTCCACATCGAAAGTTACATGGGAAACCGAAGAGGACATGCGAGACAAGTTCCCCCATCTGTTTTAAGGTAAGACATCAGAGATATGGGGGTAGTATTTTTAAGTTTCGGGGATGAAACTTCTTTTAAGGGGAGTAAGATGTAATAACCCAAAGATAACCACCCCTTAATATGTATTAATTAGTTTAGATAATCAAGGTTAAGAATAAATCACGAATAATTAAAACGCGTGTTCCATTTTTTTCCTAACCAAGTGTGTGTTTTGCAGGACTTTAACAGTGCAATGATCGTAAAGTTTATCAATCTAAATTTCTTTTCTTGATGAATCTCCTCCGTTAATTTAGGGTGATCATAATCGTTTATGTATTCTTTTCCAAGATCGATTTATCGGTTTTTCCTTTATCCAAGCCGAGTTAAGATTTAATTATGAGAGTTCATCAGGAGGGGTATAGGTATATTTATTTGGGATTCCGTGGGTTATCAATAATATTTTATGGTATACCAAGTTCAGGTAATTTGGTTTTAGAGAGATATAAGTAGAAGAAGGAGGATTAAAATTGATAAAATTTCATCTGTTGAGCCTCATGTTGGCCGACCCAGGGAGGAGAGGAGTATGGATTTGGGCAAATCTTTATAAGTATATTAGGATGTTAATACAATTCTTTTTAATCAACATTCAAACACCCTCACCCACTCCCTCCTATTCATCATCTCTCTCGGCTCCCTCACCCGAACCCCCTCCCTGTGTCCCTTCCTCTTCCTCTCTATTCTATCCAGCCCCGGTCGCCGCCTTCTCGTCACCACCGGCCACCGCACCGTCACCACACCATCACCCTCCATCATCTCTCCTTCCTCTTCTTGTGTGATATTATTCTCCATCTCCCACTCTCACTTTCACTTGGTTTTTTTTAAGTTTATCATCTGAAATTGTAAGTGGTTTCTAATGTCTTTCACAGAATCTCAACCAAGTGTTCATAAGGCTAAGTGGTGGAGATTGAGGGTCTAGTAGCACAAGTGTGAATTTGGGGTAAGTCATGTTGAATCTAGTGTTCTAGTAAGTGAGTTAGTAGAAACTTTGTTACTAATTGGACATGCATGTTGCTTATATGATGTATTTTTTTATGAAATGAATGAGGTTGTGATTAAGATATGAGTGCAAGAAATTAGAATAGGATTATCATGCAAGGAGATGAGTTCATGTGGCTCACAATGTTGCAAATGGTGGAAGGGTTGTTTAGGTGCTTGAGATTTGCATGTATAAATTACGACCAAGGGTGAAGGTCTTTAAGTGTTTTGATACTGGAAAGTTTGTTCCATGGTTTAGTAGATTATGGGGAGCGATTAATGTAGATTTTTAAGAATTACTGGCATGCAACTCCTTTTATCAAGTATTGGTCAAGGGTGGATGGGTTCCAGAGGGTGTGGAGCATGAATTTGACCCATTTTATGACATGAATAGATGGCCTATGGTGTTAGTAAAACCTCGGTTTTTGAATCACGAAGTTTCGTTATGTAAATCAAAAGTTATAGCCAAATCCGTGAGGAGTAACACCAGAATACGATTTTCTATGGCAGTCTGGAAATCAACGTTTCTTATTCATCTGTTTAGAGGTCTCTTTGGGCTGACTGTTCAACATAAAAGATTTAGAGGATTTATTAAGATTTCCATAAAGGTAACTTTCAGGGTTATACGATACCGGGAATGAGAGTTATGAGTCCTAGAGTTAGGGACAACAATCTGAATTCTGCCCAGAAAGTACAAGGGTCTGCCTGAATTCATGACTAAATCTTTACCCTTTCCCTTTGTCAAATAAAAATATGTTTAACATGAAAGTATTAGATTACTCTTTCAGCTTTTCATTGATAGCTTACACACCTTGATCTGACGAGTATAACTCGAGTTAGGGCTTTCCGAATAACTGACACCGATAAAGGAATTTTCTAGGCAGCTTGCTAAAATAGGGATTTTTGGCCTTCTTAACCACGGTTTGACTCCTGTGCCTAGCTGGAAAGTTGTAGACCATGAGTTTAGCTTTCCGGAATGTCCTCGTGTTCATTATAATATGATAATTGTGGAAGAAGTTATGGTCTTCCAAGTACACCTTAGAAAACAAGTCTTTTATCAAGCTGTCTTAGAATTTCACTAAATTACTTTCAATACCTCCACCTAAGTTAAGTCCTATTTCATGATTCTATTCCATTTTTAAGTCTTTCCAAGAGACCATTGCGCACTAGTTGTTCAAGTCTGTGCCCGTTCAGTGTGTGATTTTGATTTGTCAGGTACGTATATTTCCTGATATCTTGTGTATATTATTATGAATTATTCTTTCTTTACCAATTCCTTCCTAATTATTTCCACCATTCATGTTTTATATGAAAGCTCTTGGGTTTCATGTCCAAAAATATATGCTAGCTCTTATGATTTTCAAACGCCAAAGTGAATTACCAAGTTATTTTCTAATTACTCTAAAAGCTTATACTATGCATACTTCAGGTTAGAAAAGTCTTATGTCAAATCATTATTTTATTATCAAGGATATTTCTGTTTAAATTTTCTTTACAAGTACAAGCTTTGTCCAGAGGATGCCAGGGACAACTTTAAGTTACGAATAAATTGGTATAAAGTCTAGTTGTAACAAGATTTCAAGGTTAAGGGTTTTGAGATTTCTTAAGTTAATAATAAAGGGCCCGCCCATGTTTAATTGTGCTTAAGCGCACACCAGGGAACTTGTGCCTTAATGCACACTACGTTAGTCGTGCCTAAGTGCAGACCACGTTATACGTGCATTAATACACACTAGGGAAAAATATGTATATAGTACCTTTAGTGCACACCATGAGAATCTGACCAGTATAGGATACTTATCCACCATCCGAATCTCCCGATCGGTCCGGGTATGAGAATACGGAGGCTTAGCCGATGATCGCAAGTAGGGGACCTTAACTTCTTATAAGTATTAAAGTCAACCAAGTGTTGGATTAAAGCTGAAGTCAACAGTCTTAAGTTAAAAGAAAAGGGTGTAAAGGTTTTTCTCACCAAGGCTCTCAAGTATGGTTCTTTGAATCGTTTCTTTTTCCACGCACGTTTAAGTTAAGTGTTCACATTTTAGTTTCCTCCTTTATATCATGTTCAAGTGTGGTTAAAGAAAGAAACTCACGTTTTGGTTTCCGATTAGAGTTCAGTTTACTTGAAAAGGTTAAGTGTGGCTATGTTTTGTAAGTATATTCTACTTAATGTTTATTTTCTCTTTTTTTTATTGTTGTAATTTAATGGAATCGCTCTATAATAAGTAAGAACTTTCTAATGCCTTTTTTTACAAAAGGGGGTATGCATACTGAGTTAATCTCATTCTTTTAAGTTTGTTTCTTTTTAGGAAACCCGACAAAGGAAAGGGTAAGGTTTCAGACGGACGAGGTTCGAAAGATCCCTAAGGAAACCCGAGGTGAATTTGGAGACTACTCATGAGGGACAGTAGTGTTTGATTCTTTTGATTGTTTAGTGGTTGTATAGCTGTTTGGGGTTGTTATGTTGTGGTTTAAGTATTTGTCTAAAGCTTAAGTCGTGATTTTGGTTATGTATGTTTAAGGTTATTTATACTTTGGTTTTGTGATTGGAGTGTAGTTGTAGTTTAGCCTTGTCCATCCCTGATAGACGGCGGTAATTCGCTCAGGGAGTATTTCCGTTGTGTTAATCATTAGGTTAAGTGAGTCATTAGCTTAATCTAATGATTAATATCATGGGGGTGTTAAAACTTAGAAATAAAATATGATAATAGATACTAAAGTAAAATTTTCATGAAAAAATTATACTATATTGTTTTGTATTCTTTTTAATAACTATCTTAGAAAATAAAACTTTCAATGAAACTACTATATATATTTTTAACAATAAAAAAATTCAAATTATATGTAAGTTACCAAAAAAAGAATAAGAAATTGGAATAAGCATAAACTAAAGAGTTGAAAAAAAGGTTAAAAGCCATAAATATAAATTGGAAAATAATAAGAAAATAGAATTGTCACGTAGTTGTTGTCCTAAGAATTTCTTCAAAAACAAACATCCTTCTTACGAAAAAACATAAAATTAAACTATTTAGCCATAATTGTCATGGTCATGAAATAAAATAAACTCAAATGATAGTTTATTCCATAAAAAAATAATATTTTTATAAAAGTGGATTAATAATTATTATAAAATCACTCTAGAAAATAAATAAGGTAAAATTATTGAAAAATTACCCGTGCATCGCACGGGATATTAGAAAGGGAAATTGGATTATAACATTACGAACTTTTGGCCATATAAGACTTAATAATACGAACTTTTGATTTGGTGATTAATAATACGAACTTTGAGCCCCGTTGCCCCCAACAGTACGCCACCGAGTTAAGTTGAACTTAACTCGGTGGCGGTCTGACGTGGCGACGGAGGCACGCGCCTGGTTGTTTTGACTTTGCCACGTCATCCATGTTGACTTAAAAAACAATATGAACTTTTACCTATGTAGCTCTGAATAATAGAACTTTTTTCTCTCTAAAAATCTCAAATCCCATTTTACTTCTTCATTCTTCAATCGTCCCCCTCCCCATTCCCAGAAAACCCAGAAAACCCCTCTCTCTCTCTTCCTTCCTCTTCATCAATCCTGTAGTTTTCTATCAAGAAGCAGCCATGGATTACAACTTCAGATTTGGAAAGGAATGTCAGAATTCTCTTGAGTTTGCTCCTACAAAGAGCAAGCATCGAGGAATTCGCCATTTATGCTTAACCTCGGCCAGTACACCTTCGAACTATGTACAATCTTTTGTTTTTCGAATTGACTACATTTCAATCACATAAGTTTGCTGCAAAAGAGAAAGATTAGCCTTCAGAATCTTCACATCGCAGTGAAACGAAGTATAATGCATTGAAACTACTCGAATTAGGGTTTATTTGGTTACATCAAGTGATTGAGGAACGAATGCGTCGATTTCGTCGGAGAATCGGACGATGATGATGAAAAGTAGAACAACAGAAATTCGAACTTTGAAGAGAGAGAAGTGAAGGCCGCCATTGTTAGTGAATTTGAAGATCGAGAAGCAGACTTTATGGACTACTCGAGATCTTCTTCAACCCTGTAGTTATAAACCAAGAAAAAAGAGGTGGAGATGATGAAGAGAAAGGGAGAGAGAGAGAGAGGAAGAAAGAGAGAGAGAGAGAGAGAGGGAGAGGGGGGGTTTTCTGAGTTTTTTTGTTTTCTGGGGTTTTCTGGGAATGGGGAGGGGGAGGGGGAGGATTGAAGAAGATGAAGAAGTAAAAATGGAATATGGGATTTTTAAAGAGAGAAAAAAGTTCGTATTATTTTTTAAGTCAACTTGGATGACGTGGAAAAGTCAAAACAACCAGCGCGTGTCTCCGCCGCCACGTCATACCGCCACCGAGTTAAGTTCAACTTAACTTGGTGGCGTACTGTTGGCGGCAACAGGGGGTCAAAGTTCGTATTATTAATCAACAAATCAAAAGTTCGTATTATTAAGTCTTATATGGCCAAAAATTTGTATTATTAGAATCCAATTTCCCTATTAGAAACTAGTTAATAAATTAAACAATTAATCTGCAGTACTCATACAATATAAATATGGATATCACCCACATAACATACTTTCATCACAATTCATACTTAAAGTAAGACGATTCATTACTCATGAGTATGAATAGCCAAAAATTTGTTGGGAGATGTCATACATTCCTAACAACTGACCATTGGAGGACAACATTTTTTTAATGCACTCAAACGGGACCAAGTTGCTAAACAATTGGCTGGCAGGTGACTTTCCGGTCACTTTAAGCTGAAAAACATGAAATGTCTTAAAAGCCCTTGAGGTGGTAGCTGAAAAGACGATGTCACTTTAAGCTTGAAAACATGAAATGTCTTAAATGGTCAGTCACAATGATGAGCGATCATCATCAATGAAATACCAAATCTGATACTAGATTTTTTTCTAACTGTTTGATTCGCGCTAACCGCCGCCGCCGACGGCAGTTTCCGACTGGAAAAAAGGAGGTTTCCGGCGCAATGAGACGCCGGAGATGGAAGCTCATGTGTCGGGGTTCCGCCGTGTTTTGCTATTGAGCTTCTGTGTCCCTGGTATATGGGCTGCTTACATTTCCGAAGGCCTTCTTCAAGAAAACATGTAATCTTCTCTCTTATTGCCTTCTTCTCCTCCACATTTCTTCGATTCTAGGGTTGTGAATTTGTTCCACAATCGATTCAAATGTCGGTGCATGTTGTAGTTTCGTTATTTTGAATGATTTTGGGAGGGAGTATGCGTAGTTCAAATGGAAGTTTGATCTAGAGCTGTTGTGATTTGCGAAGCTGTGGATCTGATATTGATGCGAAAATTCGCAGGTCGACGAAGAGATTTGGGTCGGATAAGAAGAGATTTGAGCACCTGACATTTCTAAATTTGGCTCATAATGTGGTCTGTCTAATATGATCCTTCATCAGTAAGAAGCTTACTATTCTTATCTAAAAGGTTGGTTTTGTTTGATATTGAGTTGTATTATGTAGGATTTAATGTGTTGATTTTGGGGCAGTGATCAACATATGGTCCAGGGAGAGCTAGGGAGGAGCTCCATGGTGGAGTTATTGGAGTGCAAGGATTACCAACACCATTGGACCAGCTATGGGGATTGAAGCTTTGAAGTACATCAGTTACCCTGCCCAGGTATTCCTTCAAATCAATATTTCATGGTGCCAAATTATGGTTTTAAGGGGGAGGGGGGAATGAGATGGATTGTGTTGTTCTAATGGAGTTTGTTTTCGTGTAGGTCTTAACAAAGTCATCCAAGATGATTCCAGGTGAGAATCAATGTCCTATTTCTGCTGCCTTCAAATCAATATTTTAATGCAGCTCAATTGCCTTCAAATGTCACAATGATGAACGATCGACACAAGAAGAACACAGAAGATGAAGAAGAAAGACGAAGAAGACAGAAGAAGAAGAAGAAGAAGACAGAAAAAGAAGCGAAGAAAAAGATGGAAATTGAGAGGGAGAAGATGGCTTCTGTTAAATAAGAAAAGATTTGGAGGCAATGGAGGGTAGTCTCGGCATTCCACAAAGCAATTTCAAAAAAATTCTCACTTTACTCAACTGTCACCGTATTCCGGCTATAATTGGTCGGAAAGTCACCTGGGAGCCATTTGTTTGACAACTTGGTCCCCTTTGAGTGCATTAAAAAAATGTGGTCCCCTAGTGGTCAGTTGTTAAGAATATATGACACCTCCCAACAAATTTTTGTATGAATAGTACAACCAACTTATCAATATTTCACCATTTAGGAAAAATTTTTCTACCCTAAGTTCTCTTTTATTGATAATGTTCAATTTAACTTCAAGGTACTATTTTCACTCTAATGCAATTTTATTTGCAGGTTCTGCATTGTTCTTCCACATTGTTCACCAGTCAACCAAATTGGACAATGCTACATTGACTTTATTCCTATTCAAAATACAAGGTAATATACTATTTTGTCCGAACCGAATATCCGAATTCGTCCGACCCTAAAAAGAAACCCGATTTTGACATTGACTGAATTGACCGAACATTTGGACAAATATTTTTCTTCTTCCTAATGTCCGAACCCGATTATGGTCTAAAGTTAGCTCTGTCAGAATTGTCCGGCCTAGTCTGAGTAGAAAATAAACTGGGTCGTACAACAGCTTCTCATATGAATTCCGACATTGACAGAATTTAACCTACCCAATTTTACCCGTACCCGGTTTTTTTGGCAGCACCACTACCATCCTATTCCTAGTTAAATTTCTGCGAACCAATTGACAGAACACAAGCTGAAATGAGGAGCTTCAGTACATACGATTAAGGAGAAACCAATTCATTTTAAAGGAATTCTTGAGACGTCAAAAACACCACTATTAGGTTCTTAAACGAGATTGTCATAAATCGTCACCACTACGAGTCTGAAGTCTCTTTTGTTATAATTTTGCTATTGTTCATCTCCAGCAAGTTTCATATCGTCTGGTGCTCTTCTCTACTGCTCTTAAACAAAATGTGGCAGGAGTTCATCCACAACCCAACATGTGAGTTAGTGTTCCGATTTGTATGCATAGGCTGGCATGATAGAGTTATGCCCCTGAGACGACTACTTTGTATTGTTTTAATATGCTACATTGCTTATTTCATTGAAGCTTGATGTATATTTGTTATAAATGAGAACATAGTCTTAGATAAAGATTTTCAAGGCAAGTATTTACTACCTCCGTCCCATATTGTTTGTCCATTCAACTATATTTAAAAGTCCAATGGTCATGGGAAATGGGGTGAAAAATGTGTAATGTACCAGAATTGTCCTTACTTTTCTCATGTGAAGAAAAATAAAAAAAAATAAAAGAATATTTATTAGGGGTATAATAGGAATTACAATCATTGAAATTATAAAATGGACAAACATTTTGGGACAAAGAAGTTAGGTAGATGGACAAACAATTTGAGACGGAGGTAGTATTATTTACCACTAACTGTCAGCTGGTAATGCACATTTATTATTTCATCGAAGCTTGATGTATCCGCACATTATTTCCACAAGTGTGCAGCCACAACTTAGATAAGAAGTCAGTACGAATGTTGTCCAAAGCTAGAAGGAACCTTACATCATATGCCCCAGACAACCTCAACCTTTATAAACATCTGCATCAAACTCAAAGTTGAGGCTTTGATTATCGCGTAATACAAGCACTAGTTTCTGCACAAAATTGTGTGAAGTCTTACTGGGGCAACTGGCAAAGTTAATCAAGAAAAGAAAAAGACAGAGAGTTGAGAGTAGCATAGCCAATTGGCACAAAGCAAGAAAATCATTCAGAAGTAGGCCTAAATGTTTGGAAAACATTAGTAGTTCAGATTTAGTTTTACATGCAACTTTCTGCATTGCCCAATGATTCTAGTGTTCTTGACATGACAGCAGAAGTTTGTGACAACTTACATACACAGAGCTAACAGTGGAAAGATACTTGCATCTGGCCAAGGATTGCTCAAATACTTACAATTTCAGATGGCAAATGCAATCTCCTTCAACTTTAGTGTGCCACAACAAGAAATTTGGGGCAGAGAGAGAGAGAGAGAGATCAAGCCCACAGTCATGTCAACATATCCAGAATTCCCATATGCATGCTCCTGCTGTCCATCACTCTGAAATCTCGACAAGGTTAGTTTATGTCAGGCAACTTTCAGCAGAACAATCATCCCTCTGAGGATTCAGGCTTGCAGGCACTTCATTAGGGCCATTCAGTCTGCCCAAAGGGTTAGTTTCTAAGGGGTAAACAACATCCAACGCCTGACCTTGAAGAGTCTGAGCATGATTGTCCACAATTGCAACTCCCATAAGTTGATCTGCAAGGATCTTACAAGCTCTCTCAAGCATAGCCATGTATCTCCTCTCTGCATCTTGCCGTATCTGTAAATGCTTCTCAGCCTACATTGTTCAGCGCCAAACAGCAACAATCAGCTGAATGTGCTGGTTATGTTTCCGGCAGTTTCAATTAATGGACCAGAAAGCTAGTATATTCACTAAATTCAGCATCACTTGGACTCAGTCAAACCCTCCCCCGAGCATACCCCAGCATAGTTACACTAATTCTGCTCTTAGAATAAAATGAAAGGTCAATCATCCACACCAATATCAAAGACTCTTAAGCATCAAAGTGTCCAGCCCAAGGTGCATAAGCAGAATGAAAATTAATTAGTGATGTCGGCATTTAGGATAGACTTGGGCAGAAAAGCCATCGACCATGTCACAAGCGTTGAAGTTTGGAGACAACATACCTCGACCTGTAGATGCAATTTTGTTTGGACTTCCATCTGGTTCCTCAGAGCCTCCTTCACTTTATAACCCCTTTTCAGAACCATTTCATCATAGATGCAATTAGCATGAAAAATTGAATACAATTTTAAGTAAGCCATAGCATCAGAGTTATATTCTTAAATCCTTACTCATCCATGTCTGAGGTTGGCAAGCTTGAAGAAGAGTTGCTTGTGCGAGGGCTTTCCAAATTGTATGAAGCCGTAATCCCTTCCATCATCATCATCATCATTGATGGTTAGCATGTTATCAACATCCAAAACAATTTGGCAACACGCGCACATCTAGATCAGACATTCTTGCGTCTAAATTATGTAATATGCCTTTTGTAGATTCATATTTGATCATGTAGACAATTTTTCTCAGCTAATCATCAATTTCATTATTGGCCAGTCAAAGGGGAACTATCTAATCTACGATGAGATGTAACTGAAACTCTTTGTTATTATAAAAATAAAAGTTGCATAGAAGACATACACCTAGCATTTGAAGTAGAAACCAGAATTAAGTACCAAATGTTTTCAGTGTCCCCAATCTCAAAGTATTTAAGAGGGTCGACTAATATTTATGTTCATTACAAAGTGGTGAAGTAATATTTATATAGCACGCACCATCTTTGGGAGCCTCACCCATATCCTTCCCAGATTGCTTACCTAGTCTGTATTTCTGCCACAAAACATAGGAAAAAATAGTGGATTAGGTAATTATAGACAGGCCGCTCAGATATTTGTTTCTAAAGTAAATCCATAACTTGTTTCCAATTGACAACTACTATTTATAGGATGAATCGATTTAATAACAAAATTAAACCTGAAGATGACTTTTCAAATGGAAAAGGGTCAACCCTTTCACGCCCATTGTCCGCATTATGGCCTTCGGTGTAGCTTCTGCATAAATCATTTATGGCCAGACACCTATCAGGAAACCAAAACAAAGAGAATACAACACTGGGTACAGAAATTTCATTTTAAACAACAGATCCTAATAAGGATCACCAGAGATATTTCAATCATACAGTTTCACAGCTAAGCAGCCAATGATGTAAACAAGGAATTCTATCTGTCTCCACTAACAGCGTAGTACACTACTGGCACAAAGGAGATATGGATGAATATGGTCCCCCATGAAGCTAAATGGCAGTCACATTATATGAAAAAAGTAAAAAAGTAAAGTTGCCTCCATTGCAACTTTCTCATCCTTGTCAACAATCAATTTTGCTCCGAAGTAACTGTCCCTAAATGATTGCTGAATGCAGCACCAACCAGTAGTATTTATTATTTCAGCCTAATTGAATATCACTATGTTAAGTTTTCACTTTCTTAAAAAGTTAGGAAGATAGAGTTGGGTCAGAGGGAGTAATTGATTGGAGATGAAACATATTACAGGTTCTATATTTATGTAAAGTTCAAGTGGAAAATGGGTTATTAATTAATTTAAAGAATACGCCTCTGCCTTTTTCTGATTGGGAATGAAAAGCTTCTTTGACCTCAAATAGGTGAGCCATAAAGTCAATCCAATGCTGTATGTTGAAACTACGTCTCTTCATCTCTCAACATGACAACTGGGAATTTTCACCTGAAAAAAACCTACTACATAGTCTGGAGATGTATAAGTTTCATAGGACTCATAATTTAGCTCTGTTGAAAGCATTGAATAAGCAAAATGCTAACCCCAGAGAAGGATTCATGGACCAACAAAAGTAAAAAGCATCAGCAAGATATGCACACACAAAGAAGTTAGTTGAGAAGTGACTTCAAGAGGAGCAGTTGCCCATATTATTCCCTGTCCCACCAACAGACACAATATGTAACAATCTTGGCTGTCAATGAGTTGAGAAAGCAACTGATAACTGATTGCAGCAAACATCATGCTCTAATTGAATTTCCCTAGTACACCAGAAAATTAGCAGTTGACTCCAGACAACCACACAATACACTTTGGAGAAATAATGCATTGTTCCAGGACTCTAATGCTCTCCAACTCCTAATGCAAGAATATGCCAGTCTTTACTCTTCCTACCTATTTAAACAATCTGCCCAGATTCTTGATGCTACATAGATTCAGTTGATAGGTTTAGTACACAAAATAAACCGTTAAAGCTTTCGGAAGAGAAGTCACAGTTTCATGAACACAACCCCATGCTGGAGTCATATAGTCCAGTCTGGCTTGCTTTTTCCCCCCAGAACCTTTAAACAGCGTCGTCAATTCAAGATTCACAAACCTTTAATTACATGTCTTAAAGAGAAATGACCTGATTGTTCTTCTCCTTGTAGAGTTAGAGTCACGTAGATCTAAAGAGGCTGCACATAACTCCACCACAGCAACTTGCCCACAGCTAAACCATTTACCCAAACATACTGAAAACCTCTTTCCTCCATAAACATCCACAGTAGCAACAACACCCCCCCCCCCCAAATAAAAAAATTTTAAAATGAAAAAAAAAAGGAATCAAAAGAAGGAAACTTTCAAAAAAAGCCTAATTACTCCTTGAGGCATATTATCAAAGCATGATCAGCCCATTACACAATTAGTAAGGTCTTCAGTACTCCTGAGATGTTTACTATTAAAACACAAGGAAACCATGACAGAATTAGCATTAGCAATCTACCAAATGAAGTCATTGCCACCAATGTCTGTTCATAGGCCAAAGGAAGAAACCAAATCCTAAAAATTAGCCATGAAAGAGACTAAAATGACCAACATTACCTACTAATCTATGATTCATTTTCTGAGAACCGTCACCCTAAACAAAACAAAAAGCTGTTCTTCAACTAAAACATCTAATCTAACCAACAAGCAGACATCGCCAGCAAACATGAAAAGAATCGAAAGGGGGTAGAAAATAAATGGAAAAGGGAAGAAAAACAAGAAAATAAACCAAGAAGAAGAACCAAAAAAAGGTCAAACATAGAAGGCAGAACACAATAAATGCAGATGATTTTCTGTGTAACATCAGATCCAGTATTCTAGAAACAAAAAATAAAGCAGGAGAAAAGGGCACTAACTGTGGGGTCCTCCGAGCTGAGTAACTGCATCGACAAATCGTTCATGGAGGTCCGCGGTCCAGCGGAGTCGGGGCTTGGGATCGGAAGTCAACACAAGGCGAGGGTCTCCAGCGGGACCCACCTGATGAATATCATCCATGGGTCCCGCCATTACATTGAGGGGCTCATGATGTAGCTGCTGCTGCTGCTGATTGTGGTGGTGATGGGGTTGTATGAATCTCGGATACATCCTCCCTTCTCTTTCTTCTCTTTGTTTCTTTCTTCTCCAACTTCTGGGTTGCTTCTACTTGCTAAAATTACAAGCTTAATAAAAAAGATTAGCGAGTTTATGAAGCAGGTGAAAGGGAAACCAGAGGGAGACGGTGAAATAGATAGAGAGAGGGAGGGAGGGAGGGAGGAGAGATTGGGGGAGAAAGTGGTTTGCTTGCTTTTCGCAGATTGAGTGAAAAGGGTGTTTTTTCAGAGCTTTGAGAAAAAAAAGGAAAAGAAAAACAATTCTAGGGGGAGAAAATGAAAAGGAGGAAAAATAAATTTTAAAAAAAAAGGGTTGTGAGTTGCGGAAGTGTCTCTATCTCAGTGTCCGTGTTCTGTGTTGCTGCTTGTTTCTCTTTCCTCTCCCTGGTGACCAACCAAGCTGTGTGTTGCCTGAGCTGGATTTTCTCTCACTATTTTCAATCTTTTTGTCTCTGTGAGCTGTGAATATGTGACCTTGACTCCTTTCCTTGCCTTGCCTTCTCCATCGCTTTGTCTTTCTCTTTCAATTCCTTTTCTTTGTAGTCCTATTATTGTTCAATCTACTTCTTTATTGTTCCTAGTACCCCTTTTTGAGCACAGATATTGTTTCACAACACAATTAATTTTCTAATCCAATTATATAAATATGGGTGTAAAAAAAATGCTTGAGTCTATAAAGTCTAGGTTCCGCATGGAAATCGATTCAAATTGCTGTCCTCAGGCTCGAACTCAAGCTCGACTCCGTTCACTGTTTCTTACTCCCTCCGTCCCATATTAACTGTCGTCTTTGAAAATTTTGCAGTCAAACTCCAAAATTTTTGACCATAAATTTCTCAATATATGCAATGAATTGTTATATAAAATTACCACCATTAGATTGGTAACGAAAAATACTATCATACAAGTATAATATTGCAATTGTTAATAACATATTATGCAAGAAAGCATCAATCAAAGAGTGATATTGGAGACCGTGAAAGTCAAAATTATGACAATTAATATGGAACGGAGGGAGTACTTTTTAAAAATTATTTTTTTTTCTAATTCACAAAAACAAAACAATAACAACAATTTATCAAGTAAAATTCCGCTAGGAGAAGGTCTAAATAGATCCTGATATAGACAGTTTTCCCATCATGTATAAGAATAAAGATGTTGAGTTCGATAGATTAGGGAAAAAAAACCTTTTAGAAACTAAAGAGCAAAACCAATTCGACAACCAAAATGAAAAACTGCTTGGAAACTAACGGAACAAGTGAACCGTACCGGGATGGGACCCACAAAACCCAAGTTTTGATTGACTCGTTACCTTAAGGCCCTAAGGGGAAGGACGAGTTCTTTCCTTTAATGACCAGATTTGGGGAGCACTTTGAGGAGGATCTCGCACCATAGGAAGATGCTTTGGGCCCTCCTCTGGGCAAATCACGAGCCTCCTAAGGGGTTTCAGGATTGTCGGCACAAATAATGGGACAAAGTCAAACTTGACTTCCTTTTGGGCGCCAAACAGTCAAAGACCAACCTCGAGGGTCTTTCAATATTTTCACACCAAGGCAAGTCAATCTCGAGGTATCAGAGTGAATCCAGGTTAGGGTATTCCTTGAGTTCTTTTTATCTCCATTCTTGAGGGTAGAGTTTCATGCCCATGGATGTTCTTGAATAATTTAGGCACCCACATTCCCTGTGTTCATTAAATTGTTGTTGTTGTCTCTCTTGGGTGTTAAAAGCATAAAGAACCATAACCCCAAACACATTGCCTAGCCACAGAAAACCACAACTCCACAAAAACTCCTATCATCCTATACCTCCCTCTTGAAATGGATAATCCAAGTGATCCAAAATCAAGGAGGAACAAGCCAACAAAATGGATTTCAAATGGGGGACTCTTTTTGAAATGGCTCAAATCAGGGTTTGGAGTTCAAAGCCAATACTATGTAAGCGACACTTGGTGCCATCACCGATCAACTAGCCCTAATCAGTGCACAACTTCGAAATCGATCCTGATCTAGAAGAAGAGTGACTCCTCCTAGCCCTCGTCAAACCCCACCCACTTTCTCATCAAGTGGCAATGATAGTGACTCGGCTCGAGCGAGTTCTCAAAAGAGTAGAGTTAGAAGGCACTAACAGGATGAGTTTCATTATATCAAGGTTGAGCCACCGAAATTCCAAGGTTCCCTTGACCCGGATGACTATTCGGAGTGGATCCAACTCTTGTAGTGAATTTTAGAGGCCAAGAACTATAGTGATAAGATGACCTTTAAAATTTCAAGCTGAAAGCTCACCAAGACGACTTCTATATGGTTCGAGAGTGTATTAGCATAAAGAGCTAGAGATGACGAGAAGAAGATATCGTCATGGGTTAAGCTCAAACAACTCATGCACAAGTGCTTCCTACTAAGCACCTACAAGCAAGATATATTGAGGATGTTCTTTGCTATATAGTAAGGAAATAAGAAGTGTGAGGGAATAAATTCAAGAGTTTGAGCAGCTCCTAATTAAAAGTGATTTCCATGAGCCTCAAAAATAAACTGTCATGAGATTCTTGAATGGCCTAGCTCCTTCCATTCCCAAGATGGTTGAGATTCAACCCTATCACCCCCTTGTTTATTCAATGGGGCTCCACCTATCCGCATAAAAATCCAAGAAAGCAAGAGGACAAGATAAGTCGTCCAGGATGATGCATTCATTATTAGGCATTATTATAAGCCTCACATATCCTGTCATGTCCTGAAATTATGCATTGGGTTGTTCTCACACTTAGGGAGTCATCATTCTAGTTTGGGCACTAGGGGTTGTCTGCATATAGAGTCATATGCATTTGTGAAATAGTGCTCATGCATATTTTCTCCTAGTCATATTAGGGTCACATTACATCAAGAGGTTATGCATAATGTCAACAATCATACATAAGTGCATCATTCATACGAGTCTATAGTCTAGAAGACCAAGTGCATGTATGTCCAAGGCTAACCAATGGCCATTGAGACAAGAGGGAGAATAAAAAAATGTCATCTTGCATAGAGACTTAAGCTTGGTTGTAAATCATTAAAAGCAGGATTAGGGAAATCTCTAATCACATGCTGAATGAGTTCTATCTAGTTCAAGTAGACTATCGTCCAAAGCGCATCCTCATGACGATCTTCTAATCAGCCAAAGCAACCAAAGTTGCAATAGACGCCACCAACACAATCATTCGCCTCGGGAAAATCTATTGGGCGTTATCCGCTTCAGGAAATTCTGTTGGGCGTCATCAATATTGGTTATACCCGACAAGCTCTCATCACTTCATCTACATCGGGAAAGCCCGATTTGCCTTGGGAAAATCCGTAGGGCATCATCTGCCTCGGAAAAATCCATTGAGCGTCATCTTCTTTGGGAAAATTCGTTGGGCACCATTAACATCGAGAAAATCTGTTGGGCATCATCAACATCGAGAAAATCTGATCCGCATCAAGAAAATCCGTTGAGCACCATCAATATCGGGAAAATACGATCTGCCTCGGGAAAATACATTGGGCATCATCAACATCCGGAAAATTTGATTCGCCTCGGGGAAATCCGTTGGCTATCATCAACATCAGAAAATCTGAACCGCCCCTAAAAAATACGTTGGGCACCATCAACGTCGAGAAAATTCGATCCACCTTGGGAACATCCGTTGGGCACCGTCAACACCAAGAAATAGAAGGGAAATTCAGATCAAATGCGATCAATTGCTAGACAGGTAATTCTCTATATCTCCAATCATTGTTCAAAATAAACTAACGTTTCCGCTGGTTTTACTACAAGATAAGCCATCATCGACACTGGGAGAGACTAGAACCGACACCAAGAAAGACTGAAAATCATCATCGACACTGGGAAAGATTACAACCAGCGCCGGGAAAGACTGGAAACACTGGGAAAGATTGTTCAAAATAAACTAATGTTTCCGCTGCTGCTGTGCAATCGTCCTGCCTCGACTCCGGCCACCACCGAGACCTGCCGACGCTGCCTCACCGTCCGGCGACCACCCCGACGCGCTCCGCCACCGCTTACACCGCCGGAACCCCGCCCGTACACCACTAGCTGGCCTGACGTAAACCCTAAACGCTTCTCTTGTTTTGATTCATTCACTGCTTTATGAATACCATGTTTTTGATTGGTTTTTACTATTGTTTTCTTACAATCTGTTTCTAATTGTTTTATGATTATATTAGTTAGTGTTTTAATATGAGTGTTTAAGTTTTATGTTTTGGTGGTTTAAATTAGTATTATTTGGTCAGTTATACATGAAGTATGTGGTAATGTATGTGAAGTATGCTACTCATGATTAAGTTAATTCATAGGGGTATTATATTAGTTGAATTGCAAGTGATATGTGTAGAAATTGTTTATACTTAATATAAATTTAGTTGTTTCATTAGTTTTATTGTATGAGATTAATATAGTGTTGTCCTTGTTAGAATAATGTTTAGGGTTTTGTTTTAATATTAAATTATGCTATGATAAATAAAGTTTTGATTTTGAAATAGTAATTGTATTATTTTGAATTGTTATAGTGTGTTAAATAGTTATTAAGAGGTTTATCGAGTTCTTTATTTTTTGTAAAAAGGTTTAATTTGTTTATATTTTGGTAAAATAGTACCTTTGCTGGTTCTTTATGTGTTTTGAAGTTTAGGGGTCTATGTTTCGTTTTTTTATTTCGATTATTAGTGTTAATTTTAGGTTTATGTGTTTGATTGAGAATTAATATGCTATTGTTGCAATTTATGTCAGTATATGTGTAAGTCGACCTTAGTTATACTATGGGGGTGAAAGGGGAAGTAGTGGACCCTAGTAGGCTGTTTAGAATCTCAAATTTGAGTCCTGGGATAGTGTGGTTAGAATTAGGATCGAAAATCCCGAAATAAGAACCGGTCACTTGGGACAGAATTTAGGAGTCGTAGGATATCGGTCACCATATATTATGTAGTTAACATTTAGCCCTACCGTTTGACCAAGGAGTACCTTAGTGTGTTAGCTTTCATATGAATTTTGCGGATCGAGTTTCGAGGTGTATATTCTGAGTTAGATCAGAACTGGATAGGTTTTATAGTTGGCTGCTTTTGAAGACCTTAGGGTGTGTTTTAGGTCTCAGGGTCGGCATAAGTGTTTTAGTAGACATCCCGAGGTTTCGAGAAAGTCCAAAACCAGACCCATCGGATGTCGGGAGGTCAAGTTATGGTTCGTTTTATTTGAGTGTTGAATTCTGTCTAGTTTGCATTTTTGAATAAATGTGTTGTCATGCATGCGAATTATTTGCTTATGTAATATGTAAGTGTTTGTGATATGTGATAGTTTAGAATATGTGAGATATGTTTAAAATGTTAATTTATGAATGATGGGAACCTTATAGTGTTCCTAGGGGTGGGTTAGGTGGAAGATAGATTGCGTTAACTCCGTACGACACGTTTTAGTGTTAGGAATTTCTTTATTTTTAGGCACGTTTTTTAATCGTTCGTTCTAGTGAGCTCAAGTGAGTTCCGTAGTAAGGAGAAGAATTGTCAGGTAATGTCTATGTCCTAATCCACATGTGGATGCGCTTATTGTGTTTTATGACTTTAAATGCATTTTGGAAATTGCATCCCGAAAGGGGATTTTATTGTGAAATTGGCTGTCTATTTTGGATGTTGAATATGTTCTTGAGATAGTAAAATATGGACAGTCGTTTATGTGTGATTTGAAAATGGTTTTGGAAATTTGGGATTGGATTGGATTGTTTGAGTTTGGAATGGTACGATATTAAACCTGATCAATGATTCAAACGTGATGTAAATGCGGGTTCAGGCAGTGCCCCCAAAGACCAGGATGTGGTATCCTATAGGGGGGTTGTCAAGAGATCAGGGATGCCTGATAAGTGCTACTTCCCTGAAGTTAGTTTTATGCATGTGTGTGAAATGGATGGCCATCTGTATGATTGTGATTGTGAATGATTCAAATTGGTACTGAGATTGAGAATGTGATATTGAGATTTTGATTGTAGCGAAGTCATTGGACTTCGAGGGCCAAATAAGCAAGGTCCGCCCACTTAATAAATCTGAAAGATGGTTATGGTTGTTGGGAAAGAAAGTTGGTTTCGAAGAGATTTGACTTGTTCACTTCTTCCCTAAAAATGAATTGAAACAGATTTTTAAACTGTTTTGACGGTTAGGGGTAGACATTATTGAGTCATCCTCAAGTTTTAAATGTTTTATTTTCAAGTGAAGAATTCTATGCTGGGATGAGAATTAGCAAGTGAGGATGATCGTTAGAGTTATTGTTTTGAATAAAGAGTTTAGTTGTCTTGTTTAAAATTGAAATCTTTCAGTAGTATTCCTTATGTTTTGAGATCAGAATGTTGCTAAATTTTAATTCGAAGTTTGGTTTGTTTAGTTGATCTCTATTCTTGCCTTGTACTTCTTCGGAGGCACGGCAGTGACGCCGATCTCCTTTTTGACTTTTCCGCTGTTTTTTATTGGTCAACTATAAGTTTGACCGTTAGTTTTTAAAATCGAATTTCCAGGGCGTTACACAGGTAAGAGAGGAAAGGTTGAAATTGTTAACAATGTGCAACTAATTCATAACAAACTTAAAACAAAATTAAAACCATCAGGACTCCCCAATGCTTGCTGTAGACGCTGAATTTTGTATCAGTATTTTAGTACTAGTTTTAGAAAATAAGCTAACCGATTAATTTAGTAGCATGCAAGCCCATTTCATTTCTAGCCCGAAAGCAAACAAAATAGCCCAGCAATTACGGTCCAAACCGGCTGAGTTCAGCAAAGGCCAAAAGCCTGCTTGAGCTGGGCAGGAACCCGTCTGAGTTCAGTAAGGCCAAAATCCTGCTTGAGCTGGGCAGGAACCCGTCTGGGTTGCTGGGCCAAAGCCTGGCTCAGCTCGGCAGGAACCCGTCTGGGTTCCTGGGCTGAGAGTGACGCGGCGGCTATGCCGAACCCTAAAAACGCACCTCCCTACTCCCCCATTCCACTATAAATTAAAACCTTCTTTCCCTTCCATGGAGACACCAGAATATACTAGGAGTATTGACACTAGTGTATTCTCTCTTTTCTTTCCCCTTTGCATGCTACTTCACTAAAGGTTAGCGTGATTCTTGTATTAATGTGTATAATGTAATTTTACTTTCTTTTTTTTCTTTGCATGACATTAATGATAAACTCGTGAAATTTATTCAATTCCTCCCTCTTTTTTTCAATCTTTCGCTTTAATTTAATTCTAGTAGAGTCTATTCGTTGAATAGGCGGATTTGATGATTTTAATTGTCAAATTCGTAACCTTACCCCCGAATCCATCTCTGGATTCGCAGGCTGGAGTCTGTATTTTATGGTTTGTTGTTTTTTCTCCTAAAATTCAACTGGCGACTCTCTTTTGCACCTTATTTTCTTCTTTTTTTATGGTTTTTATTACCTTTTTTACGTTTTGCACCAAAGGTAATCCGACTTGGTTCACAGAACCCAGACGGGTTCTTCGCCGTCGTCCTTTGCTTTTTTTTGTTTTCTTTCTTTTTTTTATAGGGTTTTGCAGCTAAAACCCGTCTTGGTTCCGCAAGAACTCAGACGGGTTCCTGTGCGTTTTCACTCCCCTTTCTTTCGTCTCGCTTTCTTTCTTCTCTTTTTTGTAAAGGTGAACCTCGAGCGCTAAATTCGTTTTTAATCTGTTAACAAAGTTCATTCTTAAAAGTTCAACCTTATTTAAGGTTAAGCAATCCTAGTCGGCTCCCAATCACTTTTAAGTAGCGCCGCGAAAAAAGGTCATCGATCGACGATTTTTTCGGGGTCTACAGATTGGCGACTCCACTGGGGACTTAAACTTAAAAAGAGGGTAAAACTTGAAAGAATTGAATTTTAGTGTTTTTTGTAAAAAAAAAGGGAGGAATTAATTTATTTCACATTTTTATCATTATTTTAGGCATATTGCATACCAGGCTACTCTTGGGCCTTTATGGCTAGGGAGCACAAAAGCGTTGGTTTAGGTTTTAAAACTAGGAATCAACCTCGAGAGCGGGAGGTCACTACTTGTGGGATGCACTTACATCGCCAAGCATTTGATCTCTCCTCTCCCCGTGTTACACTCTAAAGGTTTCCTTGAAACCCAAAGAGCAACACCCCACACATTCTTCCTTGAATTCCATACAAGGAAAATGCACCGGGGCGAGAACATGCGGTACCCTATTCATCTCCCTAAACCTAGAAAAACCCTGAATCTAAAGCCATGGTTAGGCTCATCTCGCATCTGTATGTCATGTGATTTAATCCTGTAAAAGTTGAGTCCAAGTGTCTAGCCCATTCATGAGTCGGGAGTCGTTCTAGTCCGCGTAGGAACATGCGAGGTGCATTTTGGCTTATCAGAAACCTAGACGGGTTTCTGGCCTGTCAGAGCCGACCCATTCGTGTCAATTGTCCGTCAGTGTGGGTCGGTAGCGTCGAAACCAGACGGGTTCTTGGCCATCGGGGTCGCCCATCTGCGTAATTGACTGAGCAGGGCCCGATTAGAGGAAGAGGAACCGACGGGTTTCTAACCCGATCGGCCTTCTCTCTTCTCTTGGGCTGGCACCTTCACCCTACGACCCAATGCTCATTGATGATCCTATTCGGCCCTTTATGATATTCCCTGAGTCTAATCCCCATTGCGTCCGTTACTTGAATCTGAGCCCGAAACCGAAAGCGATCGTGACTCGATCCAAGTAAGGACCCAATAGACGATTAATGTTGTCAGTCCGCATACTAGGTCCATGTAGAGTTAGGACATGCACTCCCGTAAAAGTGGGTGAGTCACCCTTGGGTCAGCATATAGGCGTCGTGTCCATGTCCTAGGTTCATATAGGTCCACTAAGTCATGCATGCATCGGGCGGGTGGCGTAAAAGTTCTTTCGAGCACTAAATCAGTTTCCATGCAAGCAAGATAACAGACCATCTCCGAGCCCGCATCCGTGACCCACAAACCGGCAGGCTTATTCGCAATCCCAATTACAGACTGTCGGCTCAATCCACCATGTCAGGATCTCCTAACAACAACCTTTTTGGGGAAAGTTCTGGTGACAAGCTACCTGATGGGCTATATGAGAGGATACAGGAAGCAATTGCTTTCTGCATGGCGGATCAGGAGGACAGAACCAATGAGAAACTGGAAAAGAAGTTCAATGAAAATCAACAAACTATGAATGGTGTGCTGGAAGCCATTAAACAGATCAACAAAAAGCTCGGCATCGGACTTGAGGAAGAAGAGAACTATTATGATACCGAATCCGAGGCCGAGGCAGATGATGGGGTTGGAGAAGGTCACCCCAAATCCAAAAATGGAGGCCCAAAACCTAAGTCATTTGGTGAGGTCAGGTCCAAATCTGCACTGAATAACTCCAGAACTTCGGAGGACCCTTACGTCAAGAAACTTGAGGAGAAAGTTGATATGCTCACCAGAAGGATGATGAAAACTGATCCGACCTTCACCGACCCCTGTATGGATTTTGCCATCCCCAAACATTGTGTATCGAGGATAAGGGACAAGGTTGAGGTGCCAATCATGAAATTTAGACCCTCTGAAAATCCATCGCATCACTTGGAGGAATTCCTGAGGCTGGCTCCCCTCCATAAGGTAGATGAAGGTCTCTACACCACAGTCTTCCCTTCCACTCTAGAAGGTAAGGCCAAGGTATGGTACCAAAATCTACCCCAGCAAGTTAAGACCAACGCAGATGAGTTATTCAGAGCCTTCATAAGCCATTTCAGTCGCCTGCAGCAAAAGGAGGTCACTGTGGATGATTTAACTTCCATGAAACAAAAGGAGGATGAATCATTCCTCTCTTATTACGAGCGATGGCACTCCATGTTATCTGAAATCGACGAGTCTGTCCCCTTTAGAATGCAACTAAGCACTTTCAGACAAGGAATCCATCCCCGCATCACTCGGCATTTTGGTTTCCAATCCATCAAAGACTTTGAGACTTTAAAGGACTTGTGTGTTCAAATTGAAGCTGCTAACAATGAAAAAAGCACACAACATTCTGGTTGGAAAGGATCTAGCTCCAACAGGAGGGCCACTAGCGCGCCTAGCCCCCCTCAGAAAACTGTTGAGACTAATTCCATCCAACGAAGGCAATACACTCCGAGGTTCGATTCTTACCACCCGTTGGATATGTCCTATGCCAGGGCATTGGAAAGGCTGGTGAAAAAGGGTATCATCCAATTGCCCCTGCCAACCCCTGAACCTGAAGATAAGCCTCCGAAGTGGGATGGGAACAAATACTGCAATTTCCATCGCAGTCGAGGTCACGACACCGAAGTATGTTGGTCTTTGAAAAATAAGATCGAAGGGCTAACGGTGTTATTCCTCCACCAAACCCGTCTCGAAAACCCAGCAACAAGGAGAACCCATTGCCCAATCACACCAATGCCGTCTTTTTGGAGGAGAACATTTTCGATCCGTCCACTCTCATCACCGAAATGGGTCAATTTGTCCCAGTTCTTCTCCCGCTTACGGAGGAACTCATCATCAACGGTATTTGGGACAGTGAAAGTGAAGAAGAAGGCGAAGAGTCCACTGACCTTGAGGCCAATAAGCATCCATTATATGACTCTTCTGACGAAGGAGGGGATGTGGAAGAAGTAACAATTCCTCAGGCTGCAGTTCTTACTCGGTCCGGCCGCTACTATAACAAGAATACTACCTCGCCAGCAGCGACCCCTAATCCCGAAACGACGGAAGCCCCTACATCTCCACCAGAAGATCCTTTCCTCACGCAGCTGAAGAAAACAAAGGCCGAAGTCACAATTTGGCAACTTTTGTGTGCTTCGCAAGACCATAGGCAAATACTGCTGGATGCCTTCAATAAACTTATGGTCCCTACCTCAGCATCACCAGAGGATATCATCTCGCACATCACCTCCGGGAAGCCTACCATCACCTTCGGGGATGAAGACTTACCCGAGGAGGGAGGTTCTCACAACAAAGTTCTTTACCTCACCGCCATGTGCTCTACTCAAACCATACCACTTGTTCTCATGGACAATGGTTCGGCCGTCAATGTTTTTCCGTGGAGAACCGCGCAAAAGTTAGGAGTTCAAAAACAACATTTGACACAAAATACTGTTCAGCTGCGTGCATATGATAACTCCCCTCGCAAGTCACTAGGATCGATTGTGCTTCCCATCACCATGGACTACATAAGTAAAAACGTTGAATTCGTCGTTCTAGATATTCCGGCTTCTTTCAACATGCTGTTGGGAAGGCCTTGGTTACATGAGTGCAATGCTGTCGCCTCTACCTTACACCAGAAGGTGAAATTAATCATTCAAGGCCAAGTGGTCACGATCTCAAGCAAACCCCTCATTGCTTTTGACCCCAAGAAACCCACACTCGAGATTGAACATAGCTCAGCTGACGAGGAGCTACACAACTTTGAGATGGTAGCAGTTTTGAGCCAGGATCAAGCTCACTTTGACTTCGATCCCTACTCAAACCCTAATATCCATGCTATATTGAGGAAGCAAGGTCATTTTCCGGGGATGCCACTTGGCCGAAATCCCAAGAACAGGTTGGCGCCAAATTTCAAGGTGTTCAAAAACAAAGGAAGGTTCGGGCTAGGCTACAAACCAACCAAGGAGGAAGTAAAACTGACGAAGCTAGCCATGGCTAAACAGAGAAGGTTGGACAACCCTCCGACCCTATACCAAGTCAATCCGTATCCATGCACTCTTAATGGACAGTTCTTGAGAGAGGGTGATGACTTCCCTTATTAGGACTTCCCAGAACTTCATTACCTAAAGTCTCAGGGTATCCAAGTGGCGGGATTAGAAATTTTTAATGACTGTGCCGTCACCACAACCACCACGTTCATCCCGCCTAGGAGAAGTCGTCCACCTTTGGAATGGACCCACCTCGCTGGAGGCGGCATCTTTGGAATGCTCTTCGGGCAAGAGGCGCGCAAGGAAGAAGTCGTCGACCCGGTCATCGCTGCACTTTCCAACCCAAGCTTTGATCCAAGTCTGTTGATCGGAGAAGACGGCGGCCATCGTGAGATCACCTGGATCGATGATGAGGAGAACAAATATACGCTTTCTGTAGGAGAGTCTGTCCCAAAGGTCATAGAGTCAGGCCGAAATGTCAGACGGGTTCCTGGGCCTAGTGGGACTCCATTTGGGCTTAAGTGTCAGACGGTTTTGCTTAGTCTTTTGGATTCAATCAAGAAGCCTCTTCAGCTCTATTTTGGGTCATAATGCGGGACCACAAGATGACTATGTGTCTTCGCTAGCCCTGAAACTGTAGTTCGAATTTACTTATAATACTTAATGTTTTGTTTTTCTTTTTATCATCTTTTTCCGTTTGGGGAAGTGGGAATGATCCCACCATGTAGGTCGCATGTTGCATGAGCATCATATCAGTTTTAGTCGCATATTGCATTGCATAAGTCTCCCATCATGTAGGTCGCATGTTGCATTGCATGAGCATCATATCAGTTTTAATCGTAAGGTTAAAAAAAAAAAAGTCCTTAACCTTTTCTGAAAATTGACCTTTTTCCCAGCTTAACTTGCTTCACTTAGAAAAATCTGGATGAGATCTCAAAAGTTTTTGAAACCTTTTCTTCAAACCTTCTGATTTTGAGACCAGTAATAGAAGATGTATCTGACTGCTTCGACTATCTTAGAAGGTATAAATGTGCGTGCCGCAAATCTTTGGGCTAAGTTTGGTTGATTGAGCCCCATCCCGTAAGCCCACATTGCCTAAAAGTCGAATTGATCATTTTCATCAATTCCATGATCCCCTGAGTGACTCACCCATTAGTTGCATCTCTAGAACTTGTTTTGCATCTTGCTTGCGACTACATGTTTGCATTACACACCGTGACAAAGTGATTGAGGCATTCGATTTTCTTTTCAAGCCACATAGCCAAATAGCCTTCCCTACATTGTATTTACCGTTCTTTTTGCCCCGCCTAGCCTTTGCTTATCCTTTTTTCATGTTTGAACCCTGACAGTACAAGCTTTAGCCTATGATATCCAGTATCCCTTTGCCTTGCTTGGTTGGATGAAAGTCTGTCATTTTTGGGAGGGAACAATTGGTTTGGTGCGAGCAAAATATGAAGTCTGGGAGAATCTGAAAGTCCCATATCTTGAGCGAATTTGGTTATGCTGTTCAAAGTCGAAGTTAATAATAGAGATTTCTTCTCCCCGATCACCCACAAAAAAAAAGAAAAAAAAATCAAAAATCAAAAAAATCAATAAAAAAAGAATTTCAAAAATAAAAGGACGATTGGGGAGACGCAACTTAAAGTTCAGAAAACTTTGACTTGGTTGTATTCGGTTGAGATGTTTTAGGGTGGAAGGTGAAACGCTTTGCATACATTAAGTGAGAAGGAGAGTTTAGAGGATTTCATTGAAAATCAATCCAAGCATGGCTTTTAACTCCTCATTCCCAAATTTTACCGCTCCTTACCCTAGCCTAAGCCCCATTACAACCCGAAAAAGTCCTTTTGATTGTCACTAGTGCATTGCATACCAGTAGTGGAGAGCGAGGTTCTTACCAAGCTTATGGTAGTCTGCTTCTATTGGTTTGAGTATGAGAGAAACCCACATACATATTCAAAATCGAGTGTTTGAGTGTTCATTCTTTCCTATGAGAGTTTTGCTCTTTCTGGCTAGCTTACGTCCATAACCAACCGCGCATATTTGCATTATTCTTCGAACTGTTGGCAGACTTATGCCTCTGAGTTATTTGTTCTCTCCCTTAAGTTTCGAAAACTTCTTTCTATTTCTCTTTCGAACTGAGTTTTGATTTAGTCCAGATTAATCTTTGTGCTTGCTTGTTTGACTTTGTGTTGATCTAAAATACTTTGTCCCAGGTTATGTCAGTAGTATATAGAAAGTCATAACTGCATTGCATAATCATTGCGTAAGCATTGCATCAGTAGGCTGCACTAGTACATAAAACATAAACCCATTCGGTTTAGTACATCATTGCATGGCATTGTCATAAGTACATAGCAAGGAGTTGTGTATAGCATAGCATAAGAACTCTGCAGGCGCATCATTCTCAATCGTCATCATGCCAGACCTCCGCCACCACCGCTAGCACTATCAGCCCCATGGGCTCCGCTTCCTCCAGCTCCAAAGTAAGTGTCCCATTGGTAGTAGGAGGAGTCTACTACCTCTGTATCACCGCCTGAGCCAGACAGGTGCAGTACTTCGGTACTGCCCGCGTTAAGCCAGGAGTGTTCTGGAACCTGCCACTCTTGATTACCTCCAGGCCACCCCTGTGGAGCAGGCCAAGAAGTTCTTATTACAGGCTCTGGGACAGGCCACCCTGACCATTCCTGAGTTTGCGTTCCCCATCCAGACGATTGAGGCTGCTCCAAACCCCCTTGCGAAGGAGTAACGGGAACAATTGGTTGAGACGGAAGCACTGATGAGGCGTCATCTGCGAGGGCACGGTTATACCCCATAGATGCACCCGAATCACTGCGAAGCACCACAGTAGGATCGACCGCCGCAAAGGAAGTGCCAAAACCCAAATCCACAGTCGGTGCAGGAGCATACTCGGGCATTCCATAGGGGTACTGAGGCGAAGGATGAGAAGGTTGGCGCCTAGACCCCGAATGATGAGATTCTGGAGGAGTACCTAAATGCAGTGAAATGCCTTCTTGCTCACCGCACACAGCTCCGCCAACAGCGCTAGATTCGGAACACGTCTCCACCATGAAGCTGGGCGTGCCACGCCGAGAGCCGCGGCTCCGGCGAGAATTCCCATGATCATGAGACTGTGTCTGATGCCCCTGTTCACCTAAAGACATGGAGGATATGTTGTTCTCCACAGACCGCTGGAAGTCGTGGCCAAAATCCGTGTCTCCATAGCAGGAACTGGTCGAATGACTATCTTCAAGCAAGATACCTTTCCCACGATCATCTTGCGCGTGCCGTAGATTCGCCTACTCCTCTCCCGTGCCTTGGAGCACCATCACCCCATAAGACGCCTCGCGTCGGCCATAAAGGAAGAATGTCGAGGAGGGTCCTCGGCTCCCGGCCGGCCCACGAGGCACCTGCGCATCTGAACGGCGAGGAGGATCCACAGGTCGAGACTGTGCATCGTCATCCACGTCTGCGTCCCCGACCATAGAACCTGCAAGGTCTTTCTCGCGAGCCCATTTAAGTGTGAAGTAATTTTTGAGAAAGCCTTTCGCCTGTTTCCATCGCCACTGCACAGAATAAGGAAAGTTGGTCAAAGTTCGAGCAAATTGCAACTAAGCAAGGAAAAAAAAGGGGGGATCACCTACCGGCTTTCCCATGATCTTCTCTAATTCTGGTTTGATGTCCTCGCTAGTCGCCCTTGGATAGCCACAAACTGTGTCCCTAGAGTTACTCTGGCTCTTCTCGTCATCCTTGCAATAGGGCCCCAACTGCAACAAACAAAGAATTGGTCACATTAGGCGGTAATAGAAGGGATATGAAAAGAATAAATAGAGGTCTTCTTCCCTACCTTTCAGAAGGCCAGGCGGTCCCGATATTGTTCCCATTCCTCCCAGAATTGGTCGGGCGATGCCATCGATGCGTGGTTAGTATACCAGGAACCCGTCTTAGCTGCTACAAACGCCTCGGCATGCAAGGCTCGCGGATCGTTCATGGTCTCAGGAGGGTCTGATGGTATTATCCACCTTTCATGACCCAGGGTTTGCCTCGTAAACCTCTCACCAAGGCTCCAGACCCAACCGGACGGGCTCTCCATCACCAAGCGCAGGGTACTATCCCTATGCGCCGCATTTCGTGAGGGGATGAAATCTTGTGGAATCGCAAAGCCAACCCAGGCATTCCAATTAACATCATCCTGCACAAATAGAAGAAACATAAGCATCAAAGAAATACAAGAGAGATTACATGAAAAATGTACCTCTTCAAGGCGATCCAGGATGCGGCGCAGCTCATCCAAGCTCCCAAATGGCTTCTTTTTTTGCTCGAGGTAGTTTTTGTGCCACCGTTCTGCTGCTGGCACTGTCTGAGCATGTCGGGTAGGGATGGCGAATCCCTTAATATACTCGTACCCCCATACCTGCAAATATGTCAATACCGAGACTCACGATGTAAGAAAAGAGAGAAAAGCATGTAAAAGAGAAGCGTCTCGAAGATTACCTCGAGCACCTTCCACATGCTCGGGCCGCTCATCTCCTGTGGACTCTCTGGCGCGAAGAATGGGTCTACATCAGTACCAGGCCGTACACCAACGCGAAGCCAGCGAATGAAGTTGGCATAAGCAGCTTTGGCCCAGTTCCGGTGAATGACTTGCTCTAGATCGAGGAGATTCTTCATCCAGGTCAAATAAACATCATCACCTCGATTGGCAAACATTGTGGCAGAGATAAAATATGCCAGGAAAATAAAGCGACGCTGAAACTCATCCATATGAGTGAAGTCAGCGGAAGTGATGACAGCCTTGAAGGAACCATAAGAGAGCTTCATCTTTCGATCAAATCGGCGCCGTTCGAGCACCGGCTCTAATAGTTCCATCACCTGGTCTGGCACAACAGGGTCAAATTCTACGTCTTGACCACCCCAGTGTAGCCCGGTAATCATCACAAAATCAATAGGGGTTATGGCCATTTCTCCTACCGGAAGGTGGAAGGTGTTAGTAGAATCCCAGAATCTCTCCGCAAGCGCACGCCCCATTACCCGTGGTGTGCAAGGTTCCCAGGCCTTAACACATTTCCAGAAGAGATCGAGTCCTGACTCTTCTAAAAGTGTAAGCGCCCAGTTGTCTTCTGCAAAATGCTCGACTACCTTGATCGGCTTCCGCATATTGCCACCAGTTCTAAGGGAGTCCTCCTGAGGATCCACCACAAAAATTCAAAAAAAGAGACAAGTCCCTACGGCAGCCTATCAAGTGATCCCTAGTTTAGCAAAAGCTAAGTTGAACTTCTACTAAACTAGGGGGCTAAAAAATCATCTTTCGGCCCAAATAAAGAGCACAACCAAGACGGGTTCTAAGGTTTCGGCCCACCCAACAAAAGCTGTTTTGGGCCTCGCTGATTCCGGCCCACCACAGAACGCAGCCGGGTTCCACGGTTTCGGCCCACACCTAAGAACCCAGACGGGTTCCATTAAGGCGAAAGGAGGCTGGGCCTAGTTTTTTCGGCCCACCCAAGAGAAGCTGGGCCTCGCTGTTTTCGGCCCACACCTAATAACCAAGACGGGTTTATTTAAAAGGGGGCTGGACCTCGTTGCATTTGGGCCTCGCTTTTGGCCCACCATGAACACAGACGGGTTCTACTGCAATTGGGCCTCACTGTTTGGGCTCTCTCTTTTCGGCCCAAGGCAGATGGGCTTATTTCCTGGGCAAGCCAAGACGGGTTCCTTTAAGGAAGAAAGGAAACTGGGCCTCACTTTTCGGCCCACCCAAGAAAAGCTGGGCCTCGCTTTTGGGCTGGGCCTTATTTTCTTCGGACAGAAACGCAGCCGGGTTCTTCAAGTGGGCTGGGCCCTATTTTCTTTCGGCCCAACCAACAGTAACTCAGACGGGTTCCTAAGGGATGGATTTGAGCCGGTTATTTGACGGATTCTTTCTCAGACGGGTTCCTAAGGGATGGATTTGAGCCGGTTATTTGACGGGTTCTTTCTCAGACGGGTTCTTAAGGGATGGATTTGAGCCGGTTATTTGAGGAGTTGGGCCGCAATTTCAACCCAAAGCATGTGACGCAGACGGGTTCTTGCCGAATCTGGGTTTTACAACTTGTCAGACGGACGCATGGGCCTTACTTTTGGCCCGACGGGAACCCAGACGGGTTCTTCTGTTTGGGTCTCTCTTTTCGGCCCAGTGAAAAATACGCAGGCGGGATCCTAGACGGGTTCCTAATCATTCACGGTTCTCTAAAGCTCGATTTGAACAATACGGGTAATTGACACAAATTACTTCATTATTCATAGCTAAATCAACAAGCTAGAATTAAAACATTTCTACTTGCAAATTTATGCTATAATTAAAGAGCGAAGTCAAGAAGAAGACATTACCCGGACATGTGAATGCTTGTGCCATACATGATTCCACGGTTCAGGCACCAATATCGACGGTTCCCAACCCGGCCTTGGAGTCCATGCTCGCCGGGAGGACATTTCATGTGCCCAATTTGCTGCATGGGGTTGAACGGGCGGATCCCTAACTTTTCTAACCATTGCTTCCTAACTAGTGAATGAAGGATTTTTGAGCAAGGAAGAGAGAGAAGCAAAGGAATGAGAGTGAAGAGAGCTTGAAGTGTGAGATTAAGGGGAAGAGGATGCCCCCTTTTATAGAAAAATGGGTGCATGCACACCACACAAGTGGCTAAGCGGCGGGCCCTAGCATCCGGATCATGGAGGGCATGCATTGGCCGAAAATCCACCCCCTTATCCTATCTTATCGGCTTGCAAAAAAAAAAGAAAACAAAAAGGCCCGAACCCAGACGGGTTTGCTGGGCCAAAACAGGCCCAAGAAGCGGGAACCTAGACGGGTTTGCTGGGCCAAAAACAAGCCCAATTTCGCGAACCCAGACGGGTCTGCTGAGCCGAAATAAGTAATCAAGACGGTTTTCGAGCCCAATGCAATCTTATGCTCATGAAATTACGGCCAACTCAAGCCCAAAGCAATGGCAAACTTCAGCCCACTTCCGAGAGCTAAAGCACAACTGACAGGTAAATTCTCTGACTCGTTTTGATTTTCATATAAACTGATGCCCTTCTCCTCTGTCTTGCAGGACAATGCGCGAAATGCAGTGGCCGTCGTCGGGCCTTAACAATACATGACACCATCAGCCGTCGCCGGGCTAGTACGCGACATTTCCCCACAAACGGCCGTCATCGGGCCTTAACAATACATGACACCATCAGCCGTCGCCGGGCTAGTACGCGACATTTCCCCCGTGGCCGCCATCGCCGGGCCCTAACAATACATGACACCATCACCGCCGCTAATACGCGACACTTCATCAACAACGGCCATCGCCTTAACAATACATGACATCACCGCCGCCGCTAATACGCGACACTTCATCAACAACGCCGCCATCGGGCCTTAACAATACATGACACCATCGCCGCCGCTAATACGCGACACTTCATCAACAACGGCCATCGCCTTAACAATACATGACATCACCGCCGCTAATACGCGACACTTCATCAACAACGGCCATCGCCTTAATACATGACACCATCACCGCCGCGGGCTAATATGCGACACTTCATCAACAACGGCCGCCATCGCCTTAACAATACATGACATCAGCCGCCGCTAATACGCGACACTTCATCAACAACGGCCATCGCCTTAACAATACATGACACCATCACCGCCCCCGCTAATACGCGACACTTCATCAACAACGCCGCCATCGCCTTAACAATACATGACACCATCACCGCCGCTAATACGCGACACTTCATCAACAACGGCCATCGGGCCTTAACAATACATGACATCACCGCCGCTAATACGCGACACTTCATCAACAACGGCCACATCGCCTTAATACATGACATCAGCCGTCACGCTAATACGCGACACTTCATCAACAACGGCCATCGGGCCTTAACAATACATGACACCATCACCGCCGGGCTAATATGCGACACTTCATCAACAACGGCCATCGCCGGGCCTTAACAATACATGACATCAGCCGCCGCTAATACGCGACACTTCATCAACAACGCCGCCATCGCCTTAACAATACATGACATCACCCGCCGCCGCTAATACGCGACACTTCATCAAAACGGCCGCCTTAACAATACATGACATCAGCCGTCGCCGGGCTAATACGCGACACTTCATCAACAACGGCCGTCATCGGGCCTTAACAATACATGACATCGGCCGTCGCCGGGCTAATACGCGACACTTCATCAACAACGGCCGTCATCGGGCCTTAACAATACGTGACATCGGCCGTCGCCGGGCTAATACACGACACTTCATCAACAACGGCCGTCATCGGGCCTTAACAATACATGACATCAGCCGTCGCCGGGCTAATACGCGACACTTCATCAACAACGGCCATCATCGGGCCTTCACAATGCGAAGAACATCACATCTACATCGGCGCAGGACCCAGCTTCCAAGCGTCAACAGCGGCCATCGTCGGGCCTTCACAATGCGACGAGGGCGATTGTCGGGCCTTCACAATGCGACAAGGGCCATCATCGGGCCTTTACAATGCGATGAACATCATATCGACATCGACGCAGGACCCAGCTTCCAAGCGTCAACCAGCTTCAGAACAGGCTTCTGATTCATATCCAAGATCATCAAGACTACTTTGATCATCATTTTACTCAAACTCGATCAAAGTGGGGGCTATCTGTAGACGTTGAATTTTGTATCAGTATTTTAGTACTAGTTTTAGAAAATAAGCTAACCGATTAATTTAGTAGCATGCAAGCCCATTTCATTTCTAGCCTGAAAGCAAACAAAATAGCCCAGCAATTACGGTCCAAACCGGCTGAGTTCAGCAAAGGCCAAAAGCCTGCTTGAGCTGGGCAGGAACCCGTCTGAGTTCAGTAAGGCCAAAATCCTGCTGAGTGGCGGGAACGATCTGGTTCTTGGGCCCAAAGCCTGCTCACTCAGCGGGAACCCATCCGGGTTCTGCCGAGAGAGTGTGTGGCTATGCCGAACCCTAAAAACGCACCTCCCTACTCCCCCATTCCACTATAAATTAAACCCTTCTTTCCCTTCCATGGAGACACCAGAATATACTAGGAGTATTGACACTAGTGTATTCTCTCTTTTCTTTCCCCTTTGCATGCTACTTCACTAAAGGTTAGCGTGATTCTTGTATTAATGTGTATAATGTAATTTTACTTTCTTTTTTTTCTTTGCATGACATTAATGATAAACTCGTGAAATTTATTCAATTCCTCCCTCTTTTTTTCAATCTTTCGCTTTAATTTAATTCTAGTAGAGTCTATTCGTTGAATAGGCGGATTTTGATGATTTTAATTGTCAAATTCGTAACCTTACCCCCGAATCCATCTCTGGATTCGCAGGCTGGAGTCTGTATTTTATGGTTTGTTGTTTTTTCTCCTAAAATTCAACTGGTGACTCTCTTTTGCACCTTATTTTCTTCTTTTTTTATGGTTTTTATTACCTTTTTTACGTTTTGCGCCAAAGGTAATCCGACTTGGTTCACAGAACCCAGACGGGTTCTTCGCCGTCGTCCTTTGCTTTTTTTTGTTTTCCTTCTTTTTTCTATAGGGTTTCGCAGCTAAAACCCGTCTTGGTTCCGCAAGAACTCAGACGGGTTCCTGTGCGTTTTCACTCCCCTTTCTTTCGTCTCGCTTTCTTTCTTCTCTTTTTTGTAAAGGTGAACCTCGAGCGCTAAATTCGTTTTTAATCTGTTAACAAAGTTCATTCTTAAAAGTTCAACCTTATTTAAGGTTAAGCAATCCTAGTCGGCTCCCAATCACTTTTAAGTAGCGCCGCGAAAAAAGGTCATCGATCGACGATTTTTTCGGGGTCTACACTTGCACATTACTAACATGCAAGATTCAAGATTTCCACCTCAACCACTCAACTCTAATAACCAAGGACAGAGTATAATCAACTTCAGACTCCCAGAACAAGGAGTCAACATACCTACTCCAAACCATCACATTCCACTCCAGTAACAAGAACACTACTCTAATTATGCATAACAACAACAAGGACATAGAACTCACCCAGTTAAACAACCTAAATATACAAGCTAGTATCAAAAACTACTCAAGCAATGTGCACCAAACTATGAGCATGAACAATGGTGAATTGGAGCAACACATCCAAGTATAACTCATGAGATATGCAAAAACACACCAAAAATACTAGCAAGTAACACTAAAGTTGAAGATGTAAGTAAGAATCGTACCTTGAAGTTGCATGAACACAAGTGAGAGTAAGAATTGCAAGTAAAAGAATTTTAAAAATTTTCAGATCTCGAAATTATTATGAACGAATTCTGGAAGGGATGTTGAGTGACGTGGGGGGGGGGGGGGGCGGGGAAGTATGAAATAAAAAGAAAGGAATACGTGAAGAATTTGAAAAATTTAGGGATTTCAGAATTTTTACTGAGAAGAGAAAAGAATTCGAGCATATAAGTTGGGAAAATAGGAGGCGTTGGGACCGGTTTCAGGCGCGGGCAGCGTTTTCGATTTTGCAATTTTTCGGACCTTCTGTGTGAGCGCCTCATGAGGCATTGCCAGCGTTTTTGTACCTGGGCATATTCGTCGCAATTTTGAGACAGCATCGACGTTTGTTCTCGTCTCCTGCCTTTCTTTGATCTTTCTCCTTCGCCTAAAGTCAAGCAAACTAACAAAATTAAGCCCTTAAAAATCAAATAACCAAATGCTCAATTTAAAATTGAAAATTAAATTGAGAAAAGCTAAAGAGGAATTAAGGGTTTTTAGAAACTATAATTAAAAACATAAGAACTCTAATAATCACGCCAAGAATTAATAACTGCAAAAATTAAAATAAACTCAGTTAAAAGGTCAAGAGCGGGGCCCTTGTTCCGGATGCCGTCAAAGCCCTTAGTAGCTTGTCAAACTCTTCTTCATGTGGTCTGCAAGCTAGTAGCTAAATAAGAGAGCCATTGAAAACTTATAAAATAAAACATTAGTAACGCTCTCAGTAATAAATCAAACTCGCTAGAAAAATCAAAAGAATTTTCTAGGAATGTCCTCTGGGTATATCAAATATGGATCAACGGAGGGGTCGTAACTTCTTAATTTACCTAAGGACGACTCATCAATGATATTGTTAGTTTCATCAATTAAAACACAAGAATTAACCTCATATCCTAAATTAACATGAACATCAAAGGTCTTTTCATAAGGTATAAGTTCCTCAAGGATTTCTTGTAAAACTAGAGGTAGTGAAAAAGGAATAGAAGTATGGAATAAATCATTAGAATTAGAGAGTACAATATTATCAGGGTCCTTGTTCGAAAAGTTTAATTCATTATCAACCTTCTCACTTGGTTCCTCATAATTAATATGAGCAGAATCATGATGAAAATCATCTTCATACCTAGTATCTAACCCAGAAGGTTCACTCACCTCAAACCCCATCGACTGAGAAAAAGGTAAGGGAATATCATGACAATCAAAAACACCATCAGTAGTGTTTTCAGGTAAACTAGGGTAGAAAGAGTCATCTAGACTGACTTCTAAAGGGATGGTGGGCTTGCTATCATCACATATTCCATAATTAAAATTGGAAGAATTAGAACTACGGTAACTGTCAAGCAATAAGGCACACCTTTCCGACAATTCAGTTATCTCAATCTGTTTTTCTACTAGTCTAACAATCCTAGGGCAACTAGAACCATCATGTTCAGAAAAATGACATAAAGCACAAGTAACTGAATTACGAGGTCGTATACATGAAAGAGCATGAGATCCACAAGGATTAGGGTACTCAGATGCATAATTAGAAATTTAAAAATATGTGTATCACATGCAAGCCGTTCCAGAAATTCCCTAGCTTCATGTAGCGGAAATTGTCATGAAGCGGGGTTGCTCTAGCAATTGGAAAGAAATTAACCCATCCCACCGCTCGAGGGTGACCTCCACTGTGCTCATAAATTCTAATGTAATTGACCTATAGGTAGGCTCATTGATACGAGATACCGACAACATATGACCCCGGTTCAACAACTAAAGAACTAATCCAACAACTGACAATGACGTAAAAACCAATCATGTAAGTACTTAGTGGGGGTGATAAGTTGTTTGGAGAGGGAATCGTACCTTTCCTTGGCCAACCCCTCAAAGTTGAATGGGTTTTTTGGCGGGTGTTCCTAGTTGGGGCGACCTTTTGCTTGCCCTTCTCCACGGTGGTGGCCTTACGCTTGTGGCTACCATCGGCACCGTCATTGTCAGAAGCATCGTCAGTGAAACTAATGTCATTTGTTCAAACCATCTAAAAAAATGAAAAATAACTGAATATCAACCATGCACAACAATTTCACAACTATAGCATCCCCCATGCTTGCATATTACTAACTATTGTGCAAGTATCAAAATTTTCCATCTCAAACATCCAACTCTCACTCCAAAAAATAGAGTATATCAAAATTATGCGATTCCGAAACAGAGACTTAGTATATTCAACCCAAATTCCATCACATTACCAACAACAAGGGCAACACTCCCATTTATACACGACCATTAACAAGGATATAAAATTTGACAATTTGAGAACCCTAAATATACTAACATCAAAAATTACCAAACCAAGTGTAACCAAGCAATGAGTATGAATTATGGTGAATTTGAGCAAAACATCAAGTATAAACTATGAAATTTGCATAAAAAGACCACAAATACTAGAAAGTAACAATAAAATTAAATAAATGGCAAGAACCATACCTTGTAGTTGTTGATTAGTTGAAAGTGAGAAGCTTGTAAGAAACTCCTTTAATGGAGGTGCGGAGAGAAGGGGAGGAGGGAGAAATCTAAAGTTTTTGGTGAAATAAGGTGGAGAAGTAATGGAGGAAAGCAGGAGAACGAAGTAAGGAGAAGGAAGGGGAGAAGAAGAATTCGAAGGAGGAGGAAGAATGGAGGGGGGCGCGAGGAAGGGGAGAAAAAAAAAGGGGACTACCTTCGGTTAGGGTTTGAAATAAGGGGCAAAAATTTTCAATCGATGCGACCTTTTGTGCGCTGAAAAAAAGGGAGGCGCGATATGCATCAAGTCGGCGTTGGCTGCACCTGAATTAGCTTTTCCCATTGTGCTACTTGGGTGTGATTGGGAGCCGACTAAGGTTTTTTAATCCTTATATAAAAGATGCCTTTAATAAAATTTTTCGATTCTTTAAGTATCCTAAACTTGTAAATTCACTTAAGGACAGTCACTTCGTTTCATGAATGCTAAATCATATTGATCTCATACCCCCACCATGGCCAAACGAAAGGACCCAAGCCACTAGACTGACCCATAGGCCAAACAACCTATGCATGGGCCAGGCCAGTGGCCCACTGGGTCCACCGCCTAAAGAAATGGGCTAGAAAGAAGACAAGGTTGTTTGGCCTTCCCTAATTTCTACTCCATTTCCTCTTCGGCATGCCCTTTGGTGTTGATCCCGAGATAAATATTGATTCAGCTTGTCAAACATAAATGAAAGTCACAAAAAGTGAGTTTTGCAAGTTAGGATAGAAAGGAATCACCAGCTGATTTAAGGAAATCAACGAACCAAAGAAAGAACGATAAAACTCTGGCCTAAGAACCCGAATTCTGAGCATGGGGGTAAGATTACGAGTCCAAGGGTCAAAGAACTCTCGGGCTCACCTATTTTTAAAACAAACTCTACTAAAACCGATACTGAATTGAAAAAGAGCAGGGAAAAGTTTTAAAAAAGTTCGCGGTTTATATTTGTTTCATGCAAATATGATGATTATTTACAAAATAATGTACAAAAATAACGTTAATGTATTACAAGGTTACACAATGATGAATGAACAATCTAACCTTGTCTACACACAAAGTGTGCAAGATAATTGTAGGTAGGAGAAAATGGACGTCAATACGTCGAAATTCTTTTGATACTGGCGGGATGATAATATTAGTACTTTTTGTGTGAACAATGAGAGAAGAGAGGGAGAGTTTCTTGGAGGGTTTTGAGAGGAATTGTTGATGATCCAAATGGTGAGATGATGGGGTATTTATAGGTGGGAGGGGGTGGGGGGGGGGAGAGTCATTCAGATAGAAGGATCTAGACATGATCCTCCATTCATGCCCCTAATCAGCATATAAGTCGTTTGGCTTTTGACTTCTGGTAAGTCAATGGCGCCAAAGGCTGATATCATGGGATTCTTTGACTGGGAAAAGGTGCGAAGTTGACGGGGTAGCAGCAATGGCCAAACGGCTTATACAGGGTCTGTTACACGGATGGGTTACGTGGTAACCCGCGTGGGCTAGCGAAGGTTAGACGACTTTCGTAGCCAGTTTTGGGCCTTGCGCCGCTTTGGGCCTGTCTTGTGGGCTCGGTGGCGTTTGTTGAGGGTTGGTGGCTTTTGTTTGCCAAAATCCCGATGGCTTTTGCTGATTAAAAACCCAATGGCTTTTGACCCATTTTATTCTTCTTGTTGTCCTCAGTTTTGCCTCAGTGTATTTTTCGGTACAAAATCTAGTGTCTACACACAACAATTGCAGATTGGGGGGTTAATGACATTTGGTGTCACATACTGCCCAATGGTACGTGGTTGCTCGCCCATTTCTTCCTCTCGTTTGGCTTTCTCTTCTTGTCTTTGTTTTTCTAGTCTCTGATTCTTTTTCCTATTCCGCAGGGTATGCTCGATTTCGGGGTCGAAGTCGAAGGTGAATTCCTTTTGCATAAACTTGGAACAACATAGACAAGAATAACAAACACGATCAAAGGTGTAACTGAAAAATTAAAACAAATAACCTAGTCAACCAGAGTAGGGATGTTCATAGTCCAGTCCGGACTGAAAAAGGGACTGGACCGAATGGACCAAGGGAAGTTTGGTCCAGTCCTCGGTGCAGGAAATTTTTATGTTCGGTCCTCGGTCCAGCCCATGGACCAAACTGATGGACCAAAGTTACTAAAATTATAGGGTTTCTTTATATATAGTCCAGTCAGGACTGGACCGAACAAAGTTCGGTTGGTCTAGTCCCAGACCGAACTTTTTCAGTCCAGTCATCGGTCCATCTTAGTCCTCTAATTCGGTCCAGTCTAGGACCGTTGAATAGCCCTAAACTAGAGTCTCTTCGTCTAATGGCAGATGGGGAAACAAATTCCCCGGCAGCGGCGCTAAAAACTTGATACGCCGCAAGTGCATGGGTACAATGTAGTATATCAAGGTCATTCTCTCGAGGACTTGCTCAGCCTACACACTAAACTACCTCACTACAAAGGATGCTAGGTAGTCCAAAGATTGTGTTTGTTCTTACTCCTTGCGAATTTGTAAACTAAAACTAAATCAGCAATAAACTTTAGGGTGTTTAACATATTATTAACGATGTTTAGGGGATTCCACTCTAGTTAACTAGTTGATCAGGTGTTAATTTCAGTAGTGGGATATTGATAGTGTTTGGGGTCTATAATCAATCTAAGGCTTATCATGACAATATTTCGATTCGAGGTGAGTTGCGATGATTACACTAAACACCTATTCTCATGGCTATTCAATTTAATCAAAGATAAAGGGCATATTATAAAGCGACCCTAAGCATGAACACATTATTTCTAACTGTATTTTGTATCTATTTAATCTTTGTTAATCCAATTCAAAATAACAATCTTTTGCCTCGATATTAAGAATCTAAACCAAGTAAAAGGTGATCAATCAATTACTATAATATACGAAAAAGATTAAACAAACTTAATTAATACCTCATATTAAAATTAAACACCACAATTCAATCAGTTAACATCGAGTTTATCCCGTGAACAATTAAACTAACTGCTCATGATCGATAAAAACCAACATAACAATAACAAAATATGAACTAAAAGGCACAATGAAAATAGATAACTAAACCAAAAATCCGAGGTGTCGATTACGATCTGCTTGTGTCACCCAAGTCGATCCTCCTCTTCAACTCTTCGTGGTTCGTCTTGGCAATTGCTCCAAAATTCAGTGTAAATTGACCAATGAAAATTTGAAATTGGCCAAAAGTCCCCCTCTTCGGCTAGGACGCCCCTTTTATATGAGGCACATCGGGATAGAGGCGCTAGCTACGCCTCTCCCGTCCGTCCAAGAATTCATCTTTGGCGCATGCGACGTCTCTTCCTGGCGCAGGGCGAAGTGGGGTTAGGCGCGGCTGGCGCCTTCTGGGCGCTGGCTGCGTCTCTGACAGGCCCTAAAGCTAATAAGATGTCTGTGTACCGAAAGTGTACGGGTCTGTGTAGTAATAAAAATATCGTTCTCTCTCAGGGACTTGTGTTCAACTATGCACTAAACTAGTTCACTACAAAAGATGCTAGGTCAATCAAGGGTTGTGATAAACAACTATCTACTACTTAATTTGCTCTTTTTGTCGAACAGGGCCTAAGTTGCTTCAAATTAATACAACGTGCATTCAAACATTAGTGGCCAAATAATAAACTTTGAAATACTAGGACCTAAAAATTACATCATAAATCTTAGGATAGGTAAACACAAACTACCATTGTCTTGATAGTCAAGGCAATATGCTCTGCCCTCCAGCTCCCATGGTGGACTTGGGTTCTCATTTTATGTTTTTTTTTTCCCCAATCAATCCAAACATATTTTTAGCTTCAGTTACAATTTTTGATCAAAAAATATATTGGATTATTGGACAATGATAATATGAATTTTAGAATTATTGGACACTAACAGTATCAACTATAAACATATTTTTCGGCAATAGTACGACACGGAGTTGGTAGGTGTTTGACTTCATCAAAAGACGACCTGTCGCTTAATTGTCTGAGTTGGAGGCCAAAGCAAGTGGAAAAAAGGTTGGTTATCACTTTTTTTTTTTTGCTAACGCAGTGTTAACCAATTTAACTAGAAAATAATTAAAGTTTTGTTTTTACATTATTGTTTAGCTAAGTTTATATTATTGTTTAGTTAAGTTAATTAATGTTACTTGGCCAAAAAATGTGGTCATTAACGTTTTTTCAACTTGCTCTGGCCTCTAATTCAGATAATTAGGCAACACATTATCTTTCTGTTAAATCAAACAACTACCAATTAGATGATGTACTATTATTGGAAAATAGATTTATTATTATACTACTAATATCCAACAAAATTGTTGATATTATTATTGATCAAGACCGTCAAAGTTCATATTATTGTTACCCAATAATCTAAATATATTTACCCTTATATAAGACTATTGCCTACATAAATTTCTTTAAATTGGCTTGTATTTAATCAATACACTTCTTTCAAAAAGGAGAGCTACCCCAACAAGAGTCATATTAATCAACAGCTGGAGCTTATATGATTGAATGTCCATGAATGATATTATACTTTTTTTTTTATTTTTTTTATTTTTTTTTTATTTTTTTTTTTTTTTTACGGAAGAATGATATTATACTTGATAAGCTCATGCTAGCAACTTTCCATTAACTTTGGGGATGGAACCTTCAGTTTTTATATTCATGAATTTGAAATTATTAGTGAGGTGAAGACGACCATTACCCCTCAACTTTTGAATATAAATAGTTATATTGTTCTGCTGACACACATGGTTATAAACAAGAAATAATTAGCTAATTTTTTTAATATTGAAAATGGTATGAATTTTGGAAGAAGACACATTTTAAGTGTCTCATCCTGTAGTATGCATTAAATTGAAATAAATTGAAATGATTGAATTCTATAACTATATAGAAAATCACATATAAATTGTATAAAGTTATATATACTTTTATCCATTATTTTTGTACCTAAAAAATGACTAAAATATGCCTAATGGATAGGTTGATTCGATTACGGTATTATTCATTGTCATTGGCGCAACCACTGCATCCAAAGTTAAATTCTTATAATTGATAATTAATACTTACTATTAAAAACATTAGTCTAAAAAATAATAAATACTACTAACTTGATAAAAGGTCATGTTAGGATCGAAGAGCATTCAAGCAACCACAAACAATATGAAATAATAGCGGAAAAGAAATAAGAAAATTGACACCAGAACGAGGTTTAACGTGGAAAAAACTCAAAGCGGGAAAAACCACGGAATCGATGCACTAATAATAAGATAATTACAATTACACAGGTTGCGTTTATCTCTATCTCACTTCATGATTATGGGGGAGGACTTGAACCCAATATATATTAGTGGTACAAGAGAAATTAGGTTATAATAATAAGGAAAGCTGCCGCAGAAATGAAACATCCGAAAAAAGGAAACATGGACCTTGGATGGGGCTGGCATCAGCCCAAGGAAACCATGGCAAGAAGACACAGGCGCTGCCAGCGTCTATGGGCACTAGTCGCGTGCGCCAATATGCCGCTACTAGAAGAGGCACTGGGTGCTGGTGTGGACGCTGATAGCGTCTCTTGTAACTCTGTTGGCGTCGCGCTGGTGCTCTCCTTCTTCCCCTTTAATTCCCACTTGGTCTCCACACACAACAGGCCAGAAACATAAAAATTGGGGTTTTTGCTTTTTGGACCCCGAACTTTAGGGATATTTATTTTCTGAACTCTTTAGTTTCAACTTTAAGTTTTTGGACCCTAAAGTTTTTAGGTTGAAAAAAAGGACCTTAATGTTTGTGGGTTGAAAAAAAGCTCGTTTCTCGTTGTAGAATCCTCCTCTGTGCAAAGGACATTGGCCTATGCAGGATCAAGGACAATTACATCAAACAACAGCAAGGACCTTCAAGGAAGTAAATGAATGTCACCAACAGCAAGAATCTTCAAGAGGAATATGTTCTGACGTGAAAGACTAAAAGGAGCAAAAACAAACAGGGAAGTTTGTGGAGTATATTATGGAAAAATTTACATCTTTTTACAAACCAGACTAATTAATTGTGACCCTTCTGATTTTAGGAAACAATTGATTAAGGACTTGGAAGGAAGATATGACTGAAGATTTCAGGAATCAAGATAAAGAAGGAAGCTGCTGATTAAGGAAGTTATCAAGCCTAAAGGAAGCAAAGTATCCGGATGAAGCTAGCCTTCAAACGACTATATACGACTGGAAGCAACATAAATAGAAGACCTCAAGGGCGAAGAAACTCAATGATTCCAAGGAAGAAATCGGGTGTTCAAAACAAGAGAGTGAAATCTATGTTTTGATTAAGTTTTCCATCGAGTGAGAAAACTGAGTTTGAGCGTTTTGAGTGTAATCGAATCCTTAACAAAATTAGGTTTTGATCTATACATGTGTAATTGATTTCCAGACGGACTTGAGATCAATCGGTGCTTACACGTGGTGGGTGTTTTTCTAGAAAACTTAGAAGCGTCCATTGAAAGGCGCTTGGCTCTTTGTAAACCTAAGGACGTTTACCTTAGGTTGTTACAATCGCATTGCATTCTACGAAAATAAAGGAAGTTATTCAGGTTCCGTTTATTGTCCTTTATTTTGAAGTTTATTATTGAACTGCCTTGAACCTTAATCTGAGCAGATTAAGGCACTAACGTCCTTTACTAGTGATCTTAATTACAGAAAATTTAATAACCCTATTCACCGCCCCCTCTAGGGTTCTTTCAATTGGTATAAGAGCCTGATCCACTGAAAATTCAGAGATTAATCGCTCTGTGGCAAAGATCATGGGAGATCACAACATGGGTGACTTAAGTCAAGGACGACGACGTTCATGGAACAGATCACCTTTGCTGACATGTGACAACTACAGAGTTTGGAAACGCCAAATAAAGATCTTCTTGAGAAATCAAGATGAGGACATTTGGGACATAGTCAAAGAAGGAAATTATCCCATTCCTCAAAAGACTGCTGAAAATGGGACAAAAAGTGACAAACCAAGATCTTAGTATACACCTGAGGAAAAAGAAAGAGCCAAGAAAAATACTCATGCACATTATCTTTTAATCTGCAGTCTTAATTCTAACGAATTTGAAAGGTTGTCTACTTTGATACAGAGAAACAGATATAGGACTACTTGGTCACGACCTATGAAGGAACAAATCAAGTGAAAAAGACCAAGATCAACATACTAGTTCAAAAGTATGAAGGCTTCAAGATGGAAGAGAATGAATCCATTGAGTCAATGTTCAAAAGATTTAGTGGAATAACCAACCACCTCAAGTGTCTTGGGAAAACTTATACTGATGAAGAGCAAGTGAACAAGGTCCTTCAGTGTCTGCCTAGACACAAATGGGGACCAAAAGTAACTGCTATTGAAGAAGCCCAAAATCTAGAGACATTGAAGCTTGAAGAGTTGATAGGGAAGCTCCTTGCACATGAGATACGACTGTCTGAAGACAGTCAGACCAAGGGCATTGCCCTCAAGAGTACCAAGGAACCAGAAGAAGAATCAAAGGATGATGATGAAAAAACTATGGCTATGTTGGCCAAAGGTTTCAAACACCTACATAGAAGAAATCTTAGATTCCGTGGCTACCTAAGGGAATTATCCTCTAAAAGATCTTCATCCAAAGGTAAAACTCAAACTAAAGATGAAAATGAATATAAATGTGTTTGCTTGTGGTGCAACAGATCACTTGGTAAGAGAATGTCCTCACGTAAAGAAAGTCAAAGACCAAAATGACTCTAGAGGAAAGAGATTCAGCAGTAAAGCTATGGTTGCTACGTGGAGTGATAGTGACGACAGTGAAAGTGAGAGTGAATCTGAGGAAATTGCAAATCTTTGTCTCATGGCAAAGGACCTTATAGAAGCAACAACAGATGATGATGACGAGGTATTCACTAACCTTTTTCTTAATTGTCCTGAGCATAACTTAAAATTAAGATTGCTCAATCTGCTTGATCATATTGCAACCCTCACGGACAAAATCCACTACCTCACTAGAATTGGTGAGACAAATTCCAAAACCATAGCAACTCAACATGAGATAATAAAAAATCTCACCACTGATAACATCAGTATAAGAGATGAGATGATTCAAAACAGAAACAGAGCTGAACTCCATTCTCAATCAAGAAATAAACCAAGTTCACTCTATCCTTCACTCTGAAAAGAAGACCTCTACAGACAAACCTGGTTCACCAAAAACCAAGCCAAAGTCCTTGCCCTCTCATAAAACCAACAGCACACCAAAGGCAAAACCAAAGACCAAAACCCCACAAAACAAAAAACCTTCACTTAAAACGTCTAGCCCAAAGAAAGGTATAATGTCCTTTAGTGCAGGTATGTCTCAGGGATCACAACGACCTCTAGTATTTAGACTGCGGATGCTCGAGACACATGACTGGAGATCCAACCAAATTCAGAGAACTCAAGGACAACAAGGGTGGAAAGGTAACATTTGGAGACAAAAGCCAAGGGAAGATCCTTGGAGTCGGCAAGGTTGGTAAGAACTCAACCAATTGTATAAATGATGTATATTTTGTAGAAGGGTTAGAGTATAATCTTTTAAGTATTTCTCAGTTTTGTGATAGAGGTTACAAAGTTTGGTTCAGCAACAATTCTTGTGTTGTAGAAAATGAGTCTCATGAAATAGTCCTTAAAGGTCATCGAATGAACAATGTGTACATAGTTGACCTTAGTGATCCTATGACAAATGACCTTACATGTCTTAAAGTTGCATCAGATGAAACCTGGTTATGGCATCTGACAGACCTAAAACATATAGGTGTCTGTGTACCGCAAATGTACGGGTCTGTGTAGTAATAAAATATCGTTCTCTCTCAGAGATTTGCATTCAACCACGTAATGAACAAGTTTGCTATGAAGAATGCTAGGTCGATCCAAGGGTTGTGGTAAGGTTTTCTGAACAAATCTAGGAAAGCAGGAATTTTTAGGGTTTAACCGATTAATTAAAAGTGTTCAGGGAAGTCCACTCTAGTCACTTAATCAAATCATCAACAATCCCGGTGCAGGAAACAAGATAATTCGGGGTCTATAATCTTTCTAGGCCTTATCACTTCGATCTTTCGATCCTAGGTGAGTTACAGTGATTAACCTTGATGTAGATTTGGTCCCAAATATACATCATGGGACCCAAATACTCAAGTACATGGAAAGGGAGCTTCATTCTCTCAAGTCTCTCTCTTATTTGAATGGTTTCAACAAGGGCAGTTCGGTAATTTGCTCCATATCACAAGATCCTTGAAGAAATTGTGGAAGTCATCCAAAGGTCAAATAATCTACATCAAAGGAGCTTCACAATGGCTTTTGAATCTTGGAATTTGGACAAGGAATGAACAAGTTATCTTAGTTTTAAACTAGCTTATGTACATTTGTTTATTTATGATGTCACATTTGTTTGTAATAATGTAAGTTAGTTTCCCTTCATTTCTTGATGTAACACACGCCTAAGGGGGCCTCCAACTAGTATAAATAGACCCCTTAGGGTGCCTTGTAATCTCATTCAATCATAATTCAAAATACAATCAAACACATGGTGTTTTCTCTCTAGCTTTTGTGCTAGTTTTTCGTTTCTCTTGAGGGAGATTCGTCCTATCTCTACTTCTAGCCTTGGGTTGGCATCCCTTGGTGGTGAAAGGTCGAATTGAAGAGCTCTTTGAGGTGGTGTGGTTGTATCCTCATTGATCCTTCAAACGCCAATACTATCGTTCGTCCATCTCCATTCGTTCATTCATCAACATTCACCCATTCTCACGTCAATCATCATCAAGAATCATACAAACATTCATCAAGCATCAATCGTCCATCATCATCTTTTGGTAACATTCATTCATTCTTTGTTTCGTTTCCATCATATTTCTTTGAGTTTAGTTGATTCTTTTGAACTAAGAGTTAAAGATTTTTATCTTGGTTTTTAAAAATCCTAAACTTGTGTGTAATGTGATCATCCCTTGATCCATTATACATCAAACCTAAACATTATTTCTAACTATTTAGCTTAATCAAAGATAAGAACTGATTATTAATTGACCCTAGGCAAGAATCATTATGTCTAAATATTTTCTAAGCCTATTCAATCTACGCAATCTGATTCAAGACTCAAACTGTCGTTCTGTTGTCGAGAATCTAAATCCAGGTACAGACTCAAACTGTCGTTCTATTGTCAAATTACCATGAAATACATTGCATGCAGATTAAACGAATAAAAAGGATAACCAAACACCGAGACTGTATTCAAATTTCATCAATAGTCATCGAGTTTATCCCCCAAAGAAGGAAAATTAGCTACTCATAATTCTAAAAGTAAACATCGCAAAGCCTAAATAAAAACTAGAAAGCATGAAAGAAGAATAGAAATAAACCGTGTTCGAATTGGCGGAATTGATCTCTTCGTGTCACCCGAATCGATCTCTTTCACGTTCTTCGATCACTAACAATAATCTAATCTAATAACCATCTTTTGGAATCAACTGTAAAGTAATTGATCTAAATCTTCTCTAAAATCTCCCTAAAAATCTCTCCGAAAACTAATGTAAAAACCGATGAAAAACGCTCACTCCGAAAAGTTGTTTCAAACGGCGGACGTCAAACCCCTTTTATAGGGCTGGATTAGGGCACAAAACGCGGCCTGCGTTTAGAAACGCTGGCTGCGTTTTGCCCAAAAAGTGAAACTCTCCGTGTTTGGGCGCTGGCTACGCCCAAAAAACGCCGGTTGCGTTTTCTTTCTTCTTGGTTGCCAAACTTTCTGGACAAAGCGCTGGCTGCGTTTTCAAAACGCTGCCTGCGCCTTGCCCACCCGCCTCAATTGGACTTGGGCCGTGTAATTTTGGGCCGTTCTTCGTTTGTTTCTTCTCTTCTTCTTTTTCATTTCTTTGATTTTTGTTATTCCTCCTCCAATTTTTCATGCTTTTTGATATAATTCCACTAATTCCTGCAAAATATACCAAACTCGCGAACAAGCGTATAAATCACAGAAATTGATATAAAAATACTAGATATCGGATATAAAAAGCATGAAACTGACATGATTTGAGCCCTAAAAACTCTATATAAAAACGAGTTATCAATTCCCCCCATGCTTAGCTCTTGCTTGTCCTCAAGCGAGTCAGAATTAAAAATAGGAGGGTTAGGGCTCAAACAGGAAAAACCAAGTATAAGAAGAGAAAGAGGCGGAAAGAGTTTTCGATAGGATTACAAAAACAATAATCTTAACTCCCCCTCAGGCTAACCAATCTAACACATCAATTCAACAAGCAAACACAAAGATCAGTCTGGACAAGATCAAAACTTAGTTTAAAAGAGAAAGGAAGAAATGTTCGAAACCAAAAGGAGAGAACAAGTACTTCAGAAGCATAAATCCACCAACAGTCCCAAGAATAATGCAAATGTGCGTGGTTAGTGATGGACGTAAGTCAGTCAAAAAGAGCAAACCTCACATAGGAAAGAATAAAAACACTCAATCACTCAAATTTCAATATGTATGTGGGTTTTCTCATACTCAAACCAATAGAAACAAACTGCCATAAGCTTGGTAAGAACCTCGCTCTCCACTACTTGTATGCAATGCACAGGTGACAATCAAAAGGACTTTATCGGGTTGTAACGGGGCTTAGGTTAGGGGAAAGGAGCGATAACATTTGGGATTGAGGAGTTAAGAGCCATGCTTGGAGTGAATTTCCAATGGGTATTATACTCTAGACTCACCTTCTTACTTAGTGTTTGCAAGGAATTTCACCTTTCACCCTCAACAATATGAAACATCTCAATTGAATACAACCAGGTCAAAGATTTTAGAACTTTAAATTGAATCTCCCTAAACACCCTGTTCTTTTGGAACTCTTTTTTATTTATTTTTATTTTATACTTCTCCTTTTTTTCTTTTTCTTTCTATTTTTGGTGGGTGATTGGGAAGAAGAAGACTATTGAATTATAACTTCGACCTCGATAATATATGAATCAACATAACCAAACACCAATTATTCAGAAAAGTGGAACTTCGAGTTTCTCCCAACTTGAAGCAATAAGCACAATTTTCCCAAACTTCATATTTTTGTTCACAAACACACCAAACCAACTATTCTTTCCGAAAAAATGACAAACTCTCATTCAACCAAGCAGGGCAAAGGGATACTGAATATCAAAGGCCAAGGCTTGCATTGTCAGGGTTCAATCATGAAAGAAGGGTAAACAAAGGCTAGGCGGGGTAAAAAGAACGGTAAATATAGTGTAGGGTAGGCTGTTTGGCTATGTAACTTAACAAAATAAAATGAATGCCTTAATCACTTTGTCACAGCGTGCAATGCAAATATGTAGTCTCAAGCAAGATGCAAAGCAAGTTTAGAGAAGCAACTAATGGGTGAGTCACTCAGGGAATATGGAATTGATAAAAGTGATCAATTCAAAATTTAGGCAATATGGACTCACGGGATGAGGCTCAATCAACTAAACTTAGCCCAAAGATTTGCGACACGCACATTTATATTTTCTAAGATAGTCAAAGCAGTAAGATACAACTTTCATAACTTAACTCAAAATCAGAAGATTTGAAGGAAAAGGTTCCAAAACTTTTGAGATCTAATCCAGACTTTTCTAAGCGAGGCAAGCTAAACTGAAAGTAAGAAAGGTCTACAAATCATCACCGAAGGTGTTTCCGGTTTTAATCCTAGTCATATCCTATATTTGTTTTTTGTCTTTTCTAATTTATTTTTGTTGGTCTTTTTCTAATTTTTCTGTTTTTTTGTGGATTTTTGAATAGGTGGATACAAAAGGAAAAAAAACTAGGAAAAGAAAAAGGAAAAACTACATGCTTTTATCTAATGCAAACTAGGTGGATGCAATTTAAAAGAAAAACTTAGAAGAAAAACTTGAGAAACTAGAAAACAAAAAAAAAAAAACACACTAGAAACTCAAATATAAGAAAACAAACAAGCATGAAACAAGAAAAAAAAGACGAAAAAAAAGAAAAATAAACGAAAAACAGAAAAATAAACGGAAAACAGAGAAATAAGAAAAATTTACAAGAAGAAATATTTTTCAACCCCCCGTGCTTAGATGTTGCATTGTCCTCAATGTAGAAGACAACGGTGAAGGGTAAGGATTAGCCAAGGATGAAGGATCCTTGGTCGGTGGGGAAGGGTTGGTATGGCTCGATCCTGGTGGAGTCGAGGCTCGATCGAACATGGCCTGAATAAGGCCGGTGAGGTTAGCGATTAACTCGTCGAGACGGTCAAATCGCAGGTCAGATTGCCCCATATACTCAACAAAGCTATCCCTCAACTCGTTGACACGGTGTTCGGTCCGGTCAATGGAGGTTTGGAGGTCGCGAAAGCGCGCCTCATAGTCTAGTTGGGGTTGTTCGGGTTGAGGGTTAGGGTGGATTTATGGTTCTGGTTCGAGGTCGAACTCGGGAAAGGGAGGCATCCACATTAAATTCTCAACAACTTGGGGAGAGGTGTGGGGGTTAGGTACGGGAAACCTAGCGTTGTTAGGATAGACCCAAAGGCAACGCGAGTCCTTGTCAAACTTACACAAACCAAAGGAATTGCACTGTTCCCCATCCAAGAATAAGTTACCCGGGACTAGGTCAGTGGGGTTCCTAGGTGGCTTAAAGCCGTATTGGCGTGCAAGGTGTGTAATGTAGCCCCCCACGGTAATGCCCTTGTTGGTTGAGGTGGCGACACTAGAAAGATGGTGGGCTAGCATAGCTGCTGGGTCGGTACGAGGGTTGGCATCCAACATGGAATGCAACATGTAGCAATCAGCCCGGGTGGCTTTGTTTGAGCTACCGGGCCTCGCGAAGATACCGCAAGAGAGTATGCGGTGGACATACCTCAATAGGGGTTTCTAATCAAGGTCATGGGGGTGTTGCTAGGGTCCAAATCGTCAAAACTAGAAATTCTGAAAAAGAAACCCTTCCCATCCCGCTCTATGGGTATAAGGGATGAACCCCTACATGTGCGTTCATGAAAACCAAAGGCGCGGGCGAATTCGGACACGGTCATGGTCTTCTCTACCCCCAAGAGCTGAAAATGAATGCACCCGTCCCTCCCTTCGAGGTTCACAGCTAGGGTCGACAAGAATTCAAGGGTAATTTCCCTATAGGTGAGTTCTTCTAACCTAGCTATGTTGGTCATGTGGCAACGACCTAACATCCAATCAACATCATCCAACATATCGCAACTACGCAAGAAGGGCTCATGCATATATTTGGTGGAGGGCTTTTTTGGAGATGGAGTCGTACCTTTTCTTGACGTCACCTTCAAAGTTGAAGGGGTTTGAGGTCCTAGAGTTCCTTGGAGGTGTAGCTTTCTACTTTCCTCTTCTCTATTTCAACATCACAATGCTCTCTTAACTCATCCAACAACATAATTCTCTCAATTCTGGAACAAAAAGATTAAAAATCAATCAACTCAACCCAAGCCCTAATCAAGAAATTTGAATCTAGGAGAAGGTAATTGGTATAAATTAAACAAATTACTCAATAAGCTCAAGTATTAAACCAAAATCATATCAAGAATGAAGTGTATAATCAAAGAACAAGAGGAAGAGTTGAGAATTCCATACCTTGAGTTTGAAGAGGGAAGAAGAATGGGGCTTGAAGACTCAAAGTGTTAGAGTGCAAATGAGAAGAGTAAAGAGAGAAGAAGGTGGTGTGTGGTGGCGGCGCCGGCGAGGGTGAGGGGCGAGGTGGCGCTGGTTGCGTTTAGGGAGGAGGGGTGTCGAGAGTTAGGGCAAAAGAAGGATGGGTTTTGTTTTGAAAGAAAGGGGAGGGCCCCAACTAATTTAAAAGGCGGGTAAAGAAATTCTGGGCAAAAAGCAAAACGCGGCCTGCGTTTTGCAAAAATCACTCACCTGAAGTCTCTGGACGAGGCGCAGCCAGCGCCTGGAAAACGCTGGCTGCATTTTTCTACCTGATGCTACTGACTCGATTTTTGCAACTTTTCCCTTGTTTTCTCCATTTTTCTTTGTTTGCTCTTTATTTTCCCTACCATTTGACATATCAAAAATCCTTACAAACATCTACCAACATGAACTTCATTAGGTTAGGAATAAAAATTTTAATAAAAGCCATGAGTTTCACGAATTTCTTCTTTTTCTCTACACACTAAAAGAAAAATATTAGTAAACTTCAAAATAAAAATAAAAATAAAATTGCTAGGGATCAAAAACTGAAAGCAAAATAATTGAATTAAAATAATAAAAAAAGGTGGGGAGGAATAAATATTTAGATAATAGTGTACCTCTCTGGGGTTGCTTTGTTTAACGTCGTTAGCTCGACGTTACGGACACTACTCATCGGGGTCCTTGATCCGCTTTGGAACCGGATCTCCTTCATCATCAATTATTTTTGGAACATGTCTCTGAGCCAACTTGCCTTTTCGTACTTCGTATTCTATCATCGACTTTCCTAGCTCGATGATCATTGTGCCTTTCCTCATATCCATCTTGCAATTGACAGCTGAAAGGAAAGATCTCCCTAGAATAATCTCTGATTCTGGATCTTCTCCTGTATCTAGTATCAAGAAATCAACAGGAACAATATGCTCTCCTATTTGTAGGGGAGTGTCATGTAAGATCCCTAGAGGTTTTCTAAGAGTCTTGTCTGCTAGACGAAGGATCTTGTCAGTCACCCTTAATTCCCTATGTTCATATTTCCTTAGGTAAGACTTAGGCAAGACATTCACCTCGGATCTCGTATCACACAGTGCATACTTGATAGGTTTACCATCCAATTGGATAGGTATCCTAAAACTGCTTAGGTTTTCCTTATTAGGCATAATTAAGGATGTTTTAGTTTCCTCTAATAGGTCCGGTTTAGGGTTGGTTTTGAATGCCCCATGTAAGATTTGTTCTTCTAAAGATTCACACTCAAGGTTCACTTCCTCGTAGGTTATAGCGTTACATTGAGCGCCCAGATTAGGGACATGTTGAGGTTGTAAACTAGTAGAGGGAGTTGCCGAGTTGGCGATCTGATTTTCTAAAATCTTATTGTGGGTTGCTAAAGCCTCTACCTTTTGCATTAGGTCTTTTATAACACCTTCCTGTTTGTGTTGTCCTGCGATAAAGCTTTCCATCATGGTTTCTAAATTATACTTTCGAGGAGGGCCTTGTTGAGGTGGTCTTTGAGGTGGGGGAACATACTTTTGCTGTCCCTGTCCTTGAAGAGGACCAGTGGGGTTGTCGTTCCTATAGGAAAAATTAGGGTGGTTTCTAAGCCTAGAATTATGTCATAATTCTGTCTAGGATTGCCAATATAAGTGGCCTGTTGGACTTGTTCATTACTAACTCTACCTGTAGGGAAAGTGAAAGTTTCATGTTCGGTCGACTTACAGACATTGCAGGTCGGAGGGTTAGATGGCAAACTTAATCGATCCATTTTTTGCGTTAAAGAATCAAGTTTAGATGACAATAAATAAATTGCATCAACATTAAACTTACCTCCCTCCTTTTGGCGGGGTTTAGACCATTGATAAGAGTTGTTCGCCAGATGCTCGATCAGACTCGTGATTTGAGGCACAGTCTTGTCCATAAGATCGCCTCAGGCTGCAGAGAGGATAATTCCTCTTGTCGACTCATTCGCTCCATTGAAGAAGGATTGGACAGGAACCTAAGGTTCAAATCCATGCTGAGGACATTGTCGGAGAATGTCCTTGAATCTTTCCCAAGCATCGTATAGTGACTCATCCGGCTCCTGTGTGAACGTAGAAATCTGATTCCTTAGGCTGGTGAGCTTGCTTGGAGGAAAGTACTTCGCCAAAAAGGTGTTGGCGAGTTCGTCGAACGTTGTGATTGAATTTGGTGGAAGTGAATTGATCCACTGCCACGCTTTGCCTTCCAACGAGAACAGAAAAGACGTAGTTTGACGGCGTCCTCCGACATGTTATTGGCTTTGTAAGTGTCACAAGCTTGACGGAAGAGTTGCAGATGTCGGTTCGGATCTTCGTTAGTCAACCCATGGAATGGTGATTTTGACACTAAGTTGATCAAAGATTGACGTAGTTCGAAGTCGTTTGCTTGGATGGTGGGAACGTTGATTGCTGATTACGGGTTGGTGACATTGGGAGTCAGATACTGCCCGAATGTCTTTGGTCGTTGTTCTCCCATCTCTTTTTCCTTTTCAGATTCCGATTCTAGCTCCTCTTCGTCCGTTTCTTGATTTTCTTGAAATTCTTTCTCCAGTCTTGCTCTTTTCTTTCTCTCTCGAAGTGTTCGTTCGACCTCAGGATCATACTCGAAAGAGAAATCTTTTTGCATAAACATGAAAAAGACAAAAACAAGAAGAACAAGCGTAACAAAGAAAAATAACGAAAAATAACAGAAATTAAACAACCTAGTCACCTAGAGCGCGTTCGTCCAATGGCGATTGGGGAAACAAATCCCCGGCAACGGCGCCAAAAACTTGACAGACCTAAAACATATAGGTGTCTGTGTACTGCAAGTGTACGGGTCTGTGCAGTAATAAAATATCGTTCTCTCTCAGGGATTTGCGTTCAACCACGCACTGAACTAGTTCGCTACGAAGAATGCTAGGTCGATCCAAGGGTTCTGGTAAGGTTTTCTAAACTAAACTAGAAAAGCAGGAAATTTTAGGGTTTAACCGATTAATTGAAAGTGTTCAGGGGAGTCCCCTCTAGTCAATTAATCAAATCATCAACAATCTCGGTGCAGAAAACAAGATAATTCAGGGTCTATAATCTTTCTAGGCCTTATCACTTCGATCTTTCGATCCTAGGTGAGTTACAGTGATTAACCTAAACATTATTTCTAACTATTTAGGTTAATCAAAGATAAGAACTGATTATAAATTGACCCTAAGCAAGAATCATTATGTCTAACTATTTTCTAAGCCTATTCAATCTACGCAATACGATTCAAGACTCAAACTCTCGTTCTGTTGTCGAGAATCTAAATCCAGGTACAGACTCAAATTGTCGTTCTATTGTCAAATTACCATGACATACATTGCACGAAGATTAAACGAATAAAAAGTCTAACCAAACACCGAGACTGTATTCAAATTTAATCAATAGACATCGAGTTTATCCCCCAAACAAGGAAAATTAGCTACTCATAATTCTAAAAGTAAACATTGCAAAGTCTAAATAAAAACAAGAAAGCATGAAAGAAGAATAGAAATAAACCGTGTTCGAATTGGCGGAATCGATCTCTTCATGTCACCCGAATCGATCTCTTTCGCGTTCTTCGATCACTAACAATAATCTAATCTAATAACCATCTTTTGGAATCAACTGTAAAGTAATTGATCTAAATCTGCTCTAAAAGCTCCCTAAAAATCTCTCCGAAAACTAATGTAAAAACTGATGAAAAACGCTCGCTCCGAAAAGTTGTCTCAAACGGCGGACGTCAAACCCCTTTTATAGGGCTAGATTAGGGCACAGAACGCGGCCTGCATTTTAGAAACGCTGGCTGCGTTTAGCCCAAAAAGTGAAACTCTCCGTGTTTGGGCGCTGGCTGCGCCCAGAAAATGCCGGTTGCGTTTTCTTTCTTCTCGGTTGCCAAACTTTCTGGACAAGGCGTTGGCTGCGTTTTCAAAACGCTGCCTGCGCCTTGCCCACCCGCCTCAATTGGACGTGGGCCGTGTAATTTTGAGTCGTTCTTCCTTTCTTCTTCTCTTCTTCTTTTTCATTTCTTTGATTTTTGTTATTCCTCCTCCAATTTTTCATACTTTTTGATATAATTCCACAAATTCCTACAAAATATACCAAACTCGCGAACAAGTGTATAAATCACAGAAATTGATATAAAAATACGAGATATCGGATATAAAAAAAATGGAACTGACATGATTTGAGCCCTAAAACTCTATATAAAAACGACTTATCAGCATCGTAGACTAGGCCATGTCAGCATGAAAACCCTTCAGAAACTAAACAACTAAGCTTAGTTAGAGGACTACCATCACAGAATTTCATTCGTGACAAAGTGTGTGAAGCTTGCACAAGAGGTAAACAGACCAGAACCTCCTTTAAACCTCTGACTCAAGTAACCACCTCTAGATGCTTAGAACTGTTGCATATGGACCTTTGCGGACCCATACCCTACAAAAGTCTAGGAGGACGTTCATACATTCTAGTCATTGTTGATGATTTTTCAAGATTTACTTGGGTTTTGTTTTTGAAGGATAAGACAGAAGCTTATCCAGAGTTTGAAAAGCTGTACAGACAACTCAAGGTCCTTACAGGACTCAGTCTAGTATCCATAATGACAGATCATGGAAAGGAATTTGACAATCACGATCAATTTGGAAAATTCTGTGATCAAGAAGGTGTTACGCATAATTTCTCTGCTCCACGGACACCTCAACAAAACGGTGTAGTTGAAAGGAAGAACCGAACACTTGAGAACATAGCCAGAGCAATCATCTGTGAGAATGATCTACCCCTGTTTCTTTGTGCTGAAATTATAAATGCCTCCAATTATATTCTCAACAGATGTACCATAAGGTCCTTCATGAAGAAAACACTATATGAGCTATTCAAGGGCAAGACACTCAATGTAGCTCATCTCATGGCAATTGCATGCAAATGCTTTGTCCGTAACCATGGCAAAAAGGCGTTAAGCAAATTTGAACCAAGAAGTGAAGAAGGAATTCTAGTAGGATATTCCTTATCTAGCAAGGCTTATAGAGTTTATATCAAAGCATCCAAAAAGGTGGAAAAATCCTTTCATGTTGTCTTCGATGAGATTTCCACCACTACTACAGAAAGGTCCTCCATCAAATTCAAAATTCATCAAGATGATGATGATGAGGACATTCCCCGCATATTTCTGCAAGGTTCACAACCTCAAAATGAAGAAACTCCTCTAGAAGATCCCACACTACCAGACTCAGAACAGGAGGAAGTAGTAAATGAAGAATAAGGACCTTCATTAGCAGAAACTCCTCAAAATGCTGATATGATACAAACAATCACTAAGGATCCCTCAAGGACCTTCAGGTTCAAACCTGCTCATCCAGCTGATAACCTTCTATCAGGGTTGGACACAAGTATTAGAACTCGATCATCTCTTATGAACTTTTGTGCCTTTCATGCATTTGTTTCTCAGATTGAACCCAGAGGACCTGAAGAAGCCTTAAAGGACAACAACTGGATCCTTGCAATGCAAGAAGAACTAAACCAGTTCGAGCGCAACATAGTCTGGAAGCTTGTTGCAAGACCAAATCACCATCCAGTCATTGGTGTAAAATTGGTCTACCGCAACAAACTTGATGAACATGGCACTGTCACAAGAAATAAGGCCAGACTAGTCGCCAAAGGGTACAACCAAGAAGAAGGCATTGACTACGAAGAAACCTTTGCCCCTGTTGCAAGACTAGAGGTCATTCGTATACTTCTTGCTTATGCCTCATCTATCCACATGAAGCTATACCAGATAGATGTCTATGTTGAACAGCCTCCAGGATTCGAACAACAAGATCCAGAAACTCATGTTTACAAGCTTCAGAAGGCCCTTTATAGGCTCAAACAAGGGGTTTTTGCATTTTGGACCCCAAATTTTAGGGGTATTTACATTCTGAACCATTGGTTTTCAACATTAACATTTTGGACCCTAAAGTTTGTAGGCTGAATAAAAAACGACCTTAAAGATTGTGGACTGAAGAAAAAGGCCCCTGTCTCATTTTTTTTATTTTCCTCGCATGTTTGAATTTATCTCCCAATTGACGTCAAACTTTAGGACTATGGTTAAAACTAATATTGAAGCTATAATACACCTCTCTTATTCGTGTCGAGGCTACTTAGACCCCTGAGTACATGGTTTTAAGTAACTCCAACATGAATAAAAGAGGTTTATTATAACTATACTATCGGTTTTAACCTTAGTCTTGAAGTTTGATGCAAATCGGGAGAGAAATCCAAACATGGAAAGAAAAAGAAAAATGGGAAACGAGCTTTTTTTGCACCTCACAAACTTTAGGGTCCTTTTTTTTCAGCCTACAAACTTTAAGGTCCAAAATGTTAAAGTTGAAAACCAAGGGTTCAGAATGTAAATACCCCTAAAATTCGAGGTCCAAAATGCAAAAAACCTCTCAAACAAGCCCCAAGAGCTTGGTATGAAAGATTAAGCTCCTTCCTCCTGAGAAATGGATTCACAATAGGCCTCATAGACAAAACACTGTTCATCAAAATCACAAGTCAAGTTTATGTATATGACATTATTTTTGGTGGTACTGATGAAAATCTAGTGAAGGACTTCTATGATCTAATGAGCAAGGAGTTTGAGATGAGCCTAGTAGGAGAACTTAGCTTCTTTCTTGGCTTACAAATCAAACAAAATGAAGATGGTATCTTCATTAATAAAAGTAAGTATGTGAAAGAGCTCCTAAAGAAGTATGGTCTTGAGAATGCCAAGCACTGCAGCACCCCAATGTCCTCGACTCTAAAACTTGATCATGATCAAAACGGTAAGACCATCTCTGACAAACAGTACAGAGGTATGATTGGCTCTTTCCTTTACCTAACTGCTAGTCGTCCAGATATCATGTTTAGTGTGTGTGCTCGTTTTCAAAGTGCTCCTAAAGAATCTCACTTGATTGCTGTCAACAGGATTCTGAGATATCTTGCAGGTACAAAGGACCTTGGGCTTTGGTATCCCAGCAACAACCCCCTTCATCTCATTGGATATACAGATGCCGACTTTGCCGGATCCAAAACTGACCGAAAAAGCACTTTTGGATGTTGCCAAATGCTAGGCTTATCATTAATATCTTGGCAATCGAAGAAGCAAAATGCAGTTGCCCTTTCAACAGCAGAAGCTGAGTAAATTGTAGCTGGGGCTTGTTGTGCACAACTTCTGTGGATCAAACAATAGATAAAGGACCTCGGCATAGAATCCTCAAGCATTCCAATCAGATGTGATAATCAGAGTGCCATTCAAATTACTAAAAATCTAGTTCAGCACTTCCGCACCAAACACAATTGAAGTACGACATCACTTTATTAGAGATCATGTCGACAAAGGCCTTATTACTATGGACTTCGTTCCCACTCATCAACAACTGGCCGACATTTTCTCCAAGGCCCTTCCCACTGATAACTTCATTACAAACAGAAGGGAACTTGGTATGCTACAACTTGATTACCAGTTCAAGGGGAGCTAGAGTTCTCCCTCTCAGGGGGAGCTGAGGTCCTCCATCTCCAGGTATGTATCGAAAACCAATCCTTGCTCACGAAGGTCTTTGACATCCTTGTCCCAAATTCTCACTGAGCTCTCTACTAATAAATTCGGGCACATGTTATGCTAACAGTTCCCTCATAATTGCACAGTGTACCCTCATTTTCTTCTCAAACATTCCATTTATCCATTCAAGGAGCACCACTTTCGAAGAACCTTGACCACCACTTTAAAACTCCCTCAAGCTTTCGTACAATATCTGCGAAAATCCTTTCCTTTTTACAACAAAAAGTTTAAAATTCAAATTTTAATCTTCTTTTACTCTCGCCCCTCCACCTCCTTCCCGCCTCCTCTCTGTCTTACGTCACATTGATTGACGTTCTCAATCAAATCTCCCTCTCCGTCATCAATTTCCACTTCCCCACAATTCTCGATTCTTCCCAAAATTAAAACCTCTCCTTCCTTCTCTAACCACCCACCCACCCACCTTCCCTACCAACCCTCTTTAAAAACAACCGACCCCACTCAACCTCCCTCATCTCTGCATCCATCCCTTTTAGTCTCCCAAATCTCTCTCACAATCTCCATCTTCCCCATGGGAAAGCGAGCCGCCCTCAAACATGCAACCTCCTCTGGGGTTGCCAAGCGAACCCCCCCTGACACAACCAACTCCCACAGTTCCTCCTCTGATGCCATCACTATTCCTCCACCTCCGACCAGCTCATCTCTACAACTCTCTCCTCAACAACGATTGGAACGTTTCTCCAAAAGACCGATGCTTTGCTGCCATACCGTCGATTTGGACTCCCTCATCAAAGCTTTTCCCTCCTTTTCCACCCTCAAAGACATCGGTTGTCAATTGTTCTTCGACTGTGACCGTCGCGTCTACCCCAACTTGGTCCATCAATTCTTTGCCAACCTCGTGGTCAATCCAGGGAAAACACTTCATTCAAAGGTATCAGGTATCGACATCGTCCTCTCCGCAAATCATGTTGAAAAAATCTTACATCTCACTCCCAGCATTGCAAAGTCACCTCTTCCCTTGCCCTCTGACCAAAGCAAGAACTTCTAAAAATGTATGGCCGACCTTCTGAAACCAAGAACACACAATACACAGCCTTAACAGCCGAAGCCTGTTTTCTCTATTACACTGTTGTTCGCACCATTCTGCCCAGAGGAACCAACAAAGAAACCCTAAATGAAGCCTGTTCCTACTTTATTGTAGTCACTCATCTCATGAATGACCGACACCCTGAGATAGGTGACATTGTAGTCACTCATCTCATCCGAGCCGCATCCTCCATGTTTGGCCCCGCCTCTATCGCAACCTCTGTCCAGGTATTCCGGACCATAACGTTCCCGCACGCCAGAACAAGCGTGCACAATATCGCCACCATTGGCATTCCTCTTCTAAAAAGTCTAGGCTACCAGCTACAGGATGATAGCACATGGCTTCACACAAACGAGATCAAGGTCGTTCATGAAAGCTCCTCAACTGCTGCTGCCAAGGACATTTAGGATGCCCTGCAAGTGCAAGTATTCAACATCCGCACTGAGGTTCATGCTCTCCACAAAGAAGTTCAAGGCCTCCATGCAGTGCATACATCTCTCCAAAAAGCCATCACCTCTCTGATGAATGTCATCTCATCCATGCAACCGCCCACCCAGAGCATTTAGGCTACTCCCTGCTCCTCTCCTGCTGCAGTAGCAGATCCCAATCATGATGATGATACTCCTAGCGTCCCCCTCCCCTAAAAACTTTCTTTCTGAATTTCTAAAACTTGGTTCCTGTGCCAAACATGCCTCCTGTTTCCTTTTCTGATGAAAGCCAAAAAGGGGGAGATGAATTGTCGTATTTTTTGCTCTGTTAGATCTGCCTTTTGGGTCTGTAATTAAAATATTATCTGCTGCTAATCTGCTGCTAATCTGCTGCTATGCATGATTATTAGTTTAATTCTTCTGTGTGCTGTATACATTGCTCTTGCTTAATCATTACCATGGAGTTTTGTCTTTCACTCAAAAAGGGGGAGATTGTAGAATCCTCCTCTGTGCAAAGGACATTGGCCTATGCAGAATCAAGGACATTTACTTCAAACAACAGCAAGGACCTTCAAGGAAGTAAACGAATGTCACCAACAACAAGAATCTTCAAGAGGAATATGTTTTGACGTCAAAGACTAAAAGGAGCAAAATCAAACCGGGAAGTTTGTGGAGTATATTCTGGAAAGATTTACATCTTTTTACAAACCAGACTAATTAATTGTGACCCTTCTTATTTCAGGAAACAATTGATTAAGGACTTGAAGGAAGATATGACTGAAGATTTCCGGAATCAAGATAAAGAAGGAAGCTGCTGATAAAGGAAGTTATCAAGCCTAAAGGAAGGAAAGTATCCGGATGAAGCTAGCCTTCAAACGACTATATACGACTGGAAGCAGCATAAATAGAAGACCTCAAGGACGAAGAAACTCAACGATTCCAAGGAAGAAATCGGGTGTTCAAAACAAGAGAGTGAAATCTGTGTTTTGATTAAGTTTTCCATCGAGTGAGAAAACAGAGTTTGAGCATTTTGAGTGTAATCGAATCCTTAACGGAATTAGGTTTTGATTTATACTTGTGTAATTGATTTCCAGATGGACTTGGGATCAATCTGTGTTTACACTAACATTGAGATTGGTGGGAATTTTTCCAGAAAACTTAGAAGCGTCCATTGAAAGGCGCTTGGCTCTTTGTAAACCTAAGGATGTTTACCTTAGGTTGTTACAATCTTATTGCATTCTACAAAAATAAAGGAAGTTATTCAGGTTCAGTTTATTGTCCTTTATTTTGAAGTTTATTATTGAACTGCCTTGAACCTTAACCTGAGCAGATTAAGGCACTAATGTCATTTACTAGTGATCTTAATTGCAGAAAATTTAATAACCCTATTAATCCCCCCTCTAGGGTTCTTTCACTCGTTTTTCTTTTTCTTTCTATGTTTGAATTTCTCTCCCGATTGCCGTCAAACTCTAAGACTAAGGTTAAAACTGATATTAAAATTATAATAAACATCTTTTATTCATGTTGGAGTTACTTAAACCCCTGTACTTAGGGGTCTAAGTAGCCCCGACATGAATAAGGGAGGTGTATTATAATTTCAATATCAATTTCAACCATAGTCCTGAAGTTTGACTTCAATCGGGAGATGAATTCGAACATGTGAAAAAAACAAAAAGAAAATCATCCCACAAACTTTAGGGTCTTTTTTTTCCAACTATAAACTTTAGGGTCCAAAAAATTAAAATTGAAACCAAAGGGTTCAGAAAATAAATACCCCTAAAATTTGGGGTCCAAAAAGTAAAAAACCCATAAAAATTTTCTTAGGGTAATATTATTACCCAGCATAAAGACATCATTTTCATTCACATTAGTACATGACCATTTTATTTATGTAAAATCTTGCCCCTAACATGGATCAACCGGTTTATGGAAACTTTGACGATTACACAACAATAATTACTGATGAGAACAAAGTTAATGAAAACATAGAGTAATGGTGAACCTTTTATATATTATCACTAATGTCCCTTGACGCTTTTCCAACTGTTAGATATAGCTTAAAGTACTAGTCTTTGTACTTGAAAATGTTGACTTACAAAAACTCAGCCTAAAGCAACATAAACTTGTACCTTAAAATCAATTTAGCTATGCTTTGTTTTCAAGGTTTTCAAATCTGTGGGTATAAAATTGACCCAAAACCTAATTTTCATAACTCTTGATATCACAATTCTCAACAAAAATGATCGTGGGGATAGAGCCTGCCATAAGATCAAGTTCCGGCAAATTCAAAGCGGCAAAATTCTCCATCCAACACCTCACCAAGAAATGGCAACTTAGACAAAATTGGCTGCAAAAAATCAGCCCTTCATCCAAAAATTACCAAAACAACAACAGTGTACGGCCATGGAGACGTCGCCTGGTGTGCTTCCTAGAATCCCCACAAGCTGACATTTTCGTGATTTTCCTACTGGTGTTCGACCTAGCCATATCCGTCATTGAGCTAACCTCCTCTCTAGGTTCGCCCTCATGCAAAAGCATGGGGGTAAAATTTGAAGAATCATGGTATCATTGGGTAGGAATTTTCATTCTAGGACTGCTGTTTTGGAAGAGCATGCTTTTGGTTGTAGGGCTAGGAGGATTATTTTTCATGATGCCTGGTTATGTGGTTGATGGGGTGGTGGTTGGGGTGGCATTGGTACTGGAAGTTGTGTTGAAGAGGGTGGGAGGGGGTTTGATGGTGGTTGTCAGCCTGTGGCGGGTGGTTCGAGCCGTCGAGAGTGTCTTTGAGTTGAGTGATGATGCCATGGAAGCCAAGATTGAAGAGATTGTTGCTCAGTTTGATGTGTTGAAAACTGAAAATACGAGGATTTTGGAGATTATTAATGAAGAGAGCAGGGTGATTACAAGCCTTGGAGAACATGTTGATGGAAATCTTACAAATAATAATAGTACCACTTCCTCCACGTTGTGAAATTTGTCATAAACGTTAGAATTAAGTAGAATCAAGCTGGTTTTTTTTGTCCTTTTGTAGTCTGTATTTTGGGATTATATATAATTTGGACCCCCATGTTTCAAACTTTACAATTTGGACCCTATACAATATGGACCCAAAAAATTTAGCCCAAAGTTAAGTTTGATTCCGGTGAAGACCAAAATCTTGCATAAACTGACCGATTTACCCTTATTTCATTTATTCATTTATTTTGAATTTCCTTTTGAAATTGATTAGACTAAAGACTTCAATTTCACAGCCCATACGCATATCCCACCCTTAGTGACTATTCAACTCCAAACTCCCAGAAAACCGAATAACTGAAGGGTAAATTTGGAAGTACAGAAATAATTAAGGAGCAACTTTGGAAGGAAAAATCAGTCAAACTACAATAAGGGCCTCTTTTGGCCGGACCCCTCTAATTATGTCCAAATTGTTGCCGGAAACAAAGTATACGGTACAAATTGTAAACTTTGAAACATAGGGGTCCAGATTGTAAATACAAAAAATACAGGGTCCAAAAAGCAAAAAACCCAATCAAGCTAGATGACACAATTATGTAAAATAGCGCTCATATCTAGCTGATACTTATCCATCATGAACAATATTCCTATTCTTTTTTTTTATCTAATTATTTAACTAATTTTTTTTTTATCTCATATTGTGTGTCACTTTATAATTTTAACAATTTTATTAACAATTTTTTTCTTATTTTATTTACAACATTGATTGAACAAAACATCGAAAATTAATTCAAAACTGAGAAGATTTAATAGTTGTTCTACCATTTACCACATAGTTCTTTGCGATATTCATTCTGCACACTGCCTTTATAAATCACTTAAAAAAAATTGGAGGTAGTATATTATATAATATTTTCAATACTCACTTCCTATGTTTCATATTAGTTGTCACTTAGTTGGCTATCACGGTCTCTTGTATCACTATTTGATTGATAATTTCTTACTTTTTGGATTAATAATTATTTGGAGGTACCCCTATTTTTGGGAAAATTATTTTTCGGTACTCCAACTTATCAACTCATTTTGAGGTACCCTTACTTTTTGGGTTAATAATTATTTGGTGCTTTTCCGGCCATTAATTTTATTAATTGACCGAAATACCCTTATTCTTCTTCTTTAAGGGTATTTCTTAAAAAATGGAAGAATAAGGGTATTTCGATCACCTAACCAAGTTGATGATCGAAAAAGCACCTAATAATTTCTAACCCAAAAAGTAAGGGTACCCCAAAATGAGTTTTGAAAAGTTGGGGTACATGAAAAACATTTCACCAAAAGTTAGGGTACCTCCGAGTAATTTTTTGTAATATTTTGTTAAAAATTGCAATATTATATTTTTATAATAATATTTTTTGTTACGAATCAAATAGTAGTAATTTTCTATAACAAACCACTATATTAATTGAGAAATTTATGGTCAAAAATTTTAAAGTTTGACTATACTATTTTCAAAGATGACAATTAATGTGGAATCGAAGAAGTATAAGAAAGAAGGATTTAATTTAATTTCTTGATATCATATATCATAGTATATTGTTAGATCTTCATGATATCCTTCACATATTGATAAGTCAAATTATAATAAATGATTTTACAGATGAAATTAAAGCGAACAAGTTTTAAGGAATCATACCTTTGTGAATAAACCGAAGAGAATTACAGTCGTGATTAATTGTGGGAAGTCCACGTGACAAATATTTCCAAAAAGGTAATTAAGGTAATTTCCAACTTTTAGAAATTACGGTAGTTATGGTAATTCTTGCAATAATGACCGTACATTTGTCATGATTAAATCTGATACGTTGAATTTATTTATTCTAAAAAATGCTAAATGTTATTTTTCTAAAATTATGAAAATGATGTATAAGTAGATAAATATTATATTTGTCGGATGCGTTTGCTATGACTTATGAATATGTGAAGGAAATCTTCCCCCAACCGAAAAGCACATATCTCCATTTTCCAAACCATCATTTTTCCGGGTGAAAGGTCGCCGGAGGTTCAACCACTGTGAGATAAATTCCCCGGTAGCCCCACCGGCCACCGTTGCCAAGTTCGTCTCCACGACCTGACTCCAACATTCGATCCTTTGTGCAAATCTCATTCAAATGAACCGCATTCTTTTAGACGGAAATTCACGGAAATTCAAAATCCAGTAAAAAGAATAAGAGATCCTGCAGCCTTAGTTCAAGCCTATGACCTTGATCATCATGATACGGATTGTGGATTGATCAAGATGATCAATCGAGAATCCTCTCAGATCAAGGGAATGGAAGTGGGAAGATAGGGAGAGTGGAAGAGAGGAATTGTGAGGTAGTTTCTGTCTTATGTTATTCTCACGCAACAAGCAAAACAAAATATAAAGGCAGTGTTGTTAACTGCTAAAAAACACAACAAAAACAAAAATAGAACTGAAATACAAAACTAAATATTTCTCTAGCCACATCACCGAACTGTATCATTCCTCCCCCCTTGGAGAAGAGCTTTGTCCTCAAAGTGGGAAGTGGGGAAACTTTCGATGGAACTCGTCATACCACTCCCATGTAGAGTCAGTTTCAGGTAAACTCTGCCACTTGACAAGCAATTGCACATCAGCCCTATTTCGCCGCTTCTTAATTCGTCGCTCAACGACCTGTTCGGGTTGAAGTTGACTTGCAACATCAGTACCATGAAGAAACTCGAGAATGTGTGGTTGAGGGGGCAGAACTCCTTTGAAAAGTTTGAGCTAGGATACATGAAGCACGTTATGGATTCTAACCGATGCATGAAACTTGATCTTGTAAGCAACCTTGTCGATCGGGTAATTAACCTGAAAAGGCCTAACGAACTTAGGGCCGAGTTTGTCATTTGGCCTTTGCTGCACCGACATTTGCCAATAGGGCTGTAACTTGATTAATACCCAATCTCCAGCGTGGAAGATCCTCTGAGAAAGATGCTTGTCAGCTTGTTGCTTTATACGAATCTCGGTTGTTAACAAATGAGCTTTCAGTCGCCAAATCATATCCCCACGCCGCTGCGGGGACCTATCGACCTTAGCCACGGGGGACTCACCAGGTAAATAGGGGAGGTGCAATGGTGGGGGTTGACCATACACAACTTCATAAGGGGTTAGGCCAGTAGTAGAATGGAAAGAGGTGTTGTACCACCATTCAGCCAAGGGCAACCACATACTCCAATCAAACGGACAACCAGAACACATGCAGCGTAGGTAGGATTCCAGACATCGATTGACCACTTCCGTTTACCCGTCCGTTTGTGGATGGTAGGCAGAAGAGAGCTGCAAATTGACTCCTAAAATAGAAAATAAACCCTTCTACAATGTACTAAGGAAAATCGGATCCCTATCACTCACAATGCTTCGGGGTAAACCATGTAACTTAAACACGTGGTCGAGGTACGCCTGAGCGACATCAACAGCTGAATATGGATGAGACATAGCCACAAAATGGCTATACTTACTTAACTAGTCCACCACCACAAAGATAACCTTCTCCCTTTGGACTTGGGTAATCCCTCAATCAAAATCTATAGAAACTTCTGTCCAAATACTAGTAGGAATGGGAAGAGGTTGCAGCAAACCTGGGGACGCAATAGTGTCATACTTACAGGATTGCCATGCGGCACAAGTCCGGATGAAGTTTGAAACCAGCTTGTTCATTCCCCTCCAGTAACAAAGACTTAAGTCTGCGCAGAGTTGCATCATGGCCGGAGTAGCCTCCCAGAGCCGAAGAATGTCCCCACTCGAGCAACTTCTTGCGCAAGGAGTCATCAGTACCTACAACTAATTTTCCTTTCCTTCTTATTTGGCCATCCACCAACGAATAGTGAGGAATCGTGTCGCCATTCTACAACTTCAAGATATATGCTTGTAAAGTAGGATCTAGCACATAGCTCTGCTTAATATGCTGTAATAGAGACAATTCAATCGTAGAAAGTGCCAAACACAGTACTTCAGCGTCGGTCCTCCGTGATAATGCATCTGCAGCCACATTATCTTTCCCACTTTTATATTCGATTTCGTAGGAGTACCCCATAAGCTTGGACAACCAGAATTGTTGAAAAGGGGTCGAGACTTTATTCTCCAATAGCCACTTGAGGTTTTTCTAATCAGTTCGGATAATGAATGGCTGATGTAGTAGATATTGCACCCATTTTTCCACTACAAACACCACAGCCAAAAGCTCCTTCTCATAAACTGAAAGCGAATGCCATTAGGACCCAACAATTTGCTGATGAAGGCCAAAGGATGGTGATCTTACATCAAGACAGTGCCAATGCCCAATTGAGAAGCGTCGGTCTCAACCACGAAGACTTTAGAGAAGTCCGGCACAGCTAAAACAGGGGCAGAACACAAGGCCTCTTCCAATTGTTGAAAGGAAGTGGCAGCCTCGGGATTTCACTGGAACTCCCCTTTTTTAAGTAATTGGGTCAGTGGCATGCTAATAGTAGCGTAACCTCGCACAAATTTTCTATTGTACCTGGCCAAACCAAGGCTACGTAGTTGCTTGATGTTTTAAGGCACATGCCATTCTCGAACTGCCTTTACTTTCGCAAGATATGTTGAAACACCTTCCCCGGAAATAAAATGACAGAGATACTCGACCTTGGTCACTACAAAAACACATTTGTTGCGTTTAGCAAAGAGTGTTTGTTGCCTCATAGCTGTAAACACCTGCTGTAGGTGAGACAAATGTTGCTCCATAGAAGAGCTATATACCAATATATCATCAAAAAGCACAAGAACAAACTTCCACAAGAATTCCTTGAACACTTGATTCATTAGGCCTTGGAAAGTAGCGGGGCTGTTCGTCAATCCAAACGACATTACAAGAAATTCAAAGTGGCCATGATGAGTCTTAAATGCTGTTTTGTACTCATCGGATTCCGCAACCCTCAGCTGATGATGCCAAGACTGTAGGGCTATTTTGCTGAAAATTGTCGTTCCCGCCAAGTCATCAATTAATTCATCAACTACAGGTATAGGGAACTTATCCTTCACAATTTGCTTGTTTAATGCCCTATAGTCAACACGCATCCTCCATGCCCCATCTTTCTTCCCAACAAGAACCACCGGGGAAGCATAAGGACTACAACTATAGTGTATTACCCCTCCCTCCAACAACTCTTGAACTAGTTGTTCAATAACATCCTTACGCTTGGGGATATCGCAGGCGAATCTTGGCGGCTTTGCATCAAGTTGTAGGGGGATCCTATGGTCGAATACACCCCTCGAAGGAGGCAGCCCCTTCGGTTCATCAAAAAGGTCCTGGTACTCCCGCAACAGGGGTAGTATTTGCGCATTTTTAGCCGGTTTATCTAGAGACAGGCTGTCAGGAACATCAATCTATGCTTGTTGAGGCAAATATTGAAGCATACACAAGTGAACTGAATGACCTGCTACCTTGGACAACTTAGAACTGGAGACCATAGTAACCTTTTCTTGTTTACCATGAATAACGAGCTTCTTTCCCTCATATTCAAATGCTATCCAAAACTCATTGAAATTCCATCTAGTTGTGCCCAACTCCTTCAACCATTGGACTTCAAGAACCATATCGCAACCCCCTAAGGGAAGCAAAAATATATCAGAGGTAAATTCTGCTCTATGAAAGCGCCAAGTAAAGTCTAAACACTTCTGATGACACTCCAAGTTATAGTCGTCAGCCACTGTTACAGGTTACACCGCAACAGTCTCCAGGGTAGACCCCAACTTCTTGGCAGTGGAAAGATTGAGGAAGTTGTGAGTACTTCCTGAATCTATAAGGATATGTAGCGGCTTCTGCTTATGATATTTAGTAACCCTCATCGTTTGGTTGCTCAAGTTTCCATGTAGTGCATTAATTGAAATGCAAGGAGCGTCCCCCACAACATCAACATCTTCCACCGGCTAGAATACCTCACCACCCTCCTCAAGTTGCAGGCTCTCTCCATTTACAACGGGCACCTCAACCAAAAATAATTGAGGTTTCTTGTTGGCGCATTGGTGGCCCCGCCCATATGGTTGGTCACAATAATAGCAAAGACCCTTTGCTAGTTTTTAGACCGCTCAGCCGTAGGGATAAATCTGGAATAGGTTCTCTGGGATGGATGATTGGGGTTAGGTGGAGTTGTGGGAGTAGGTAGAAGAGGTTTTTGGTTGTTGGTAATTTGGGTTAATGGATGTCGCATATTTGGTGGAGCCGGAAGCTTTTGGGATGGGTTCTACGGCTATTTAAAAGGGCGGTTTTGGGGGCTTATCTGCTGACTTAATAGCAGCAAGGGTCTCTTCTTGACATCTGGCACACTCAATAGCTTCAGACAAAGTTTGGGGTTTGAAGGCCCTAACAAATGATTTCAACATACTCATCTAGCATTTTGCAGCATTAACAATGATCTAAGCTCCTCAAATCGATCAACATACTCATCTAAATCACCAGATTGTTTCAACTTGTTAAGCTCTTCCACTGTTCGGGACCCAAGGTCGTCTTTGAATCTAGCACACAAATCGACCACGAAATCTTGCGAACTTATATTACGCCTAGTCAAACAATAACTTCCATACCATAACTTCGCTTTTCCATGCAAATACATAGAAGCAAGATCCACTCGCTGCTCATCGGGAATTTTGCATAAAGTAAAGTACTTAACACACTTCTTAATCCAGATTCTAACATTGCTACCATAAAAAATAGGGAATTCCACCCTTGGATTGAAATGAATCTTACCACCATTTCAATCACCCTCGTCAAAATGAGGATTTCCAAAACTGCCAGATTGCGATGATGAACTGGCGCTGCTCGGATCCCTCTCGATTTGCTCGAAACTTGTGGCAATGTCATAAAATTTCTTTCCCTGCTCATCTACCCTCGCCATGAGGGATTTCATACTCTCCTCCAAATTCGCCATTTGCTTCCGCGTGTAGACCCCCAGCTTTCACAATTTGCCACCAAAATCGTACGACTCTGATACCATGATATGGATTGTGGATAGATCAAGATGATCAATCGAGAATCCTCTCAGATCAAGGGAATGGAAGAGAGAAGAGAGGGAGAGTGGAAGAGAGGAATTGTGAGGTAGTTTCTGTCTTATGTTATTCCCACGCAACAAGCAAAACAAAATATAAAGGTAGTGTTGTTAACTGCTAGAAAACACAACAAAAACAAAAATAGAACTGAAATGCAAAATTGAATATTTCTCTAGCCACATCACCCAGCTGTATCACATCACCGGGCAACACATCCATAATTCATTCAACCATATCTCTTGGTATAGCCCTAATTCTAACATTATCATATTTAGATAAACCTGGGAATTAAAAACGACTTTTCGACTTCATGTTCTCCACGATAACTGGCCCCGTCGTTCAGGCACAGCAGACAATCACTGCGTGGCCTAGCCGTTCTTGACGCCGACCAAAGATACGGGTTTACTCGACGGTGGTGAGGGAAGTGGCAGAGACGAACTGGGCAGCCGTGGGGCTACATTGTAAACGTGGCCAGCGACTTTTCACCGGAAAAATGGTCGCCGGGAAAGTGGAGGTCGATTTCTTCAGTTAGGGGAAGAATTCCTTCATGTGTATGGAAATTAAGAAACACACCCTAAAAATAATAATGTTTAATTAATTATATATAATTTTATAAGTTAAAAAATCAAAATATGATATTTTTTAAAAAATAAATGAAATCCACGTATGAGATGTGATTATGTTAAATGTACGGCTATTATCATGGAAATTACCATAACTACCGTAATTCCCAAAATCCAGAAACCGCTATACAGTCTTCCCATTTCCAAAAAATGAAAGTTATAATTGAAGAGAGCCATAATTGGAAATAATTTTACCTTTATTTCTATTTTTGTAGCAATAAACATATGTAAGTAATACGGATGCTTTATAATTTATTTTTTGGAAATAATTACAATCATTTCCTGTATAGAAAATTAAGTTTATAAATGGTAATAATTGTAACTTGAAATTTAGGTATTGAAGTTGCGGCTCTTAGATTGTACTCCCGCGGGAGCACAGATCACATTATCACTCCCACTATTGAAGAATAGAATATTATCAGTGCCCGCTGATTATTAAATTAAAGTAGGTTGTATGTTGCTTGTAATAACCCAAATACAATTACTCCTTAATACGTGTTAATTAGCTTAAGTAATCAAAATTAAGAATAAGTCATGAAATAGATTAAGCGCGCGCTCTGTTGTTTTTACTAACCAGTGTGTGTTTTGCAGGACTTGAACAACGTAACGATCGACATTGAATCAGTTCTAAAATTTATTTTCCTTCCTCGCAAATTTTCTTCCGAGGACTCTCATGATATTCGTGATCGAATAGGAATTCTTTTTACGAAGACCTATATTTTAAAGGGTCCTTCTTTATTCGAATAGTTTGGGGAATAATTTTTTAGAAATTATGAGGAGATATATGTTTATATTTATTTTGGTCGTCGTTAATATTTTACGGTTTTACAAATTCAAGGAAATTTGGGATTTGAGAGATATGAGTATAAGAGAAGGAAATAAAATTGATAAATTTGGGGTATTTGGGCCCCAATGGCCGGCTACCTTGGAGGGAAAGAGGGGAAGTATTCTTTTTATTTTTGGGCCTAAACACTTGGATGATATATATATTAACTTAGCGAGGTAGTTTTATTTTGATATTCAAACACCCATCCTCACTCTTGCTCTCTCTCTCTTGTGCCCCTTCACATACCCGACCCCCCTCCCCTCTGCTGCTGCCGTCGACCCCGTCGGTCACCGTCGCCGTCACCGGCGTCCTTTTTCCGGCCACCGACGCACCACCGCACCACTAGCATCATCATCTTTCATCATCTCACTTTCCATCTCATTGCAATTGTAAACTCCATTCTTTACTCATCTTCTATTCTTATGGAAATCATGGTTAGAATCTGATTTTTAGTAGATTTTATGTTATTTTCAGAGATAATTTTGTAGTTTTAGTTATTAGCAAAGGAAGAGTGAAGGAATTAAAGCTTCAAGAAAAGGATTTGGGTAAGTTGTAATGATTCTTGTCTATGTTAGTGTTGGTTATGTGAAAGACATGCAAATATTGAGCATGCATGTGATTTTTAGTAGATTAATTCTCTGTGGAAGGGAGGAAATTCGATTTAAATGAAATACTTGCTTGAATATTTGTTATAGAGTAAGTAAAATGTGGTTTTTAAGTGATGCATGTTAATTTAAGTATGGGATTTAGGAGATAGGTGACGAAGTGGCCTTGCATGGACTTAAAATGGATATTAATTGTAGTTTTATGGGTATTTCAAGTCTGAAGATTGTGCATGTGATTGTTAAATTACGTTTTAAAAGAGGTTTAGGCCAAATCACTAGAGTTTAAGTATGCATGTCAACGATTTACTAAGAATGTTGCAATCTGGTTGGTAATTGGTTTTTCCAGAAAATGACGCATTTGATTCTGGGCGATTTTATGGCATGAATAAGTAGATTAAAGTGTTAGCTAACACCCGGTTTTTGTAGCCTGTTGTTTTGATAAGTACATTAGGAGTTATGGCGATTTTATGGACATTTTTCGAAGGGTTAGAGGTTTCCATGGTTTAAAGGCTGAACATGAAAGTTGTAGGGGACTTTCCGGGCTTTCAACAAAGGTATGGTATACACTTGTAGGATATCGCGAGGGAGAGTTATGGGCTTTTATGTGAGAGGCAAAAATCTGAGTTTTCCAGAAAATGATTTGTGGCTGCCTCTATTCTTGGCTGAAATTCGACCCTTTCCCATACTTAGATCAAGTGGTGGCTAAAATAAAGATTGGAGTATGAATCACGAGCTTTCCATAGACAGCTTATAGGCCCTAAACCGATAAAGGTAGCTCGAGTTATGGCCCCGCGAAAAATTTTAGCCGAGGTACTTATTTTTCTGGGCAATTTAGGAAAATGGGAATTTTGTCCTTCTTAACCATGTCTTTGGCCTTCGGAGCGAACTATAAAGTTGTAGTGTGTATTTCAAGCTTTCCGAAAAGTCCTCTTATGCTTTGATACGATGTCAATGGAAAGAGTTAAGATCTCTTCAGTGCGACTTAGGAAATTAAATTCGTTAGCTAGTCGCGTTTAATTTATTAAAATTATTCCTCCATGCTCCCACCTAGGTTGAGTTCTAATTCATGTTCTATCCTCTTTTCTAAGTCCCTTCAAGAGATCGTTGCCCTCCTGCTATTCAAGTCTCTACTTGTTCTATAGTCGTTTCTAAAGCGTCAGGTATGTGTACTACTTAACATTTATGCATTTCTTGTATTTAATCATTTTCGATTTATATCAAGTTCATACGCAAAGTTAGCATGTTTGTACCTTGGTTAACATTTAAGATTTATGTCTAATATGATACTTTTCTCATGGTTTTGTTTTTATGTAGTATAAGAGAATTACCATGTTATCATGTGATTGTTTTATAAGTTATGCTACATCAATTCATGTTATAAAAACCATTTTTAAGTCTTAGTTGGAAAAAGTCAAGAGTTTACCTCTTTAGGAGTTTTTACGGAATTTAAACCTTGTTCACAAGTCAAGAAGAGTTCTTTTAGTTGTAGTTATACATGTTTAAGAAATTCAGGATTTCTAAAGATCAGTAAGGTCCCGCCCATGGCTTTTCGTGCTTAAAAGCACATCAGGAAACTCGTGTCATAATACACACCATGTATAATGTGTCTTGTTCACCCCAAGTTACTTATGTACCTGCCTTAGTGCACCCAGGGAAAAACATAACTTTAGTGCCTTAGATGCACATCATTGAAATCTGGTCATATAGGATAATTATCCACCATCCGGATCTCCCGATCGGTTCGGGTATGCGCATACGAAGGCTTAGCCGATAAACGCAAGTAGGGGCATATGTATATTACTCTTTATATGAGTATTATTATTATTATTATTATTATTATTATTATTATTATTATTAACGGAATCAACCAACCAATTATCGAAATTTCTTTACTTCCACACGTTTTTTTAAAATACTAGAAAAAAAGGGTTTTTAAGGATGGACTCCGAATCTTTTAAGTAAGGCCCTCTTGAGACGTTTCGTTTTTTAATTACACTTGGTGGTCAAATGTTTTTTATTTTAATGTTATTTTCCTTCCTTTATTTACTTATTAACTTGTTCAATTATTGGTTATTCAAGAGTAAGCAAGGTGAGGAAGTAATTATATTGGTATTCTACTGGGGTCCGGTTATGCTTAACCGAGTTAAATATGAGCATTTTGTAAGTATACTTTACTTATTTTCTCTTTATGATCTTACTTTTAATTGTGTAAATAACGGAGTCGCGCTTAATTTAACCGTAAGCTTTCTTTATTACTCGTTCTTTAAGTTGGTAGTATACGTACTGAGTAAATCTCATTATTTAAGTTTCTTGTTGTTTTTAGGAAGCTCAGGAAAGGGCAAGGGTAAGCTCCCGGGCGGAAGAAACTCGAAGGCCTCTTAAGAGTGGTTCAGGTGAATTTGGAGATTTCTTTGTGGATAGAAAGTTAGATTTCTTTTGGTGGTTTGTGATACTATAAATGTCGGAGTATTTTTCCTAAGTGGGTGTACTTGATGGCTATGTATGTATATGGTTAAGTGTCTTCGATGGTTGTAAACCAGTGGTGATTATGCTTGGTTGTGTGTTGGGATTAGTTAAGCCTTGTTCATACTTAATGAACGGCGGTAATGCCCTCGGGAAAGTAATTCAGCTGCGCTAACTATTAGGTTAAGTAAATAATTAGCTTAATATGATGGTTAATATCCTGGGGGTATTACTTTGCTGGTTGGCAATGTTCTGTGTATACCTTAGGTTGTGGGTTTGAAACTTGCTACAACTTTCCTTGATGTTTTCTTTCTTCTTCCCATTGTTATTTCATTTCCTTCTTCCAATTATTTCCCTTCTCCACATAAAATATTTCTTTCCAAAGATTTTAATTTTAGAAAAAATTATCTGCTAGCAATCTTTTTTATTTTCTTTGCAAATCCTAATTTTCTTTAACAAATTTTAAAAATGTTTATAAGTGTTTCACACTGTATGTATAAGTATTAGTTTACTTCAGTGTGTATTAGTTTTGTTTCTTTTTGTGTAACGCTTATATAGACTATTATAAATTTGAGTATAAAATGTAGTGTGCAAAAGGGTGTTTGTTAGTGTGCAAAGGGATATTTGTTAGTGTGCAAAGAAGTCAATGTTAGTGTGCAAAAGTGTATATGTTAGTATGTATAAATATTAATTTACTTTAGTGTGTATCAGTTTTGTTTCTTTTTGTGTATCTCTTCTATACACTATTATAAATATGAGTATAAAAGGTAGTGTGCAAAAGGGTATTTATTAGTGTGCAAAGAAGTCAATGTTAATGTACAAAAGTGTATACGTTAGTATGTAAATGATTGAATATTTGTATTAGTGTGCCAACGTACAAAAGGAGTTAATAAATGCAAAAAGGATTTCGTATCAGAGGTTCGGTGTGTAAAGGTTTAGTGTTTCAATGTGTAAAAGTTTTGTGTGCCAGTATTCAAAGCTACTAAATATTAGTGTGTAAATGATCAATATCAGTGTACAAAAAATGATTTAGTATTAGTGTGCCAGTGTGCAAAGTTACTAAATATTAGTGAGTAAAAGATCAATATCAGTGTACAAAAAATGATTTAGTATTGTATTAGTGTGCCAGTGTGCAAAGGTTTAGTGTATCAGTGTGCAAATGAATTTGTACGAGTGTGCAAAGGAGTTTGTGTGGGTGTGTGCAAAAAAGGGGGAAAAAAACTGAAAAATACCAACAATTAGACCGAGAAATATAAAATGACTCCATCAAAAAAAGAAAAATATAAAATGATGGAAAAAAGAGAAATTGGGTAGAAAATAATGGGAAAAAATTAAAATGAAAAGTGAATTGAAAGGAAAACAAATCAAATTGAGTTAATAGAAAGTAAATAGAATGGACAAAATAGTGAAGAGGGGAGTTTTTTTTTTTAAAAAAAAAAAGTAAAACTAATGAGTAGCAAATTTAAAAAAAATAAGAAAAGGTCAAGAAGTATGAACAGTAAAACTATTTTTGAGTGACATATAAAAAAATGCGCCAAAAAATTATAACACGTTGACATATAAAAGAAATACATCAAAAAATCATAAAACTTTGAAGAATATAAAAAAGTGTGAAGTTTCGAACCTTTGAAGTTATGTTCAATGTATAAAGCAAACCTACCCCTGCCACTAAGTTATAATCACAACAACTGTATGCAATTCACGCGCCTTTTATTTATTTGTTTCATACAGTAGTGGGCGTTAAGATGAGATGTATACTCCCGCGGGAGTAGCTTATAATTTTCGTTGGAGTTGAGGGAATGATTTCTAGGGGTGGTATATATTTAGTCCAGATACAACGTGGGGTTGTACATATCGGATTTTGTACCGGATATGGTAGATAATTAATTTGAACAACGTTTGTAAAATTAGTTGACTGAAAATGGTTTCTAGTAGCATGCAAAATCAAAAATAACTCAAAACCAAAAACATTGCTCAATCCATAAATCCATCACAACCCAATGTGCACATCAAACCCAGTCCATACCAGAAAATCAAGTCAACCTAATGGCTAGGTTGGACGTCCTAGAGAACGGTTCGAACAAGGTTTGGCTTAACCTAGGCCGCCCAACTTGGGGTGCAGACTGTATATGATTTGGACGCATTTTTTTCCCAAATTCTTATCTTTTTTCTAAAGATCATAATAATCGCTCTTATTTCCCTACCAAGGTCGCTTGGCGTTGGCTTAAGGAAATTATCATTTCTGATTGATTTAATTGCTGGAATAAATCTATTTCCCATATATTTTTTTTTATTCTATACAATCTTTCAATTATTCTGTGATCTTTCATTTAGTCCGCAAACATTTCACTATAAATACAAGCATCCCCCTCCCCCCGACGCTCAAAAGATCATCGAAATCTGTCAGTGTATTGACCTTGATGGAATTGTCTCTCCTATTCATTTGCATGCTAAGTGAAACTTAATCAGGCCAAATTAAAATTTTAATTTCTATTACCACCTTTTATTCATGTAAAATCATACAAACTTGACATAATACGTTTGGTAAATTCATTATTCAAGTTGTACATGTTATGTTAACATGAATGACGCAATAGTTTTATGTGAAATCTACAAAAATTTTCCCCACTATTTTCCTCTCTCTCTAATTTTAATAGTGTATGTATTCTAAACAATTGAGTCAAAGAGTATTCTAACTTTCAGACTTGTAGCCTCACCTTTGAATCCACAATTTGATTTATAGGTTGGGTCTTTTCTTTAAAAGTTTGTTAGTTTTCTAAGAGCTCACTGGCGAATCTTTAAATCATAATTTGACTAATTTAATATATGCGAATTTTGATTATTTCACATTTTTAATCAGGATTATTAATTGAATATAATGTGTGAAATAACGAGAGGAAATTGAGGCGCCCACCCGTAAACTCTATCAGCCTTACTGCCTAGGCTAGATTCCATCATTGGCTCGTGTATTAACTGGCCACTGGCATGGCACAACGAAGGCCACCCAGCAGGCCTTCGTTGTTAGTAGGGTTGTTCATCTGTCAAGGATTGGACTGAACTAGCTCGGACTGGATTATACTGAACACCGAGCAAAGGACTTGTCTAGACCGAGGACTGGACCAAACATTTTTTGGTTTTGGACTGGACCGACCAAAAAATGTTTAGACCTGGACTGGACCGACCGAATGGACCGAAATAAGGGGTTGAATTCTGCTATAAAGTTTTGTGTGAACTGAACCTGTGTAAATAGAGCAATCACATACGCAGAGAAGAGGGACTTCGATGTTGGCAACTTCAATGTCGACAACTTCGACGTCGGGACCGACGGAGGGAGCGACTGACAGGAGGGGGTCGGTCGACGTGAGTCAAAGAAGAGGCAGATAAGACTAGAAGATGAGGGAGTTTTGATTTTTGAAACAGAAAGAGGCAGACTGGAAGACCGAAATGAGGAGAAAAGACTGAAAAGTGATATGAAAAACCCCTAGCAACTATTGTAGTTCAGTCCTTGGTCCCCTCTGTCATTTTAGTTCGGTTCGGGGGCTAGACCATAGACCGAAATTTAATATTTCCTAGACTGAGGACTGGGCCGAATTATGTTCAATCCTTTCGGTCCAGTCCATTTTTCGGTCCGGACTTGATTATGAACAACCCTAGTTGCCAATCCAGTAGAGTGGCCTGATTGGAGTTATGTTGTATCTTACGTTATGATTCCGACTGCGATCTTGATTACTTATTCGAATTTTTTGAACCATCTCAATCAAAATTTTAAGCTGATGGCTGAAGGGCTAAAATGATAATTTTATACTTTAAACACTCCCTCATGCAAATGCCCTTAGGGTTTGAAATGTACATGTGCTGAGATTTGAATCTGAAATCCCATGCTCAATCAAAATATGATACCATGTGAAACCATCTCCACCCAAACCATAAGCTTATGGTGGAAGCCCAATAATAGTTTTAAATTCTAACAGAATTATCAGCATTCTCAAATTAAATTTACAAATTCAGGACTAACAAGAATTGTTAGCTTTTTAATTAATGTCCTTATTTAAAGATTAAACCACCTCATTCGATTTCCTATATTTCAAGTAGCATTATGAAATAGTTTCTTGAAAAATAATATTTCATGGTCTACAAGTAGAAGTTTAAAAATAAAACTCAATCGCATTAATAGATAAATGATACCGGTCCTTATTGAATCAACCTCGTCCATTTGACATATTTTATACACTATTTGAAAATTTTGAAAAATTATAGATAAAAATAAAGTTATATAAATATATTTGTGTGTGTACATGTGGACACACGCGCATATATATATATATATATATATATATATATATATATATATATATATATATATATATATATATATATAAACACGCGCGCGCGTACACTCCACATGTGTGCTTCTATATATATGTGTGTGTATATATATATATATATATATATATATATATATATATATATACACACACACGCACTTATAATTCTTCTTCTAGTTCCTCGCCAACCCTAATTATACTATCTCTTTCAATACTTTGTTGTAGTCATTCTTTACTCATCTGGTATCTTCCTCTCTTTCTCTCCTCCCAGAAACGTCCATCTCGTCTTCCTCTTCACAATAAACGTATCTTTTTTGTTGATCGATCTTAGCTTGCATGTTTGAATTTATTGAAATTGAAGATCGAGGGTACCAACAGACGATTCATGAAAGATTAAAAGAGTTGCTAGAGGTAGGAAACTGAATCCTATATATACAATGATAAATAGGACCCATCAACCCTATAATGTGTACCCAATGAGAAAGTTTCGCTTCCAACAAGACTTGAATTTTGGTTGGAAGGTTGAATGATGTTGGTGGTAGAGTTGGCTAATAGGTTAGGTTGAGTAGGGTTCGTATTCGTGTCAAACTTAAACGAGTTCAAAATCATCCGACCTGAACCTAACCCATTTATTAAACTGGTTGGAAACTGAAACTGTTACCGTTTAAATTGTAAACGGGCTGACCTTATTTTGTCCTGTTTAACCATTTAAGTAAACCTGTTAAAACAAAGTTACCAATTTACCTATTTAAACATTAAGTCACTTATACAAAACAATTCATTGTGGGATCGAAATATTGACATATCGTACCCAACAAGCTGCACGGTAATATAATTCGAATTATATACAAGGAGATGTCTTTTAATTCATAGTCAAAGATAAATATAAGTTAAAATTACAAGTTTTACGTATATTTCAAAGAGTATTAGTTGTAACTTTCACCTAAGTTTATTGATAAACGGTATAATTAATTGGATAACAGTTATGCAGCAAATGACTTGATCCATGTGACATGCCTTATTAAGCGGGTTAAGTAGTTATTTTTTTGTGTCGAAAATCCAGACCTGAACCTAACCCCTTTAATTAAACGGGTTTACCATGTTAACCCATTTAATTGAACGTGTTGAAAATTTCTACCTGAACCCGTTTAATATCGTGTTAGGTTCAGGTCGGTAATCGTATTGGGTCAGCTTTTCCCAACTCTAGTGGTGGTTGCTAGTTGAATACCTCCTCTTTTATATAAATTTTTGCTTCCAGCAAGATTTGAATCTTGGTTGGAAGGTTGAATGGTGGTGGTGGTTGCTAGTTGATTACCTCCTTTTTCATGTAAATTTTTGCTTCCAACAAGACTTAAATCTCTGTTGGAAGGTTGAACGATGGTTGTGGTTGCTAGTTGATTACCTCATCTTTCATCTAGTTTTATATAATTTACGATTATTGGACAATAATAATATGAATTTTGGGGGTATTGGCCAATAATAAGATCAAGTATTTTATTGGACATTAGTATTACCATCTATAGACCTAGCTATTTTCCAACAATAATACATCACCTAGTGGGCAAGTGTTTGACTTAGCAGAAATATGATGTGTCGCATAATTGTCTGAGCTAGAGGTTAGAGCAAGTTGAGAAAAACTAAACGACCACATTTTAGGTTAACTTAGTAACATTAACGCACTTAGCTAAACAATAATATGAAAATAAGACATTAATTATTTTTTAGCTAAATTGGTTAACATTACTTAGTTGGAAAAAAAAAGTGACAACCAACCTTTTTCCACTTGCTCTGGCCTCCAACTCTGATAATTATGCCACATGTCATTTTTTCGTCATGTCAAACACCGACCAACTCGGTGTCGTACTATTAATGGAAAATAGGTCTATAATTGGTACTGCTAGTGTCCAAAAAAGTTGTTGGTATTATTATTGTCCAATACCCCCAAAATTCATATTATCGTTGTCCAATAGTCCTATAATTTATATATAATATTATTGAAAGAACCCTAGAAGGGGGTGAATAGGGTTATTGAATTTTTCTGCTCAAAAACTCACTGATAAAGGACGTTAGGAACTTAACCTTCTTAGATTAAGATCAAACTTTATATAAACTAAAGTAAACAGAGATAAAGGATAAGCAAGTGAAGACTGAATAACTTCCTTTATTTGTTTAGAACAGATTACAGAACAAGAGATGAATGTTCCCTAGGTTGAACGCCCTTAGGGCAACAGCGAACTAAGCGCCTTGCAGAGGACACTTTACAAACGGTTTCTGAAAAACACGCACCAAGCACCGGATTGATGCAAACACTTAATTGAACCTTAGTCCGTCTAGGATTCGATTCAAACACAATTGCAACACTCACAAATTCTCTTCTTTCTATTCGAAGAAAGAACACCAAGAATTACAAAAACAACTCTCTGTTTTTGGGAACCCGATTTCTTCCGTGGAATCGTTGAGTTTCTTCATTCTTGAGGTCTTCTATTTATAATCGTGATGCTTCAGTAGAATAGAGCCGTTTGAGGTTGATTTCTTCCTGATACTTTCCTTCTTCATTTTGCTCTTCTTTCCAAAGCTTGCATTGATTGAGCTTCCTTTCTCTTTGCGATTTCTTACGTGATATGCAATCCTTTCTTCCTTCCATTTTCTTCACTGATTATAATCTACAAAACACAGAATATAATCAGTTAGTCTGATTAGAAAAATAGATAGGAAAAATCAGATATTAAATATTATGGAAGACTTCCCTGTTTCTTGGATTCTCGGAAAAACTTCTCGCCTAGGGTGAACGTCCTTATAATGTCTTGAGTGAATGTCCTTATGATGCCCTATGTGAATGTCCTTCCGCCTTCTTTGAGATTTCTTTCCTTGTGCATCATATCTTTTCAGGCTATTCGAATTTTGACTTTCATTCAAAACTGATCCAATCGCCAAGGTACTCGTCAACGTCCTTGAGGGGTTCTAACAGTCTCCCCCTTTTTTATGAAAAGAAAAATTCATTTACAACACTTCTCCCCCTTTTTGACTTTTATAAAAAAGTCTAGAGAACTTCCCCTTTAATATTGTATCCATTTCCAATAATCTGCAAGACTCAATGAACTTATTAGTCCTAAGAGAGGGTGCTCCCCCTCAATATGTGTCATAATTGACAGCCTTCCTCAAACCATAATTGACATTAAATAAGGTTCTTGGCTACTAGTAACAACCATGTTAGGAGGTCTTGTTCCTTTTGGAACCCAAACTTGTATAATTTTAGAACGATAATGGTTGAAGTAGTGAGATTTACCATATTTGCTTTTGGGAAGAGATGAATGACCTTGATATCTTGTCCCAAGATAGTTGTGTCGTTCTTGGTCCCATGAGTGAAATCTATGGCCTTGGTACTGCTCATGAAGGTCCTTGTGTCGTCCTTGATGCCTGGTTGTAATAGCTTGTCCTTGCGAGACAGAATGTCCTTGATGACAGTTTCGCTCCTTAACAGGGATGAACTTTCATGCCATTTTCCAAGGTTTTCTTGTTGCTTGGTTGCCTTAGCCAGAAACTTGTGACAATCATCAAGGTTGGCCTTGAGGTCTAGTATTTCAACTTTGAGAATGTCGACCCTGGAGGTAAGCCCTTCACATAATTTCTCCAATTTCTCATTGGACTCTTTCAAGCCTTTGTGGTTTCTTTTAGTGACCTAATCTCGTTTAAATGCTTGGTCTCCCATCCAGCAAACTTTAAAAGGTATTTTCCCATGATGCAATGACTAGTAGTCTCCTCATCATCACAAGAAGTGGCCATCAAGGCCATGTGATTTCTCTTTTCTTTGTTCTTTCTGTGGTAGGGACAATCCTTGATCAAGTGATCTGGGTCACCACAAAAAAAAAAAAAAAACAAGAGAGTGAGTTAGTTTTATTATTTGATGAGTCCTTACCTCTTTGGTTGATTCGTTTGGATGAAGGTCCTCTGGAGGTATGACTTTTCTTGCATGATTTCTTGAGTTCCTTGGCCATCAAGTCCAAGATTCGGTCCTTATCATTTTTAATAGAACCATAGATGTACTTACGGGCTACTTCTTCTTTTTCATTTTGCTCTTCCTAGAGACGTATTTTGTGAGCAAGAAGCTTTCCAATGAGGTCATCTAATTGGAGAGTTTAAACATCGTGAACTTCCTCTATTACAGTGACCTTTGATTCCCATTTCTTTCTTGGAAGACATCTGAGGACCTTGTGAACTTTTTCTTCATTGGAGTAGGTTTTCCCCAAAGACATGAGATTATTGACTATGACAATCAATCGTTTGTACATGTCCTTGATGGATTCTCCATTCTTCATTTTGAAGGATTCATAGTGTTTGACATAATTGTCAAGCCTTATTTTTTAAACTTGGCTCGTTCCTTCATATATGGTCACTAAGGTATCCCACACCTGTTTAGTTGTATCACAACCAGAGACAAATTCAAACTCATTAGAATCAAATCCACATTAAAGGATATGTAAAGCTTTAACATTTTTATCCGCCTTTTCTACTTCTTTGGCAGTATATTTGGATCTATCTTTGGGTTTTGTGATTTCTTTTTCTGTGATCATGGGGACAAAGTCTCAATTCTCAATTATGTCCCAAAGGTCATAGTCTTGATCCATGATGAATGTCTTCATACGCTTCTTCTAGTGTGCAAAGTTTGATCCTATGAATAATGGGGGAGAGTTTAAGCAACGTCCTTGCCCTATATCACCATCCTCGATCCTAGCCATGATATTTTCCATAAAGCGGTTAGTCTCTTCTTGAGTAGACCGACTCTGATACCAATTGAAAGAACCCTAGAGGGGGTAGGGTTATGAATTTTTTGCACAAAAACTCACTGATAAAGGACGTTAGGATCTTAACCTTCTCGGATTAAGATTCAACTTTATATAAACTAAAGTAAATAGAGATAAAGGATAAGCAAGTGAAGACTGAATAACTTCCTTTATTTGTTTAGAACAGATTACAGAACAAGAGATGAATGTTCCCTAGGCTGAACGTCCTTAGGGCAACAGCGAACTAAGTGCCTTGCAGAGGACACTTTACAAACGGTTTCTGAAAAACACGCACCAAACACCGGATTGATGCAAACACTTAATTGAACCTTAGTCCGTCTAGTATTCGATTCAAACACAATTGCAACACTCACAAATTCTCTTCTTTCTGTTCGAAGAAAGAACACCAAGAATTACAAAAACAACTCCCTGTTTTTGGGAACCCGATTTCTTCCGTGGAATCGTTGAGTTTCTTCATTCTTGAGGTCTTCTATTTATAATCGTGATGCATCAGTAGAATAGAGCCGTTTGAGTTGATTTCTTCCTGATACTTTCCTTCTTCATTTTGCTCTTCTTTCCAAAGCTTGCATTGATTGACTTTCTTTTCTCTTTGCAATTTCTTACATGATATGTAATCCTTTCTTCCTTCCATTTTTCTTCACTGATTACAATCTACAAAATAAAGAATATAATAAGTTAGTCTTATTAGAAAAATAGATAGGAAAAATCAGATATTAAATATTCTGGAAAACTTCCCTATTTCTTGGATGCTCGGAAAAACTTCTCGCCTAGGGTGAACATCCTTATGATGTCTTGAGTGAACGTCCTTATGATTAGTTTTGCATATATCTCATTTAGTCATTTTCACGATTGTTTCAAGTTAACTTTGCTTCGATGATTAGTTTGCACATTATAACTTTGATGCTGCACGAAGTCCTGAAGAGTATTTCCTATTAAGAGTCATCATGGAAATCCTTGGTCAAGACAAAGGACAACTTAGGAGGTGAAATATCTACTTCTTGAGCACGAACTTCAGCACTAGCCTTTGGAGTACCTCACTTGTTTGGGGTTTTCAACCACCTTCGTAGGACATTGAGCTTGGTAATGACCATACACTCTACATTTGAAGCATTTTCTGCCCTTGAGCTTCCTAATATATTTGACACCTGTTGGGGGTGTTTAGGGTTTAGGGTTTGGGGTGTTTAGGGTTTAGGGTGTGGGGTGTTTCGACCACCTGTTTCAAGGATTCATGTTGCAATTGCGCCGCAGTGCGGAGCAAGTCACCTATTTGACATTTTACTTTTTGTGTTTTCTTTTCGAGATGTTGAACGAACATCTTGGGGGTTGGTTAGGTTTGAGAAGTAGGATGAGAGTAGTATGATGAGGGGACCTTTTGTGGAGTTTGGTTTTCTTGGAAGGTGTATAATTTGATCGAATGGAGGTTTAGGTGCTTTGTGTGTGTATGGAATTTTGAGGAGTTTAGGGTTTAGGAGAGAACATGGGGTGAAACCGCCAAAGGGGAATGCAAACAATGCAGAGCGGACCTGGATTGAGTCCACAACTACCAACAACACAACCACACAACTCAAGCAAAATCGAATAATTCAAACTCAATCACAAAACCATACACCAATCACCAATCACTAATCATTCAAATACCAATCAAGAACTTGCTTCACATCCAAGCAACACCAAGAACACCAAAAATTACTCCAAACCAACAATTATCAAACTGGGCACAAACAAGATATTCTCCAACAAAACTATGAGTTATATGCATAGCTCTGATACCAATTGGAACAGGTCGGGCCCAGGGTTTCAATTAATCACGTGGATGACGGAGATCCATCCATAGAACTCATACAAACGCAAATTACAATTTTAGGGTTTTGGGGTTTTGTAAATAAACAAGTACAAGAAGCATAAAGGGTATGAACACCTCTATAGAAAATTTACTTAATTACTAAGTTGAACTAGGATAACGAAGAATCATGCACAAGGACTTTTCGCAAGTAAGGAATCTTACCCAAAGAGCTTAGGAAGAATCACCCACTCACAAACAAAACAAGCTGTGGAAACCCTCTCTGTACAAAGGACATTGGCCAGTACAGGACAAAGGACATTTGCGCCATCAACAAGAAGGGCATTCAAGGCAGCATTGCGTTTTGACGTGAAAGGCAAAAGAGCAAAACAAACAAGGAAGTTTTTCTGGAAACATTAATATATGTTATCTCTATCCTTTTTCTAACCAGACTAATTGATTGTAATTACCTTATTTGTAGGAAACAATTGATCAAGAATGGAAGGAAAATATGATTGCAAATTTTCGGAAATCTCACAAGATGGAAAGTAGATCAGAATTTATTGGAAGGTAAGGCAGAACATGAAGAAGGAAAGAATCAAGATGAAATCAATCCCAACGTCTCTATGATGCTGATATCAATACACTTATAAATAGAAGACCTCAAGATTGAAGAAGATCAACGATTCCATGGAAGTAATCAGGTGCTAAAAAATAGAGAGTTGTATTCTGTTTTTGTTCTTTCTTCGAGTAGAAAGAAGTGTTGTTTGTGAGATTTGTGTTTGAGTACAATCGAATCCAAGACAGACTTAGGTTCGATTAGTGTTTGCATCAGTACGCTGTTTGGTGCTTGTTTGTTCAGAAACCATCTTTAAAGTGTCCTATGTAAGGCACTTAGTTCTAGGTTGCCCTAAGGAAATTTATCTTAGGCAACATTCACTTTAAGTTCTGTAATCTGTTCTAAAGAAATAAAGGAGGTTAAGATCACTTGTCCTAAGGACATTTGTTCAGAAACCAGCTTAGTTATGGGTTTTGACATAAAGGAGTTTAACATTCAATTTAGTTCTGGGTTACCCTAAGGACATTTGTTCAGAAACCAGTCATCTCTTGCTTGTCCTTTATTTCAGTTTGCTTTGGTTCACCTAAAGTTGAATCTTAATTTGAAAAGGTTAAGATCCTAATGTCCTTTAGCAGTGAGTATTTGTTAAGATTTTTTAAAACCCTATTCACCCCCCTCTAGGGTTCTTTCAATTGGTATCAGAGCCTGATCCACTGAAGATTCAGAGACTAACCGCTTTGTGGCAAAGATCATGGGAGATCATAACATGGGTGATTTAAGTCAATGACGTTCATGGAACATATCACCTTTGCTCACAAGTGATAACTACAGAGTTTGGAAACTCCAAATGGAGATCTTTTTAAGAAATCAAGATGAAGACATTTGGGACATTGTCAACAAAGGAAATTATCCTACTCCTCGCAAGGCTGCTGCAGATGGAAAGCAAGTTGACAAAGAAAGATCTGAGTATACAAATGATGAAAAGGAGAAAGCAAACAAAAATACTCAAGCTCATTATCTATTAATATGCAGTCTTAACTCTAACCAATTTAAAAGAGTGTCTACTCTTGATACAACTGAATGGATATGGGATTACTTCGTCACAACCTATGAACGTACAAATCAAGTGAAAAAGACCAAGATCAACATATTGGTTCAGAAGTATGAAGGATTCAAGATGGAGGAAAATGAATCCATTGAGTCAATGTTCAAAAGATTCAGTGGAATAATCAACCATCTCAAGTCTCTTGGAAATATCTATTCCAACGAAGAACAGGTGAACAAGGTCCTTCAATGTCTACCCAGACACAAATGGGGACCAAAAGTGACGGCTATAGAAGAAGCCCAATATTTAGAGACTCTAAAGCTTGAAGAATTAATAGGCAAGCTCCTTGCACACGAGATACGATTGTCTGAAGGCAGCCAAAAAAAGGAGATTGCTCTCAAAAGCACAAAGGAATATAAGGAAGAATCAGAGGATGATGATTAAAAAACTATGGCTAGTTAGCCATAGGATTCAAACGTCTATACAGAAGAAATCCAGGATTCCGAGGCTACCTGGAAGAATCATCTTCCAAACGATTATCACTCAAAGGTAAAACACTAATTAAAGATGAAAATGAAACTGCAAGATGTTTTGCTTGTGGTGCAACATATCATATGGTGAGAGAATGTCCTCACGTAAAGAAAGCCAAGGAAGAAAGTGATTCCAGAGGAAAGAGATTCAACAGGAAAGCTGTGGTTGCCACCTAGAGTGATAGCGATTACAGCGAAAGTGAAAGTGATTCTGATGAAATTGCGAATTTATATCTCATCGCGAAGGACCTTGATGAAGCATAAACAAGTAACGATGAGGTATTTACTAGCCACTTTCTCAATTGCAATGAAAATACTCAAAAACAAAGATTGCTTACTCTGCCTGATTATATTGTAACTCTTTCCGATAAAATTTGCTATCTCACTAGAATTGCTGAAACAAATTCCAAAACCATAGCAACTCAACATGAGATAATCCAGAACCTCACAACTGATAATATCAGTCTGAGAAATGAAATGCATCAAAACTAAAAAGAGCTAAACCTCATTCTCAACCAAGAAATGAACCAAGTTCACTCTATCCTGCACTTTAACAAGAAAACCTCTACAGACTACCCCAACCAATAACCCTTGCCCCCTCGTAAACCTACCAGTTCCCCAAAAGTTAAACCAAAAACCAAAACCATGTGGGTACCAAAGAAACCATACAAACAACCTGCCACTCAAAACACAGAACCTCCGTTCAAAATGTCAAGTCCAAAGAAAGGTATAATGTCCTTCAGTTTTGCGACAAATGATACAAAGTTTGGTTGAATAAGGATTCCTGTGTTGTAGAAAAAGTATCACATGAGATTGTCCTTAAAGGACATCAGATGAACAACGTGTATGTTATTGACCTTAGTGACCCTATGACCAATGACCTCACATGTCTTAGAGTTGCATCAGATGAGTCATGGCTGTGGCATCGTAGATGAGGGCATGTTAACATGAAGACCCTTCAAAAACTGAAACTCCTAGGTCTGGTTAGAGGACTACCATCACACAACTTCATTCGTGACAAAATATATAAAGCATGCACCAAAGGAAAACAGACCAGAACCTCCATCAAGCCTCTGACTCAAGTTGTCACAGCTAGATGTATCGAATTATTGCATATGGACCTCTGTGGACCAATACCAGACAAGAGTCTGGGAGGACATTTATACATGCTAGTTATTGTTGATGATTTTTCAAGATTTACCTGGGTTTTATTCTGGAAGGATAAGACAGAAGCATTCCATGAGTTTGAAAAGCTATACAAACAGCTTAAGGTCCTTACAGGGCTGACCTTAGTATCTATAAGGACAGATCGTGGAAAAGAATTTGACAATCAAGATCAATTTGGTCTATTCTGTGATCCAGAAGGTGTCACTCACAATTTCTCTGCCCCAAGGACACCGCAACAAAATGATGTAGTTGAAAGGAAGAATCAGACACTTGAGAACATGGCAAGAACAATCATCTGTGAGAATGATCTGCCCCTATTCCTTTGGGCTGAGATTATAAATGCATCAAACTATATTCTCAACAGATGTAACATAAGATCCTTCATAAAGAAAACACCATATGAGCTATTTAAATGCAAGAAGCCAAATGTAGCTCACCTCAAGGCCATTGGATTCAAATGTTTTATACACAACAATGGTAAGAAGGCTCTGAGTAAATTTGAACCAATAAGTGACGAAGGGATCCTAGTAGGATACTCCTTATCTAGCAAGCCATACAGAGTCTATGTAAAAGCATCCAAAAGGGTGGAAGAGTCCATGCATGTCATCTTTGATGAATCTCCCACCACACCTACAGAAATGTCCTCCATAAAGTTCAAATTTCATCAAGAAGATGAAGATGAGGACACTGCCCGTACCTTTCAGCAAGGTCCTCCACCACAAAATGAAGAACCTCCTCCAGAAGATAAACTAGAAACCTCTGAACAATCAGATGCAGTTCAGGAGGAAGAAGTCATTATCACTCAAGGACCTTCACAAGAAGAAAATCCTCCAAACGATAGTGGCTTGATGCCCACTAATTCAGAGGATCCCACAAGGGCCTTCAGGTTCAAGCCTGCCCATCAAGTTGATAATCTTCTATCTGGACTGGATACAATTAATAGAACTCGCTCCTCCCTTAGAAACTTTTGTGCCTTTCATGCATTTGTTTCGCAGATTGAACCAAGCGGACCTTAAGAAGCCCTAAAGTCTGGAAGCTTGTCCCTAGACCAAAACACCATCCTGTTATGGTGTAAAGTGGGTTTTTCGAAACAAGTTAGATGAACATGGTACTGTCACGAGGAACAAGGCCAGATTAGTTGCAAAAGGATACAATCAAGAAGAGGGCATTGACTATGAAGAAATATTTGCCCTAGTTGCCAGACTAGAGGCCATTTCGATACTTCTAGTCTATGCATCATCAGCTCACATGAAATTATATCAAACGGATGTCAAGAGTGCCTTCTTAAATGGACATCTAAAAGAAGAAGCCTATGTTGAACAACCTCAAGGATTTGAAGGAGAAGATCTAGATACTAATGTCTTCAATCTTTACAAGGCCCTTTATGGGCTCAAGTAGGCTACTATAGCTTGGTATAAAAGACTCAACTCATTTCTTCTGGAAAATGGATTCAAAAGAGGTCTCATAGACAAAACTCTCTTCATAAACATATTGAGGTTCGAAACAACTTCATAAAAGATCAAGTAGACAAAGGCCACATAAAACTGAACATTGTCCCCACTCATCAACAACTGGCAGATATTTTCACCAAAGCCCTTCCTACGGAACAATTCATCACAAACAGAAGAGAGCTTGGTATGTTGCAATCTAATGATCAGTTGAGGGGGAGCTAGTACTCACCCTTCCAGGGAGAGCTAAGGGCCTCCATCTCCAGGTAAGTTCCTAATCTACTATGAGCTCATAAGGTCCTTGACACTCTTATCCTGGAACCACGTTGAGCTTCGCTAAAATCAACTTCTGGAATACGGTTGTGCTGACAGTTCCTTTAATAACTTCCCAATGTAACCTTTTTTTCTCTTCTTTTTCAAAGAATAATTTTTTTTTTCAATTCTTTGGTCCTCACCTAGTCAGGGGGAGCCAAAGTTTTCTTCCCTCAAGCAAGATCTATGCCACGTTAATCTAGTAGTAAAGGACCTTGACTCCATAGTCATAACATTCTTTGAGACAAGATCAATATAAAATCTAGCCCTCAGTTATTCTAAAAGATTCATTCCGTAATCTCTTAGGAAATTTTTTTATTTTGTTTTATTTTTCTTTTCCTTTTAAATTTCCTTTTCAAATTTTGAACCTACCGTCCTTTTCCCTTATTTCCTTTTCCGACTTTCGTCTCTCTCTTTTCCTCCTTGATTGACGTCCCCAGTCAAATTACTCTTTATGTCATCATATCTCTCTCTTTCTCAAATCTTCACTCTTTCCCTCTTTCCCCACACTTCCCGATCCTTCCATATTAATTTCCCACCTTCCATCCCTAATCGTTCATCTACCTCATCACCCTTCCTTAAAGAGACCTAACCCCACTCCCATTTCCCTCATCCCATCATCCATCACTTTCAACCCCTTAACTATCTCTCTATCGCTATCTTCACCATGGGAAAAAGACCAGCCATTAAAGCTAGTGCTTCTTCTAGAGTCGCAAAACGACTCATTTCAAGCAAATCCTCTCCCATCCCTCCTGACTCCGCCTACTCCCACAACTCATCCTCTGATGCCATCACCATTCATCCCCCTCCAACATGTTCTTCTCTGCAACTCCCCCCATAACAACGCCTGGAACAATTTGCCAAGCGCCTCTATTGTGTTGTGAAACTGTAGATCTAGACTCTCTCATAGAAGCCTTTCTTTCATTCTCCACCCTCAAGGACATGGGATGTCAATCCTTCTTCGACTGCGACCACAACGTCTACCTATCCCTCATCCACAAATTCTTTGCCAATCTTGTCGCAAATCCAGCAAAACCCTCTCTTCACTCAAAAGTCTCATGTATTGACATCTTTCTCTCAGCTAATCAACTTGAACGCGTTTTACATCTTGTGAACATATTTCGTCGCGTTTGGGCTTTCGAACGTTCATTTTGGATTGGGGTGTGATGTGATGATTCGTGCTGGGGTTTGACCTTTGAAAAACTCTTTAAGGAATTAGTCATATATTTCATGAATAATACTTTGTAAAATCAGTTTCTCTTTACTTATGCATTTTTTGAGTCATTGATTTAAACCTTTAAGAGTGAACATCCACTTTTTCCACACTCTTCTAAATTTAACTCAATTTGCTCATTTAAATGTTAGGCTCGGAAGAGAGTGATTTATGCAAATATTATTTAGAAATATAGGAAGAAAACCCTAAAGTTGCATCGATACATTGTAAAACCATATTAACCATAGTTTATGCAATCTCCGATGTGTTTTGTTTCGAAATGGAAGTCGCCGCCCGACTTTTTAAGGGAAAAGCCAAGACAAAACTAAGAAGAAAACAAAGAAGACTCCGCCTGCGTAACCCAATAATGGATTCGGGGGTACGGTTACGAACTCGAAAAGTAAAGACTTTAAGAGTCAGCCTCTCACAAAAGGAAAGACTCTACTAAAAGTTTAAAATGTGCTTTTGATAACATTTGGAAGGGAGATAAATAAGAACTTTATAGAATTATTTCATGGAACATGCAAAAGAATGAAAGAAAGAAAGATACATCATACACAACAATTTATTTACAGAAAAAGGAAATACTTAAAAGCTTACATTGTGACCTTTCTTTAGGGAAAGCCTTTCCTAGCCTTTGAAGTAGTAGCCTTTGGACACCTTGAATACTCCTCTTGAATATGCCGAAATGGTGCCAAAAGAGGATGGAGAAAAGTATGGAAAAGGGATAAGAAAATGGGTAGGAAAAGGCTCTTTTGTGGTGTTTTTTTGTAGTAGAAAGGTTAGGCTTTTGTGGAGTTTTCAGGGTTTTATGGAAGGATAATGGAACGAAGATGAGAATGGAGATAAGAGGGCTTAAAGAAGTGGAGAAATGGACATAATAATTGTAGGAAAGTGATGAATAAGGATAGGAAGAAAGACTCTTTTTGTGATATTTTAGGATAGTTTTGTGATGTTTTTGGGAGGTTTTATGGGAGATTTATGTGGAGATGAGGGAGGATAGGATGAGAGTATGGATTAGGGAATTGAAGAAGGTGGACGAATGGAGATTATGATGGTAAGAACATGGTGGAAAGACGATAGAAAAGGTATAGGAAGGAAGGGCTTTTTGTGGGTTGTTAATGGTGTTTTAGGATGTTTTTGTAAGGGTTTTACGTAAGAATGGTGGGGATAGTATGAGAGTATGGATTAAGGGGTCTAAGAGGATGATGATAGGGAGATTAGGATAATAAAAGGATGGTGGAAAGGTGATAGGAAAAGAGTGTTAGAATGATGATATTAGAATAGGAATTAGAGAGTGATGAGAGAATGGATGAATGAGAGTGTAGGAGGGGAAGGATTAGTTTAGCTTTGGAAATAGGGGTATTTATAGGCTTAGAAGAGGCTTGGAGATACATGTATATTCATGCACATACATTCCCATTTAATCACACGCAATTCACAGTCAACCTCGGCATAGATTGCTGGGAGCAAAGGGGGTGTTCTAAGTGGTCGGCAGCTCAAAGATGAATGAATCTGGGTGTGAACAAGCCCAAGGACGACAGGCCTTGGGAAAGGGGAGGCTTGAATTGAGCTTTATTCACATGTTGTTGGACGGTGAGAGAGTGAATGTGATGCACACGAAGTCAGCCTGTTCACATTGGACGGTGGAAGCTTAATTAAGCCCAAATAAGTGTGTTTGTGAGGTCTTGAACTTGAGATGTCTTGGAAGCTTTTTGCATGTGATCTTTACTTAGCTTTTGCATGGCTTTCATGGCTCTATGAAGCTTAATTGCTAACGTAAAGATTGTGCATGCAATAGGCTAGGAAATTGACATGTAATGATGCATGCGTTTTTATCCGAAGTTGTGCATGTAATGTGCATGCGCGGAACTTTCTTGGCTCGGCTCTAACTTGGATTTGGCTTTGGCTTTGGCTTTGGCTTCCCTTATTTTTCTTATTTTCTAACTAAAGTACATAAAGAGGAAGTAATAAAAATTACACTAAAGGTATACAAAACTATACTGAAATCCAGCAATTTGAACTAGCTTATCGATCAACTTCTTCTCCTTTGTTTTTGATTCGTTTATTTAGATTTGCTATATATTTATGTGGCAAAATCCGGTGTCCAAAGAGAGCCCCCACTTTGATTGAGTCCGAGGATAGGATGAAAATCAAAGTAGAACTGATTTGATGGACACCGGTTGAGGATATGACTTTGGAATGCAAAGCCACGGATATGACTATGGATTGCAAAGCCTGGGGTGATGCTTGGAAGTTGAGTCCCGTATCGCAGTTGTGGGTGGCATGCGCCTCTGTTGAGGATAATCTTGAGTAAGTATGATATTCTACTTGACCGTTGATGGGTTTTGTGTATCGTGCGCTGATCTCAAGCAACAATGACGCCTTACTTGTTGTGATCTCAGGCGTCTGAAGACGTCCTACTCGAAATGATCTCGGGCACTGAAGGCGTCCTACTCGAAAGTGTGAGCTGACACTTGGAAGCTAAGTCCTGTGTCGCGGTTGGCGAACTTGCACCGATAGGTATTCTCATGCAAGAATGACGCCTTGTTGGGGAGACTTCACCGGACGCGATGCCGATGGCTCTGGAGAGATTGATGTTGATGGCATTTTCGATGCCGAGGGACTTCACCGATCGCGATGTCGATGGCCCTGGGGGTTGAGACTTTGTCGGGCGCGATGCCGATGGCTCGGAGTTTGAGACTTCACCGGGCGCGATGCCGGTGGCTCAGGATTGGGACTGCATCGAAACTCTACCGATGGCCCTAGGTGATGATGATGGTGGTGGTGGTGACAAACTGGACGCGAGGCCAGATGCCAAGACTTACCAGCCACGAGGCTGGAAGCCGTTGATGATGATGATGATGACAAACTAGACGCGAGGCCAGATGCCGAGACTAACCAGACGCAAGGCTGGAAGCCGATGATGATGATGATGACAAACTGGATGCGAGGCTAGATGCCAGACTAACCACACGCGAGGCTGGAAGTCGTTGATGAAGATGATGACAAATTGGACGCGAAGCAAGATGCTGAGATTAACCAGATGCAAGGCTGGAAGCCGTTGATGATGATGATGATGATGATGACGATGACGAGGGAAATTCAATGCCGAGGGACTTCACCGATCACGATGTCGACGGCCTTGGGGTAGATACTTTACCAGTCACGATGCCGATGGCTCGAGAATTGGGGACTTGCATCGATCTCTCCCGGCGACCCTGTTTTTGGTCTTTTTGATGATGATGACACTTTTGATGCCTATGAGACTTTATTGGACGTGATGTCGGTGGCACTTATTGCTGAGACTGCTCCGAACTCTGTTGGTGGCTCTGATTTTGGTTTCAGTGGCAATTCAATGCCTGGAGACTTCATCGGACGTGAAGCCGACGGCTCTTTTTTTCCTCAGATTATGTTAGTATGATCATTGGGAAAATGCTCTTATTTGGGGACTTCATGCTCCAGTCTTAAGAAGACCACCCCTCTTTATTCGGCACACTTGGCCGTGCTCCTTCTTTAAAATGTGCAAGCTCGAGCTCTTGGAAACAAGCATGGAGAAAAGATAAAGGCTCCTTCTTTCCCTAGGCCCGCCATACCCTAGAGATGAGAGAGGAATCTTTGCATTCACTCGGGTCCTTGGCAATAAGCATGGAGAAAAGACAAATGCTCCTTCTTTCCCTAGGCCGACCGAACGCTAAAGAAGAGAGAGGAATCTTTGCATTCACTCGGGGCCCTTGGCAATAAGCGTGGAGAAAAGACAAAGGCTCCTTCTTTCCCTAGGCGCTCGACACTAGAGAAAATAGAGGAATCTTTGCAGTCACTTTAGCTTTTGCAGGCCATGCAGGAGACCAACTTGCTTGCGATTATTTTTAGATAGCCCCACGATCGATCAGACTTGAGCCTAGGCAAATGAGGACATGACATGTGGTTGTGTGAACCGAGCTCTTGTGATTGGAAATTGGAGCTTCTAGCTACCACTTCTCATTCAAACTTCACTTGCTTCCCCTTTCTCTCTGTAGAAGGTCTTCTGGGTATTTTAATTTTCATCGCAAAAATATGAACTTTCCGAGAAGAGGACGCAGTCGTGCTATCCTGCTAGCGGTCCAGGAAGACGATACAGAGGGAACATCCCAGTAGGGAATTCACGCCGGTACAATTGGTTTTCCGACAAGATGTATGTGCGTCGTCCTTTTCTTCGTGCACCTCGGTATGCTTTATTTCTTCTACAAGCTTATTTTTATAGCATGTTGTTGTTGAGACGATTTCCATGTTATTGCTTGTTTCAACACTTTAAGTTGAATTTAAAGTAGAACCGTGCTTTAAATTTTGCTTCAAGCGCATGGGTGCCAAAATTTCACTGGGGGAAGGGATTCTTGAATTTCACTGGATGAAGATTTTGTCCTTCTTGTCGGACAAATGCCATTCTGATGGAGACCATCAAGTAGAACAATCAACAGTAGCAGCTCCATCAGCAAAGGAGGCATCCAAGGGATCTTCACCAGCACTTGCAGTAGCAACACAAGGAGGAGTTCATGTTGTTTCACACGACTCAGCAACAAGGGAAGCAAATCCAGCAGAAACAACAGGCTTCCAATGTCCAAGACAAACAGTAAGTTACGCAGCATATTTCTCAGCAAATCGGAATACCAGCAGGAGGAGTACAACATCACCAGTTGCCACCAATCCACCAATAGCATCCATCCAGGCTTGCTACACACTTGTAAAGCAAGTCCTGGCATCTACAACCACTCAGCCCATCAACATTGGTCATCCAGACCAAATCTAGTTCCCAGCAACAACAGTCCAAGCTGCAACCTTTCTAAATGTTGTATCTATTGATTGAGCAAGATTCAGCTAAGGTTTCCTAGGAGTTTTTTGATCTTTGTCATGCCATTTTCAAGTCCAAGCCAAGCCCCAACATGATCGAGCGTGGCACAGTAAGATTCAGAAGTCAGAACAGACAATCCCAGCAAAGTTGTTTTATCTGTTTTTCCAGAACCCAAGTTCTGGGGCTATATGTCCTGATTTATGTCTTTAGGGGTTGTTTTGGTCTTTCCATCATAATATTAACCTGTTGAGATTATTTCGAGGTTAGTATTTGCGTGGGAATTACCTCAGTAACTTCAAGTTTTACCCCCCTTAGAGAGGAAAGCCTCTCATTGGCTCATTTTGCCACTCTTTGGCAAATTGGTCCAATAAGGTTTTAGTTAGCTTTTCTCTTTTATTTTCTAAGCAAATGTAATCAGGATCATACTAGATAACTTAGGATGTAATCATATATATTTGTTTTAAGCTTTGTAAGTTAGAATTAGATCAGGGAGATTAGACAGAAACTTATGCTTAAGTAGCTGCTAATCAAACTGTTTGTTTTCTTTATATTCTGAAGTTTTCCATCAATGAAAGGTATCTCAGTGTTCATTCAATAGCATTCTCGAGTGTCTTAGTACCTCTAAAAGTTTTTGAGTGTCCTATAACTCTCAATCTTGGTTCAATCAGTTTCTGTCACTGGATATTGGCAAAATCCAGCAAGTGTAAACTGAGCTTGATCATCCATGCTTTGGTGTGTCTGTAGAGGTATGTGTGTGAGAGTCCATTGCCCTTGATTGCAGCTGAAGGTGTGTCTGTAACATTTGTAAGCAAGCCTATCTTTTATGTTCTATCTTGGGTTGTCATCTATTCCAGCTAATTGCTTTCAATCATCTCTTATGTTTTAAGCATTCAGCTGTGTGTGTGGAGTTGTATGGTGTATTCTAGTTCAATACCCCTAATCATTGTGAGCTAGCATACATCATCTTGGTATCAGAGCATTGTGTTCTATCTTTGAGTGTATTGCTTGTTATAGTTGAGATGGCCGGAACTAGTAAAACACCCCAGGAATTCTTAGAACAGACTTTAAAAGAAAAAGAAGTAGTAGAACAAAAAATGAAATTTCTAAATGAGCAGTTGCAACATTTCATGAGATTGCACAAAAATGAGTTGAATAGGGAGACTGATGAAGAAATTGAGGAAGGAGAAGGTGAGAATCCTTATAGTAGGACAGGGAGAGGAGGTCGAGGTCCTAGGCCTACACACAAAAGAAGGAGGAGAGTCAGACGATCACCTAGGATCAGTGAGCATGAGTAAAATAGTGAGAGTGAAGAGAAGAAAGGAGGGAAGATAGGAGGTTTGAGAAGCTAGACTTCAAGATTGATATACCTGAATATGCAAGAGAACTAGATCCTGATGTTTTCCTAGATCAGTTACAGACAGTAGAAAGAGTCTTTGACTTGAAGGAGGTTTCAGAAGAAAATAAGGTGAAGATAGTAGCCTTAAAATTGAAAAAGTATGCTTCTACTTGGTGGACTAATCTGCAGAAAAGAAGAGTGGAGATTGGGGAAGCCAAGGTGAGCACCTGGATTGATATGAGGTAGAAGCTGAAGGAGAACTACTTCAAGTTACAGCATTTTGTGCAGGGGAGCAAATCTGTGGAAGACTATACAAAGGAGTTTGAGCATTTGCTTTGGAAGTGTAACATGCAAGAGAATGAAGTGCAAACTTACATCAGATATCTTGCAGGCCTGAATGAGAGTATCAGGAATGTTGTGGAGTTGCAGGTCTATAACTCACTTGATGAGCTGAGCTCTTTGGCTCACAAAGTGGAACAGTAGAAGAAAGCTAGAGCATAGGATTACAACAACAGTAGATACCCAGCCAAACCTTACACCCAAGCTAAGCTCAATCCCTACAGCAAACCATATATTCCCCCACAAAGCGCCTATCCACCCCCACCCCCACCTCAAGCTAGAAATCCAGCCCCAAGACCCCCACAGAATCCCCCACAAAGAACCCCAGCCCCTACCAACAGAACCTATTCAGAAAGGAGATGTTTCAGGTGTCAAGGACTAGGGCACATTGCCTCAGAATGTCCAAACAAGAGAATGGTTACTCTTGCTAAGTACCAAGCAGCTTTGTTTATTGACCCTGAACATGTGCAGGAAGAAAAACAGGATTATGAAGAGCATGAGCATAACCCTATCTATGATGATGAGGTTATAGAAGAAGGTCTAGATGAGGGAGAGATGCTTGTAATCAAGAGAGTCTTGAGCAGCCCAGCAGCAGAGGAAGCAAAAGAGCAGAGGGAGAATATCTTTCATACAAGGTTTACCATTGGAGGGAAGATATGCTCTATGATTGTAGACAGTGGAAGCTGTACCAATGCAGCCTCCAGCACTGTAACACCTCGGATAAATGGTTAAGTGTGGCTTAAGAGGATTGAAATGACTACTTATATCACCAAGGTGCACCTTCTTTTATGGTAGCTCATTCGTTGGGAACTTCTCAGCTAAGCGTGCTTGGCTGGGAGTAATCAAAAGGATGGGTGACCTCCTGGGAAGTTTTCCTAGGCAGCGTGTGAGCGAGGACGAAGCACGCTGGAATGACTCGTGGTGATTTGTGCGGTCAGTCAGCGATCCTTAAAGCGGTTATCGGCAATGTCCGTGGCCCGGGTGGGGCCGGGGCGTTACAGATGGTATCAGTGCTGACCCGCGACCGTGAGCTGCGCCAATGGACGGGAGAGCCATGGGCATTCACCTAGCGGGGCAAAGATTCTAGATTTGATTGTGGCACAACGAGGACGTTGTGTGCTTAAGTGGGGGTGATTGTAACACCCCGGATATATGGTTAAATGTGTCTTAAGAGGATTGAAATGACTACTTATATCACCAAGGTGCACCTTCTTTTATGGTAGCTCATTCGTTGGGAACTTCTCAGTTAAGCACGCTTGGCTGGGAGTAATCAAAAGGATGGGTGACCTCCTGGGAAGTTTTCCTAGGCAGTGTGTGAGTGAGGACGAAGCACGCTGGAAAGACTCGTGATGATTTGTGGGGTCAGTCAGTGATCCTTAAAGCGATTATCGGTAATGTCCGCGGCCCGGGTGGGACCGGGGCGTTACAGATGGTATCGAGTGACTGCGACCGTGAGTCGCGCCAATGGGCTGAGAGCCATGGCGATCAACTAGCGAGGCTGATTCTAGATTTGATTGTGGCACAACGAGGACGTTGTGTGCTTAAGTGGGGGTGATTGTAACACCCCGAATATATGGTTAAGTGTGGCTTAAGATGATTAAAATGACTACTTATATCACCAAGGTGCACCTTCTTTTATAGTAGCTCATTCGTTGGGAACTTCTCAGTTAAGCGTGCTTGGCTGGGAGTAATCAAAAGGATGGGTGACCGGCCTCCTGGGAAGTTTTCCTAGGCAACGTGTGAGCGAGGACGAAGCACACTAGAAAGACTCGTAGTGATTTGTGGGGTCAGTCAGCGATCCTTATAGCGGTTATCGGTAATGTCCGCGGCCCGGGTGGGGCCGGGGCGTTACAAGCACCATGGTGAAGAAGTTGAGTCTGGCAACCAAGCCCCACCTAGCTCCATACACTATTTAGTGGCTCAGTTCAGGAAAAGGCATCCAAGTCTCTACTAGATGCCTTGTTGCTTTTTCAATTGGTCAATCACACAAAGATGAGGTCTGGTGTGATGTTTTACCTATGGATACATGTCATTTGCTTTTGGGTCGACCTTGGTTGTATGATAGATCAATCGTCACTGTGGAAGAGCTATTAATACCTACACCCAGACCCTAAACCACAAAAAGATCACCCTTACCCCCATGAAACCCTCACAGTTAGCCAAAAAATCCAAGAGCCATGTCTTGAACCTAGCCTTGATGTGTTGCTTTTATCTAATCATCATGAGTTTAGCACACAAAGAGACTTGATCCTTTTAGACCTTGAAGAACCCTCAACACCACAAGATGACCACCCTTTATTTCTACCTTTACTCCAGCAGTTTCAGCATGTATTTCCTGAGGAAATGCCACCTGGTTTACCACCTAAAAGAGATATCCAGCACAAAATTGACCTAGTGCTTAGATCAGTGTTGCCTAATAAGCCAGCTTATAGGATGACACCAGCAGATACCAATGAAATACAGAGGCAGATGGATGAGTTATTGGAGAAGGGAATGATTAGGAAAGCCTGAGTCTATGTGCAGTCCCAGCCTTGTTAGTGCCTAAGAAAGATGGGAGCCAAAGAATGTGTATTGACTGTAGGGCCATTAACAAGATCACAATCAAGTATAGGTACCCTATACCTAGGCTTGAAGACATGTTGGATGAGTTACATGGGTCAGCAGTCTTTTCTAAGATTGATTTGAGGAGTGGATACTACCAGATAAGGATCTATGACGGAGATGAGTGGAAAACAGCATTCAAGACCAAGGGAGGACTGTTTGAATGGTTGGTCATGCCTTTTGGCCTGACTAATGCCCCATCTACATTCATGAGACTCATGAATCAGGTCCTTAAGCCACTCATAAGCAAGAGTGTTGTTGTATACTTTGATGATATTCTTGTCTATAGCAGGTCTGAACAAGAGCATGTCAAGCATTTGCAGGACGTTTTAACTATTCTGAGCAGGGAGGAGTTATTTGGCAACCTTAAGAAGTGTCACTTCTTTACAACCCAAGTGAACTTCTTGGGATACATTGTTACAGCAGCAAGTATTCAGGTTGATGAGGAGAATATCAAGGCAATTAGGGAGTGGTCTGTGCCCACTTCTATTCAGCAAGTCAGGAGCTTTCATGGCCTGGCTTCATTTTATAAAGGATTTGTCAAGAATTTCAGCACCATTCTGGCACCAATGACTGAAGTGGTGAAAGGAAAGTCCTTTATTTGGACAACAGCAGCCCAGAAAGCCTTTGAAGAAGTCAAGGAGAGACTCACTTCAGCACTAGTTCTAGCACTACCCAGCTTCAGCAAAGTTTTTGAGGTAGAATGTGATGCTTCAGGAGTTGGCATAGGAGCAGTATTGACCCAGGAGGGCAAGCCAGTTGCCTACTTCAGTGAGAAGTTGAATGATGCCAAGAAGAAATATAGCACCTATGATAAAGAGTTCTATGCATCATTAGAGCTCTTTAACACTGGAGGCACTACCTTATTAGAGCAGAATTCATCCTACATAGTGATCATGAGGCCTTGAAGTTCATTCAAGGACAGCACAAGCTCAACACCAGGCATGCTGCTTGGGTAGAGTACATGCAGCAGTTCCACGTCATGATCCACCATAAATCAGGAGTGCTAAACAAAGGAGCAGATGCATTGAGTAGAAGGCATATGTTGCTTCATATACTTGATTCTAAAATTATTAGATTTGAGCATTTGAAAGCTTTGTATCAAGAGGATGGAGATTTTAAGCAGGTGTACCAGAAGTGCCAGCAACAACCCCAGGGTCTGTATCACATAGTCCGGGGTTTTTTGTTCAAAGGGAGCAGATTGTGTGTCCCTAAGAGCAACTTCAGAGAGCTACTGATCTCAGAAGTCCATAGAGGGAGTTTAGCAAGACATTTTGGAGTTGAGAAAACATTGCTGATATTGAAAGAGCACTACAGTTGGCCACAGATGAGGAAAGATGTGGAGCATCTGTTGAAGAGGTGCAACGTTTGTCAATTGGCAAAGTCACACAGCCTACCCCAAGGTTTATACACACCATTGCCAGTTCCCAGTAGCCCCTGGGAAGATGTCAGCCTTGATTTTATTGTGGGTTTGCCAAGAACTCAGAGAGGGAAGGATTCAATCATGATAGTGGTTGATAGATTCTCAAAGATGGCACATTTCATACCATGCCACACCACTTTTGATGCCACAGGAGTTGCTGAATTATTCTTCCAAGAGATTGTCAAGTTACATGGAGTGCCAAAGACAATGGTGTCTGACAGAGATACCAAGTTTTTGAGCCATTTTTGGGTTACTTTATGGAAGAAATTGGGCACCGAGCTCAAGTATAGCACCACTTGCCATCCACAGACTGATGGACAGACAGGGGTTACTAATAGAACACTTGGAGTCCTATTGAGAGCACTAATCCACAAAAATAAAGCAGAATGGGATACTCTGTTGCCCCATGCTGAGTTTGCTTACAACAAAGCATCATCCAAGGCCACAGGCTACTCTCCATTCCAAGTAGTCTATGGTAAAAATCCAATTTCCCCTTTAGATTTATTTCTACTAACTACTTCTGTCAAATTTAGTTTTGAAGCAGGTAAAAGAGCAGATCAAATTAAGGAGCTTCACCAGCAAGTGAAGGAGAACATTTCCAAGTATACTGAACAAGTGTCTACTTCAGCAAACAAGCATAGGAAGAAGGTAACTTTCCAGCCAGGAGATCTAGTTTGGATCCACCTAAGGAAGGACAGGTTCCCCAGTAAGAGAAAAGACAAGCTGCTACCAAGAGCAGATGGCCCCTTTGAAGTGCTTGAGCAAATTGGAGATAATGCATATAGGTTAGACGTATCTGAAGAGTGTAGAGGATCAGCAACATTCAAAGTAGCAGGCCTTCGACCCTACTATCCAGCAGATGAAGACCTTCCAAGTTTGAGGACAACTTTCCTCAACTTGAGGAAGATGATGGAGACCATCAAGCAGAACAATCAACAGCAGCAGCTCCATCGGCAAAGGAGGCATCCAAGGGATCTTCACTACCACTTGCAGCAGCAACGCAAGAAGGAGTTCATGTTGTTTCACGCGACTCAGCAAAAAGGGAAGCGAATCTAGCAGAAACAACAGGCTTCCAAAGTCCAGGGAAAACAGCAAGTTATGCAACATATTTCTCAGCAGTTCAGAATCCCAGCAGGAGGAGTACAGCATCACCAGCAGCCACCAATCCACCAACAGCATCCATCCAGGCTTGCTACACACTTGTAAAGCAAGTCTTGGCATCTACAGTCACTAAGCCCATCAACATTGGTCATCCAGACCAAATTCAGTTCCCAGCAACAACAGTCTAAGCAGCAACCTTTCTCAATGTTGTATCTATTGATTGAGGAAGATTCAGCTAAGGTTTCCTAGGAGTTTTTTGTTCTTTGTCATGCCATTTTCAAGTCCAAGCCGAGTCCCAGCATGGCATAGTAAGATTCAGAAGTCAGAACAGACAATCCCAGCAGGGTTGTTTTATCAGTTTTTCCAGAACCCCAGTTGCTTTCTCGAGTGTCCTGATTTCTGTCTTTAGGGGTTGTTTTGGTCTTTCCAGTATAATATTAACCTGTTGAGATTATTTCCATGTTATTAGTTGCGCGGGAATTACCTCAGTAACATCAAGTTTTCCCACCTTAAAGAGGAAAGCCTCTCATTGGCTCATTTTGCCACTCTTTGGCAAATTGGTCCAATAAGGTTTTAGTTAGCTTTTCCCTGTTATTTTCTAAGCAAATGTAATCCAGATCATACTAGATATCTTAGGATGTAATCATATGTATTTGTTTTAAGCTTTGTAAGTTAGAATTAGATCAGGGAGATTAGAGAGAAGCTTATGCTTAAGTAGCTGCTAATCAAACTGTTTGTTTTCTTTATATTTAGAAGTTTTCCATCAATGAAAGGTATCTCAGTGTTCATTCAATAGCATTCTCGAGTGTCTTAGTACCTCTGAAAGTTTGTGAGTGTCCTATAACTCTCAATCTTGGTTCAATCCGTTCCTGACACTGGATATTGGCAAAATCCAGCAAGTGTAAACTTAGCTTGATCATCCATGCTTTGGTGTGTCTGTAGAGGCATTTGTGTGAGAGTCCATTGCCCTTGATTGCAGCTGAAGGTGTGTCTATAACAGTTGTAAGCAAGCCTATCTTTTATGTTCTATCTTGGGTTGTCTTCTATTCCAGCTAATTGCTTTCAATTAGCTCTTGTGTTTTAAGCATTCAGCTGTGTGTGGGGAGTTGTATGGTGTATTCTAGTTCAGTACTCTGATCATTGTAAGCTGGCATACATCACATTCGTGTCTGGCTGATGATAATACTGTCCTTCATGTCGGACAAATACCATCCGTGTCTGGGTGATGATGATACTGTCCTTCGTGTCGGACAAGTGCCATTTGTGTCTAGTAGATGATGATACTGTCCTTCGTGTCGGACAAATGCCATTCGTGTCTGGCGGAAAAAGATTCATGACTTGACTTGATGCTAACTTGACCTGCTAGAGTTGGATTAGAGGTTGCTCTAATCTTGCTCTTAGTGATAAGAAACCATGTCTAGTGGTCTGAATGAGATGGCATACGGGCTTTAACTAGCCTCTAGTGTTGCGTTTTGGAGCAACGATGCGGTACTTCTTTGCTTTTTTTTTGTTTTTCTTTTTTATTTGATTTGTAGGTATACATGCAAATGATCTACTAGACTCTTGCACAAACAAGGCATTTTTATTTTTCGACACAAATATTCATGCAATTATGCATTTATGCACGACTGTGGACTTTATGCATGACAGACTGACTCTATGCATGATAAACTTAACTCAATGTGACTCTGACACAACTCATGGATGCAATGCAAACCTATTATGGTTACACACGATAATTACATAACGCTTTATGATTCTAAACATGCAATTCTATATGCATGTAACCCCCCGACTCTTTAATTAGATAATGACTTTCTACGAAAATGCCTTCCTAAGACAATGTTTTTCTAGGACAATGATCTCCTAAGACAATGACTCTTTTTTTTCTTTTCTTTTTTTTTCGGGCAATGCCTTCTTAAGATAATGACTTCCTAAGGATCAAGGCCACTTGTGGGGAAATTCAGGAAAATTCAGGATGAGGAAGATTTCATTCCAGGGGACAAGGTATAATGGCGGAGGTGCTAGCCCTGAAGGATGTGCTTCTTGGATGCTCACGTAGATGACCTCGATTGTTGCAAATCAATGATGATGTATGACAAGCCCTTGGTTTGACGTAGACTTTTGACGATATTGTTATGCTCTTGAGAGCAACTTGGGAAGTTGCAAGCCCCCAGTTTTGTATAGACTGATGGTATGATACACGAGGACGATGGAATGGAAGGATACATTGCTTCTTATGCTGCACTGACGGAAGTTTGGTATGTCCTTAGTTGTGAATCTTGATCTCTCCTTTTGCCTGACTTGCCTAAAGGGTTTTCAAGTTTGCCTCTCTTTCTTCTTTTTTTTCCTTTTTTTTCCCTTTTTTTTCTTTTTTTTCTTTTTTCTTTTTTCTCTTTTCTTTTTTCTTTGTTTCCCCTTCTTTCATTTTTTCTCTTTTTTTCCTCTCTTTTTTTCTGAGACTACTAGGACGTCAATGGAGATCTTGGACCTTGTAGATTAGGGGGTAAGTGTCCCTCTGAAGCTTTCTCCAAAAAATGTCTTGAATGATGTCACAAAAGGTAGCAAAAGCCCCTAGTTTAGAGTAGCTTATCTCCGAGTCTGTTCATGATCATTTTGTTTCCAATTAGCCGCTGATATGATGTGGATGGCTTTTGCTCTTGCTCAGAAGTGACTCACACTCAGGTATACTAAGAGTGGACATTAAGAACAAAACCTCATACTTGTAGTAGTGACCGAGCTGAAAAGTCCTCAAAGGGTGGGATGAGATGAAAAAGTTAAAAAGAACGGGTAGAAAGTGTTTAGTAAAAGAGATGATGGGATAGGTATTATTAATGAAAGGGATGTGGAGACACTTAGGAATGAACGTACCTTAAAAAGGAAGAAGAGACGGTCAAATGGGATAAACATCATCTCTTGGGAAAAGGTTGGAACATGGGGATAAAGAGACACTTGAGGATGATGGTGAAGAAATTGTCAAAAAGGGATAGACATCATCTCTTGGGAAAAGGATGGAACATGGGTGATGGAATAATGTCCAAGTCTGGCAGAAGAAAATGGAAGCTTGATGGTAGTGATAGAATCCAAGGTTTCCATCATCTTTTGCCTAGCCCGGCCAAGTGGTTTTTAGACCAACTTTTTATTCTTTTTTTTTATTCTCTCAGGGACCAATTTATTAAACGACGAACACTCTCTAAAGTGAAAAGTATGGGCCGGGCCTCGAAATAGTTTTGCTATGTATCCAAGGTGGAATCAGGCCAGTCGTAGTTCATTAAGCGCGACTTTGATGGGTAGTGCCTCGAGCAAGGCTTAATGGTTCAGAAAGATGGTTATGAAGGCTTGTGAAGGTTATTGAAGGATAAAAGGTATAATGCGGCGGATGGATGATGACGTGAAGGTTTGAGATGGGATTATTCCTCCGGTGTGCATGACTTTTATTTTAGGTTTTTGGCTGGGAAAAATCTGTAGTGAGGGCCTTGTGATCGAGAAAAATCCAAAGTGACTTTTTGGTTGATGGCAGTCCATACTTATTCATTATTTTCTCGTAGCATCCTAGATTGAAATTCCGGTACCGGAATGCTGATCTGACAACCAGAGCACGTGCCCTTTTAATCAAAAGCATGTCATGTCATTTTTTTAAAATTCTATATATGGTTGGGAAAATCTGTACTGAAGGCCTTGTGATCGAGAAAAATCCAAAGTGACTTTTTGGCTAATGGCAGTCTATACGTATTCATTATTTTCTCGTAGCATCCCGGATTGAAATTGCTGCATCGGAATGTCGATGTGGCAGCCGGAGCACGTGCCCTTTTAATTAAAAGCATGTTAGGTCATTTTTTTTAAATTCTATATTATCTGTTATAAAAACTATACCCATTAATTATACAACTATACCCATTAATCCCAAGTTTATACCCTTGACTCAAAAAGGACTTCAACAGCATGAATCCTTCATCTACCTTACCCACCTTAAAAAACCCAGAAAGCAAAGCATTGAAAGTTATCTCATCAGGATGACACCCGTTCCCTTTCATGTCATTCAACAACTTTGACCTGACATGCTTTTAATTAAAAGGGCACGTGCTCCGGTTGCCACATCAGTATTTCGGTGCCACAATTTTAATATGGGATGCTACGAGAAAATAATGAATAAGTATAGACTGCCATCAGCCAAAAAGTCACTTTGGATTTTTCTCGATCACAAGGTCAACAGTACATATTTTTCCCAACCATATATAGAATTTTAAATAAATGACATGGCATGCTTTTAATTAATGGCACGTGCTTTGGTTGCCACATCAGCATTCCGGTGCCGGAATTTCAATATGTGATGCTATGAGAAAATAATGAATAAGTATAGACTGCCATCAGCCAAAAAGTCACTTTGGATTTTTCTCGATCACAAGGCCCTCAGTACAGATTTTTCCCAGCCAAAAACCCTTTTATTTTTGCCTTCTAATTTCTTATTCTCCCCCCTTTCCTTCTTTTTCTCTTTTTCCCTCTCTGTTTTTTTTTTCTTCCTTTTCTCCTCTCTTTCTTTTTTTTTGTTCTCTCTCTATCTTTTGCCATCCCTCTCAACCTTTTTTTTTGTTTCTCCTTTTTTTCACTTTTTTCTTTGTTTTTTTTTTTGTTGAAACTTCTTTCTTTTGAACCTCCTTATTTTCGAACTTCTTCACGGGTTGCCTCCTGTTCTCCATTGGTCATGACACACCTTTTGGATTTGGTTTAATGAATGGAAGGGTTTTGAAAAGGTTAAGATTTGACTGCAAGGTCAAAATTGTAAATGGTAGATGGAAAAGACTAGAAATGTAAATGATAGGTAGTAAGCGGTAGGTCGAGGTTGGATGAAAAGACGAGGGTACATAATGTGGTTGGTGAATGAGGGTTGGGTGGAAGCCCCTTTCCTCAACACATTTGGTTATGCTGCGACATTTCTAATGAGGAGTGCTCAATTTAGAGAGGTTATTGGACTTGGTCTTTCCTGACAACAGTCTCTCCTCTTGCTCAGCGTACTAGATGGGAATGCAGGTTGGCTTCTCTCATCCATTTTATTCTCTCCTATTGCCCGATTTGCCTCAATGATGCTTTCAAACCGGCCACTTTGTAGTTTTTCACTCTTTTTTTCGAATTCTATTTTTTTTAATCACTCTCTTTATCTCTCTAACCTTGAATTTAAGAAATGAAGGGATGAGACTGACAAAGATGGAAAGATAAGAGAACATGAATTTGCAGACTTGTTTTGTGAGGATGATGGATGGATGAGAAAACTTTTCAACTCAAATCAAAAGCACAAGCTCAAACTTCTGTTGAATCAGATAGCAACAAGAGCAATTGAATGCAAGAAATGAATTTAGAACTAACTCTCAACTCTAACAGACTCTGGTAGCAAAATTCTTAACAACCAGGAATGTATATAACTCTAAAGCTCCTTTGATGTTATGCCCTCCCTATGTTCGCATGGGGAATCCATGTTCTATATGGCCATTTGCGCTGCTTTTGGTAGAAGCAGTTTTCCCTGAATGGATCATGTCCTCAATTTTATTCTTCAAAGTCCAACAATTATCTGTGTCATGTCCCCGGATCTATCGTCATCCCAAAATTTCCTTTATTGTTGGCTCAAGCCTTGACCTTGACACTAGGCAAATAAAGAAAAACCCATCCCAATGCATGTATATCCTAAATGACCTATATGAGACTTTCTAAAAATGAAAAATGCTTATATGCTGACTCGAGAGAGACTCACTCAAGACATGGGTTTGAATATGCTAATTGTCCTACAAGAGACCTTCTAGGATGCAAGACTTCTATATGCTGACTTAAGGAAAATATATACTCATGACATAGGTTTACATGCCCTAAATTTTATATGAGACTTCCTAAAATGCAAATGCCTATGTGATGACCTGGAAAGGCTACCTTATGACATAGCGCTGGCAAAAAAACGGGTCCAGGTAAATTCGGGTCGGACAAATTCGGACAATGTCAAAATTCGGACGAGAAATTCATCTCCGGACCCGGTTTTATTTCGGGTCGAACCGGGTCGGACAATTCGGACGAATTAAAAATCGGGTTTGGACAATAGAGAAAAGAGAAATTTTATGTCCGAATATTTGATCAATTCGGTCAATATAAAAATTCGGACGAAAAAGACCCGTTTTTTTCAGGTCGGACAATTCGGGTAATTTGGGTCGGACGAAATTTTGCTACCACTATTATGACACGAACCTACATTAATCTTCCTAAAAAGAGAAAGACTCACATGATATGATAGCACGAGAAACGACCCAATGACTCACCCATGTCATGGGTTTACACTATACTTCTTAAAAAAAAGACAGGTATCTCCATGACGACTCTAGACACATAATTACCAATGACTTAGACCTTATACTAGAATACCTAACGAATGAAAAACACTTACATGCTAACTCTAAACAAACACACACCCATGACATGGGTTTGCAATTGACAACCTTAAAGTGAAAGACACATGTTGACTTAGGAATGGACCTACCCATGACTTAGACCCTATATGAGACTTTCTAAGGAATGAAGACACTTACCTGTTGACTCAAGAAATGACCTAACGATCCACCCATGGCATTGGTTTTACATTAGACCTTCTAAAGATAGACTGACATTGACTTAAAAAAAAGATTCACCTATGACCTAGACCTCGTATGAAAACTTCTTAAAGACTGAAAGATGCAGACGCTAACACAAAGACTAACCCTAGACCTTATATAGGACTTCCTAAAGAATACAAGACACTTACATGCAGACATTAAAATAACCGTGAGACTATTACGCGGGCTAGAACAACACACACTGACTTTGTTTAATTATTAATCATTTTCTTTGGACCTAAAATAAGAGAATACTGAGAAGGGTCGGATAAAATCATCAAGGGTGAGTTAAAATAAATCGATAAACAAGGTTAATTAACCTTTAAAATGAATTGGCCTCACAACCAGGCCGATCATAAAATTTAAGGTTAATTAATCGAGTTTATAAACTCATTTCTTCTCAAACCCAATTATTATTATGCGGACTAAAACAACATCTCAAAATTAGGTCCGACTCTAACAAAGACACAACACACACACATAAACACATATTTACGCCTAACAAAGACTCAACAAACTCAAACACGTATTTACACCTAATAATGACTCAAAGCACGTGTTAACAACTAATAACGACTCCAAGCACGCGTTAACAAAAACCTAACAAAGACTCAAACACGTATTAACGAAAACATAAGAAAGACTCAAACTCGTGTTAACAAGACCCTAGCAAAGAGTTAAACACGTATTAACAAAAACCTAAGTAAGACTCAAATCACGAGTTGACAAAACCCTAGCAAAGACTTAAACACGTGGCAAGAACTCGACAAACTCGTACACGTGGTACAAACTCGTCAAATTCAAACACGTGGTTACACAAACACATACACATACACATACATACACATACACATACACATACACATACACAAACACAAACACAAACACATGCACAGACACATACACATACACATACACATGCACATGCACAAACACAAACACATGCACAGACACATACACATGCACATGCACATGCACATATATAAACACATACACATACACATGCACATGCATAAACGCATATTTACACATAGTCTACAACACATTTTATCTACTTTATGGACCAAACTCCATATGGGCACTAAGGACGACTGACCATTATAACGGGCCGAATAAAGCCTAACATGGCGAATCAGGGCCGAGTATGGGAGTACAAGTCAGTGTTTCTCAATTCTGATGGGCCCTATCCACATGCCGACCGTTTTAAGGAGAATCCGTAACTTGGACTACCTACAGAAACCAACTCGAGCCAGACAGACTAGAATAATGATCGACAGGACTAACTGTCCGACACTGTTCTATACATTTTTATTCTATTTGTTTAGAAAGTCGACATCGTAAAGGACTGGATAAAACCACCAACAGGCTAGTTGTAATTAGTTTATGGACTTAATTGCCAAATCCAATATGGTTGGGCCTAACCACGGGTAGACCATAAGTATAATGGTTTCAATAATTAAACCAACAAATCAATTTACTCAAGCCTAGTGACTATTACACAGTCTAAGACATTATCCGCTAACTTTTTTTGATTTATTAGTTAGATTTTTTGGACCTAAGGACAACTAATCATTACAAGAGGCCGAATAAAGTCAAGCATGGCGAATCAAGCCTAAGTCAAGGAGCACAAATTAGTGTTTCTCAATTCGGATGGACCCCATCCATAGGCCGATCGTTTTAAGGAGAATCCGTAATTTGGGCTACCGACTCAGACTTAATTTAAGCCATGTTGACTGCCATGCGGACTAAAATAATGATTAACAGGACCGACAATCCTTCTTTCTACTTCGTTTTATTTTATTTAACTAGCGGAAAGCAGGTATCATAAAGGACTGAATAAAACCAATAACGGGCGAGTTATAATTGATTTATGGACATAATTGTCAAATCTGATATGTTTGGGCCTAACCACGGGCCGGCCATAAGTGTGATAGATTCGATAATTAACTCGATAAATTAATGTACTCTAGCCTGGTGATTATTATGCAGTCTAAGACTTTACCCATTGACTTTGTTTTGACTTTTAATCAGGTTTATTGGACCTTTGTTAAGAAGGTGTTGTAAAGGGCCACACTACAAGAATGACTCACTTGCGCCACCAAAGTGGCCACGGGAAGCAAGTTTTGGTGGGCAAATTTTACATCAATGTTTATAATCCATAGATCCAAAGTATGTTTGCCATGAAAGTAATTCTTTAGTGGCCAATTTAGAAAATAGTCCCTTGTTAACAATGAAATAAGAGTTAATCGTGGCTAGTTTGTGAATTTGGCCATGACAAAAACATTTTGTGGCCAGTAGTCGTGGTTAGTTTGTGAATTTGGCCATTATAAAAATATATTGTGGCCGATAGTCGTGGCTAGTTTGTGAATTTGGCCATGATAAAAATATCTTGTGCCCAATGGTCATGGCTAGTTTGAAAATTTGGCCATCATAAAAATATATCGTGGCTAGTTTGTGAATTTGGCCATTATAAAAATATTTTGTGGCTAATAGTCGTGGCTAGTTTGAAAATTTGGCCATTATAATAATATATTGTGGCCAATAGTCATAGCTAGTTTGAAATTTTGGTCATGATAAAAATATACCGTGGCTAGTTTGTGAATTTGGCCACGAAAAAAATATTTGGTGGCCAATTGTTTTATTTGCCACTGAAAAATCATTTTGGTGGCACGAAGTTTCAACTTCATATGCTCCTACAAAATATATTTGGTGGCCAAACTTGTTGAGTATTATTAGTGGTTAGTAATGATAGGGAATACTGGATATTTTTACTAGATGAAATAAATTTTTTTCTTGCTAGTGATTTACAACGGTGCCAATAAGTCACTAGAAAAGTCATGGCTAGAGATTCTTCATACTATGAACAGTATTGGTGTAACACCCCGGGTATATGGTTAAGAGTTGGCTTAAAAGGATTGAAACGACTACTTATACACCAAGATGCACCTTCTTAAATGGTAGCTCATCCATTGGGAACTCTTCAGTTAAGCGTGCTTGGGTGGGAGTAGTCTCAAGATGGGTGACCTCCTGGGAAATTTCCCAGGCAGCATGTGAGCGAGGACAAAGCACGCTCGAAAGACTCGCGCTGATTCGTGGGACCAGCCAGCAATCCTTGTAGCAGTTCTCGGTAATGTCCGCGGCCCGGAGGGGCCGAGGCATTACAATTGGTTATACACATAGTTATATATATATATAGGCGATTATTAGCAGAAGTAATATTTTTTTAATAAATAATTATTTTTTTTATAAAATCTAGCCACGGATGACGGCGTGGCTAATATAATTTAGTCGCCACTATGTTATTTGTGGCTAATATACTTATTAGCCATGAAAGATATTGTGGCGAATCGGAATAAATAACTCAAGTTGGACAATACTTAGCCACTAAATTTTTTGTGGCAAGTACTACGATAGCTCGCCATGCAATGGATATTTCTGTGGCCATTTTATTAGCCACGAGGCCATTTCCCAAAACAGGCCACGCACAAGATTTCCACGGCCAATTGCATTCGCCACGGGAAATTTTTACCTTAGCCACGAATAATTTTGTGGCGCAAGTGAGTCATTCTTGTAGTGCCATATAGACCATCAAATGCGAGTTGAGTTTACTTTATGAACCAAGAGAATCAACCTTTATAGATAAATGGGCCCAACCACTGGGTTAACCATAATTTTTTTGAGGTTAATTAACTTAGTTGGTAAACATGGCTCTTCTCAGCCCAATGACCACTATACGGACTAGAATAACACTCCTAAACTTGGATCGACTCTTTACAATGAAACTAAACACATAGCACATAACATACATATAAACAAGGGGTATCCTAAACCACGGCTCTATGTACAAAAGGGTTTATTGGCTGGATAAGGCTTAACAGCTCATGTACTCGCCCCCCCCCCTGTGCATTCTTGTTGTAAAGGCAACTCGAATGTATAGGGTGTTGCTCTTGGAGGCTCGAGTGGAGACCTTGTAGAGTGATGCATGAGTAGATGTGGAGACTAATGCTCTATTGGTGTAAATGCGTCGATTGAGTATAGCCGGTCCGACATCCCATGGGTTATTTTTGTGGTTTAAAGAGAAAAAGCCTAATACCGCCGATTTAAGTGCTCATACGACATATTACATGTCAAGGGAGTGCCTCGGTATATGCAATGCATTATGCCTAAAAGAATGACTTAATAATATAAAGTAAAATTCATTTTCCTTCCAAAAATTTTGAAGCACACTAAACTTTTTTCAAGTTTTACCAGCTTTAAGAAAAACTTCCCAGTGGAGTCGCCAAAAATCCTGTGGACATTTGTCCTCGTCGTTTTGGCTTCCGAACGTCCATGTTGGATTGGGTTGTGATTTGATGATTCGTGCTGGGGTTTAACCTTTGAAAAACTCTTTAAGGAATTAGTCATATATTTCATGAATAATACTTTGTAAAATCACTTTCTCTTTACTTATGCATTTTATGAGTCATTGAATTAAACCATTAAGAGTGAACATCCACTTGTTCCAAACTCTTCTAAATTTAACTCAATTTTCTCATTTAAATATTAGGCTCGGAAAAGAGTAATTTATGCAAATATTATTTAGAAATATAGGAAGAAAACCCTAAAGTTGCATCGATACATTGTAAAACCATGATAATCATAGTTTATGCAATCTCCGGTGTATTTTGGTTCGAAATGGGAGTCGCCACCCGACTTTTTAAGGAAAAATCCAAGACAAAACCAAGAAGAAAACAAAGAAGACTCCGCCTGCGAAACCCAAGAATGGATTCGGGGGTAAGGTTACGAACTCGAAAAGTAAAGACTTTAAGAGTCCGCCTCTCACAAAAGGAAAGACTCTACTAAAAGTTTAAAATGTGCTTTTGATAACATTTGGAAGGGAGATAAATAAGAACTTTATAGAATTATTTCATGGAACATGCAAAAAAAAAAAAAAAAGAAAGATACATCATATACAACAATTTATTTACATAAAAGGGAAATACTTAAAAGCGTACATTGTGACCTTTCTTTAGGAAAGCCTTGCCTAGCCTTTGAAGTAGTAGCCTTTGGACGCCTTGAATACTCCTCTTGAATATGCCAAATCGGTGCCAAAAGTGTATGGAGAAAAGTATGGAAAAGGGATAAGAAAAGGGGTAGGAAAATGCTCTTTTTGTGGTGTTTTGGGTAGTAGAAAGGTTAGGCTTTTTATATTGTTTTCAGGGTTTTATGGAAGGATAACGGAACGAAGATGAGAATGGAGATAAGAGGGCTTAAAGAAGTGGAGAAATGGAGATAATAATGGTATGAAAGTGATGAAAAAGGATAGGAAGAAAGACTCTTTTTGTGATGTTTTAGGACAGTTTTGTGATGTTTTTGGGAGGTTTTATTGGAGATTTATGTGGAGATGAGGGAGGATAGGATGAGAGTATGGATTAGGGAATTGAACAGGGGGGAGGAATGGAGATTATGATGGTAAGATGATAGAAAAAGTGTAGGAAGGAAGGGCTTTTTGTGGGTTTTTAATGGTGTTTTAGGATGTTTCTGTAACGGTTTTATATAAGAATGGTGGGGATAGTATGAGAGTATGGATTAAGGGGTCTAAGAGGATAATGATACGGAGATTAGGATAATAAAAGGATGGTGGAAAGGTCATAGGAAAAGAGTGTTAGAATGATGATATTAGAATAGGAACTAGAGAGTGATGAGAGAATGGATGAATGAGAGTGTAGGAGAGGAAGGATGAGTGAATGATTGAATCAGTTTTGCTTTGGCAAGAGGGGTATTTATGGGCTTAGAAGAGGCTTGGAGATACATGTTTATTCATGCACAAAAACTCCCTTTTAATCACACGCAATTCACAGTCAACCTCGGCACAGATTGCTAGGAGCAAAGGGGGTTTTCTCGGTGGTCGGCAGCTCAAAGATGAACGAATCTGGGTGTGAACAAGGCTAAGGCCGACAGGCCTTGGGAAAGGGGAGGCATGACTCGAGCTTTATTCACGTGTTCTTGGACAGTGAGAGAGTGAATGTGATGCACAGGAAGTCAGCCTGTTCATATTGGACGGTGGAGGCTTAATTGAGCTCAAATAAGTGTGTTTGTGAGGTCTTGAACTTAAGACCTCTTGGAAGCTTTTTACATGTGATTATTACTTTGCTTTTGCATGGCTTTCATGGCTCTATGAAGATTAATTGCTTCCGTAAAGATTGTGCATGCAATAGGCTAGGAAATTCACATGTAATGATGCATGCGTTTTTATCCGAACTTGTGCATGTAGAGTGCATGCGCGGAACTGTCTTGGCTCGGCTCTGACTTGGCTTTAGCTTTGGCTTCCCTTATTTTCCTTATTTTCTAACTAAAGTACATAAGTTAAATTACATAAAGACGAAGTAATAAAAATTACACTAAAGGTATACAAAACTATGCTAAAATCCAGTAGTTTGAACTAGCTTATAGATTAGCTTCTTCTCCATTATTTTTGCTTCGTTCATCTAGATTTGCTATATATTTATGTACTAAAATTCAGTGTCTACACATCTCACCACAAACATTGCCAAACCACCTCTTCTTCTACCCTCTGACCCGAAGCAAGAGCTTCGCAACCTCTATGGTCATCCTTCTGAAAACAAAACACCCAGTACACGGCCTTAACTTCTGATGCCCGCTTTCTGTACTGCACAATAGTACCCACTATTCTGCCTAGAGGAACCAATAAAGATACCTTGAACGAAGCTTGTGCCTACTTCATTTTGAACATCATGAATGATCGTCATCCTAAGATAGGAAAAATTATTGTCAACCACCTTATAAGGGTTGCCTCCTCCGTGTCTGGCCCTTTACCTTATTGCAACCTCCTCACAAACATTTTTAAAGCTCATGCGGTCCCTCTGAATGTCTCCGATCAAATACCTGTTACCGTCTCTACCATAGGGATTCCTCTCCTCACAAACCTGGGCTATCAACAGCAAGAGAATGGCATTTGGCTTCCACAGATGAGCTGAAGGTTACTCATGAAAGCACCTCCGTTGTTGGCGTAAAGGACGTTCAGGATGCTCTGTAAGTGCCAATCTCCAATGTTCGCATTGAGGTCCATTCTCTACACAAGGACATTCAAGGCCTACACGTAGTAAATGCCTCTCTACATCGCGCAATTACCTCTCTGATGGAGGCAATCTATTCCCTGCCCACCGCTGTTCAAAACATTTAGCCTGCCCGTTGTTCCTCCCTTGCTGCAGAAGACACCCCCAACCCTGACGAACCCTCTCCTAGCAAACCCCTTCCCAGAAAACTGTTTCTTCTTTGTTGTTATCAAACTTCTTTAAACATTTTAGCAAACTTTCCTCCTGTTTCCGTTCTTGTGAAAGTCAAAAAGGGGGAGATGAATTTGTCGTCCCTACTTCTCGTTTTACTCTTTTGGGTCTGTAATTAAACTACTATCTACTGTTATGCATGACTACTAGTTGATTACTCTATCTGCTTGATATACCTATGCTGTGTGATTATTCTATTGCCCAATCGAGTTTTTTCTATCACTAAAAAAGAGGGAGATTCTAGAAACCCTCTCTGTACAAAGGACATTGGTTAGTACAGGACAAAGGACATTTGCGCCATCAACAAGGGCATTCAAGGCAGCATTATGTTTTGACGTGAAAGACAAAAGAGCAAAAAAAAAATTGTAGACACCGGGATTTGGTACATAAATATATAGCATTCCTATATAAAAATGAAGTAGAAATAAGAAGAAGTCGGTCGATAAGCTAATTCAGACACAGATTTTAGCATAGTTTTTATGTACTTTTAAATGTAATTTTTTCTTATTTCATTTTTATGTATTTTTAGTTAGAAAATAAGGATATTAGGGAAGCCAAGCCGAGGATAAGCCGGGACACTTGCTCGCATGCACTCCACATGCACAAGTTTGGATGAAAACACATGCCCCGTTACATGTGAATTTCCTAGCTTATTGCATGCACAATCTTTATGTAAGCAATTAAGCTTCATGGATCCATGAAAGCCATGCAAAAGCTAAGTAAAATATCACATGCAAAAGCCTCCAAGAGGTCTCAAGTTCATGACCTCACAAAAACATGCATAAAGCTTGCAAATAAGCACCCACCGTCCAAGTGTGAACAAGCTGACTTCGTATGCATTCCATTCAAACCTCACCGTCCAAGAATACATGAGCGAGAGCTTGATACATCCTCCCCTTTCCCAAAGCTGGTCGTCCTTTGGCTCCGTCCACACCCAAATTCAGCCTCCCAGCTCCAACAACCATACGATACATTCCCCTTGCCACCTGGTTGTCTATACCAGTCAACTGCGCAAATACGGAGCATGAATATGATTGTATGTGCATGTATCTAGATGAATCTCCAAGCCTCCTCTAAGCCTATAAATACCCTCCTCTTGTTGAAGCCAAAGGCACTCAATTCATCTCTCATTCATTCCATCACTCCTTCACTCATTCTAGTTCACTATCATCCTTTCTTTCTCACCTCTATTCTCTCATCTTTATAATCTTCCTTCCACTACCATCATCTCCCACTAGTCTTTACTATATTCTTACCATCACCATCTCCATCTCCATTATCCAAACTCACTCATTCACTCACCAAATCATTCACCCATTCCTCCTCCTACACTCTCATTCATCCATCCTCTCATTCTCTCATCATCACTTTAATCTCTATTCTACTATCATCTTTCTACCACCTCTTCTATCATCTTTCCACCACTTTATTTACCTTCACAATCTCCATTTCCATACTTCCCTAAACCTCCAAGCCCTCATCCTATCCATCCCTACATAAATCTCCCATAAAACATCCCTAAAACATCACAAAACTATTCTAAAACCCCATAAAAAGAGTTCCTTTTTTTTTTTTACCTTTTTCCTATATTTCTCCATCACATTCATACCATTATTATCTCCATTTCTCCACCTTCTTAAACCTCTAAATATTCATCTTTATATTATACCCCTCATCCAACAAGAGCCTTTTCTTACCCTTTTCTCACCCCTTTTTCATCCATCTTTTCCATCCACTTTTGGCACCATTTTGGCATATTCAAGAGGATTATTCAACGCTTTCAAGAGGCTAATTCAAGCAGTTTCAAGCACCAAACAAAGGCTAGGCAAGGCTTCCCAAAAGGCACAATGTAAGCTCTTATGTGTTTCTTCTTTATGTAAATAAAGTGTTATATATGATGTATCTTTTTTTTCTTTCATTCTTTTGCATGTTCAATGAAGTAACTTATAAAGTTCTTATTTATCTCCCTTCCAAACTTTATCAAAAGCACACTTAAAACTTTTAGTAGAGTCTTTCCTTTTGTGAGAGGCCACCTCTTTAGTTTCCTACCTGTCGAGTTTGTAGCCTCACCCCCGGATCCATTCTTGGGTTTCGCAGGCGGAGACTTTCTTTATTTTCTTTTTGGTTTTGTCTTGGCTTTTCCCTTAAAAAGTCAGGTGGCGACTCCCATTTCGAACCAAAACACATCGGGGATTGCATAAACTATGATTAACATGGTTTTACAATGTAGCGATGCAACTTTAAGGCATTCTTTGTATATTTCTAAATAATATTTGCATAAATCACTTTCTACCGAGCCTAACATTTTAATGAGCAAATTGGGTTAAATTTAGAAGAGTTTGGAACAAATGGATGTTCACTCTTAAAGGTTTAATTTAAGGACTCATAAAATGCATGAGTAAGGGAAAGTAATTTTACAAGATATTATTCATGAAATATATGATTAATTCCTAAAAGAGTTTTCAAAGGTTAAACCCTAGCACAAATCACCGAATCACACCCCAATCCGCGTAGATGTTCGGAAGCCCGAACGGCGAGGAAAAATGTCCAGACAAACATGGATGTTTTTTGGAAACATTAATATCTGTTTTCTCTATCCTTTTTTCTAACCAGGCCAATTGATTGTAACTACCTTATTTGTAAGAAACAATTGATCAATAATTTGGTAGGACAATATGATTGCAAATTTCCGGAAATCTCATAAGATGGAAACTAGATCAGAATTTATTGGAAGGCAAGGCAGAATGCGAAGAAGGAAATAATCAAGATGAAATCAATCCCAACGTCTCTATGTTGCTGATATTAATACACTTATAAATAGAAAACCTCAAGATTGAAGAAGATCAACGATTCCACAGAAGTAATCGGGTGCTGAAAAAACAGAGAGTTGTATTCTGTTTTTGTTCTTTCTTCGAGTAGAAAGAAGAGTTGTTTGTGAGATTTGTGTTTGAGTACAATCGAATCCTAGACGAACTTAGGCCCGATAGGTGTTTGTATCAATACGGTGTTTGGTGCTTCTTTGTTCAAAAACCATCTTTGAAGTGTCCTCTATAAGGCAGTTAGTTCTGGGTTGCCCTAAGGACATTTTATCTTAGGCAACATTCACTTTAAGTTCTGTAATCTGTTCTAAAGAAATAAAGGAGGTTATTCAATCATCTCTTGCTTGTCCTTTATTTCAGTTTACTTTGGTTTATCTAAAGTTGAATCTTAATTTGAAAAGGTTAACATCTTAACGTCCTTTACCAGTGAATATTTGTGCAAATTATTTTTAAACCCTATCCACCCCCTCCCCCTCTAGGGTTCCTTTCACAAGCAATTCCAATCAAAAGGACTAGCTTTCATTGATTAGGATTTGGAACATCCATCAATTACAAAGTCAAAATGTTGAGGATTTTGAGGCTAAAACCTATGTTCTATCTCTTCCATTTCCCTAAAAAAAAACAACAATAGTTTCTATTTCTAGGGAAGGGTAAACCTACACAAGAGGAATCAAGATAGAATGGGGTTATGGGTGTGACTCATGAGGTCAAGGAAGTGACCCGTGAGGGTCACGATCGTCACCTTGGCTTCATCCATCATTGATGGTTGAGGATGGTCACGGGCGTGACCCTTCCGCGACTGCTTACTAGGCAGTTTTTCAACTGAACTTTAAACGTGCTTAACTTCTTCATTCGAACTCTGGTTTGGCCCTATAATATATTCACGGAAAGCTCTGTGTAAACTTTAAGCTCGTCGAATCTCAAGAACATTGGATACTATAGAGGGAGTTGTGATGGAAAGAGTGATCGCATGTCCTTTTTCAGCTTCCACTACAAAAAAGTGACTGTTACCAACAGATTGCTAGTGATGGATAGTTTATTTGTTGGTAAAAGTGTATATTTACCAGATTAGTTATATGTTGGTATAATTAATAATTTACCAACACTAATATTATCTGCTGGTAAAATAATTTTAATACTGACTGATAAAAATTTAACTGTTGGTATTATTTTAGCAGTACCAACATTTATATTATCTGTTGGTAAAATAATTTTAGTACCAATAGATAAATATATCCTGTTGGTATTAATATTGTACACATTTGAGCGCAATAGTTTAGAATAAAAAATAGGGGTAAAAATTACAAACTCAAACCCCTCCTAAAGGCAGTCTCGGCTGAAAATTTGAACGCCCATCCCACTAAACTCGCTAAAAATTTGAACTGCTTCTACGAGTGTTGCCGTTCCTCGTAGTTAGGATGTGGCTCTTCCTCAGGAAACCACTTTTGGCAGCGTGTTCACGGAAACCACTTCTGGCTCCGTATCTTGCTGCCATTCCTAGCAGTTATCTTCTGTCCATTGTTATCCAACATCCAGTTACTTTTTCAACCTTAAGCTTTGTCGATTGTTATCCAGGTATCTTACTTCTAACTCCTTGTTCCTCATTCTTGCTTTCCTATTCTTCATTCTTCGAACTTGACAATTTCATTGTGTTGGCTAAGTGACATGCGGTGATATGAATTATTGAAATTTTAGTAATTCTGATGGCTGATGAAGAGACAAGTTCTCTCAAACCCTAGCTTCTCTTTCTACTTTCGTACTCTCCAATTTTCGTTACGTGAGTTGGATATTCTATCTCCTTATCCTTGTTTTGTCGAATTTGTTTGTGCCAGTACTTTAGAAATGCAGATTTTTATGTATGTTATTTTTCTTCCTTGGATTTTTTCACTGTTGACTGTTAATTTCATTGGTAGTGTATTGATTTTTGAGATTTGGTTTGATATTGTAAACATTTTTTTTACTGTTGGAGATTTAGTTAGAGCTATTTTTCCCCCAGGATTTTGGGGGCCATTTTGAGCTATATGCTTGTTTTCAGCTGCTATTATTTTTGATGTCTAGCTATTGTATTATTGTTCGGTTTTGTATATTTGGGTAAAAGAGTAGGGTTGTCGTATCCACAGGGATGGTGTCAGGTTTAAGTAATTAGTTTGGTAAGGTTTTTAAATGCAGAAAGCAGTAAATAATAATTAAACTAAACTAAGCAGGAAATTAAAATAATAATAACTAATGAGCACACGAATCAGAAAATAGAAATTAGCCTAATTCAACAAGAATGAAAAACTAAAACTAACGAAGAACTCAAATTCAAGAAAGCGATAAATAAATCAACTTGAACCTAAACTAAACTAATTATGAACTGAAAACAATAAAAAACTAAAGAAAATATGAATTGGAAAACAAAACATAACCAAAAGGAACAAGAACAAGAAACTAAACAAGAAAACGAATGCATATTCAAGAAAGTAAATTATAGCGATAAAAAATAAATCTAAAACTGAATTTAAAGAATCAAACCACTAAACTTAATTGCAAATTACTTTCGACCTATCTTCTCTTCTTAAACCTTGAATTACGAACTCTCTCCCGAACAAATAAGAAATGTGTGATTTGGATTACTAAGACTGCTTTAATCCTCACCTGAAGGGAGAATTCGAGGAACCTTAATCATCCTTTTCACTAAAAATCGGATTTTTGGTGGAAACTAATTCTAATGAGATTGAAAACAATGAAAATCGAAAAGTACAATAAAAGCGAGAAGAACATGAACTAATCTTGCATTGACTAGAAAAGAGAGTAAATTACAATTGATGAACTGAAAGGTAAAACTAAGAAATTAATAATAAAAAACAAAACTAACAAAAACTAAACTAACAAAAACTAACTATATGAAAAAGTCTCCTCATGAAGTATCAATAGGTTTATATAGAAATAATTAAAAATGGAAAAAAACAGAATACACATCTTAAAAACCCTAGCGTCTGATTAACGGCGCTAAAGAATTAGACAAACGTTGGGAGCGTTTTGTTGTACCCGTCAACAATTTCCGAACATAAACGTTGGGCGTCTGTTAGGAAACGCTGGCAAAGGGTGACCTTCTTGGTGCTACAGACTTGGACGCTAGTGGGGGGCATTTGGACGCTGGTAGCGTCTACTTGTGACGCTAGTAGCGTCTACTTGTGACGCTGCTGATTTCTGAGGTTAGACGCTGGCAAGGCTTAGTAGCCCCTGGTGGAGGGTTCTTGGACCCTGCTGAGGGGTACCCCCTGGTGGCATCTAATTACCCCTGGTGGGGAGTCTTGGTCCCGGTGTTTTTCCATCTTTTTCATTATTTTCTTCATTTCCTTCCTCATTTTTCTTGGATTATGTGCATTTCCATAAGATCTTGCAAAAACGTACCAATATCCAAACCAAGTGAAGGAATTACAAACAAAAATACTCAATTAATGTTGTCAATTCGTTAGGAAATGAGACTGAACAACACTCCCACACAAGGGTTTGCTCGCCCCGACCGAACTAAAACAACGAAAGAAAAAGAAAATAAAACTAAACTATCCTAACTCACTTTCATAGGAATCACGATTGCATTTAGAGAATGCAACAAGCCTTTTAAACCCCTTGGTAGCCCAAGTGGACGAGGAAGGTCTCGTGAGGGTTTATAGAAGCTATACCCACAAAAGCAAAAAGAAAGAAGAGAAATAAGAGGCAAATTTAACAAAATAAATACAGAAGGATGTCTACACACACGGTCGCGAATCTAACCACTTAAATAATGCTTTTACGCAATTTAGAACGGCCAACAAAGACTTTAAAAGCTATTAGCAAGATCGTTACCAGACTTTAACATTTTTCACATCACACATGCATATGCATGATGGGTTCCTCCTGCTTAATTGCAGTGTTTTCCAGCTCAGTTTTGTTCAAGTCAAGGCTTAGTCGATTAGAGTTAGCTACTCATATACCCATGCTTATTATTTAGTGACTTATAGGTTGTTCTCCTCTCTATTTTGTGTCGCCCTTTGCTTGGTGAGGGCCGCTGGTTACATAAACAAAGGTTCAACAATTATTACTTTCAACTCCATTTTTTTTGTGTTGGTTTGATCGAGAATTGAACGGCACAAGAAGGGGTCTACTCTTCCTACATAGATCCTTTCCATACACATACAAGGTGCTCAAGCGGTAAGTGTGCCGCACCACTCATACCGATCTATGAAGGTGAACCAACATTTTCAGATTTTCTTTTCTCAATGTTTTTATTGTCAGTATTTTTCGGGAATAATAAAGACCCATGAATGGGGTTTACCCTCCCAACACAGGTTACTCCATACGCAACAAAGTGCGTAAGGGGTAAGAGTGTCACACCATTCATACCAACCCATGTAGGTATACCAACAATTTTCTAATTCCATTTTTTTATTTTCTTTATTAATACATGGATATACAAGATGCCAAAACTTCCCTCCTAAACTAAAGCTATCACATTAATAGGCCAGAAGTGAAAAATTTAAGGAAACCACATGTTTGCACATATAGGTGAGGTTATTATGTTTCGGTTAGGCAACCAAGCTTACAGCCTATCAAGCACTTACTAACCATTCCTAACTATGCAATTGCACTATTCTAGCAATCATCGACACAACCATGCATACAAACTACCTCTGCTAGGAAAAATTTTAAAATTTTGCCGTTTTTCTCAGTGGTACCCAAAATTCTCTCTTCCTAGAGTTTCTCAGGCACGTGTGTCACCCCACTCCCACACAAAAACTCTACAATGTCCTCATTATCCATAAGGTAGCACCACACAAAAGAATAATAAAGAGCACACAAAAGAAAAGAAAAGAAATCAAGCAAGTATGCATGCCACCCCCACTCCCACACAAAAAGGTTAACGATGTCCTCGTTGGAAAAAGAAGGAAATAAGCATCAAAAAAGAAAAAAAGAAATAAAGAAAGAAAAGAAATAAACACACCAAAAGAGATAAAAAGAAACTAACTCACTAACCGTATTAAAAGTAGAAAGGAAGGATATTACCTAGATGGCTTCTTGTCAATTAGTTCACTCCCTTTTCGCTAGACAATGGAAGGTCAGGAGAAGCAATAAAGAAAAATCAAGCAAAGAAAAATCATATTTACAATGTATATAAGAATCTCGACTTACCTTCTTTCAAGCATCGGATGGATCGCGGAATGTAACACACTTCACGTCAGCAGTTTCAGGATATTCTAAGAAGGGCTTCAACCTATGCCCATTCAATTTCCTCATAGAGGTATTATATGGGCCCTTCATCTCAATTACACATAAAGGGAACACCAGTCACAATAGAGGGTCCAGTCCACCTAGATCTCAATTTTCCAGCAAACAAGTGCAATCGGGAGTCATAAAGGAGTACCTTTTATCCCGGGAAGAAGGTCTTTCGATGAACGATCCTATAGTACTAGATTTTAGACCCTTCCTTACTCAATCGCCAATTCTCATAGGCTTCTCTCCTCAACTCCTCAAGCTCACAAAGTGTTAGTCTCGACTCCTCACCAGCTATTGACAAATCAAGGCTAAGGGCTTTCAAAGCCCACCAAGCTCTATGTTCAAGCTCTACAGGTAAGTGACAGGACTTCCTAAAAACAGCTCTATAGGGTGACATCCCAATGGGGGTTTTATAGGTCGTTCGGTGGGTCCACAAGGCATCAATCAGCTTAACAGACCAGTCTTTCCTATTTCTAGACACAGTTTTCTCCAGGATCTGTTTAATCTGCCTATTAGAAACTTCCGCTTGACCATTAGACTATGGATGATAAGCGGTGGTAAGCTTATGCACTACTGTCACGCCCCGTACCAAGGGAATGACAAACGCCGCACACTCGTAGGACAAAGTCCCACAAGCATGCTAGGCTCAAAAGATATAAACATACCCAAGATACAAATATAGACTTAACTTGGAAGAGAGTACTTTATTAAACAGTAAACTAGGGAGGTTACTTAATTACACAGCGGATACCATAACAAAAGATATTGGAATCTTCTTACTCACTAAGCAACTAAAATAACAGATACCTTATCCCACGCAACCTCTTGGCCCACTACGCTTCACTGCTAAACTCTGATACCATAAAGAATTCGAACACTACCAACAAGCGAAGAATCATAACCTGAAAAAAATAGGAAGATGAAGGGATGAGCTTGAAAGCCCAGTAAGTAGCGTAACACTCCTTTAGCTGGGTTGGACAGTGCGGGTAAAACATAGGCCGGGTCAAAGTTAAATAATAGTTGGCTAACACAACATGACTGGGTTTTACAAACAATTTACTTAGCTCAAAACTTCCAAAATAGACCATAATATTGATCAAACAATTCTTTCCAAGTAACATAGTGCATATCAAAATGTATCAACAAAAAACACAAAGGTTAGGGCTAAGGTCACTATTGACCCGATGACAAGGAGGCAACGATAAGCCACTATTGACCCGATGGCGAGGCAACGATGTACCACTATTGACCCGGTGGCGAGGGCAACAAAGTTGGGCCCAACGGAACACGCACATATCGGAATACACAACAACGCGCATACAAGTCGATCGACAGTCGGTGCATACCTTAGCGGCTAAGGCATAAGACATAGCCCAAAAACAAAACCAGTGAGTGTCAAACAGTACCCAGTCAAAGAAGTTTAGAATAATAAATAAATCATAACCATAATGTCACTCATACAAACGAAAGGTTCAAATAATTCAAATACCAAGACTATCATTTGAAATAGCTACTTTGCAAATAATTAGCTAAAAAGTTACAAAACCTCTCTTGGTGTATAAATGGCGAAATATAAATACAACGATAAAATTAACGTCAGAGATGATGCTTTATAAACACACGTAATAATACGAAAATAACTTAGTAACAATATACTTGCAAATACCAAGGGTTTTAAAATTAAACATAGGTCAAAATACGAACTTAACTTATAAATTGACAGCGAAAGACTCACTTTAAAAATATATATAAATCAATACGAAGTTGGTCAAATTTTCCGGACATAACTATAACCAAAAATAATATATTTAAACAATAGCATGCCAACCCGATTTAATAACATTATTATGCGAAGAGAACTTTACAAAATAATATTTGGGCACGAAGGAGGACTAAAAGAGTATCACACCACTTACCTGGAGCACCAAAGATAGATGAGCTACACCAACGAGATAAAGTCACCTATAATTAATCCGGGACCTAATAATTAGCAAGCTCCCTCATACTAGTTGCAATTTATCCAAAAATAGCATGCAGTTCGCATCAATCCCCAAAATATCACGAAACATATTATAGTAGCTTGTTTTCCCTTTCTATTGTTCTACATCTAATCACTATTTTACTAGATCCCAAAAGCACTACTATTAATATCTATAAACCTAACCCAAAAATTTAGTCTAACTAGTATTGCGTTGGGTTAGCCTTTTCTAGGTTTATCACCCCAAATTGCTATGTCCCTTTAATCAAACATTAACATCATTTATGTATGACTCCCGCCGTCATCATGTTTAACACCATCAACATATCGTCTAATTAGAAATCCACTAATAATTAGAACTTTCCCTGCTACTCTATTTTCTTTCTTATCAAAACCTCACTTACTAATTAATTCATCATCATTGAATAAACCATCAAGTACCAATTTAACTCTTCTCGTCACCCATTACAACTAATAGCAAGAAATTAAGTACAATTAGTCTGGCTTGACAATACGATTATATCCTAAAATTTACAAATCAAATTAGTCTTGTTGAACTCTAGCGGAAACTATAAAATTCGTATATTAATTCGAGGAAGAAAGAAAATACGATACATAATCTAATGATACTAACCTTTAGGGCTTTCTTCTTCTTCTTCTCTATCACTGACGATAGGAGGCACTATATTATTTTCTAAGGAGGTAGATATATATAATTAGCAGAACTAGGGTTTAGAGTTAGACTCCGCCTAAACTTGAGAAGAGGCTAAACTAAATAAGTAAATAAATAAAACCTCTTTTTTTAACGGGGTTTCATATCCTTCCCTCCTTTAAAATGTTTTGTCCTCAAAACTTACTAAGATAAGCCAAAAAAAACATCTTCCAAGTTCCCATGATTAGCAAGAAAACATGGGCATATCCCCAATTTTATAAGACCTTGAAATTAATGTTGTACCTTTGGGTCCCCAATAAAGACGCATTACTGAAAAATCTACTATCTCAAGAACTAGATTAGACCAACACCCTCAAATTCTTTGACCTCTAGTGCTATATTTAGCAAAAGATACGTATACCCAAGGACCACAATCAAAATCTTTGATGTTAACCACAATAGCACACACATTTCAAACACAATGCCAATTATAAGCTTTCACTATCAATGCTAGAAATGTAGAAATCAATGTCCTGCTTCGTAATCGTAACCCATAAGCATATCTATGCAGACCGCCAAGATATGTCTATAATCTGAAATTTGAGGCCTAAAAACCAACAAATTGTCCAAGGGAATCCTTACATTAGAAATTATCAAGTCTCCAAGATGTGTAGGAGGTCCATCAATAATGGCAGAAGATACAAATTTTAGACATCGACTTAGGCCAAAATCTCCCATATATAATCCAAAAGGAGCTTTAAATCCCTTGAGACAGTACACAATGAAATAATCTTAATTTACTATGCATCTATTATCAAGATATCTAAAAACACCATTATGGAATAACCAAGCATAGACAAATAAACTTAATTCTTATAGTAAATGCTAAAAGAACTACACCATTAACCTCTCCAATCTATATAATATTTAACCGACCCCTCAATGCTCTACTAAGAACAATTATATAGAGACTTCTAAGAATATCGTATAAGTATCTCATGAGTAACCCAACAAGTTGGTCTATGATCTAAGACATCTATTCAACAATAACTTAACCATTCACCAAACATTTCAAACTATATCCACATATAAAAACACCGAACTTATATGTGTCCAACAATGCACCAAGATCCTTTTGTAAACCCTTAGATAAAAAAAATTACACTATATAAATCAATAGGCTCAAGAAAATAGAACATGTAAATGAACTCAGAAAATGTCGGTCGATAGGAACTAAACTTGATGAGATTTTGGAACGATTAGAATGGTACATATCTACGAAATGAAAGGAGGAACATAAGTCACTTATATCCATATAAATGTAAAAAGTAACCTCAATGATCGAGACCAAAATAAAAGAAGACATCTCATTATCGATATTAAAGAATTCCGTAGCAACAAATATGGGCCAAAAGTTTCACTAGTTTTTAGGTTTGGGCACAAGAAAGTTGGATCAAAGGGTCCTTATACTAACCTAAATGTGAGAGGTTACTTCCACAATCAAGCCCAAAACACAATCCTTGTCGGCCTCAAAGAATTCCCTAACCACTTTACGAACTAAAAGCCTCAAGCGCCTAAAACTTATCAAATCATCTACTAAACACACTGATTGAGATTACAGAATGTATCAAAGTTCACCTACGCTGAATCCATACAGAGATAAGTGTATCTCATCATTTGAAAAAGACTACAATGACAGGTCTAGAAGCAAGAACTGATGAACGATAATGCCAGAACACAATTTAGAAGGGAACGAAATTTTTAAGAGATGTTAGTCTATGGTCATAGCTTTTGTTTATAACAGAAGACTACAATACCCAATAGGACAGGACATAACAAATTATATTCTCAAAAATAATTCTTAAAACACACTCAAACTTCATAAAGTCATAGCAGACCTAACATGACTAGAAAAGGAATTTCTGACCCCAAGTACTTTGCACATGAACTTCAAATCCCAAAATTATTGTTCAAGACAACCCAAAGGAAATAGGAGATTCACTAACCTGGCTTCTTGACAAAAGGGTCATACTCCAAACAACGTACCACAAATGAAATTCCCCAAAAGTGACTCTTCAACAAAAATCCCACAAAATAGAATTTTGAAAACTCGGCTCCCTACAGAAGGCTTCTACTCCAAGCTGCAGACCACACCTAAAATTCAATTCCTAAGAGTAATTAATTCTCCAGTAACACTACACCCAAAAGAAATTCGAGAACCTGGCTCTGATACCACTAAATCTGTCACGCCCCGAACCAAGTGAATGACAGACGCCGCACACTCGTAGGACAAAGTCCAACAAGTTTGCTAGGCTCAAAAGATATAAACATACCCAAGATACAAATATAGACTTAACTTGGAAGAGAGTACTTTATTAAACAGTAAACTAGGGAGGTTACTTAATTACACAGCAGATACCATAACAAAAGATATTGAAATCTTCTTACTCACTAAGCAACTAAAATAACAGATACCTTATCCCACGCAACCTCTTGGCCCACTACGCTTCACTGCTAAACTCTGATACCATAAAGAATTCGAACACTACCAACAAGCGAAGAATCATAACCTGAAAAAAATAGGAAGATGAAGGGATGAGCTTGAAAGCCCAGTAAGTAGTGTAACACTCCTTTAGCTGGGTTGGACAGTGCGGGTAAAACATAGGCCGGGTCAAAGTTAAATAATAGTTAGCTAACACAACATGACTGGGTTTTACAAACAATTTACTTAGCTCAAAACTTCCAAAATAGACCATAATATTGATCAAACAATTCTTTCCAAGTAACATAGTGCATATCAAAATGTATCAACAAAAAACACAAAGGTTAGGGCTAAGGTCACTATTGACCCAGTGACAAGGGCAACGATAAGCCACTATTGACCCAATGGCGAGGCAACGATGTACCACTATTGACCCAGTGGCAGGGCAACAAAGGATTGGGCCCAACGGAACACGTACACATATCGGAATACACAACAACGCGCATACAAGTCGATCGACAGGTCCAGTGCATACCTTAACTGGCTAAGGCATAAGACATAGCCCAAAAACAAAACCAGTGAGTGTCAAACAGTACCCAGTCAAAGAAGTTTAGAATAATAAATAAATCATAACCATAAGGTCACTCATACAAACGAAAGGTTCAAATAATTCAAATACCAAGACTATCATTTGAAATAGCTACTTTGCAAATAATTAGCTAAAAAGTTACAAAACCTCTCTTGGTGTATAAATGGCGAAATATAAATACAACGATAAAATTAACGTCAGAGATGATGCTTTATAAACACACGTAATAATACGAAAATAACTTAGTAACAATATACTTGCAAATACCAAGGGTTTTAAAATTAAACATAGGTCAAAATACGAACTTAACTTATAAATTGACAGCGAAAGACTCACTTTAAAAATATATATAAATCAATACGAAGTTGGTCAAATTTTCCGGACATAACTATAACCAAAAATAATATATTTAAACAATAGCATGCCAACCCGATTTAATAACATTATTATGCGAAGAGAACTTTACAAAATAATATTTGGGCACGAAGGAGGACTAAAAGAGTATCACACCACTTACCTGGAGCACCAAAGATAGATGAGCTACACCAACGAGATAAAGTCACCTATAATTAATCCGGGACCTAATAATTAGCAAGCTCCCTCATACTAGTTGCAATTTATCCAAAAATATAGCATGCAGTTCGCATCAATCCCCAAAATATCACGAAACATATTATAGTAGCTTGTTTTCCCTTTCTATTGTTCTACATCTAATCACTATTTTACTAGATCCCAAAAGCACTACTATTAATATCTATAAACCTAACCCAAAAATTTAGTCTAACTAGTATTGCGTTGGGTTAGCCTTTTCTAGGTTTATCACCCCAAATTGCTATGTCCCTTTAATCAAACATTAACATCATTTATGTATGACTCCCGCCGTCATCATGTTTAACACCATCAACATATCGTCTAATTAGAAATCCACTAATAATTAGAACTTTCCCTGCTACTCTATTTTCTTTCTTATCAAAACCTCACTTACTAATTAATTCATCATCATTGAATAAACCATCAAGTACCAATTTAACTCTTCTCGTCACCCATTACAACTAATAGCAAGAAATTAAGTACAATTAGTCTGGCTTGACAATACGATTATATCCTAAAATTTACAAATCAAATTAGTCTTGTTGAACTCTAGCGGAAACTATAAAATTCGTATATTAATTCGAGGAAGAAAGAAAATACGATACATAATCTAATGATACTAACCTTTAGGGCTTTCTTCTTCTTCTTCTCTATCACTGACGATAGGAGGCACTATATTATTTTCTAAGGAGGTAGATATATATAATTAGCAGAACTAGGGTTTAGAGTTAGACTCCGCCTAAACTTGAGAAGAGGCTAAACTAAATAAGTAAATAAATAAAACCTCTTTTTTTTTAACGGGGTTTCATATCCTTCCCTCCTTTAAAATGTTTTGTCCTCAAAACTTACTAAGATAAGCCAAAAAAAACATCTTCCAAGTTCCCATGATTAGCAAGAAAACATGGGCATATCCCCAATTTTATAAGACCTTGAAATTAATGTTGTACCTTTGGGTCCCCAATAAAGACGCATTACTGAAAAATCTACTATCTCAAGAACTAGATTAGACCAACACCCTCAAATTCTTTGACCTCTAGTGCTATATTTAGCAAAAGATACGTATACCCAAGGCAACCCACAATCAAAATCTTTCAATGTTAACCACAATAGCACACACATTTCAAACACAATGCCAATTATAAGCTTTCACTATCAATGCTAGAAATGTAGAAATCAATGTCCTGCTTCGTAATCGTAACCCATAAGCATATCTATGCAGACCGCCAAGATATGTCTATAATCTGAAATTTGAGGCCTAAAAACCAACAAATTGTCCAAGGGAATCCTTACATTAGAAATTATCAAGTCTCCAAGATGTGTAGGAGGTCCATCAATAATGGCAGAAGATACAAATTTTAGACATCGACTTAGGCCAAAATCTCCCATATATAATCCAAAAGGAGCTTTAAATCCCTTGAGACAGTACACAATGAAATAATCTTAATTTACTATGCATCTATTATCAAGATATCTAAAAACACCATTATGGAATAACCAAGCATAGACAAATAAACTTAATTCTTATAGTAAATGCTAAAAGAACTACACCATTAACCTCTCGATCTATATAATATTTAACCGACCCCTCAATGCTCTACTAAGAACAATTATATAGAGACTTCTAAGAATATCGTATAAGTATCTCATGAGTAACCCAACAAGTTGGTCTATGATCTAAGACATCTATTCAACAATAACTTAACCATTCACCAAACATTTCAAACTATATCCACATATAAAAACACCGAACTTATATGTGTCCAACAATGCACCAAGATCCTTTTGTAAACCCTTAGATAAAAAAAATTACACTATATAAATCAATAGGCTCAAGAAAATAGAACATGTAAATGAACTCAGAAAATGTCGGTCGATAGGAACTAAACTTGATGAGATTTTGGAACGATTAGAATGGTACATATCTACGAAATGAAAGGAGGAACATAAGTCACTTATATCCATATAAATGTAAAAAGTAACCTCAATGATCGAGACCAAAATAAAAGAAGACATCTCATTATCGATATTAAAGAATTCCGTAGCAACAAATATGGGCCAAAAGTTTCACTAGTTTTTAGGTTTGGGCACAAGAAAGTTGGATCAAAGGGTCCTTATACTAACCTAAATGTGAGAGGTTACTTCCACAATCAAGCCCAAAACACAATCCTTGTCGGCCTCAAAGAATTCCCTAACCACTTTACGAACTAAAAGCCTCAAGCGCCTAAAACTTATCAAATCATCTACTAAACACACTGATTGAGATTACAGAATGTATCAAAGTTCACCTACGCTGAATCCATACAGAGATAAGTGTATCTCATCATTTGAAAAAGACTACAATGATAGCAGTCTAGAAGCGAAGCGATGAGCGATAATGCGAACACAATTGAGAATGTAACGAAATTTTTAAGAGATGTTAGTCTATGGTCATAGCTTTTGTTTATAACAGAAGACTACAATACCCAATAGGACAGGACATAACAAATTATATTCTCAAAAATAATTCTTAAAACACACTCACACTTCATAAAGTCATATGGACCTAACATGACTAGAAAAGGAATTTCGACCCCAGTACTTTGCATGAACTTCAAATCCCAAAATTATTGTTCAAGACAACCCAAAGGAAATAGGAGATTCACTAACGGCTTCTTGACAAAAGGGTCATACTCGAACAACGTACACAAATGAAATTCCCAAAGTGACTCTTCAACAAAAATCCCACAAAATAGAATTTTGAAAACTCGGCTCCCTACAGAAGGCTTCTACTCCAAGCTGCAGACCACACCTAAAATTCAATTCCTAAGAGTAATTAATTCTCCAGTAACACTACACCCAAAAGAAATTCGAGAACCTGGCTCTGATACCACTAAATCACACGCCCAACCAAGTGAATGACAGACGCCGCACACTCGTAGGACAAAGTCCAACAAGTTTGCTAGGCTCAAAAGATATAAACATACCCAAGATACAAATATAGACTTAACTTGGAAGAGAGTACTTTATTAAACAGTAAACTAGGGAGGTTACTTAATTACACAGCAGATACCATAACAAAAGATATTGAAATCTTCTTACTCACTAAGCAACTAAAATAACAGATACCTTATCCCACGCAACCTCTTGGCCCACTACGCTTCACTGCTAAACTCTGATACCATAAAGAATTCGAACACTACCAACAAGCGAAGAATCATAACCTGAAAAAAATAGGAAGATGAAGGGATGAGCTTGAAAGCCCAGTAAGTAGTGTAACACTCCTTTAGTTGGGTTGAATGGTCTGGGTAAAACATAGGCCGGTCAAAGTTAAATAATAGTTAGCTAACACAACATGAGGGTTTTACAAACAATTTACTTAGCTCAAAACTTCCAAAATAGACCATAATATTGATCAAACAATTCTTTCCAAGTAACATAGTGCATATCAAAATGTATCAACAAAAAACACAAAGGTTAGGGCTAAGGTCACTATTGACCCAGTGACAAGGGCAACGATAAGCCACTATTGACCCAATGGCGAGGCAACGATGTACCACTATTGACCCAGTGGCAGGGCAACAAAGGATTGGACCCAACGGAACACGTACACATATCGGAATACACAACAACGCGCATACAAGTCGATCGACAGGTCCAGTGCATACCTTAACTGGCTAAGGCATAAGACATAGCCCAAAAACAAAACCAGTGAGTGTCAAACAGTACCCAGTCAAAGAAGTTTAGAATAATAAATAAATCATAACCATAAGGTCACTCATACAAACGAAAGGTTCAAATAATTCAAATACCAAGACTATCATTTGAAATAGCTACTTTGCAAATAATTAGCTAAAAAGTTACAAAACCTCTCTTGGTGTATAAATGGCGAAATATAAATACAACGATAAAATTAACGTCAGAGATGATGCTTTATAAACACACGTAATATCTGAAAATAACTTAGTAACAATATACTTGCAAATACCAAGGGTTTTAAAATTAAACATAGGTCAAAATACGAACTTAACTTATAAATTGACAGCGAAAGACTCACTTTAAAAATATATATAAATCAATACGAAGTTGGTCAAATTTTCCGGACATAACTATAACCAAAAATAATATATTTAAACAATAGCATGCCAACCCGATTTAATAACATTATTATGCGAAGAGAACTTTACAAAATAATATTTGGGCGAAGGAGGACTAAAAGAGTATCACACCACTTACCTGGAGCACCAAAGATAGATGAGCTACACCAACGAGATAAAGTCACCTATAATTAATCCGGGACCTAATAATTAGCAAGCTCCCTCATACTAGTTGCAATTTATCCAAAAATATAGCATGCAGTTCGCATGATCAATCCCCAAATATCACGAAACATATTATAGTAGCTTGTTTTCCCTTTCTATTGTTCTACATCTAATCACTATTTTACTAGATCCCAAAAGCACTACTATTAATATCTATAAACCTAACCCAAAAATTTAGTCTAACTAGTATTGCGTTGGGTTAGCCTTTTCTAGGTTTATCACCCCAAATTGCTATGTCCCTTTAATCAAACATTAACATCATTTATGTATGACTCCCGCCGTCATCATGTTTAACACCATCAACATATCGTCTAATTAGAAATCCACTAATAATTAGAACTTTCCCTGCTACTCTATTTTCTTTCTTATCAAAACCTCACTTACTAATTAATTCATCATCATTGAATAAACCATCAAGTACCAATTTAACTCTTCTCGTCACCCATTACAACTAATAGCAAGAAATTAAGTACAATTAGTCTGGCTTGACAATACGATTATATCCTAAAATTTACAAATCAAATTAGTCTTGTTGAACTCTAGCGGAAACTATAAAATTCGTATATTAATTCGAGGAAGAAAGAAAATACGATACATAATCTAATGATACTAACCTTTAGGGCTTTCTTCTTCTTCTTCTCTATCACTGACGATAGGAAGCACTATATTATTTTCTAAGGAGGTAGATATATATAATTAGCAGAACTAGGGTTTAGAGTTAGACTCCGCCTTAACTTGAGAAGAGGCTAAACTAAATAAGTAAATAAGTAAAACCTCTTTTTTTTTTAACGGGGTTTCATAACTACTTAGTACCTCTTTAGTAAGGCCTCTGAGGATCTGTTGTTAAATTGGCTTCCATGGTCACTATTAATGGCTCTGGGCATTCTAAATCTAGAAGAGATGTATTCTCTATGGACCTTAGTAACTACCTAAGCATCATTCTTCTTAGTAGAGATGGCCTCTACCCACTTAGACACATAATCAACAGGAAGGAGAATATAATCATTCCCAAAGAGTTAGGGAATGGGCCCATAAAATTAGTACCCCACACATCAAACACATCAACAAAGATCTCAGGTTGTAAGGGCATCATATCTCTCCTAGTTATCTTTCCCAAGCTTTGGCATTTAGGGCACCATTGGGCATAGTCATGGGCATCTCTAAAGATAGTGGGCCAGTAGAACCCACTCTACAAGACCTTATAAGCAATTTTCTTTCCACTATAGTGCCCTCCACAAGGTTGGTAATGGCAAAAAGAGAGGACATCCATAATGGGCTCGCCAGGTACACGTACGTCTCCCAAGGATCTGGTCAGGGCAATATTTAAACAAGTATGGGTCATCCCACACAAAATTCTTCACAATGTAAAGAAACTTATCCATATCATGCTTGTTCCAATCACTAGGCATCTCTCCAGTCACTTTCAAATTCACAATATGAGCAAACCAAGGTTCAACTCCCACACTAAAGAGTTGCTCATCAGGAAACTGAGCAGTAATAGGGGTGGTCTTAACACTTTCAAGCATAATCCTAGATAGGTGGTCAGCTACAGGATTTTCAGCTCCTTTCCTATCTCTAATCTCACAGTCAAACTCTTGTAACACCGATACCCACCTAACTAGCCTAGGTTTGGAATCTTTCTTCTCCATCAGATATCTAATAACTGAATCATTAATGTAAACTATTACTCTAGCACCAAGCAAGTAAGGTCTGAATTTCTCAATCACACTATAATTCAGTTGCGCATCGTTCAAGATGTGTCTAGCATAATGAATAACAACATGTTTCTTATCAGTTCTCTATCCTAGCACAACACCTACAACATAATGAGATGCATCACAAATGACCTCAAAAGGTTCTCCCCTGATGCGAGGTTTGAGAATAGGAGGAGAAACGAGGGCGTCTTTAAATTGATTAAAGGCCCTCATACAGTCATCAGAAAAATGGAATGGTACCTCGCATCAAAAGGTTCTGATGACTGTATGAGAGCCTTTAATCAATTTAAAGACGCCCTCGTTTTAACTAGGTCAATTTTAAGGGAGGGGAAAATGGTCTTTCCTAAAAGTTCTCTCCTGATCCATGTAAGGGAGGGGAAAATGGACTTTCCTAGTGGCCTTGTTCAATTTCCTATAATCTATGCAGACTCGCCAACCAAAAGGGACACGGATAGGAACAAACTCTCCATGTTCATTCTCAACAACAGTCAAACCAGCTTTCTTAGGAACTACATGGATGAGACTCACCCAATTGCTATCAGAGATGGAGTAAATAACATCATGATCTAGCCACTTAAGGATCTCTTTTTTAACTACCTCCTTCATCTGTGGGTTATAAGGGGGTCTCTATGAGCAGCGTTTTCATATTCTAGGAAGATCCGATGCTGAACAATGGAAGGGTTGATCCCCTTAATGTCAACCAAAGTTCACCCCAAGACTCCCCTGTTCTTTCTAAGAACCTCAATCAATTAGCTTTCCTGATCCGCACTTAACTCAGAAGCAATGATTACTGGGTAGGTCTCACTAGGGCCAAAAAAAGCATATTTCAGCTCAGTAGGGAGGGGCTTCCCACCCAAGGTTTGATTTGATGTGGGGCTAAGGGATTCAAGTAATCATAGTCAAGAAAATGTTCTTCATTCAACATAAACTCCCAAAAACATTGCAGATCAAGCTTCCAATAGCACCCAATCAACATCCAAATATAATCCTCGAACAACTAATGATGACCAAACAACATGTATGACCCATTCAAAGAGCTCATGCCAGAATGACCAACACTCAAACAATAATCATTGAAGGATGACACAAATGACGAGCTCATAATTAGTGGTTAAACAAGAATCAAGGTATCATCAAACTTATACTTCTCTCCAAGAAGAAAGAAAACACTAAGATTCCTAGCATGCCACTCAAAATATAGAGAATTTTCAATCGTGGACATCATATGCTCGTCATACATTTTATCACGTCAACAAACATTCTCAAACAACCAATGCCTCCCATAGATTGTGCACGACTCACCCAAAGACTCTACACCACAACGCCCATCGTTTAAGCATGATTCAATAAATTTCAAAGGAGAGTCTTCGGTTACCTTGTTCTTCCCATGGAGATTAATTCGAGCGCCCATAGGTGGAAGGGAATGGGAGTCACCGCTATTGTTGTTTAATCCCTTGGCTTGTGGAAATGATAAAAGAGATTCTTCTTGAGCTTTTTCAACAAGGATAAGAGGAAGGACAAGATCGATGTTCTCAACCACATCTTACCATAGAGCTTCAACAATAGCTTCGGAAGCCTCACAAGGTTCAATGGAAGCTCCCCCATCGGGCAAGGGATCAACATTTGCTTTCTTAACCTCTTCTACTATGTCACTTGTATGCTCATCCACACCAAAAGATTCTTCAATCCAAGCTCTAACCATAGCCATTTTTGGACATTGCAAAGAATCGTGTCTCACACTTCTACATTTGACACACTTCTGGGATTGACCTTGGAGGTTCAAAGCAATGTTGTTCACTTGGACCTTAAGGTTCTTAAGAGTCCGCTCGATGGTGGAGAATCAGTTCTCGTACGCGGAGATTCGGTTCTTGATAGCTTGAGCCCAAGAACTTTGGCGTCGGCTTGACTCCTTTCGATTGGACCTGTTTTCACCATCCATATCGAAGAAAGGGTGAGGGACGTATTGTGTTTGGGATGTTTTTGTCGAGTTTGGGGGTTTCTTGTAGTTGGCTAGTGTTTGGCTAAGGGTTCTTTGTTTTTTTCTCACTTAGACATTTCATCGAACACCTTCCGGGCACTACTTTCCAACTTCACCTCAAAGCTGCAAATGACTTCAAAACTAACAAATACAAACACAATACAACGTATTCTAACACTCTTAGATAGCAAACGGAATGGGGAACACCAATATTTGTATGCAATCCACAAAAACCAACTATAGAAATCACTACTTGCAAGAACAATGAACAAAACTCAAGCTATAATGAAACCAAAGCTCTGATACCAAATGGAGCGTTTCCGTCGCGTGGAGGGATGAAGATGATTAGCTTGAGTTGATGATGGATAATCATCAATCAACAAGGTCATGAACACCCAAAGGAATGGATATAACCTTGGGCAAGGAGAGTCCACTACCCTAGGCCTAACAACCCACCATGATTATCATAAAGAATAAACCACCAAATAATCACTAAAGGAATGAGTTGAATCACCACCAGATTGATTGGATAAAGATAACAAGGTTTGAGAGAAAACTAGGGAAAACCCTAAAAATGCATAAGCATAAGATCAATAATCTGAAGAAAAAAAAAACTTCTCAAAACTATACCTGTCAATTCGGTCGGTTGGGCGAGCGGGTTTCGAGTCGGCCGTATATCGGGTTCGGGTAAATACGAGTCGGATGTATTTCGGGTTTGCTATACTTCGGGTTTAGTTCAGAAATCATGTTCAAAACCCAGAAAATTTGGGTCGGGTTGTCGAGTCCGGTCAAAAACTGTCAGGTCTACTCGAAATAGTGCAGGGGGTATTTATACTAAGGGGGAACTAGAAAACAAAACACAACGTTTAACACCGAAAATACGCGTTGGAAAGTGACCATCACGGGTGCGAAGGACAGGTGCGGGCGTGACCGGACAGCAGCGCAGCAGCAGCAACAGCCGAGCAGGAAAAGGTCACGGGCGTCATAGATGAGCTCGCAGGCGCGACAGGGTGGTTGACTAGGCAATTGGCGAGGCTTCAGCAACCGAGCATGGAAGGGTTGCGAGTGCGACCAGCGCTGTCGCGGGCGCGACGAACGAGCGCTGATAGCGCATTACCAGGTGTTGGCAGCATGTAGCTTGGGCGTGAAATATGGATCTCCCTGGAACGGGCGCTGGTAGCGTTTTTCCAATCGCTGGCAGCGTCTATTTATAATGCCCAGCCAAGGATTGAGTTTCCAAACGTCGTCGCAGGCGCTATCCAAGAGATAGCGGGCGTTACACCTTGTGCGCTGACTATAGTGGGCATTACCTTGCGTGTAGCGGGCGCTATGGTCGGCTGGCAGCGGGTGCCTTGCTCTACTCCTCCTTCCCTTGTGCTTTCTTACTCTGGCCCACTCTCGAACCCCTGTGCCATGTAGATTCTCATCCCGGGACGGTCCCGAGTCCCACTTGAAGTGTATTCCACACCCCATGTCGATCGACTCATGCCTCCAGGGTCCCGGGTCCACCTTAAAGTGTACTCCGCACCCGACTCTGACGTCGTTGTGCTTGTGTTTCATGGAGGGGTTGCGGAAAGGCTTAGTGACCATGAAAATCGAGACTCGGGCCTTATCCTGATATGGTCCACCCTTTGTGTTCTCAAGTTCATAATTCAATAAAGAAGCAAATTTCCTTGTTTTTATTTGTGTTAAGCTATTAATGTCATTGGTGTTTTAGTGTAGAAATTTTTTATTACCGTATTCACCCCCCCTCTAGGGTTCTTTCAGCTATTGCATGATAGCGGATAGCTATTGCATAATAGCGAATAGTTGATACTTGTTCTGATGATTGTTTGTGAATATTATGTTCCGTAAAATTAGCAGTTGGAATAGCTGATAAATATTAACTGGCCAAAAAGGATATTATTATTATTATTATTATTATTATTATTATTATTATTGTTATTGTTATTACTATTACTATGAAATATACTATTTCAACATTTTGTACAGGTCAAATGAAACTTGAACAAGTTTATTACCATAAAATAACATATAATTTTCTAAAATATATTACAGTTTTTTTTAATAATTGAATATAATCCACTTTTAATAAAAATAAAAAAAGAAAGGAATAAATGAAAAAAGAAAAGAGTGGGTGACTTTTGCAGAGGAGTGGTAAGTGCAATTATTAGTTATTGAAAGGTGCTAAAGTGGAAATGAGCATAAGGTTAGTTTGGGAGCAAGAAGAAAAAATGCTGAAGTTAAACTCCTTGACGTTACTGTTGTTAATGTTAGAAAATGTTTTTACAAACGCTATTTACTATTTGAATAAGCTATTTTCTCAAACACTTAGGTCATGCTCTTTAGAGTTATATAGGATTATGTTAGGCAAAGTAAGCTTGGTAAGAAAAGGAAGGGTAAAAAATTAAAATAAAAAGACATTGGTTTGAGTATTTTTTATGGATTCGAGTAAGATAAGATAGACAAAGGATATATTCTACGCATTTTAGCTAATTGAAACGCTAAATTCTACTTCAAACACTATCACCGAACAAAGCTTGGATTGGTCAAATTCGGTTAATGTTAAAATCCAAACGAGAAATTGATGTATAAATACATTTTTTCCTTTTTTAGATCAGACCAAGTCAAATAATTCGTTCGAAACTAAATCCATGTTAAAGTCGGGTTCAAATAATAAAAAAAAAATATTATTACTGAATTTGATCAATTTGGTCATACTAAAATTCACATGAAATACCTATGACCAAAATCTATTTTTTTTTTTGATCGAAGACCAAAATCTATTTCAAATAAATGAAATAATAGGACTCATACAAAATTTTGTGACCTCCTTATGATTATCGTTCTTATGACGTAAGGTATGACGAATAATTAAATGAAAGCTTTTTTGAGGCCATAATTAAATGATATTTAAATGATTGCATGGCCTTGCCATCACTATCTACGAGAGACTTCTTTGACCAATCCGAATCAAAAGGAATAATAATACTCCCTCCGATTTTTTTTTATAATTGTCGCCTTATTTCGTGTTATCAACATTAATCGTTAATTTTTTTATTTATGTAATGATTCATTATATAAAATCGATACCGTTAAATTTGTATTGAAAAATAATTTCAAAAAAGTATGAAATTAAAACTTTTTGATAAAATTTTATATAAAAATTTATTAAAGAAAAATAAATATTAAAAAGCATCAAAGTCGATTATTCAAAAAGAGAGGGAGTACTCTAAAAGCAAAAGACTTGTCTGAGCAAAAATTAAAAATAAAAAGAAAGATGAAAATCCATCAGATGTACCTAAGACTACTAAGACTGCTAAGTCTCCCTATAAAGATGCTCTTTTGAGGGGCTTTAATGACGGTGGGATGACGGTGCTAATTTGGTGGCCCCTTCTGATAGCGAGCGCCGCCTGATATTTCTGTTGGTGGAGTGATTTGCTCTTTTCCTCTTGATACTAAGGTTTCTTCTCTTAAGGCCTTCAAAGTCAAAAGCCGTCAAAAAAAGAAGGTTAATTTGCTGTGGAATCCGAAGTGGAGTTTGGTTAGCAGAGCTTCGGGTAGGGCCCGTTCAAGCATTCCTTGTCGTGTTAAAGGTGTTAAAAAGCCTTCACGAAGTTGTTCTATCAGTAATGATGTGGTTAATAGTACTGCTGAGAGATCTTTGAATGCAGTGAATATCTCCTTGGAGAGGCTGGATGAGGAAGCTTATAGAGCGGCGAAACTTGTGTGTCGATTAAAGTTGTCTCCTGATGATCAGGAGACTATGACGAAAGCCTTTAGAGATGACATGCTGGAAAAAAAAAAGAAGAATCTTATTAGATAGTTGTTTTTGCTTTCTTATAATCCTTTGTTGCGGTTTGTGTTTTGTTCTTTGGTTGCTGGATTCTAGGTGTTCTGGCTGTTTTGCGGCCTTGTTGCATCTTTGATCCTCTTTAGCCTTTTGGCTAGCTAATTATCCAAAAAAAAAAAAAAGAAAGATGAAAATCCATGACTTCACCAGTGATGTTTGATGCTCTGCAGTCTGCTCACCTACCACCAATCCATTTAAATACTCTTGAGAGTCCCATTCCAAATTTCCAATTCAACAACGCCTTTTGCCTGGTTGCCTGCTCGATACTCAACTCAACCCATCAACTTGTTGTACAGAAAGAAACAGATCGAATGGGTGGGGAAGTAAGGAGGATGAAATTGGGGTCTCAGGGCTTGGAAGTCTCAGCACAGGGGCTTGGTTGTATGGGAATGTCTGCATTCTACGGTCCTCCCAAACCTGAAGAAGACATGATCGCCCTCATCCACCACGCCATCAACTCCGGCATCACCTTCCTCGACACCTCCGACGTCTATGGCCCTCATACCAATGAACTTCTCATTGCCAAGGTACTTCAATCCTTACCCTGCTCTTCATTTCCTACACCTTACAATGTTATGTTTTCTGATTTATTCGGGGTTTGCTTGGTAGTGATTGTTCATCTTCTTCCGGGTGGCTCATTTATCTGGGGTTTTTGAATTGAGCAGGCATTGAAAGGAGGGTGGAGAGAAAAAGTTGAATTGGCAACAAAATTTGGGATCGACTTTACAGATGGGAAAAGGGAGATTAGAGGTGACCCTGCTTATGTTAGGGCAGCCTGTGAGGGCAGCTTGAAGAGGCTTGGTGTTGATTGCATTGATCTCTATTATCAACACCGCATTGATACCAAAGTTCCCATTGAAGTCACGGTTTGTTCCTTTACTTCTGAATGCATCTTGCCTCTTTATGCTTCTCTGTGACTATGGAATCTCATTTGACAATCTGCATAATACAATAAAGTTGTGTTAGACAGGAAATGATTAGGGTCCATCTGCAATGTGACAAATGGGAAACAAAAAAGGAATGATTGCATCTTATTCGATATTATCGAAACTATTTTGCTCCCAAAGCGCAGGTCTAGGTCATGGTTTAATTTCTTGATCTAGTTAAATTGTGAGGGCTTTGTGGAGTTTGCTGATTTCATCCTACCATAACTCACATCTCCTTAAAATAGTAGTCCTTGTGATTTGTATATCATAGATTATCACGAGTAGTACGCCAAGTTGCTGAACTCGATCCTTCCCATTCTTGAATATGTAATTTCAGATGGGAGAGCTTAAGAAGCTGGTTGAAGAGGGTAAAGTCAAGTACATAGGTCTATCAGAAGCATCAGCTTCGACAATCAGAAGAGCCCATGCAGTCCACCCCATAACAGCAGTGCAGCTGGAATGGTCCCTCTGGACAAGAGATGTTGAGGAAGAAATAGTCCCCACTTGCAGGTCATCCTCTTTCAATATTCTATAATTTGTGTTTGAAAAAGTTGAAATGGATTATTGCTCAACACTTTTTTATTTCTTCATTTAGGGAACTGGGCATTGGAATTGTAGCATACAGTCCTCTAGGAAGGGGTTTCCTGTCTTCAGGCCCCAAGATGCTAGACAACTTCACCAAGGAGGATTTCCGTCAGGTTTGTACACTTATATGACACTGTAGATCAATATCTCTGCTCTTTATGTGCTAGCATCTATTTGTAGTTTATGTTGCCAAAGTATTCAAAATAACGGTCACATTTCTGTTATGTGTATATGCTTGGCTCTTACTTTCACCCATTATAAACATTATAGTTAATGGGAGGGAGTCGTCTAAAACCATGTTGTTTCACTTATTTGGTTGATGAAATGAAAACACTAGCATAAAGTACATACCCATTTTGTTTAATTCTATTGTAGTTCTTGGGGTCAACACTGACACGCTGAGTTTCCTGAAGAAGGTTTGTCAGAGGTCTAGATATGTACATAGTACTCAGTGTTGCATGTCTTTTTTACTTGGGCTCGGATACCAGTAGCCAAATTATAGACATTCAGATATGGGACATAGCCACTATAGACGAATGATAAGGATCTTTGGTAGATATTGAGGTATACTGGCATTTGGTTACTTGTTTCATCTGTGCTACATATGTATACCTGAGCTGTGTGGTTGCTAATAATATAAGCTAATTTGCTTGATTGCATTGTCTTCAGTATCTGCCAAGGTTCCAGCCAGAGAATGTGGAACATAACAAACGCATATTTGAGAGGGTGAGTGAGATAGCAGCCAAGAAGGGGTGCACACCAGCGCAGCTAGCCCTGGCATGGGTCCATCATCAGGGAGATGATGTGTGCCCGATTCCTGGAACCACTAAGATTGAGAACCTCAATCAGAACATTGGGGCCTTATCAGTGAAGCTCTTGCCGGAGGAGATGGCCGAGTTAGAATCCTTTGCTGCTGCAGATAATGTTAAGGGTGACCGATATGGAGGTAGTTCTACCACCTGGAGAGATTCTGAAACTCCACCTTTGTCCTCATGGACATCTGGATAAATATGGAATTGGTCCTGAAGACGAGGTAAACTCAACTACTAGTAACACCCTACCGAAAGGGTCAACGTTGATTAATGATAAGGGAAGATTAAAGGATGTTAGATGTGCTATTTGCCTTCAAGATTATGATCCAGAGGAGATAATTGGAGATTATTAGCGAACAGTCACCTATGAGTTTGCCATGCGAAACATGTTTTTCATGCAGGTTGTATTGTTCGTTCCTTCAATAAGAGTCACTATTGTCCTCTCTATCGCTTCAGTGTAATCGCATTGCTATGTATTGAGTTTTCATTCCGCAAACAAATAGTTTTCTACCATTCTATATATTGGATGTCTATCAAAATGGGTTGTTTTTGAAATACAATTACATGAAAATGATATGTGTTTTCAGATTTGAATTAGAAAGCAAAAAGAAAGAGATGAAACATTGTAAAACTAAGAGCTTATTATTGATATTATGAGAATTGGAAAGATTGATTAAGGAAATGAAATACAACCTATATTTATACTACTTCTAATTACAACAATGAAGAAGTAAACTTGATAACAAAAATAACAAACTAACTGTAGTCTTATCACCCCCCCCCCCCTCAAGCTTGGAAGGGTTTGTGACCATGCCAAGCTTGGACATATATATGTTTGCTGTGAAGAAGGTAAGATCTTGGTAAGGATATCAACTATTTGTTCTTCAGTAGGCATATGAGAGAGTTGAAGAAGACCTTCTAACACTTTTTCTCTTGTGAAATGACAGTTAATGTCTATGTGTTTGGTGCGCTCGTGAAATACTGGGTTCTTGGCAATGTGAATGGCTAATTGGTTGTCACAGTAAAGAGTGGCCGGTTTTAAAGATTGTACACCAAGTTCCTCAAGTAATCTCACAATCCAAGTGATCTCAGAAGATGTTTGAGCAAGAGCACTGACAGGGCCGCAAGCGCACGGGTACTATTGTAGCAATGTCAAGGTCGATCCCACAGGGACTAGGTCTAGTAACTCAGTGAACTATCCCTCTATTTGATTGCTAAGCCAATCGGGTTGATGATTTTTTTAATGAATTTTAATGAACTAACTAGAACTAGAGTGGACTAGAAAGGATTAACTCGAGGTAATTCAATGGATGAAGACTTCTAGGGTTTCACTCACCTAACAACAGGGTTTGAAAGCTAGATTAAAGCGTGCACAAGAAAGTAACTCAAACGAATCAAGAATCGATAACCTCTAAATTCTATCGTCCTTTCGATGCTAAATAGAATTATTCTAACTAACCTAATCAACAACTTTCGTCTGCTATTCAGGTTAAACAAAATTGAGGGTCTAAACAAGGTCGGGTTATCTAATGACTCCCTAGTCTACTACTCCTTTTTCAACTTTCGTAGGCCTAGGTAGAAGGGTTGGTGGTCAAATTCCCCTAATTCACCTTTCGGTACTTCTTAGGTTAATTTCTGAATTACAAACATCCAAGGCCTTAAGAACATTCGTAAGCAAGAAAGAACGCAACCTACTATTGATTCAATTGAGCATTCAAGTACAAACTAAAACATTCCTAATCAAACTCCATATTGAATGGTTCATAAAACCCTAGAAAGAACGAAATCTACTCACAAGTATTCATTGAAAACAAGAAATATGTTCTAAACATGTAATCAATTCTAGAATTAAGGAAGGGAAAGTGAGAAGAGTAAAGCAAACACTAAGGAGAAATTCGTAGGATTCTCTCAAGAACTTCACAAGAGTGTTGCGTGCTTCTTCTTGAATTCCAAATCTTCAATGTCTTCCAATTGATTCTTGATGAATGGAGGTGTTTTTGGTGAAGAATTCCTCTCTAATCTCTCTCTTTTCTACCCAGAACAACTGATAAACTGCCGTCCCAGCTTTTCCCCTAGTTTATTCCGTGAGAATAACCGCCAGTGCGAGAAAATGGCATCAACCACGGTCCGTGGCTTCCACCATGGGCAGCCCGTGGGTTGCGCTGTCTCGCGATTTCCTGCTCGTTTCTGGCTGAAATTTTTACCATGGTCTTATCCACCATAGTTGATGCCCGTGGTACCCTTGGCCTTACCAAATTTGCTCCAAAAATCACCTTTTTGGCCGTAAACCTGAAAATCAACGCCAAAAACGCAAAGACCAAGCGTAAATAGAGAAATGGGGACGATTAAACACTTCTTTAGCCAAAAATTACCATGATTAGGCTTCTAAAATACCCAAAAATAAGTGCAAATAATGCACTTATCAACCCCTCTATGCTTAAACCTTGCTTGTCCCCAAGCAAGTACTAGACTCAAAACTAGGAAAAACGGACTCAAAAGAGAAAAAGAAAAGAGGGACTCGAACATCCTATGTACAAGCCCCCTCAGGTAAGCCATAGCAGAACTCTCAAGCAACTTGGTCCAACCAAAACACAGCCCAAAAGTGATTAAAAGATTTTAGCACAAGATAGAGGGAGATTTTCAAAAAGGATTTAGGGGAATCACACCATCAAGATCAAATTAGTCACCCTTCCGTCACCGAATCAGTGAGAGAACACATGTATGAGTATGAAACTAAAACGGTTGAGAGCAATCCTCACTTTTGGGGATGTGGAAACACTCCTCTCATGTGTTTTCAAAATGAGTTCGATGTTCGGTTCTCTCAATACTCTAGCCTAGGAAACAATCTACCATATGCTTGATGATCATCTCGATTCTCTACCGCTATATGCAAAATGCAAATGACAATCAAGAGATCTTCGAAAGGGTTGTAACGGGGCTAAGGTTAGGGGGTAAGGGATGGAAAATATTTGGATAAGTGGAGCTCGAACCCAAGCTTGAAGTTATACTTTTTCAACCTCACTCAATGTCATTGAACCTTACTCGCCCACAAACAACATAACAAGCCCGAAACATTATTAGAAACCGCCTCTTTACTAGACTCCTCACTTGCCATCACACTTGTGCTCCCTTTTTTTTACTTTTTTACTTTTTTTTCTTAGTTTTGTTTTTTTTTTTCGTTTTTTTTTCTTTTTGCTGTTGGATTGTTTTCTCTCTTCTTTTTCGAAGCAAGTGATTGGCAAGTGCGAATTATATGAAAAATCAAGTACAAAACTTGGCGGGCCTTACTACATAATCACTACATTGATACTACATAAGTGAGAAAAACCTCATCACTTCCTATTCATGACTTTCCCAACAATTTGTTTTGCGGGAGTATTCACAAACAACCCCCCATCGACCACACTCAATATACTCCAAGCAATAGCTTAAGGTAGGTAGATATGAATTGGCTAAGGCTATAATTTCGGTTTATTCCAAGAGAACGGAGTATTCAAAGGCTAAAGAAGGGTTAAAGGCAGAAAATTACATGAGTAGGGTGGCTCTTTGGCTATGTAGATACAATAAGTGCGAATGAATGCCTTAATCATGTTGTCAATGCATGATGCAAAATGCAGTTTCAAAGAGATGAAAAACAAGTTCTAGAGATCGCAACCAAGGTTGAGTCACACATGGAAATATGAGACTAATGAAAATGATTAGTCATTTTTGGCTTAGTGGTCTCACAGGTTTGTGCTCAACAACCAATCAAAGAACATACACATACAAATGCTAAGCTCACATCAAAGGGTCAAGAAGGGCAATAAATCTTCACTATCAAGATGTAATCCCAAATCAAGATGTTTTCGAAATTCATTTTCAAATCTTTGAATCACTAACGGGCTACGCAAAGGCCAAACAAAGCTACAAGAAATACTACCTAGCTTACAATCATCACCGGAGACTTACCTAACATAATCCTAAAGCTATTCTAATTTTTTTCTTTTTGCATGGTTTTTTTTTTCTAACCGGATAAACTAAATGCAACTAAACTAAATGCAACCTACATGCTTAAATGATTACCTATGAAGAAAAACAGGAAGAATAAAGGAAAGAAAGGACACACCTAGACTAATGAAACACCACTACATGCTATGCAAAATATATGCATGATGCAAAGATATGTACAAATGTATTTACACAAGTCATTCTCCCAAAAACTATCACCAATCATCGAAACATGGCAACCAAATCAATCAAGACAACCAAATCACACGCAAGCGCACGGGTACTATTGTAGCAATGTCAAGGTCGATCCCACAGGGACTAGGTCTAGTAACTCAGTGAACTATCCCTCTACTTGATTGCTAAGCCAATCGGGTTGATGATTTTTTTAATGAATTCTAATGAACTAACTAGAACTAGAGTGGACTAGAAAGGATTAACTCGAGGTAATTCGATGGATGAAGACTTCTAAGGTTTTACTCACCTAACAACAGGGTTTGAAAGCCAGATTAAAGCGTGCACAAGAAAGTAACTCAAACGAATCAAGAATCGATAACCTCTAAATTCTATCGCCCTTTCAATGCTAAATAGAATTATTCTGACTAACCTAATCAACAACTTTCGTCTGCTATTCAGGTTAAACAAAATTGAGGGTCTAAACAAGGTCGGGTTATCTAATGACTCCCTAGTCTACTACTCCTTTTTCAACTTTCGTAGGCCTAGGTAGAAGGGTTGGTGGTCAAATTCCCCTAATTCACCTTTCGGTACTTCTTAGGTTAATTTCTGAATTACAAACATCCAAGGCCTTAAGAACATTCGTAAGCAAGAAAGAACGCAACCTACTATTGATTCAATTGAGCATTCAAGTACAAACTAAAACATTCCTAATCAAACTCCATATTGAATGGTTCATAAAACCCTAGAAAGAACGAAATCTACTCACAAGTATTCATTGAAAACAAGAAATACGTTGTAAACATGTAATCAATTCTAGAATTAAGGAAGGGAAAGTGAGAAGAGTAAAGCAAACACTAATGAGAAATTCGTAGGATTCTCTCAAGAACTTCACAAGAGTGTTGCATGTTTCTTCTTGAATTCCAAATCTTCAATGTCTTCCAATTGATTCTTGATGAATGGAGGTGTTTTTGGTGAAGAATTCCTCTCTAATCTCTCTTTTCTGCCCAGAACAACTGATAAACTGTCGTCCCAGCTTTTCCCGTAGTTTATTCTGTGAGAATAACCGCCAGTGCGAGAAAACGGCATCAACCACGGTCTGTGGCTTCCACCACGGGCAGCCCGTGGTTGGTGCTGTCTCGCTATTCCCTGCTTGTTTCTGGCTGAAATTTTTACCACGGTCTTATCCACCGTAGTTGATGCCCGTGGTACCCTTGGCCTTACCAAATTTTCTCCAAAAATCACCTTTTTGGCCCTAAACCTGAAAATCAACGCCAAAAACGCAAAGACCAAGCGTAAATAGAGAAATGGGGACGATTAAACACTTCTTTAGCCAAAAATTACCATGATTATGCTTCTAAAATACCCAAAAATAAGTGCAAATAATGCACTTATCAAGCACGATACTCAACTTCGGATGATGATCTCAAAACAGTACTTTGCTTCTTACTTTTCCAGCTTGTGGGTGATTCTCAAAATAGTATCATATATCCAATGACTAATTTCTTAGTGAAAGAACAAGCTCCCCAGTCTGAATCAGAAAATGCCTTGATGTTGAGATGATCAGTTCCTCTAAGAAGAATCCAATGATTTGTTGTATCTTTGATATATCTTAAAGCATGCTGAAGGGCCTTCAGATGAACTGTTCTGGGTCTTTGCATAAACTGACTCAAAGTCTGAGCTGTGAAACTTAAATCTGGTCTGGTGTGTGTGAGGAAATTGATCTTCCCTACCAATGTTCTGTAGCTAAGAGGATCTGTAAGAAGTTTTCCTTCATCCAGCTGTAGTTTGCAATTGAGAGGCAGAGGTGTGACGGCTTTATCTAGATGTAAAGAACCACATTCTTGTAATAATTATTTGGTGAATTTGCGCTGTGACAATAAAACACCATCATTAGTATGTGATACTTCTAATCCAAGAAAATAGTTTAATTTTCCGAGATCTTTAATTCTAAAAACTTTGTCAAGATGTCTCTTAACATGATTAATTTCATCTTGGTTAGAACCTGTCAACAATATATCATCAACATAAACAGCATTGATAGTGATGTCAGTAGATGATTTATTGATAAAAAGAGAATAATCATTTTTAGATTGTTGATAACCAAGAGAAATTAAAGTCTGACTCAGTTTAGCAAACCACTGACGACTAGCTTGCTTTACCCATATAGGAATTTCTTTAACTTGCAAACTGTGTTGGAGGGATTTGGAATTCCTTTTGGCATTTGCATATATACTTCTTCATCCAAATCTCCATGTAAAAAGGCGTTGTTGACATCAAGTTGTAGAAGAGGCCATTTCTTGGATGCTGCTAGAGCAATAACAGTTCTGATCGTAGGCATCTTTACAACATGAGAAAACATTTCTTGATAATCGATTCCAAACTAGTGAGTGAATCCTCTTATGACTAGACACGCTTTAAACCTCTATAATGTGCCATCTGCTTTTAGTTTGACTTTATCCACCCATTTGCTGCTAATGGCTTTCTTCTTGGGAGGCAAATCAACTAACTCCGAAGTATTTTTGCTAATGAGGGCATTTATTTCTTTATCCATGGCTTGTACCCATTATGGGTGTTGATATGCTTCTTCATATGTTTTAGGCTCATTATATTGCTCTAAAGAAGCCTGAAACGCATAAAAATCAAATGAAGTATCAATGTTAGCAAAAACGCAAACAAAATCTTTAAGATAAAAAGGTTTCACTGAATTTCTGGAGGATCTTCTGATCTGTGCTAGTTGTGATATAATGTCAATACAAGTTGCATCTGCTGTATTTAATGGTAGAGTAGGTATATTGTTGGAAGATGGCAGATTAGCTTCATAGTTGGACAAAGAAGGCAAATCAGAAACACTGCTGGACATTTCTCTGGGAACACTTGCAGAACTTCCAATATCCAGAGAAGTGCTTGCTTCAGATTTTGTCTGAAAAATTTTGGTCTCTGGAATAAATTCAGTAATAATAGGCATGGGAGTATCATATTTTGTAGGAGCATTATGAAAAGGAAAATTATGCTTATGAAAAATCACATCTCTGGTTAGAATAATTTTCTTTGTGGTAAGATCCAGTAATTTGTATGCCTTTTTTCAAAAGGGTTACCCAAGAAATATGCAAGGATGAGCCCTTGGTTGTAGTTTGTCTCTATTTCTCTTTAAGGTAGATGCATAAGCCAAACATCCAATTGCTTTCAGATGATCATATGAGGGCTTTGTTTTGAGCAAGATTTCAATAGGACTCTTGTTATCAAGGATGACTTACGAAATTTGATTAATAAGATATATTGCTGTTAATAAAGCTTCTCCCTAAAATTTGTTAGGAAGACTTGATTGGTATAAAAGAGCTCGAACTACTTGAAGTAAATGTTGATGTTTATGCTCCACCACACCATTTTGTTGAGCAGTATCAACACACGAAGTTTGATGAACTATGTCTTTGTCTAATTATAAAATTGTGTGGTTGTAGAATCCTGATACTCAAGTCCATTGTCAGATCGAATAGTTTTGACAGAGGCATTATATTGCTTTTCAACAAAGATAATGAAAGCTTTAAGTAAGGAGAAAGTACTGCTTTTATTTGCCATCAAATGTACCCAAGTACAATGAGAATGATCATCTACTATTGAAAGAAAATATTCAAAACCATCATGAGTTTTAGAAGGACATGGTCCCCATATATCAACATGTAACAATTCAAAACAAGAACTTGCTCTAGTATTGCTTAAAGAAAAAGATTTTTCTTTGAAGTTTTGCTAAAGGAAAAATCTGACAAGATCTATGTTTTACATTTGAGAAGGAAAAAATGACACCAGTATTCTTGATTTGATCAAAAGGTAGATGTCCCAATCTTAAATGCCACAACCCTATTGTGTTGAAGCAAGCAACATATTCATCTTGTTTATTCTTTTGCTCCACAGGTAGATGATCCTGATGTAGAAAATATAGACCATGTTTTTGTCTACCAAGGGGAAGATTCTGAGATGTATGGCCTTGAATGAAACAATAAGTAAAAATGATATGTGCTTTGAGTTGAGCTATTAATTTATGCACAGATAGCAAATTAAATTGGAATTCAGGTGCATATAAGACATTGTGAAGCTCAATACCAGAATTAAGTATAAGAGAACCAGAATGAGTAATTGAAGCTGTCTTGCCATTAGTCATAATAATGAAAAATGGTCTAGATAAAAGTTGAACATTATGGAGTAAAGAAAGATGAGGGGTTACATGATTACTTGCACTACTATCAATAATTCATGAATTATTTTCTTCTTTACTCAAAAAACCAAAAATCAGTACCTTGAAAACTTGTACCTACGAAGAAGCTTGTTGCTCCTTGATCAAAAGAATTCTTGTTTGTATCAGTATACTGCTTGTGAAACGGCTGCATTAGCTGATTATATTCTTTAATAGTCCGATTTGTTGAAACTGCTGTTGGTGAAGCTTCTTGTTCTGGGTTGTTACATTCTATATCAATGTTCGGTCACATTTCGAGCTGAATTGATACCGTTAATAAAGGGTTTTAGCTTGTTTTAATCCTCTATTTATGAATAAGTTATGATGATTTTGTATTTTGTAGGTTAAATCAAAGGAAAAGAGAAAAAGGGAATCAAAAGTACTAAAAAATCCAACATTCGCGACAAAAACAGGTTCAACACGGACCGTGTCAACCTAACACGGACCGTGTTGGCTAGTTGAAACTCAAGGAGCGAAAACGGAAGAAATAGCGCACACCACGGGCAGCCCGTGGCTTCTACCACGGACCGTGTTGTACCTGCCATGGACCGTGTTGGTCGGGCTTTCCGTGTTTTCTTTTCCGCGGCGGCCGTTAGGGTTTTGGATAGATTTATTTTATTTTCCCTTCCTAAATTTTTCTATATATACTTTATACATTAGCCTTTAGTTTCAAAACATTAGAGTAGGTGTTAGTTTTTCTTTAGTTTAGGATTAGTTTTAGATTATTTTTAGTGTTAAGCTTTCTTTAGTTTTTCTCTCAATTTCTTAATTGTAATTTACGTTTCTTTCAAGTTTCAATTCAAGTTTTCAATTCTTGTTCGCTCTAGTTTATTCATTGTCTAAAGATTTAATTTTGATAACTGCGTTTTATGACTATGATTTTAGGGGTTTTCAATAGTGAATTAGGGATAGTTTTATGTATGAACCTTGATTTTTATTCAAATTTCCCTACTACACTTGGTGTTGTTGTTTGTGATGTAAATTTGTAGGTTTTGAGGCCAAAACACCAACATTCTCTCAACTTTTGGCAAGAATAGACACACCACGGGCCTGTACATGTCAAACCCAGACCGTGGCACAAAATTGGGACGAAACGGAGCTTGGAACACACGGACAGAAGCCACCACGGACCGTGGCAGACTGCATATGTAGGTCGGTTGTTTTCGCGAGTAGAAAAGGATGGCATCGACAGTTTTTGAGAATAAATTCATTTTTTTATCATTTTGCCTTCGTTCTGAGGCCGTTAAAGAGAGAAAGAGAGCCCTGATACTTCTAGTCTACTTCTCTTCCCCACCATCAAGATTCAAGATCGAATCGATTCAAGAAAAACCAAGATCAAGATTCGCGAAGGAAAGGAGCGACGTTAGCGGAGAAGGTTCTACCCCAGTATCGAAAGGCTCGACGGGTTGTGTTCTTCGCAATTCCATTCTTTCTTTTCGATTTCCTTCTTAGGTTTGAGATTCGATTGTGTTGATTGGAACTTGTTTCATGTTTTCATTGAATATGAGTGAGTAATTTCCTTTGAATTCTAGGGTTTTGCAACCCGAAACAATGTAGTTTCATTGATTGTTATTAGTTTGTGCATGAATATATTCTTGATTAGAATCAATAGAAGGTTATGTTTTCTGTGTTTATGAGTATTCTTAAGGCCTTTGCAAGTTTAAGATTAACCTAAGAAGTACTGAAAGCTAAATTAGGGTAATTAGACTACCAACCTGTCTACTTAGGTTTGCGAAAGTTGAGAAAGGAGTAGTAAACCAGGGAATCATTAGATAACCTAACCTTTTGAGACATTCAATTCTGTTTATCCTAAAAGGAACACGAAAGTTGTTGATTAGGTTGTTTAGAGTAATTCTATTTAGCATCGAAAGGGCGATAGAATTCAGAGGTTGTCGATTCTTGATTCGTTCTTGAATGTATGATTATGCAGGCTAGGTTTTAATGATCGGACTCGTTGTTAGGTTAGCATCTTCCTAGAAATCTTTCTCTCTTGATTATAACCTTTGATTGATTTTTCCTTGCTTTATTAGTTTGATTAGTTGTTAAACATTTTCCAAAACCTAAAACCTGATTAGCTTAGCAATCAACCTTGACGTGCTACTACATACACCATGCGCTTGCGGCCCTGTCAACTTTTTACTAGCATTAGTTCCACAAAAATTCCACTTTTTAGTGAAGCGGAGGATTAAGGTTCCTCAAATTCTCCCTTCAGGTGAGGATTCGAGCAATCTTAGTAATCCAAATCAGGTTTTTTCTTGTTCGTTCGGGAGAAGATTTGTGATTCGAGATTCAAAGTTCAAAATTCAAGATACAATGCATTCTAGGTGTAATTTCTTTTCTTTAATTTCAGTTTTTACATTCGTAGTATTAGTGTTATTTCTTGATTATGCTTTTAATTTTCTTGTTAGTTTCTTGTTCTTGTTCTAGTAGTTAGGGTTTGTTTTCAATTTCTTGTTTTCTTGTTTCCTAGTTTAGTTTCTTTAGTTAAGTTTTGATTTCTTGTTCTTGTTTTCAATTCATAATTAGTTTAGTTTAAGTTATTTACTGCTTCCTGCAATTTGAAACCCTAATCAAACCAATTCCATGATAACCTAACACACCGTCTCTGAGGTACGACAACCCTACTTCTTATTACCCCAAAATCTACAATTGAACAATGGCATTGTTGCCGGGGAAGGCGTTATTTGGTAGATTAAGTTATTGGTTTGTGTGTAAATAGTTTATTGCTTTCTTAGTTGTAATTTAATTCAGAAAAAAAATGTGAACATAAAAATTGAAAAACAAATAAAAAAAAGAGTTATGGCTGATGCTAAGGTTCCACAATTTGAGTAAGAAATATTTTGGAGATATTTTGCTAGATTACAGGATTATGTTGCGCGATGTGAATCATATGGTATCTCACATGATACAATAGATATATTGGGTATTGTGTATGAGTGTATAAATTATGAAACTCGTAATCTCTTAGAATATTATGAGTTTTCTAATTTAGGAGAAGATGAGGCATTGGAATTTCTTGAATGGTTGTCTAGGGATATTTATGAATCTAAACAACAAAATTCTCCCTTTGACCCCCATATTTAAAATTTTGCATCACCCTCTAAGACTTTAGCCATACCATATCATGAATACTCCCAAAATCTGAATGGTCAATTTAGTGGTGGGGAGTATTTTTCGGAGACCTTAACTGGACAATCATGTGATTATCCCTTGTATTTTGATAAAATACTATATGGTAGGGATTATCTAGAAAACTCTTAAAATCCTCCCCAATGCGATGTTGTTGAGTCTCATTATTTGTGCTCACATTGTGATTCCTCGAACCATGATTCTGACTCTTGTTTTCAACCTAAAGTGGATGAATTATGAGCAAAAATGGCTGAGTACATGCGTGAATTTTTACATGAGACTAGTCCTAGGGTAGAAACTTCTTCTTCACCAGTGGTTGATTCGATAGATGAAGTAGATCATTCATCATTATTGAGTCCTGAATTGCATAATAATTCTCTTTTGTATGATTCTGATAAGGATGATGCCTACTTTAAAAGACCTAATTTTGCATGTATTGAGCTTAGCAATTCCTTAGCTCTAGCTACATCTAGACATCAGTATGAGAAAATTGATGATTTCGCGTGTGATGATGTAGAACTTGATGAAAACATGTTACATGATGAAACATTGTCCACACCGTTATCCATGCTTGTATGTGAAGAAAAAGTTGGGTCTAATGAATGCCATGATACTTGCGATACAACTGAACATGATCTTGTTGAAAGTGAAATTGAATCCTTTGTGATTGAATGTGTGCGTGATACAGAATTATTCACTTTCATTAAGAATCATTGTATTATTAAGGTATCCTTAGAAAATCACTTCTAGGCGAGTTAATGTGATGGTTTTGGTTTAGGAGGAAAGTTTTAGCTTCTTGAATATCCATGCTCTAAATAAAAAATAAAAAAAACTAAAAAAAATGGAAAAAAAAAGTTAGTACACTTACACGGATTGGTATGAGTGGTCCGGCGCTCTTACCCCTTAAGTACTTTATGGAGTAGCCTATGTTGGGAGGGTAAACCCCATTCATGGGCCGTTTAATTCCCGAAAATACTAACGCAAAAGAAATAGTGATATAAGAAATTCTAAAAATTGTTGGTTCACCCACATAGATCGGTATGAGTGGTGCGACACTCACGCTCCTTAAACACCTTGTTTGTGGATGGAAAAGATCTATGTAGGAAGAGTAGACCCTTTCCAGGGCTGTTCAATTCTCGAAAAACCCAACACCAAAAAGATTAATGGCAATAATTGTGGAACCTTTATATATGTAACCTGCGGCCCTCAACAAGCCAAGGGAGACACAAAATAGGGAAGGAAACCACCAATAATTCATTAAATAAACGAGCATGGGTGTTTGATTAGTTATTTCTAACCGACTGAGCCTTGACTTAAACAAAAATAAGCCAAGAAACACTGCACTTGAGCATGAGGAACCCATCTAGCTTATGTATGTGTGAGGTGAAAAATGGGAAGTCTAGTAACAGTCTTGCTCGTTGCCGTGATAGTGTTTATTAATTGTTCTGAGTTGAGCGAATGCATTGTTTGAGTAGTTAGCTTCGCAACCATGTGTGTGAACCTCCTTTGTGTTGGTCCTTTTCTTGATTTTGCCTCTTATCTTTTCAAAGTGTTTCTCATCCCCTTTTTTTCTTTAGTTTTTAAGTTTTCTTTCTCTTGTTTTCTTTTCTTTCTTTTTCTTTTTCTTTTCCTTTGCTTTTGTGGGTATAGCATCTATAAACCCTCATGAGACCTTCCTCGTCCACTTGGACTGCCATGGGGTTTAAAGGGCTTGTTGCATATACTAAATGCAACCATGATTCCTACAAAAGTGAGTTAGGGTAGATTAGTTTCTCTTTATTTTTGTTTTAGATTGCTCGGGGCGAGCAAACCCTTGTGTGGAAGTGTTATTCGGTCTCATTCCGAGCAGAATTGATACCGTTAATAAAAGGTTTTTGCTTGTTTTAATCCTCTATTTATAAATAAGTTATGATGATTTTGTGTTTTGTAGGTTAAATCAAAGGAAAAGCGAAAAGGGGAATCAAAAGTGTTGAAAAATACAACATCCGCGACAAAAACAGGTCCAACACGGACCGTGTTGGTTAGCTGACACTCAAGGAGCAAAACGGAAGAAATAGCGCACACCACGGGCAGCCCGTGGCAGCCACCACGGACCGTGTTGGACTTGCCACGGACCGTGTTGGCTGGGCTTTCCGTGTTTTCTTTTCCGCGGCGGCCGTTAGGGTTTTCAAGAGATTTATTTTATTTTTCCTTCCTAAACTTTTTTATATATACTTTATACATTAGCCTTTAGTTTCAAAAAATTAGAGCAGGTGTTAGATTTTAGTTTTTCTTTAGTTTAGGATTAGTTTTAGATTTAAGCTTTCTTTAGTTTTTCTCTCAATTTCTTGATTGTAATTTACGTTTCTTTCAAATTTCAATTCAATTCAAGTTTTCAATTCTTGTTCGCTCTAGTTTATTCATTGTCTCAAGATTTAATTTTTACTAGCATTAGTTCCACAAAGTTTCCACTTTTTAGTGAAGCGGAGGATTACGGTTCCTCGAATTCTCCCTTCAGGTGAGGATTCGAGCAGTCTTAGTAATCCAAATCACGCCTTTTTTTGTTTGTTCGGGAGAAGATTCGTGATTCGAGTTTCAAAGTTCAAGATTCAAGATTAATACAATGCATTCTAGGTATAATTTCTTTTCTTTAATTTCAGTTTTTACATTCGTAGTATTAGCGTTTTTTCTTGATTATGCTTTTAATTTTCTTGTTAGTTTCTTGTTCTTGTTCTAGTAGTTAGGGTTTGTTTTCAATTTCTTGTTTTCTTGTTTCCTAGTTTAGTTTCTTTAGTTATGTTTTGATTTCTTGTTCTTGTTTTCAATTCATAATTAGTTTAGTTTAAATTATTCACTGCTTCCTGCAATTTAAAATCCTAATCAAACCAATTCCTTGATACCTAACACACCATCCCCGAGATACGACAACCCTACTTCTTTTTACCCCAAAATCTACAACCGTACAATCAATTTGAGCCACATCAGCAACTCTTCTCCCTTTGTAATTCTTGTGTCCAGGAGGATAACCATATAGTTTATAACATTTTTCTATAGTATGTCTTGAATTCTTGCAAAAATCACAAAACATAGTTGACCTTCTATCTTGATTCCTTGAAAATCTTTGTGGACCTCTAGAATTTCTACTGAAAGATAAATTAGAATTTTGAGGAATATAGGGTTGATTAAAAGATCCTTGAGTATTTGAAGAATTTGAACCATAGGAAGAATTATTTGAACGACGATATGAATTATATGAACCAGAATTAGAACTCTAAGCTGTAAACTTTTGTTGAAATGCTAAAGCTGAATCAGAATAGAACGCTGCTGAATTTGAACTAAGTTGAGTATTACCACATAGAGACTATTGCTTTTCTTCTTGTAGAACAATTTGATACACTTGATCAACGTTTGGAAGAGGTTTAAACATGAGGATATTACCTCGAGTTACCCTATAACTTTCAACAAAACCCACCAAGAACTGCATCAAATGTTGATCTTTAATCAACTTCTGGGCTGCTAGTAAACTTTCAGGAACTATACCACACGCACAATTAGGGATAGTAATCAAACTGTTGTAATCATCCCACATTTTCTTGATCTTTGTAAAATACTCAGTCACAAATAAATGACCTTGAGAAATATAACCAAATCACGATGAACACGAAATACTTTAGTACCATCAGCCTCACCAAAACGCAGTTCTAACTTAACCCAAACCTCTCTTGCACCAGTAGAAAACAATATACTTTGGGCTATATTAGGAATTATTGCATTCATTAGCCAAGATTGTACCATTTTATCACAACATTGCCATTGCGAAACAAGCAGTGCATTGGTTGGTCTGATACATTCCCCCATTTGGTTTTAGCTATCAAAGCGATCTCTACTGATTTCTTCCAATGGCCATAGTTTTTCCCATTTAACAATTCACTAAAAGAACGTTATTGCGATTATCAGAGGGATGCAAATATATGATATGAGATGGATCATTCACATTTCCAACATATAAAGCAGTAGTATCAACAACCATTGCAGACAGAGATAAACCAGAAAGAGAAAACCTGAGAGATGTGCACTGAAAAGATGCACTTCAACCAAACGGTGTTGCAGAAAACTCTGGAAATAATTCTCCATATACTAATGTCGAAGCGATTGACCAGGATCAATGTAGAAGCTCTGATACCATGTTATTAGACTTGAATCAGAAAACAGAAAGAAAGAAAGAGATGAAACATTGTAAAACTGAGAGCTTATTATTTATATTCTGAGAATTGGAAAGATTGATTAAGGAAATGAAATACAACCTATATTTATACTACTTCTAATTACAAGAATCAAGAAGTAAACTTGATAACAGAAATAACAAACTGTAGTCTTATCAATATGCTTCTTGCCGTGAATAACCATCTTATATGAAGTGACATAATCATGTAAATATGCTAAATTTTTTTGTAAATTTCTTTTTTTGGCACATTACCATTATCAAAGTATAAAATAACTATAGAAATTACATTTAAATTGCTATATTTTCATAATTTTTTAAAATCTTATCTTATTTATATTTGTTAAATTTATTTTTACGTCCTAATCTATTTTTATAATAAAACATTTTCTACAAAAATGCTACATTTTAAATTAAATTTCAATTGTAAAGATTATTTATGATCTATTAAATATTTGTAAAATTATCATTTTTCTTTATTTTTTCTATTCATTTGTTAATTTTATAAATTTAGATTTTTTAAGTTTTGAATTTTTTCTTTCACATTTATTGAGAAGATCCCTACATTTTGTTTAATTATAATAGTGATATGGCAAATATTTTACAAAAATTGTTTGCATATTTATGTGGATACGTCATGTCATACAAGATTGTTTTTAACCATCTTGCCGCAAGACGCATATCATTGTCCTTATATTATGTTTGATTATATTTAGTATAAACACAACTATTTTTTTTGTTAGCAAAGGAGACACCAACAAAAGCATAACATTCATAACCTAGTAAGATTAATTTATAAACAAAGTGGATAATTAATAACATAAAGAGTGGTTGTTACACGCTTTGTGTAAAAAAACGATTATGAGCCCGGGTGTAGGGAGCATTGTGCGCCCGAGCCCATTTAACTTAGAGAGGAGGCCCTTTTTATTCGGCCCAATTTCGTGCAAAATAACGGACCTTTATGAGGCAGCCCAATTATAGGAGAAGAGGTAGAGGCGCGCGTGCATAGTATCTGTTTCATGAATTTCTATAATTTCACTCTCTCTCTACTGCTCACTGCGACGACTGCACAATTTTTTTATTTTTTTTTTATGGAAAACAGAAATTTTATTAGTTCAACTCAGATTGGATATACCAGGGCCAACTCATATATTGTGCGACGACTGCACAATTGCTTGCACATCTTTCTTATTTCTTTTTCACACTCTATCCGGTCCAATTATCGGAATAGAAGTTATTGATGAACGATTGAACTTCTCCATTCACTCTCTTTCTGTGGCGATTCTGCTAATGATTTCCCTGTCCTCTACTCGAATGTAAGTTTTTGTTGACGATTTTATGTTCTAATATGATTTCTCTGTGGTTATTTTTACGGTTTATGCATTTTATGTGAGATTTTGTGCTATATTTTTGTGTTCTTAAGGTTTTATGCGTTTTTGTGTGACAAATTTTGTTCTATGCTTTCTTTATGCCAACCAAGTTCATGGAGTCTCTGTTTTTAGGGTTTTATGTGTTTTTGTTGACGATTTTCTGTTCTAATATGATTTCTTTGTGGTTATTTTTAGGGTTTATGCGTTTTGTGTGAGATTTTGTGGTATATTTTTGTGTTTTTAGGGTTTTATGCGTTTTTGTGTAAGAGATTTTGTGCTATACTTTCTTTATGCCAACCAAGTTCATGGAGTCTCTGTTTTTAGGGTTTTATGCATTTTTGTTGACAATTTTCTGTTCGAATATGATTTCTCTATGTTTATTTTCAGGGTTTATGCGTTTTGTGTGAGGTTTTGTTGTATATTTTTGTGTTTTTAGGGTTTTATGCATTTTTGTGTGAGAGATTTTGTGCTATACTTTTTTTTGCCAAGCACGTTCACGGATTCTTTGTTTTTAGGGTTTTATGCGTTTTTGTTGACGATTTTCTGTTTCAATATGAGTCTCTATTTTTATTAGAGTTAGTTTATGATGTAATAAGATTTGTTTTGTTAACTGGTTTCATTTATATGTTTAATTGCAGAGACAAAATGCAATCCGAAAATCAGATTGTCTAGAAAAGGAGGTTTCTAATGAAAGAGCAGGAAAAAATTGAGAAAAAACCAAAAAAAAGAGATGGTCAAAGAAGGTAAAAAAAAACATGTATTATTTGTCAATTATTTTGAGGTTTTATGAGGAAGTTATGAGCATTCATTTTGAGGTTTGAGCATAGTTATTGTAGAGTATGAGCATAGTTATTGTAGAGTATGAGCATATAGTTTATAGCTTATGAGCATAGTTATTGTAGAGTATGAGCATATAGTTTATATCTTATGAGCATAGTAGTTAATGATATGAGCATACAGTTTATAGCTTAAGAGCATAGTGTTTATAGAGTATGAGCATATAGTTTATATCTTATGAGCATTAAGATTGTAGAGTATGATAATAGAGGTTGTGGCTTATGAGCATTTATGTCATGATCCTTTTTTGTTTAATTGTGTTTTTTTTATTATCATCATGTTTGTGCATATTCAAAAAATGAGCATGACGAACAACAAAAGAAGAAAGATGATTGTGTGTTCAACAACCGCATGTCTCCCTCTAAGCTTTTTAATATGATCCCGAGATTTAATGATGGTCAGAGGGAAGCAATTCGCAATTTGGGATTTAGTGGTTTTTTAGAAGAGAAAATGAATTCAGTTCCTAAATCTTTAGCAAATTGGGCTTGTGAGAATTTTGATTTTTTGTCTTGTAGTTTAGCCCTTGCTAAAGGTCATAGGTTGAGACTTGATACATATGATCTTTATCAAATCTTTGGTTTACCAATGGGGAAATATTGTGATACTTTTGAGTGTATGTTAGACTCACAAACCAAAGAAGATGAAAAGGTGTATAAAAGTGAATTAGATAGGTTTATGCAAGCTTATTTCAATGGGGATAAAGGTGTAATTGCTAGCATGCCAGAAAAAAATATTAGAGTCTAAGGATGGTGGAGAAATGTTCCAATGGGGGGTTTTGATGTATGTGTTCTGTATTATGCTTATGGGAAATCAGAATAGATATATCAACAAAAAGGCCTTTAGGTTGTTTGTGAAGTTGGATGAAGTGAACCAATTTAATTGGTGTTTGTTTGCCTTGAAGAGTCTTTGCCATTCGGTGCAAAAGTGGCAAGCAAAGAAGGACTCTTACTTTGATGGCCCGATTCTTCTGTTGTTGGTAATTTCCATTTTACTATTTTTAAAAAAAAAAAATTGTATGAGCATATGTGTTGTAGATTATGAGCATAAATTTTTAGATGGGAAATTGGATTCTAATAATATGAACTTTTGGCCATATAAGACTTAATAATATGAACTTTCGATTTGATTCTGAATAATATGAACTTTGACCCCCTGTTGCCCCCAGTAACACGCCACCGAGTTAAGATGAACTTAACTTGGTGGCGGGATGACGTGGCAACTGGAAAATTTTAATTTGACTTATTTTGTTAGTTTGACTGCCAAGTGGATAATATGTCATCATTTTATATTATTTTTTTTAAAAAAAATTCTCTCTCTCTCTTCCTTCTTCTCTGTCTCTACAGAAACTGCCAACCTTCCACAAAGACTCAACCTCCATTGCCGACCAACCTCCAGTTTCTTCTTTCTCTTCCTCTACCTCCCCCAACAACCCTCTGACATCCTTTTCCAGCGGCCACATTCTGCTCGATGTCATCGATTTGCTCCCTTTGCTTGTCAATCAGAACCGCCATGTCGAGAAACACTTGATGCAGCTTCTCTAAACTCCTCTGTATATCCTTGACCACCTCATACCTCTCATTCTCCTCCACATCTGACCCCCCTAACCTCCCCTCGAAAACCTCGATTTTGGTCCTTCCTGACAGCAGTTTATCCACAATCTCCTCAGTGGGTACTTCTCCAGTGGCATAGAAGTGCTTCTTCCTCAAATCCTCCTTGTGATCAAGCACGATTTTCTCCCTCAAAACTGTGAATTCGTTGATTGTCTCTTTGAATTTCATCTTCAAGCCATTAGTGACCGTAACCCTAGCCCGGTCAACCGTGGAACCCTCTCGAAAGGAGACCGACATCCTTTTGTTGGTTGCATTGGATCGATCCAGGGTCTCAAGCCGTCCCCTGAGGGACTTCACCTTTCGCAAGATGGCAATGGTGTCAGAATCCATTCGATCCCTTAAACCTCGAAGGATTTTAGCACTGTGGGTCGATTTGGCTTCTTCATTGAGTGACTGGAGATCATGGATGAGTTTTCTTGTATTCGAAGAAGAACCATGGGGCCGCTGGAAAAGGATGTCAGAGGGTTGTTGGGGGAGGTAGAGGTAGAGAAAGAAGAAGCTGGAGGTTGGTCGGCAATGGAGGTTGAGTCTTTGTGGAAGGTTGGCAGTTTCTGTAGAGAGAGAGAGAGGAAGGAAGAGAGAGAGAGAAAGAGAGAATTTTTTTTTAAAAAAATAAAATAAAATGATGACATATTATCCACTTGGCAGTCAAACTAACAAAATAAGTCAAATTAAAATTTTCCGGTTGCCACGTCATCCCGCCACCGAGTTAAGTTCATCTTAACTCGGTGGCGTGTTACTGGGGGCAACAGGGGGTCAAAGTTCATATTATTCAGAATCAAATCGAAAGTTCATATTATTAAGTATTATATGACCAAAAGTTCATATTATTAGAATCCAATTTCCCTTTTTAGATGCATGCATTATGGTTGTAACAACATGTTTTCGAGTCTAAAATAAATTAAAGACAAGAAAATAATGGACAAATATAATTTTTGTATTTATATTCAAAGAATGGGTACAATCTCTATATTTTGTTACAACGCAACAAAAATAAAATCCTCTGATTCGATCTCCGAATTTATGGCTTGATGGTAGACTGGAACAACTTCAATCTTCACCGCGCCTTCTATCTTGAATCTTTAGAGCAACGACACTTTTATGTGTTTGTTGTTGGAGTCTAGAGAGAGGGTGTTTGAATGGTTAATTTTCCGACCTCTTTAATGAAGGAGTCCCTCCATATTTATAGAGAATAATATCTTGTAGTTGGGCCATTGACTTGTTAGTCTTCTTGGGCCGTTGACCGGGCCTGCAACTAAGTTTGACTTGGTAGTCCATTTGAGTTGGTAAATTTGACGGTTGACTTGAGAGTCCATTTGACGGCTTCCGATTTGGGTTGTTGACTTGCTAGTCACTTGGGTACAATAAATTTAATTAATTAATCGGGCTAACCCAAATTAATTAAATTAAATTAATATTATTAGTTTCGGCACATTGTTTATTTTTATTATTTATACATATTTTTTAGTGCCTACAAATTGCCACCTCGAGACAAGGTCGCGTACAAAGCCAAGTATTTGAGTGCGGCGGACGTCTCGACTTTTTCTTTTTCTTTTTTTTTTGTTGTTGGCTTGATACACGTCTCTTGTACTCGTCTTGACAGACTGTTGACTTGTAGAATTACGGAATATGTCGGTGTCATTGCACACCAAGTTTGCCATTTAGCATCATAATTGTCAACGTGAGGTACAAAATACACATAGACATGCCATTTTTTTATATACTTTACGTTGCCAATTATGACAAAGGAAGATCGTGATGGTAATGAACAGGAAAGTTGTGTGTCAGACTCACCAAAATTGCCTTCCTATTTGTGAAAGTAGCAAAATATTGAGTTTCCAAAGCTTTAGCTCCTCCCCTCTTTTCTTTTTTTTTTTTTAACTTTGAGCATATGGAATGCTTGATCACAATCCATGCCAAACTTGCAGAATTTGCTGCCACACATAATCGAAGGAGAATATTTGCACCTCTATTAGGAATGAAATATTTTATGCATAACAAAACTAGCAGTACATCCAGCTCCACCAAGATTTAATATCTAAAACTTGGAAATTATATCATATTCCAAAGTCATCACAATTATCTTCCTTCCTATTTTTTTTTTTACTGCTCCTCTTCCTTGGTAAGATCTTCAGCTTGTACCAAAAGCTATTGGATAATATATAAACACAAGTTGATACTTAAAATCACCTCTGGTAGTCAAGCTTCCCAATGAGGCCCCTGATGGTTCCACAGCTTATGTTGTTCGTAGCGCCGGCCATGATGAACAATATGATATCACCGCCAAATTCCCTCTACTTGGACGCAAAATCCTTTTCGGTGAATCACAATGGGGAACCAGTCTAAGAATCTTCGGTGAATTTTCCTTCATACCCAAGTATTGGTAGTGGTCCGAACACATAATTTCTTGTTTCGAGTCTCAGTTGAAACGCTGCTCAATTTTTGACGCGGTGTACGCTTCATTGTACACTTATGAACGCGAGTCAAATATCTTTAGCGTCTTTTGTGAAGCTTGGTGCCCTGAGACCAATACTTTACACACCATGTTGGGGGAGATGTCCATTGCATTATGGGATCTGTACAAACTCGGCGGCCTCCCTATCTTCGGAGCAATTTACGACGAAGCAGTGTCCGGCCCATCCGTCTTATTTGGGAAAAACAAGCATAAAGGGAGGTTGATTCCATTCTCCTGTCAATACCTGTTTGCTGCATATAGTCTATTGAAGAACGAAAAAGATGAGGGTGTGACCTTTGAATGTTAGATCAATTTTTGGTGCAAGAAACCCAAGCGTTATGGCCCTGTGCCAAAACGAAAAGCTCCAAGTATGACATGTATCACCCGCCCTGCCAAGATTCATAACCCCACTGGTCACATCCAACCTGAGATTTTAGAATGGACTCCAGAGGAATTAGAAGTGTTAAACACTCTCAAGATCCCGGAGCATAGGAGAGGGGTCACCTATCTATCAGCGTTCATATCTTGTTGGTTGTGTGTCTTCGTGCTCCCCGAGGACAAACACAAATTTATTCGTCCAGGGACATTTGAAGTGGCGACCAAGATGGTGGTTGGACAAACCTTTAGCCTTGCCGTTCCCGTGCTAGCGAGCATGTATCGAGGATTGAACGACATTTCCAAGGCGGCCAAACCTTCACAATCCAAGTCCTGTTTCCCAACCCACTACTTACAGAGTTGGATCGCCAGTTACTTCAAAACACATTTTGGGTTTGAACAGTCCCCACCCGGACCTTCCATGGTAGAACACTCGGGATATGGTGGAGCAAAATACATTGAAGATGCCCACGAGCTCCTTCATGAGGGCATGTTTGCGGATCTAGGCTGCATAATGCTCAATAAAAACAGGAATGAGACTTTTGAGGATGTCAGGGGTTTGGACCCAGAGAAGTTTGGTTATGTAATCGCTCTCCGTTCGGGCTTCTTGCCTCTCCGACGTGGTCGATCATTTTACATCGAGCCTTATAATCCCCACCGTTTCGCCAGACAGTTTGGGTTGTATCAAGAAGTTCCTGGTGTGCTTAAACACGATCCTCACACTCGCGCAGTATCATTCACTGATGCCCTGAGTTATTGGACTGCGTTGATGTCTAGAGGATCCCACCCGTCGATCACTTTACCCAGTCGCTCTTTACACCTTCGTGATTTTGTCACAAAGGAATACAATGACGGGTGGCACAAGGTGACGGTGCGCGACCTTAGGACCAACGTCGATCGCCTCCAACCCAAGAAAAAGAAGGTGCATATCGCCCATATAGATCCTGAATTAGATCGAGCCAGTGAGCTCATGGATGCTGACCCTGGCGTCCAAGACGAGAGCGTAGCGAACGATGATGATAGTGACCCAAACTCTGAGCAAAACTTTAAACGTCGAGGGTACAAGAAACGCAAGGTTAACACTATGCAACCCCCAAGGCCGTCTCTTGACGGAGACTTTTTTAACGACGTGCAAAGTTGTTCAAGCGCAGGAAATCTCGACGAAGTAATCATGCTCATTTTCACAATTTTTTTTTGTTTTTTCATCTTCATAGTTTCATGCCTAATCCTCTTTTTTGTTTTTTTTTTGTTTTATTTAACAGATTGGCACTTTTGACTTAGTTGACCATCCTACTGCTGTAGTGGACGAACAATTGCTTGAGGCTGTTAATGTTGCCCCCAGTTTGCCTGCCTTGAATGCTAGTTCTCGTCCTGGCAAGGATATTGAGACAGTGAGGAAGGCAGCGTCGTCGTCCGCAGCTGATCCACCCTTGGACAATGGTGAGACATTGCCTGATTCTTCTACATGTAGTGAGCACTCAGCCGAGGGACCAACTTCTCTTGTGTTAGCGACGAGGAAGATAGCTCCTGGTGCGGGGAAGGTCATGACTAGTGGGGCCGACGATCGAGCTCTCGCTGCCACACCTGCCATGTCTGTTGTCTCCCTTCGACCAGGGCCTCATTCCCAAAATGTCTTATGGAGGGCATAAGAGCCATGGGAGCTCAATTGCTTACCAATCTTAAAAACGCAGCACTCGAAGATGTCCTTAAGGTGTATGAAGGAGCTCCGGTTGTATATCAAGCTATTAAGGTGCTTAAAGGTGATCCCGGTCCTTTAAAGAAGAAGGCGGATGGTTATGTGAGCAATGTGACCGCCTTCTTAGCCTTACAGCGAGCGGTTTCCACTCGGCGCCATCCCGATGATTTTAACAAGGAAAGATCTGCTTGCGTCGCACAAGTTGAGCATGCGCAGTCCGACCTCCGTAAAGCAAAGGGAGAGATTGATGCTTTGAGGGAGGAGCTCAGTGATGCCACTAGCCGGGCCACTGACCTAGAAGACCAATTTCGTCTTGCTTGTGAGAAGGTAAAACGAGTTCGTGAAGATCTTGAAGCCAAGTCAGCCTTTGTGACTACTATCGAAGTACAGGTTGCTGAGAGGGAACGAACCCTTGCGGAACTTGATGTTGTGCCAGTCTTATCAGAAGAGGAAGTCGACGAGCTAGCAAGACACGAGCGAACAGTGACAGAGGAGCGTTCTTCGCTCAACCCCGATGACTGGATGCTTGATGGCTAAGTGGGCTATGTCTGATTGAGCAACATTGTTGATTATTTAGTTCTTCATCACTTTTGTACTAACAACTTTTGAATGTTGTTCATTCAATAATAAGATTGCTTTTTCTTTTGCCTTGTCATCTCTTTATCGATTTAATTGTGCTTAATCATCATGTTCATCAAGTTGCACGAAAACTAAAACAATCCAATTAAATCATACTGTATCTCAACAAACAAACAAACAATTGTTCATTTATTTATTTAGCCGTTCACAGTTTATACTCTTGCGGGCCAGGAGTATTACATTTATTTTTTGTTTTGGTCATACACAGTTTATACTCTTATTCGGGAGCTACAACAATGAAAAGCAAGAGATTTTGTTTTTAATTTTTTTTTTTTTGGTGAGTAGTTTAGGCTCTTGCTCAGGAGCTAACAAACATAGCTTCTTCATGGGTAGTAGGGCTTCAAGAACTTGGCATTAATTGGCCCCACCAAAACCCCTTCGTCGTCCACTATCTTGTACGCGCCGTTTGTGTAAACTTCACGAACAATATATGGACCACCCCAGTAGGATACAAACTTGCTCTTGCTTTTGTGCGTCATGATGATTGGTCTTCGCACCGCCATTACCAAGTCTCCTACTTGAAATGATCGCGGCTTAACCTTTTTGTTAAATGCGCGAGACAGACGTGCCTGGTAGCACTCTAGCTTCTGTTGCGCCAACAATCTCTTCTCATCCAAAGCCTCTAACTCATTCAATCGGAGTCTGTGGTTTTCGTCCTCAGTTAACCCTTCTTGTACAGCGAGGCGCAAAGAAGGTATTTCAATTTCTAAGGGTAGGACGGCTTCTACTCGATACACCAAGGCATAGGGCGTCGATTGAGTGGGTGTCTTGTAGGTGGTGCGCTAAGCCCACAAAGCTTCTCCAAGTTTTTCATGCCAATCCCTCTTGGACTTTGTCACCACTTTTTTCAACAGCTTGCACAATGTCTTGTTGAACGCCTCCGCCAAGCCATTTGCAGGCGCATTGGACATCGAGGATTTGTGCTGAGTGAATTTAAATTTTTCACATAGATCGTTCATCAGCTTGTTATAGAATGGCTTTCCGTTATCAGTGATGACATATCGGGGCACGCCATATCGATAGATGATATGTGTCCGAATGAAGTCGACCACGTTCTCTTTTTTCACCTCCTTTAGTGCAACTGCTTCTGCCCATTTATAGAAATAGTCAGTAGCGGCTAGGATGTACAAGTGTCCTGCGGAAGACTTTGGAGTCAAGGGTCCTACGACGTCAAGTCCCCATGCTTCAAAGGGCCAAGACGTGACTGTAGGGTGCAACGGTTCTGGAGGTTGGTGCATTAAGTTTGCATGAAACTGACATGCCTCACACCTCTTTGCGTGATCAATGCAGTCTTGCACCATGGTTGGCCAGTAGTAGCTAATCCTTTTGACTCGGTCATGTAGCTTGGGTCCTGACTGGTGCGCACCGCATACACCCGAGTGCGCTTCCTTCATGACTTAGTTCGCTTCTTCTTCGTCTAGACATCGTAGCCAAAGACCAAGAAATGAGCGTCGATATAACGTCCCCTTGTAATAAAGAAAACGTGATGCTCTTCTTTGGATCCCAGTCCTATGCCTCGCATCATTCGGTAGCTTCCCATGCTCTAAGTAGTCAATCAATGGTTGGCGCCCATCTTCTTTTTCTACTTCAAACACAGAACTACATTTATCTCCTCCACAAGCTCCCTTTCTGATGGTGTGACCACCCATTTGCTGCATACTGGAATTGTGACACCTTCCTCTACCCCCAGTGCCAAAGTGGCTGCAAGACCTGCGAGCGCGTCAGCCATCTTGTTGGCACTCCTAGGGATGTGTTGCAACTCCACTGAGTTTAACTTATCTAGGATTTGTAAAGCATACTTGTGGTATGGGATTAAATCCTCCTTCTTGACCTCATACTCATTGAGAAGTTGGCTGATAACCAATTTGGAGTCGCCATACACGTCAAGATTCTTGACTCCCACCTCTATGGCCATTTGAAGTCCTAGTATGAGTTCTTGGTATTCGGCCATATTGTTGGACCATAATTGGGTAAGAACAAATGATCGAGTATGGAAGAATATGTCTCTTGGGGGAGAAAAGAACCACTCCTGCTCCAGCGCCGTCATGTCGTGCGGCACCGTCGAAATGCATTTCCCATGGCGGCATCATGCCTACAAAGAAAACTTCTTCCCCAGGTAGTTCATCATCTAGCTCCCAATCGTCGGGAATCGGGTGATCAGCTAAAAAGTCTGCGGCTTGTCCTCGACATACGTGGTACATACACAATATCATATTGTTCTAAAATGATGGCCCACTTTGCTAGTCGTCCACTAAGTACTGGCCTTGACAGAATGTACTTGATTGGGTCAGCCTTGGATATCACTCGAACCGTATGTGCTTGCATATAGTGCCTTAACTTTTGCACAGTAAACATGAGGGCCATGCACATCTTTTCAATTGGGGAGTAGTTCAACTCAGCCCCAACCAAGGTCCGACTCAAGTAGTAGAGAGCCCTTTCCTTTCCATCTTCATTCTCTTGAGCACACAATGCACCCAACGACTTTTCTTGAGCGGCAATGTACAAGATTAGAGGTTTGCCCGGAATTGGTGCTCCTAAAACGGGCGGACTTGACAAATATTTCTTGATACTTTCGAAGGCATTTCGACAAGATTCATCCTATTCAAATGGTGCACCCTTCTTCATCAAGTGACTGAATGGATGACAATGACCCGCCAGGTTGGATATAAACCGCCTGATATATGCCAACCTACCTTGTAGACTACGCAACTCCTTAAGATTCTTAGGTTCGGGCATTTCTTGGATGGCTTTGACTTTAGCCTGATCGATCTCGATGCCATTGTGTCGCACGACGAAGCCCAAGAATTTTCCAAAAGTAACGCCGAACGCGCACTTCAATGGGTTCATTTTCAGCTGGCACTTTCGAAGCCTCTCGAAAATTCCACGAAGATCGTTCAAGTGGTCGTTCCTTCTTCTTGATTTAACCACTAAATCATCAATATAGCACTCGACTGTTTTATGCAACATGTCATCAAAGATGCGTTGTATCGCTCTTCAATATGTTGCTCCAGCATTCTTCAATCCAAAGGGCATTACTTTGTAGCAAAATATCCCTTTTGGTGTGCGAAAAGCAGTGGCTTCTTGGTCTTCGGGCGCCATGTGAATTTGGTTGTACCCTACCGTACAATCCATAAAGGATAAGGCCTCATGTCCGGTGGTAGAATCAATCATGAGCTCAGTGACGGGCAATGGGAAGTCATCTTTCGAGCATGCCTCATTTAGGTCCCGAAAATCCACACAAACACGAAGTTGACCATTCTTCTTTCTCACCGGAACGATGTTGGCGATCCATGTAGGATACTTCACCTCCCGAATAAATCCAACCTTGATGAGCTTGTTCACCTCCTTTTCAATTTCCGGCACTAACTCTGGACGAAAGCGTCGTTGAGGTTGTTTCTTAGGAGGTACTCCTCTCTTGATGGACAAGCGATGAACGGCCACTTTTGGGTCTAACCCAGACATTTCTTGGTAACTCCATGCGAATACATCCTTGTACTCAGATAAGAGTTCAAAGTATGCCTCTTCCTCTTTGGGCGAGAGTAAAGAGCTGACATATATGAGCCTTGGGTTCTCCATGGTTCCGAGATTCAACTCCTTTAGCTCGTCCACTATAGCTTGCCCCCTGTCTTCCAAGTTTTGTGGAGTTTCTGCAAGCTCTATCTCTGCGTCTAAGTCATCCCGTTCATAGACCGTGACATGGTTTGAGGAAACATGTTCTTCTTGATCATCATCCGTGTTTGCACCCCCTTCGGTGACGTGACCTGTGAGTACCACTGTGCGTCTCTTCACTCTTAGCGAACCATCGGTCTTTACATCCAAAGTAGATATGCGCTTCATGCGAGAAGGGATAGTACTTTGGATCTCATTTATCTCACCTAGACGACTGAAAACAGGGCCTTTTTCTTTTTGTTGAGGCAAAGATGATGTTGCCTCATTTATCTTGATCCTAGAGAAAACCGAAGGTTTAGACTTCGCACTTTCCCCCAACCTTCGTGAGGCAAAGGGCTTTGGAGTATCTCGTACGCCGATCCTGGCGAATACAGAAGGACGATCCCTGTGGGTGGATGGTTGGAGTCTATCAAAGACAGACTGTCTCGGGTTATTCTTAGGCTCATCCTCGTCACTTTGGGTGCTCTCTTCTGCTGCGATGTATTGCACATCTGCTTGTTTGCTCTTGCGCCTTCCCGAGCTTCGGATAGGCTTTGGTGGTGTATAACCAAGTCCCACCTTGGACACTGCCATTTCACCGCACTGTTCATGTATCTTCTTTTGTGTCTCATTGACACCATAGGGCTTGGCTTCAACCACTTTGCCTAAAGTGTCTGGTGTTCCGAAGTCGTAACCTGACCTTTTCATTAATCTATAAGCATTTGGATCAAACCCCTCGTCTGTGCGCACTTTGGGTAGGTCACCTTCCTCTCTAGGTAATCTCTCGAAAGAATGAACAAAACCCGCCATAGGCACCTTGGAGACTTTGTGCCTTCCTGCCTTGTGGACGGGAAGAGCACCCTTTTCTTCAAGGATGCGTCGGTCGGCCCCCTCGGGTTTAGTTCCATCCTTGATCACGCCCTCGGGGTTTGCGCATTCGCTAAACGGTGACTCCCCCTCTTTTCGTCGAGATTTGGGGACGTACCTAAGGACTGGTACAATCGGTTTAGATTCCCCTCTTGTCTTTGCAACGACAAGTGGGGCCTTCTCTGGCTCAATGACCCCTTTACCATCTAGCTTCTTCTTAGTGTCCATATCAATACGTCCACTAGACGGCACAAAAGTATCTTTCACCCTCTCCTTGCCTGTGGAGGACATGGAGTTCGGCATTGTTTCCTTGGGTGTTGTGCCTTCCTCAAAGAACTTGGCGTCTGCGTAATGTGATTCAGCTTGAGTAAACGGCTTAATGTCACCGTTTATCTTCTTCTTCCCATCGCGATAGTACTTAACACACTGATGCAACGTTGATGCTACTATTCCATTTTCATGCAACCAAGGTTGCCCAAGTAGCAACTTATAGGAGGTCTTAGAGTCTATGACATGGAAAAGTGCTGACGTCGATAGCTCTCCGATCATTAGCTCCAAGCGAATCATCCCCATTGCGCGCTAACCCTCTAAGTTGAAACCGTGGATCATCATGTGACTCTTGGACAACTCTTCCACAGTAATGCCCAAGTCATTCATGGTATACTTAGGCATGATGTTGACTGCCGAACCTCCATCTACCAGCATGCGCCTGACCTTCTGCTACCTAATGTATCCATTGATGAACAATGGACGATTGTGTGGGTTGGACCCGAGCAACAAGTCATCATCGAACGTAACATTGTGTTACATATGGCGCAGAGCGAACGCTTGTCAAGTTAAATCGTTGTATTGCACTTTGTCGTCTGACTTTGCGCGTTGTAGAGCAACAACCATTTGCTCACGCATCTCTTTAGGTAGATGAAAGACTTGTTTCCAACTCATGTGCTCCGGTAAGGCTTCCAGGAAGTTGACAACTTTATCCTCCCTTTCTTGGGTGTCGCTCTCTCCAACGTTCAACCTTTCATCTTCCTCCGCATCTTGACTTGAACACGAGGACATGTTGACACTAGCGGTGGTAGGAAATCCTCTAGGAAGGCGGCCGTGATTAACCGTCGCATCGTCTAAGTCCAACACGATGACTCCCTCCTTAGCTAGTTGCATGATGCGCTCCTTAAGGGTGATACACCTTTCTAGAGGGTGACTAACGACCCTATGATATGGACAATACCTCGGATCATTAACTTTCCCAACTTCTTCGGGACGTTTTGAGGGAGGTAGCTCAATAACCGCCTTCTCCAACAAATCATCCAACATACCCTCCAAGTCAGAGTCAGGAAATGGATATTTCTTTTCTTGTAGCTCCTTTAATATAGGACGCTTCTTTCCAGTGTCTCGCGCTGCAAAACTCCTCTTTTCTTCCACCTTTGACTTCCCTGAAATCCGGACTGGTTCATTTGTTGAGACTGTCATGGATTCCCTAGTCGAGTTCTTGGAAGGCTTGACACTCTTCTTTAGATCACCCCTATCTCTCTTTGGCTCAAAGGAGGAGGATGCGGACTTGCCGCGTCGGGTGGCTATTGTGATTTCCATGTCATGAGCCTTGGTTGCCAACTCCCGGAATGTTCTCGGCTTACTCATTTGCAGGACATAGAGCAAGTCCCAATTCATACCATTGGCACACATCTCAACGGCTGAAGCCTCAGACAAGCGGTCTTTGCACTCGAGGCTGAGCGCGCGCCACCGGTTAATGTCGAAGCGGTTCATCTGTCCATTGCTTAGTGTTTGTCAACTCAGTCATGCTGACAATTCTTTGAGTACTATAGAACCTGTTCAAGAATTCTTGTTCCATCTGTTCCCAACTATCAATGGACTCGGGCTCTAAGTCAGTATACCAATCGAAAGCGGTACCTTTCAATGTGCGGACGAACTATTTCACTAGCAAATCACCATCGGTACCCGCATTGTTGCACGTCTCGATGAAGTGTGCAACATGTTGCTTCGGGTTCCCCTTTCCTTCGAATTGGACAAACTTTGGGGGTTGGTACCCACGAGGCATGCGAAGGGCGTCAATCCTCTTTATGTACGGTTTGGTGTACAGATGAGTCCGCGTCGCGCTTCCCCCTAATTGAGCCTTGATCACATTTGCCACCAAGTTCTGGATTTGCTCTACAGATAAAGAACCAGAGCCAGAGTCTTCCTTCTTCTCTTCTTCTTCATCTGAATCTCCGTGATTGGATCCCTTGTCAGAATCTTCATCTTCTGAGCTAATGACATAGTTGCTAGCAGGTCGCTTCTCTAACTTTTTTGTCAGCTTCTTAATCCGTTCATCTTGGCGCTTGATATGCTCGCTTTTCCTCGCTTTCTTTCAAGTCTAGCTAGACGACTCATAGCTTTGAACTCTTATTCATAGTTAACTTCCAAAGGGTCATAACCGCATAACAACGCGGTCAGCAGATTGATGTCGAATGCGAGCATGTCACTTGGAGACTTCAGCATTTCTCCGTCGCTCTCATAATCTTCAGTTTCTTCATCAAATGGTTAGGCCACAAATTCCATGTGACGATGAAGTTCGTCCATCCATTGAGCGGATTCTTCCTTTGGAGGAACTTGAACAGATTTCTCTCTAAGCAGATGAGACGTGATGTGACTTGCCCCCGGCAAGTTGGCATCAGCGATATGTGACGGCGCGATCACATCAGTTTGTTTCTGGGCCTCCATAGCAGCGATCCTGGCCATCCTAGGTAATGAGCATAGGTTTTTAGATTCATCAGCATTATGTTTTTATGCAATCAACATTGCCATTATAGGTAATGAGCATGAGTTTTTAAATTCATGAGCATTATGCTTTTATGTAATGAGAATTGCCATTCTAGGTAATGAGCATGGGTTTTTAAAACTCATGAGAATTATGCTTTTTATGTAATGAGCATTGCCATTCTAGGGTACAAGTATAGGTTTTCAGATTCATGAGCATTATGGTTTTTATGGAATGAGCATTGTCATTATAGGTAATGAGCATAGGTTTTTAGATACATGAGCATTATGGTTTTATGCAATGAGCATTGCCATTCTAGGGTATGAACATTGGTGTTTAGAGTAAGAGCATACATGAGCATTATGGTTTTATGCAATGAGCATTATGTTTCAAGCATTGTTTTTAGAGTAAGAGCATACATGTTGCACATCATAAGTAACTGTATTATTCTATGAATATTGAATTTGTCTATGAGCAATAATGTTTCTTTTTTTCTTCATTTTGAAATCATAGGCTTTCTACCTCGATAGAGTGTCCTTTGTGTTTCTAGAACATAATCGATCATTCCCAATTATTGGGGTATGGGACAATGATTCTGTCACTGAGAGGGTCAACTTTGAAAAACAATATGGCTTTGGTAAGGGCATCATCAATCCAAGAATGGGCGCTTGCTTTGTTTGCTTCAATCAGTGTGCTAGTGCCAGACATTTGGTGCAAGATCCACGAACTCCTTTCCTTGATGGTGAAACTGAAGCATATTATTCAAGAAAACCAACTGCTTCAAAAGAACAACCCGAAAAGGAACACATAGAAGTGAGTTCAGACAAATCAGAAGATGGAGATAACTGTCAGGTAAAATTTTATTATGAGCATTTTATAGTTATCTTTTGGTATAAGCATTATTTTTTTTATAATGAATTATCAAATTTTTTTGTGTATTGTTATGTGTTTGTAGATTATGAGCATTGCCATTATAGTTTATGAGCATATGTGTTTAGATTATAAGCATAGTAGTATGGGTATTATACTCTTAAGTTATGAGCAGAGTAGTTGTAGGTTATGAGCATTGGTCTTATACATTATGAGCATAGTAGTTGTAGGTCATGAGCATTGTCATTATATGTCATGAGCATCGTCATTATTGTTTCTATACATTATGGATTTGAGTAATGAGCATTGTCATTATAGGTCATGAGCATTGGTCTTACACATTATGAGCATAGTAGTTGTAGGTCATGAGCATTGGTCTTATACATTATGAGCATGGTAGTTGTAGGTCGTGAGCATTGGTATAGAGGCTCATGAGCATTGTAGTTATAAGTTTTGAGCATAGTAGTTGTTTATGTTATGAGCAATGGTCTTGTACATTATGAGCATAGTAGTTGTGGGTCATGAGCATTGGTCTTATACATTATGAGCATAATAGTTTTACAGTATGACCATTTGTCTTATAGATTATGAGCATAGTAGTTATAGGTCATGAACATAGTAGTTTTACAGTATGAGCATTGGCCTCTGTAGGTTATGACCATAGGTGTTCTGATTTATGAGCATTATGGATTTGTGTAATGAGCATAGTTGTTTTGACTCATGAATATAATTGCTTTATGTAATGAACATTGCCTTTATAGTTTAGGAGCATAGGTGTTTAGTTCAGCATGATGAGCATTGTGGTGTTTATGTTATGAGCATTGTTGTTGTATGTTATGAGCATAGTAGTTTTATGTGATGATAGTTGAAATAACCCTAGAGGGGGGTGATTAGGGTTATGAAAAAATTATGCACTTTAAACAACACAACCAAGTTAAATAGCACTTTTAGATACTGAAAATAACTTCTTTATTATTGAACAAAAGTGCTTAAGGAGGAGGTTACAACTCGGCTGGGAAGAGGAATATGAGGTCCTCAAAGACGACTTACAAAGGCGTAAGACAAGGCATTGTCTTCTGATCTTAAGGCCTCACAGAAGAGGCGATTTCACACAGTGACCTCACTTGAAAGAAGATCACTAAACTCAAATGTGTTTACGACCTTATGAGGTCCTCACCAGCTAGATCTCTGGTTACTAAACTCGCCACAAATCAATTGTGGTCACACTCAGAATTTACACAATTCCTACACTCAGAGTTTTCTTTCACAAAACTCCTACAACTGATTTTCTTCCTTGGAAATCGATACTTGTAAAGAGAATGAGTTTTCTCTTTTATATTGGTCTTCTCAACGACTTCCTATAGTTGCCATGTTTGTTTCTTGATTCTTTCCAGTTTGTATTGATTCTGATTTGGCAAGTATCTTCAATGAGTATAACGTTCCAAAGGAGATTTGTTTCCTTTTCTGACTTGATCTTCACGAGCTTCCTTGCCATTCTTTCTTTTTCTTTCGTTTGATGCCTGAGAAGGAAATCAAGATTATTACAATCATATCTTAAAAGTGGAGCGAAGATATAGGAATAAGATATGTCTGATACTTCCCTGAATTGGTTGGATGATCTTTCAAACAAAACACTTCTTGTGTTAACGTCTGAGGTTCTCACTGATAATTGCTCTGAGGTCCTCATAACCAGTTGAGGTTTCTTCAATCTCCCCCTTTTTGTTTGAAAGACAAAATTTCCAGGAGGATTCTAAACAGGTACTAAGAGCAGACATGACAGAGAGGTATGCAAATAGCACATGCTTATAGTAGCAGAATAATAACCACATTATGATAGCAACAGTTCAGTAGTTTTGTTGCAAATACAGACCAAGATATCATCTCCCCCTTTTTGTCTTTCGGACAAGAAGGAAATAGGAGAGTACAAAAAATGTGTGGCCAAAAGTTTACAAACCAAAGTTCAAAGTTTGAAAATAAAGCAAATTAAAGTTTGGAAAAGGGGAGGGGGGAGGGGGGATCACTCTTGGGGAGAGGGCTCGACGGAGGGGACATCAGCAGTAGCCTCGATAGCAGGGATGGAGGGTGATGAGCGAGGGCCTAAGAGAGCCTCTGCTTGCTGGACCAGGGACTGCAAGGTGGAGCAGACAGTGGCGCTAGTCTCAAGGCTGACTTGAAGAGCACGATGGAGGTCTTGGAGAGAGGACACCTCAGCTTTCAAGGTTTGAACATCGGCATGGAGGATGTCCAACTGTGTCTGCACAAGAAGGGAGGCCTCGGTTGTAGATGGGGCAGAGGATGAGGCTGAAAGAGGTTGGAGGTCATCGAAGTGCATCCAGTGACCGGTAGAGTGTGGACGATACCCAAGAGATTCAAGGACAGAAGTGTTGATAGTGGAAAGGGTGATAGGAGTTTTGTCCTCGTCAGGGAGAGGAACATAGAACTTCCTAAAGACATGATTGAGAAGGTTTGAGTAGGGGAGGGGACCGGAGGAACTAGATCCTGCTTTGACAATGTGTTGGAGAATGATTTCTCCCATATCAGGGTGATGGTCATTGAGGATGTTTAGAAGAAAGGCAGCGCATGGCTCATTGATAGTTTCCTTTGAGGTGCCTCTAGGAAGAATGGTGCGAACCAGAATGAAATAGAGGCAGCGGGCTTCAGAGGAGAGGTTGGTGTACTGAAGATATTTGGTGGTGGATGGTTTGCCAAAAGCTTTGAGGAGTTCAAGATCAACATAGATTTGTGCAATGATGAAATCTCCATTCTTTTCTTTGATGAAAAGAGTCTTGTCTACTTTGCCTCGTTGGAAGTTGTTTTGAAGGAGGAATTTGCTGAGGCGGTCATACCAAGCTCTTAGAGCTTGTTTCAGGCCATAGAGGGCCTTATGCAGACGAAAGACATGATCCTGATGGTAGATGTCTTCAAAACCTGGTGGTTGCTCAACATAGATTTCTTCAATAAGGTCGCCATTGAGGAAGGCACTTTTAACATCCATTTGATGTAGCTTGATGTTTTTGGATGATGCAAACGCGAGGTGAATCTTGATGGCCTCCAGACGAGCGATTGGAGCAAAGGTCTCATCATAGTCGATACCTTCTTCTTGGTTGTACCCTTTAGCAACCAACCTAGCCTTGTTTCTGGTGATAGAACCTGTTTCATCGAGTTTGTTGCGGAAGACCCATTTAACACCAATTACTGGATGATGATGAGGTCTGGGAACTAGAGACCAAACTTTACTTCGTTCAAACTGGTTTAGCTCATCTTGCATAGCATTGATCCAGCTGGGATCAAGCAAGGCCTCGTTGTGGTGCTTGGGCTCAATCTGCGATACAAAAGCGTTAAAGGCACAGAAGTTTCGTAATGAGGATCTAGTACGGATACCAATGGTGATGTCTAAGAGGAGATTATCAGCTGGATGAGCTGCTTTGAACTTGTAAGAAATCTCCGGTGCTGGTGAAGCTTGAGGTGAGGACTCCTGAGATGATGAGGCATGAGGTGAGGATGCAGCCTCAGGAGGTGGTGATGCAGCCTCAGAGGGTGGTGATGTAGCCTCAGGAGGTAGTGATACAACCTCAGGAGGTGGCGATGCAGCCTCGGAAGGAGAGAGCTCAGGAGGCATTTCATCATCACTATCATTCATAGGGGAGCGCAAAACAGCTTGACTTTGTGAGGTGGCCTCATCAAAGACAACATGGATGCTTTTTTCTACAGACCTTGAGTGTTTGAAGTAGATTCTGTAGGCTTTGCTTGTAGAGGAATATCCAACAAAATTTCTTTCCTCGCTTCGAGCATCAAACTTACTTGTTGGCTTCTTTCAAATGTTATGTGAACAAAACATTTGCTGCCGAGGACCTTGAGATGACTGATGCTTGGTACCTTCCCCTAGAATAGTTCATAGGGGGTCTTTTTCAGAATTGATCGGATAGTGCACCGATTGAGAATGTAATTTGATGCATTGATAATCTCTGCCCGGAGGAATTTCGGAAGATTGTTGTCGTATATAATTGTTCTTGCCATGTCCTCTAATGTGCGGTTCTTCCTTTCAACAACTCCATTTTGTTGAGGGATTCTTGGAGCGGAAAAGTTGTGAGTTATTCCCATTTCAGCACAGAATCCTCCAAACATATCCTTGTTATCGAACTCCCTGCCATGATCTGTCCTTATTGCCTTGACAGAGTTTCATGTGAGGACCTTGAGTTGCTTGTAGAGTTTTGAGAAGTGCTTAAATGCTTCTGTTTTGCTTTTCAAAAAGAACACCCAGGTAAATCTTGAAAAATCATCTATAATAACAAGAATATATAAACTTCCACCAAGACTCTTGTAAGGAATAGGACAACAGAGATCCATATGAAGGAGGTTGAATTTGCTTGATCTTGATCCACAATTTTCTTTTCTCCTCTTATCACTTTCTTTCTGTATAGATTAAACTATCGAAAAAAAAAAGATGGAAAAATTTTCTGGGTATTTCGTTTAGATGATTTTCATTTTTTCTGGGAATTTTCTGGGAATACTATCTGATTTCTTTCCTTTTCTTTCTCTTGGCCGCGATTATTTTTTGGCCTTCTTTCATTTCTTTTCTTTTCTTTGGGCCGCGCAGAAGCTGGCCTCATTTTATTTCTTTTCTTTTCTTTGGGCCGCGGAGAAGCTTGTCTCTGATCTGTTCTTTTCTTTGGGCCGCTCGGGCACAGATCTGGGCCGGGCTTAGAGAGCATCATGCGCCCGGGATCAGCATCTAAGCGCTGCGCTTTATGGTCCACCTAATCAACTCATGTGCAGACACAACTTGTCTTCTTTATTATCCAAACCACAACTTGATGCAACTTTAAACTTTTTCCTATCATGGAGATGGAACTCAACCAATGTCATTGTATAATAGTGGGCTTCCTCTCTCCGCATCTAGCTACTGGCATTTGAAGGAGTGTGGGTCCCTTCCCAAATCTTGTAATATGCGCTTGATGGTGTTTCGGCCCGGTTTTCGATAGCAATTAACAGCACTACCAGAAAAGAGAGACTTTCCACATCTCGATCTGTTCTCTTGCGGGTAAGTGACGCATCCTATTATGTTGGTAGATAGTTGATGTGTCTGCGTTAGGAGTCTTTTGTGACATGTGGGCAATATTGTAACCTATTACAATGTTTAGGAGTCGTGACTCTTGGAAGAGTTATGTCAGTTATACTTTCCTCCTTGATATTACTTTTGTCATACACACTGTGTGGTTAATCTGCTACACTATTCTTTATCGTTAACTGGTGGTGTTTTGGGCTTTGCTTTGACCCTCGCTTTCATATAACTCATAATTAAAGGGCCATAAATTTCATTGTAGTTTCCTATAAGTAGTCCTTGGTATCTTTCACGTGTACATTAAACGACTACTTTGGCCATCTTATGGTTTATAGAACGTAACATAGTCTTGAGATTTTCGATTACATCTTCCAAAGAGAAGGCGTTGGCCCATGATTTCATAGGGCTAAGATTGACTCTATATATCATCCATGCAAGGACGAAGCCATACCTAAATATTGAGAGGGTAATTATTATAATACTTCTATTATACGAAAATGTCCATACTCTGGATAGCTGAAAAAACTTAATTTTTCAACTTACATTATAATGGACTAAAGTTAAATATCGCATTAAACCTCATTTGCTTCTTTTCCATGGAATAGTCGGTGGGGAACAATTTCTAAATCTTAGGTTAATTAGAACCAATTTCTCTAAATTGCAAAATTTAGGGTAAGACTTCTATATCTGATCTCTCCATATCCCACTTGGGCAGGACTTCAGGTATTAATTTTGATTTTCTATTATGTCAAAAGATATTACTAAATTGTAAATGATGTACAAGAAAAAGAAAAATGATACATTACTAAATTGTAAATAATGTAATTTATTTACGGATAAATCTATTTTTTTTCCTAATGTACTACCTTAACTATTCAGCCATACTACATAATAAATAAATAAATAAATAAATAAATAAATAAATAAATAAATAAATAAATAAATAAATAAATAAATAAATAAATTTTTATTTCATTTCCTTCACATTAATAAGGAAAAAATTTTAGATTACTTATTGAATACACTTAAATTGATAATACTATAGATTCAAGAATAAAATTTATTGTTCTTTTATTAATATTTTTTAATTATATTTTAATTATTTGCTACAATTACATATATATTTCTCATGATGTGAAAAGGAGGAAGGCAAACTACATGAAATGACAAAGTAAAATGGAAATGACGTTGCTGAGTATCGAACCCAAACCATACCCTTTGAAAATGAGGACTCCACGAGTTGCTCCACAAGCAAATTATGCTAAAATGATGGGCATAATCTATATTAGTTTGGTGAAGGCGGAGGAGGGCGGGGAATTTCCCCCTTATACCCCAATGTAGCTCCGTCCTTGCATCCATGCATGTCATAGTAAGTTGGTTTGCAACTAGAAACAGTTGCGTGACACATCTGGACTTGTCGGGCCTCGATGGTGGATCGAAAAGCCTCCCCTTCATATCCTTATCCTCATCCTTGTGTACCTTCATACAAACATCTCCTGTTTCCACAATGAAAGACACCTCCTCGGTCGGGTAGACATAATCTCTGAAAATGGACAATCTGTTGTGCCCCTACGTACGTACCTAATGTTGAACCCCCTCGTGGGGGATGTTCTTCTTTTCTCATGCCCATTACTTGCTCCTTAGCACTCTCCTTTACCTCCATGTCCACTTTGTAACATGTTGTACTCAAATCTTATTGAGCCTTCTAAAGCTCCTTGAGAATATCTTTGATACTTGGGTCCAAATTAATAGCCCATTTGATATCCTCGATGGCTTCTTCTGGACGATTAAACTTTACCAGAGTAGCTGCCTTTCAAAAAAAGGCTTTCACGTTTATAGGGTCAAATTATAATGCACTTGTAAAAAACCATAGACTAAGGCTAAATATTCTTAGCTTCAAACTGCAAGCTACCAGATTCATGTTAAGATAGATTCCTAAGTCCAACATCGATTTCTTCTTATCCTAACAAAAAGGATCCCCTGCACTGAGAAATTGAAAGGATATGTGTAGGACTCAAAAAATCGTTCCCCATTTAGGGGAGATCGGCTTTCGGATGCGCTACTTAGGTGATCGGAAGCCGACTAAGGTTGTTTAATCCTTAAATAAGGATATTTTTAATTTTCGAAATTCGTTTTCGGGGTGATGAAACTTTATTTATTTACAAATCCGTTTTTATTATTTAAATACCGAAATTGCACCAAAATACTTTAATAATGATTCGATACCGGCCCAAACATCAAATCCAGACCCGAGAGGAAGCAAACAGGCCGTCAGGAATAGTCAAAACCCGCAGGGGTTTTGATAATTCCTTGACTGGGCCGTGTACTTCCTCAGCCCAGAGAAAGCTAGGTAGAAAATGATAAAACCCGCAGGGGTTTATTGTTTTCTCTCGGATTTAGCCTTGGATTGATGAAAATCGAAGAATGTATTAAACCATTTTTAATTATTTTAAAACAAATGCGTATATTTTAAATATTTAAACGGATTTTAAAAAAAAGATAAAGAGTCGCCAGCCGATTTAAGGAAATCGACTAATCATAAAATAAAGTAAATAACTCCGGTCTATGAAACCCGATTTCTAGGTTCGGGGGTAAGGTTACGAATTCGAGAATTATAAGAACTTTCGAATCCGCCTGTTAGAAAACAGACTCTACTAAAATCGATATTGAAATGAAAGAGAGCGGGGAGGAGTTTAATCAATTTCGCAAAGTTATAAGCTTAATCATGCAATATAAAGTGAATGTGGTTTCCTTTTACAAAAGAAGCAAGTTCAAATGAAGAAAATAAAGCGTAAATTACACAATTTAAAGATGATAATAACGAAGTGCTAACCTTCTTTAAAGTTAATGGATGAGATGGAATTTATGCCTTGACTTGACCTTGACTTGTAGCTTGGGTGGAAAGATGAATATGATAATGGTTAGGATGGTGGTATGAGAATGATGATGAAATGAGAATGATTATGGAAGAGTTAGAAGGAGAGTATGGGTAATGGAATTTTGAGAGAGTTTGAGAGAGTTTGAGTATAGTTGGTGAGAATAGTTGATGAAATGAGGGTGGAATGGAAGGGGTATTTATAGGTGAAGGATGGATCTTTTTGGAGGGAAATGGAGGGGGATACATCTGTAGGATCATGCCCTTCCACCATGCAAAGATAAAACCCATGCGGGTTTTAGGAGGTCAAGGCAAGGTCAACCACGAGGCTATGATCAAGGGATATGCATTGGATGATTTTGGCGCCAGTTTTGAAGACTAAAACCCCTGCGGGTTTTGATATCCCTCACACGGATCGCTGACATGGCTGGCAAAATGATGCGTTGCTCCTGAGTTTAAAACCCCTGCGGGTTTTATATTCATCTAGGCCGGAGACACGTCTTGAGCCCGCTTTTCTTTTGGGTTGCTTCTGATTATGAAAACCCATGTGGGTTTTATTATATTTACCGGGCTGCTTTGATCTGTTGGGCCAATATTGCTGATTCCATGGGCCCAATGACCCATTTTGGTGTTCGGCCCAAATGACTTGCTGAGTTTTGACGGGTCGGAATTGTATCGGTGCAAATTCCGGTGTCTACAGAAAACCCCCACTTTGATCGAGTCCGAATAAGACGAAGGTCAAAGTAGCTTGAGGATATGACTTTGGATTACAAAGCCTGGGGTGATGCCTGGAAGCTGAGTCCTGCACCGTGGTCGCGGGCGGCATGCGTCTCTTTGAGGATGATCTCGAGCAAGAATAATGCTCTACTTGACAGTTGATGAGTCGTGCGCTGATCTCAGGCGAGAATGATGCCCTACTTAAAGTGGCTCAAGCGTCTAATGACATCCTTACTTGAAGGTGTGGGTTGACACTTGGAAGCTTCATCTTGTGTCGCAGTTTGATGTTGATGATGTCGCCGGAGGCCTTTAGGTGGCAACCGTTGGACGACTAAAGATGCCGATGATAGTGTCGTCGGAGGCCTATAGCTGGCAAGTTGGGCGACTGAAGATGCTGGTGATGGTGTCGTCGGAAGCCTTTAGGTGGGAACCGTTGGACGACTGCTGTTGATGGTGTCGTCGGAAGCCTTTAGGTGGCAACCGTTGGACAACTGCTGATGACAGTGTCGTCGGAAGCCTTTAGGTGGCAACCGTTGGACGACTGCTACTGATGGTGTCGTCGGAAGCCTTTAGGTGGCAACCGTTGGACGACTGCTGTTGGTGCTCTTTTATGCGGCAACCGGATGGTGGATGGTCCCTTTTAGCGGCGATTTGAAAATCACAAGAAAACAAAGTATTAGTCTTTTATGAAATGTAAGATGGATTATTGGTTCAGATTTTTACCTGAAAGGATTATGAGCCTCGAAAACCCTTGGGCCACGAGCTTTAGGCCGACAATTTTGGATTGTGTGGATTGGAATACTTTTGACGGACCGTTGCACACTTGGGTCGCGAAGCTGGGCCATGATGGTGATAAAACCCCTGCGGGTTTTATTTCCTTCTCTAGGCTGATGAGGGACGCTGGGCCGCGAAATCGGGCCGTGGAGGCTGCAAAACCCGCATACGCGGGTTTTATTGTTGCTGAATTTTATCTATCATCAAAAAGGGGGAGATTGTTGAAGACAGGGTCAAGGTCCTTCACCGCGCATACGCGAAGGGCCTTCGGTTTTGATGAAAGCGAAAATCCGGAAAAGGGAAGTTGCCTTATATTATATAATTTGATTATATATTTTGATTATATAATATATATTCTGATTGTGTGATTTATTTGCATATATAAATCATAAGGAAGGCATAAGGAAACAAATCAACAAGAAAAATGGAAGGAAGAGAAGATTGAGAAATCTCCAAGAAGAAGGAAAGAAAATCAGCACCAAAGAAGAAAGGTGAAGCAGTGAGCAAACAAGGAAATAATCTTGTTTCCAACGGCTACTATCCTAAACAACTATCAAGCCTCTAGTATAAATAGGAGACTTGAAGATTGAAGACTTAGGCGATTCCACGGAAGTAATCGCGGTGTAAGAAATCCGGTGGGATTTCTCCGAGTGTGTAACCAATGGTTCGGTGGTGAAGGTAGCCAGTAAAGGACTTCTGGTGAAGGTATAGCCAAGGACCTTGGTGAGCATTCTTTGTATCCACATGTGGTGGAGAGATAGTGTGTAGCAGAGCCTTGACGAACTAAGGCTGTGTGAGTTTGTGTTTTAATGTAATCCATCATGTTCCAAATCGCCGCTAGGGTTTTTCCTACGACGATCCTTATCTCTAACTGACTCAAGAACATTCAGTCTTGGTCAGTGATCCTATTAGTAACTGCCTTCGGGCTGTTACTTCTTGTTTTGTTTTGTAAGTGTAACTTGTTCTTTGATTGTTATAAATCTAATGAGGTATTTCAGTTACACTGTGTTTTGATCCTTGGTTTGAAACCAAGGAAGTTTGTTCTAACGTCCTTACCTAGTGTGTAGATCTTAATTGTGAACTTCACCCCCTCTTGGGCTCCAACACTACCGTTCTCATGGCAAGGTAACTTCTGAATTTTCTCTTATGCTTAGTTTAGTGTAAAAATGAGCAAGCACGAATTTATTTTTCATGTCTTGTCAATTCCTAACTATTTTAAGCATGCTTTAGGTTGATGTGCATTCGTGGCTTAGGATACTGAAAAATCCTTTTGTTTATGCATTCCATCCGAAGAACCCGACTTGCAAAAATGATTCTGAAATGCTTCAAATCCGGCCCATAGATTAGATAAAACCCCTCTTCATTTGGCCCATGTTTTCGACCCAGTCGACCAAAAGAAGCGGCCCGTCTTAAAAATAAAACCCATGAGGGTTTTCTTTCTCTGTGGGCTTCTAGCGCACCTTTTGGGTCGGACGCATGGCCCGTCTGTCCAGTAAAACCCCTGCGGGTTTTAATTCTTTTCATGCTGCTGGGTCGTGACTTGGGCCGAGGTATTTGGGCTGCTTACCCAGCTGGGTCATGGATGTTGTCTTATGGGTCGTTGCTGTGAGTCCAGTGTTTGTGTTGGGTCCGGCTAGGGCCCAAAAGATTGAATGTAGGGCCAAGATGCTAAATGAGCCCCCACTTTAAGTAGCTTTCTGAAATTTAGTTTGCTATTTCTAGGAAGATAACCTGAAAACCCCCCGTGCCTTGAAAGATCCCCTGAAAGTTGTCGAATCAATCCCTGGAAACTTTGTGCGCGACACATTGACTACGGCGGGTCTTATGCCATTCTGGAAATTCCTGTTGACCTGGAAGGGTCGGACTTTCCGAATGATAGGTCAGGCAATTGCTGAGAGGTTTCAGGATATGACCAACTCCTTTCATTTGCCCGTGGGTGAGATGACCGTCACGCCCATGGATTTCGTCATGATCACTGGTCTTCCTTGGGGTGGCCAGGATATAGTTTTCCCCGCGGACATTCCTCCAGTAGTCCTGGACATGCTAGCTCCAGTGTCAACACGCATGGGTCAGAGGCAAGGTCTTTCCAACCTTTCCAATACGCACTTTGAAATGGCTATCCGTGATATCATTTTCCTGGCGTATATCATTTCCGCCAATCGCGGAGACAACATTGTCTTGATGTGGTTTCGAAATCTCCTGAACTTTGACAATATTCGGAACCTAAACTGGAGCAAGGCGGCCTATGCGAACTTCATTCTCAGGCTTCGCCACGGCGTGAGACTTTCACAAAATGATGAGCATGTCTATCTTCATGAGGCCCAAACCCGCTTTCATTACGGTCCTGCCCTTCGGAAGGTGCTCCAGGTACATACCTGAGACTCTCCTTGATTTATGTTGATCCTCCTTTCTTCTTTCTTTGACATTTTATTCATGCAGTCATGGGCATATGAATACATTCCGTCCCTGAGTGTTCGATCGAAAAGGTATAAGACAACACCAGCTGCTGAACGCTGGACTACCGAGGGTATTCATAACAAGAAGTACAAGCCAGGAAGTCTCGACCTCATTCGTTGTGTATTGGACAACCTTACTCCGGTATTTCTTTACGCCCAACGTTTGTCTTTCATTTCCCTCAACATTATAATCTTGAACTCTTCTCTCCTTTTGCAGGATCAAGTGAACTGTCGTCCCTGGGTTGATTTCAATGTCGGAGGACTACCAAACCCTTTGCATTTGGTAGAGCATGACACCCGTCTTCGCCTCCTGGTCGAGGGGCCCAGAAAAGACTTCTGTGTTCTATATTGTATTCAGACAGAATGAAAAATACAAGGGAGAGTACAGAACTATATTTACAAAAGGGAAAAGAGGGAAAATAACAGAGTGCTAACAACCCTCAACAACCATTAACAGAATGTAACAACCACCCATATACTCTCTACAACCCCCCTTCAAGGTGGGACTGGCGGAGAGTCTAACAAGCCCAACCTTGAAGAGAGGTATTGGTGTTGTGATTCTCCCAATGCCTTGGTCATCAGGCCAGCTAGTTGTTACTTACAAGCCACATAGCTTATCTGCAAATAACCATCAACCACCTTATCCCTAGTATAATGACAATCAATACGTAGGTGTTTAGTCCTCTCATGGAATGCGGGGTTAGCAGCAATGTGCATAGCGACTTTATTATCACAGTGAAGTGTAATAGGTCGTGGTGTATGAATATGAAAATCATTGAGCAATTGATCAAGCCATTCAAGTTTAATTAGAAGTTGTGGTCGACATGGCTCGGTATTCTGCTTCTGCAGAAGATTTAGCAATTGTTTTTTGTTTCTTGGTCTTCCAAGAAATCAAAGATGACCCTAGAAACACACAATACCCAGTGAGAGACCTAGCTATCATCTTGCAAGTACCCCAACCAACATCACAATAGGCCTCTAATTTGAGGGAATTATCAGTTGGATAGAAACACCCCTTGCTAGTAGATCCTTTGAGATAGCGCAAAACATGAATAGCAGCCTGGTAATGTTCATCAGTTGGGGCTGAAGGAATTGGCTTAGGTGCTGAACAACGTAAGAGATATCAGGACGTGCGAGAGTAAGGTATAGAAGCCTTCCAATCAATCTTCGATAGAGCTCAGGATCAACCATAGGAAATCCTAAATCGAAGGTTAACTTCATCCCCCTAGGTAAGGAAATGGGGCAAGTTTGGTGGCAGTCATGCCAACATCATGAAGAATATCAATGATGTACTTCCTCTGATTGAGAAAACTTCCTGAGGAAGATCTAGAAATCTCAATGCCCAAAAAATAACAAGCAAAACCTAGATCATTGATGGTAAAAGCCTCATGTAGAGCTGTTTTGATCCCCTGAATTTCAACACCGGCCATCGTCTCCAGTAATTAACAAGTCATCCACATAAACCAGTATATAAGTATGTTTGCCTTGAGAGATTATGAAGAGAGGGAGTAATCACTCTTAGATTGTGCATAACCCTTGCTCACCAAAAACTTAATAAACTCAAGATTCCATTATCTAGATGCTTGTTTCAAACCATAAAGAGATCTCACCAATTTACATACTTGACCAGAAAGGGCCTTTGTATATCCAGCAAGGGGAATCATGTAAACCTCCTCGTCAACGAATCCATGTAAGAAAGTGTTGTTAATATCTAATTGATGAATATCCCAACTTCTAGCAGCTGCCAAGGACAAGAAAACTCGAACAGTGGTAAGTTCAACTAGCCACAAGGGAAAATGTGTGCTTATAATCTTTGTTTTTTATCTGCTTTCATCCATGTATGACCAATTTGGCTTTATGCCTTTCATTAGATCCATCATGTCTATATTTGGTTTTATAAACCCATTTGAAATCTGACACTATTTTAATTTTTTGGGAAATTCCAAATAGTAGGCATGAACTATGGCTTATTCCAAGTTGTCAACCATTTTTTAACATATTCCAAATGATAGGCTTAATGATTAAGATATTCCATTCTGTAAGCATTTTCATAACTACCGTTAAGAAATTTTTTTAAAAAAATTATATTTTGAAATTAAACTCTAAAACTCTTAAAATTAAAATGCTCCAAAAATTAACACTCATAAGTCATGACTCAACGCTCAACTCTGCTCTCCTCACCTAGAACCTCAGTGAATGTCACTGTGGTTGCTCGCCAGCGATGGCCTCCCCGCTCTCCCCCAAATCTCGTTCAAGTTCCAGTGATGTCCCAATCGACAACCGTGGCCGCAGATTTGTGTACGAAAAACTTTTTAGGTTTAATTTTCGAATTGGTTTGTAAATTGGGAAAAAAAATTCAACAATGTTTGATTTTTCTGATGCATAAAAGTTCAAGAATGGGTATAAATGTCAAGAACTAGGGCTCCAAATGCTCAAACTACGGTATAATATAGACCTTGCTTCTTGACATTACCGAAAATGTTGACAAATTTTAGTTAATTCTTATTTTTTCTGGAAACCACCGAACTTATAGGCCTTTCTTAAGGTGTATTCAATTGAGACATAAAAACATATTTCATTGAAATAGAGTACTACATTTTAGATCATCCAAGTGATTCACTTGTAGTTTACTTATATATCAACTTCCTTACATCCACCTTAAAATATATATATATATATATATATATATATATATATATATATATATATATATATATATATATATATCAACTTCCTTACATCCTCCTCAACAATCACAAAAGAAGAATTTACAAAAAGTACTGCGCAGCTGTTTACGCGGCATACATCTACAACATATGGTGGGAACGGAACCGAGTGACACACAATAAAGCAACCCCCCAACCGATGGAGGTAGTGAAGAGAATTCTACAACAGGTTAATAGAAGATGTCTTGTACCGACAAAAAATACGAAGAATTTAGATAGTATGCTAACTATTATGTATAACTAAATAGTCATCAAACACTGTCTTTTTTGAGCTTGTAAATTTTCCTCCTATGAGGTTGTGTGTAATAAAATCATATTTGCCTTGTTGCAAAAAAAAATATATATATATATATATATATATATAATTAGGCTTCGTACACTTAGTAATTTGTACTTGTTCATCCTAGAATAACTAACTTGTACTCCATCCCAAAATTATATCCTACTTGTGATCCTTCACCCAAAAGTATATCCAAAAACCTTTTATCTTTATGAACATCCCTTCTTGTAAATCGCAAAATATGGACAGCTAAACACGACATATTCCATCCAACATCAGCCATGTTAACCGACAAAACAAAGAAATAAGGTACACTATCAATCAAACATATATATGATGACAATACATGCACAAGAAAATAAATTAAAAGCAGTCCATTCACCATTTATACTAGCTAGTATCTACATATGTAACAGCGCGATACTTAAGAAGGGCCACTAGGGTCTATGCCAACCTAGTTAAGATCAAGAGGTATAACCGAAACGTAAAAAAATTTATTATCAAATTTTTCTGAATAAAATTCGGCAGAGTTCCATCTGTAATATGGACGTTTCCCAGGCTTAAAGCCTTACATCCCTGTAAATAATACAAAAAAAAACACAAACTCAACAGCTACACGCTAGAGTATGCAACGAGCCACACGCTCGTTACCAATCTATATGCATAAATATTCCAAGGCAAGCAGTCCAAACACTAATTAAATCCTTAATCAAATTCAAAATATTGACTATTTTCAGCTTCCATGCTACTACTTGAAACCTAAAATACAACTACAATAGCCTGAATTTTGACTCTGATTCAAAAATACTAACTGTTTTCAACATAATGCTTGTGGTTTTCATTATCTTCATCTACATTAAGTCACTAACCCTAACCCCTCTTCACCTAGACAAGCAACCCCTACGAAGACTACACTGTTTTCTGATTCTGAATTAAGCTATGTATGAATGAATCAAGGAAATGACCCCTAAATTTAACCCAACTCTAATTCCTAACCCAAGAGCATAAACTAATTACAATACCCAAAAGTTGTCAACTACTAACCACATTTTAAGAAGGAGAACTCAATTGGTTCCTTCAAAATTGCAACAAAATTACCTCTCAAGGAAAAACTGACAAAAATCCAGGGTATATTAGAGGTGAAATCAAGGTATTTAACATCATAGAGTGTTTGGATCTCTCATTACAATACCCAAAAGTTCTCTAATTACTTCTGAAGTGGTTGTAGTGCATTTATTAGAGGCAACATTCTTGGCCTTAAGGCATTGTAGCAATCAATTAAAAGTTGCAAAAAAGTTGCAAGGGTTCCAGATGAAGAGGTAGAAGCCATGTAAAAAGAAAAAAAAACGACAAGAACAAATAATAAGAATGAGAAACATAGGCATACATAGAAGTGAACCTGAACCAAGAAAGATGCCAAAGATTCATATTGATTGGCGATGGAGATTAAGAGATGGAGGTTAGAGTTTGAAAATCAGATGGAGGTAAGAGTTTGAAAGAGGCAAGTAGGTTTGATTAAGAGATGGTGACTGATGGATCAACGCTATGAATTTTAGGGAGGCTACCTGGTTGGAAAGCTGTCGAAAAGTACCGGCCAGTAAGAGACTAAAAGAGATGAACTGCCTTGTTAAAAATCTGCTTCTAACTGAGAATAGGCCAAGAAAGGTGGTAACATTAAGCAAGCGAGTCGTATGCTCAATATTTCACCTCAAAACAAGATGGAATCGGTTTCAAGAGTAATAGCTTCAGAGAATAAACGAAAACTAAATCCTACCTTTATAAATTCACTACATTAGTAAGAGGAAAATGAGAGATGGGAGATAAGAGAAAAGGGAGAGAGATAGTAGAGACAAAATGTATATGGGAACAAGTTAGAAATATTTGTGCCAAACCATTTGTGAAAACAAAAGAGAGATACATGCATTCATAAAGCTCCAACTAAATGCATACAACCTTCAAACAGCAACAGGAATCATACACAAGATATTGCCCCTCATATGAGAATCAACAAGTTAAAATCTATGCTTCCTAGGCTATATAATAAATAATTTGAAATTTATATATTAAATCCTAAGCAGGAGCAACATCCCAAACCAACCAAAATTTTGTTTCCTCTATCATTTAGTGGCGGCATCTTGCTATAGCAACTGGTCTCTTCAAGTCAGACTTTCCCGAAACGTGTGAAAGTAAGTGTAGAAAATAACAAGGCACAAAGTTATTTAATTCAAACAACAATTTATATAGGTTTTATTATGTTCTGCTTCTTGGCTTACAAGGACATGAAACATATTAAACAACCATGTCACCTTAAGGCAAGAGTTGAGCACTATTAAGGCCACCAAGGTTCAACAAGCTACCCTAATGCAATGCACACACTACTTGAATTCAATGCTTGGTTTCTAGTCATATGCTTTGATTGGCTCCATACTTTGTTGCCATCTACTCACTTTCTTGGACATTTAGAGTAGGATACCTAGGCTCACAACTAGGGTGGGAACAACTCCCAGTGTCAAAACAAGGATCACATTCCCAAACACATTAACAAATAAATTTATTAGTCTGTAAAGGGATATAAAAATATGGATGTGACCCATGTGGGTAATATTATGTGGTAATGATGATACATTAGAAATAAAAAATAGGATGAGGAGAAATTACTTTCCTAAAAGTAAATGTAGAAGCAGTCTTGTAGGGATTCAATAACAATAAATACCACAATAACCTTGATCTTCGGTTTGTAATTCAAGCCAAAAAAATAATGGCCATTCACGTAATAAAGCAAAGTAAGAATGAATATTTCAACCAAAGGTAAATGACTACAAGAACCAATGAACAAAGACATGATTTCTTTTTTGGAAAAAAGAAAACTGTTTCACTTACCTAGGATTCTGCTAACAGTGGTACATGGAGGCCTTGCTTTTCTGGCATCAAACTCCTTAGGCAAGTCTAAGTTCAAAGGATGGCTAACCATTGGAATACTACTCTTCTTACTTTTAGGGTGTGTTTGGTGAACCAAAAAGGAATGGAATGGGTATGGGATGGGTTCTAATTCCACAAATTTCTGTTTGGAGAATACAAAGTGGAATGGAATTATAATTCCTTGGAATTCCCTATCTCACCCAAATGAGGGGAATTGGATACCTAGGAATCAATTTCAATCCCTGTGGGATTGTCTATATATTTTTAAAAAAAGAAAAATTAAAATCATCCAATTCAATTTCTTTCCCCAACCATTGTCATTTCACCCATTCAAGCTAAAAATGAGAGAACTCATGGCATCTGGCTGCCATTAAAATCGACACAGTTTTTTCACAACCATCGTCATTTCATCATCTCACCCATTCAATTCTAGAGAGAGGGGTAGAGAGAGAAACCAATCTCCATAGATGCTGACACCCCACCACCATACCACCACAAAATCTCAGGCGCCGACACACTACCAAAAGACACTGCAGTCCCACTCGCCGGCAACATACCCACGTCGTCTCACCACCATCACCGACAGACCACAGCCACCACCACTTCTCCAAATAACTCCCAAATCGCCATACCCATTGCCCAGAAAATCATACATCATGGCAATCCCTACCTCTTTCCTGCAAAGCGCCTGAGATTTTGTAATAAATGAAAACAGAGACAAGGAACTACAATATAAATGAAAATAATGGCTTAAAAATAATAATAAGTTATTCGTAATAAATGAAAATAATAAATTTATCATAAATATATAACCTATAATATAAATAATAGCTTAAAAATAAAGGTAGATTTGATTCCATTCCAGAACTCACCAAACAGTAGAAATGGAATTTGATTCCATTCCGGTTTTTCTCCAAACAACTTCAATTTTGGTATCTAATTCCATACCCAACCCCCTAGGTTTCTAGTTCCATACCCATTCCATTCCTGAAATCTCTCCAAACAAGCCCTTAGAGATACATGTAGCACCCAAGATGTGCTTAAATTGACCAACCTTTGTAATGAAAAAGAAGCACAACCCATCAACAATACAATTTCAAAATAAAAGAACAAAACAAGAAAGAAGAAATGAGGAAGACTAAGAAAAATGAAGAAATATGGAAATATTGTGGTGAAATCAGAGAACAATCTCAATATTTCCACCCTTAAACTCTAATTTCCATAATCTAGAGTTCCCCTGTCACTCTTCTAAGTTCTAGCACAAAACCCTATCTTCCCTATTCAGGACGTGGAGAGATTTTACAGCTTTGACAAAGTAATTTTTCTAGAAAGACTAGTAGCAAAGACCATAAAGAAAAAAAAAAAACACAGCTAAAGACTTTGAATATTAAGAATATGAAGCAGTGGCAAAAGAAATTGATGAGCTGATTGAGATGGCACTACAGCAAACTATGGCTATGGCATAACTCTGAGTTCAAGAACTTCTTCTCACCCCCTACTATAATCCCATACAACATGTCAGCATATAACACAAAACACAAACAAACAAGGTTTAGATGCAAGATGTTATGTTATCCGTGGATTATGAGGTGAACACAAACCCTCTTGAACCAACAAAATTGCACAACAAGAAACCAAAAGTTCTAAAGTGTACTGTGACTATCTTCAATCAAACAGAATTAAAGGAGAATGAGGGTGATACCTCCATGTTCTTGCTGACATACTCCAGATTTTGAAAGCTCCATTTCTTACCAATTCTCTTCTTGGAAGAAGCTAAACACTATCTAGGAAATTCTTTTCCTATTGTTCGTTTAATAATCTCCCAGTTCAACATACCCTGTTCAAACCCTCATCCCCCACAAAGATCAAGGTCAAAGCTTGGAAGAGTCAGGTCGAACAAACAAGCAATCCTTGGCGAGCGTAATAAAACAAACGCACATCGAGATACAAAAATGCACACAATAGACCAAAAACAGTCCATAAATGGTGACCTACAATTAAAACCTTAAAACTTCCATACTCTTTATAATAAATAGAGACCCACAGAGAGAGAGATTGATCTTAATTGAATGGAAGAATATCAACATATGATTAGGCTCCAAATTCAATTGTAGAACAAGTGTTTGATTAATTCCGAGTACAATCAACATTACTTATACCTGAAGGAGAGAACGCGGGAGCGGAATCTGATGTGCTCGCTCTTATCAGACTTGATTGACACGGGAACATCAGAGACCACAATCCCCACGGGCTACACCAGATCCGTAGTTAAGGTTTCGTTGATATCAATCAACCTCAAATCAGACTGCCTCGATTGACAACCTTGAATCTGACAGCCCACGGGCAACACCAGATCCGTAGTTACCGCCACCGCCGCTTCTTCGCGGCCTGCTCTTCCCCCACCCTCCGTCAACTACAGCCACAACCGCCGTGCTCCCTCGTCCCCGACTTCAACCTCCGATCGAGAAACCATCCGTGTTATTTGCACTCGGTAAGCAGCTGATGGTGTGCTGATGTGGGATGAATTGCAGGTCTTTGTGCCTCTTACTCCACAATTTTTTCACCAGAGTTGGGCATTCAGTTGGTGCCTGACTGAGTTTGCGAAAAGGAGAAATAAATACTAGTAAGTGGCAGCAGATAGAAGAGTGAATGTTGGTCTGAATTTCAGGTTGCGGGTGAGCTCTGGTGGATGCTACTGGAGGGCAGGGGGCATCGTGGGGAGGGAGGAGAGTGTAGAAGGAATTAGGGTTATGGGCAGTGGAGGGAAAATGAAAATTTTATTTTACAAAGCCCGCCCAAATTCACCTATTCCTTTTCTTTTCTTTTTTTTATAAAAAAGAAAAAAAAACTGTTGCAATAGAATAGGCAACAAGCTTTGAAAAAAATGTTACAATAGGTTTTATCTTATGTAAATTTATGTGAAATGTTGGTATAGATAGTCTATTGTAACAGTTGTTCAAAATGTTACCATAACAAGTGTTGCAATAGACCACTTATGTTGTAGTGGTTGACTCCCACCCCAATTAGATTTAGAATCTATTACAATTAGGAAACCAAACATAATAAGAATATCTAAATAATATTCTAATACAATTAGGAAACAAATAATTGTGTGATAAAGAGACTGTGTGATTTTAGAACATTTTCCTAACATTTACTAAATCCATGAGCTTGCGTAGCCAAGTATTGTTGTTATTTGCATTTTTGCATTGCATTTTGATCAAATAAAAGTTCATGGAATTTTTTTTCAAAAACATTTTGGCTTAGGTGCTTTCAGTTTCTTAACTATGGTGTTTTTTCTTTGGGTGTTGGGAAAAGAAAATCAAAGATTTATTGTAAATGCCGGTAGCTTGCATACTTTCGAGGACGTAACGAAAACAATTGCCCAAGACTGCTTGTTTTTACTGGCATGCCAAGATCAGGGTTATAGTCTAAATATGCTGTCAGTGGTCATACTTAGGCCAATAGAGTGGGCTTTACTTGCGCCAACTAGACTGGAGTTTGGCCATGTCACCATGATCGGCCAAATTTGGTAATCTGACCCAGATTGACTTGATCTGTATCTGTAGTTTTTGGTCTATGCAGCTCAATTAATGCTCATACTGAACATAATCACCAGAAATTCCTTTATGTGAGGCCATATTGTATGCCTTTGATGTCTTCTGTTTTGAGTTTTTTTTTTCCATTATTTATGGCCCATAAGGGTAAGAGGTTTTGTAACAAAGATTGCATACAAATAGCGAGACAGTAAAACAAAAAAAGTTCACCCGAACAGAAACCGCAAACAAAACAGCAAATAAGATTTATCGTTCAAATTGCTCTCCTATCTTCTTGCCACTGCTCGATAAAGAGTCTTGTCGCAGTCTCTTGATCTTCGCAAGTGATGCCAATGCCACAACCAATCTTTGCCGTTCTATGAGCTTCATCAACCATTCTATCAAACGAACTATATCCTCTGTTTTGAGTTATTTAATCATTCATTACCGTAATCATTTTCAATGACTCATGAGTCATGAGTGGTTGTGGTCTTGTGAGTGTACTAAATGACTCAGTGGCTACAGAGATAACATTTCTTTTTCCTCGCCACTAGCAACTTGTGTAAGTTGTCATTAGTTAAATACTCCGGTGATAGATAGTTCATTCCAAATGATATTTCATTTTTTTAATGCTGCTGATGACTCACCTCTTTTGTTTTTTATGAGTGGCAGTAGTTTGTATTCAAATCATGATGTCAGGAGTTTTAGCTCCATCGCATATTATTCATCTCCACTAACTATGTTTTTTGAGGTATCATTTCGTTTACAGCCTGACTCAAAATTTTGTATGTTCCTGGCTTGACAGCTTCAACTCAGATAACCAAAGTTTCCAAGCATCCGATTCAAAACATTCCTTTACTGGCTTGTCTTCTTACATGGACCTCTGCTTGATGTATCATATATTCATATGTATGTTGATACCATAGGCAATTACGCGTTTGAGATTCATGTAAGTAAAATCGATAAATAGTAAGCCATCCTCACACTACCAAAGCTCCGCCATGACATACTCGCTTACGTAACTATTTCCCTGTAATCCTACTAACTTTATTCTCCATAATGTTGATTTATTATTTCTTATTAGTGTATGTCTGCCTGCCAGAGTTTAGTACTTCGCTTGCAAACTAATTATAAATCAGCATGCAGCAATAAGATTTCTTTGCTAACACACTCACACTCACAAACACACACACGAACTCTCGCTCACTCACACACACACACACACACACAGAGGGAGAATGTCAGAGGAAGTGAAGAGGATAAAGCTGGGGTCTCAGGGCCTGGAAGTATCAGCACAAGGGCTTGGTTGCATGGGCATGTCTGCCTTTTATGGTCCTCCTAAGGCAGAAGAGGACATGATTACTCTCATACACCATGCCATCAGTTCTGGCATCACCTTTCTTGACACCTCTGATGTCTATGGCCCTCATACTAACGAAATTCTCCTTGGCAAAGTAATAACGCAGGCCATAATTTTGTTTCCTTATTCATCATTTGCTTTTTTCTTTTTCATTTTTTTCCATGCATTATGTACGTGGTTTTCCAGCAAACACTCAACTAGTGCTTTCCTCTATAGATGATTTCATGATGCATTATGTGGACTCATTAGATGGTCCGACTTACCAATGTGGTAAAAAAAAAAAGTTAACGTAAAATGGAGCGTGATTGTAAGCAACCGAGTCAGGATGTGTCAAACCAGGATTATAAAAGTTGAGTTTTGCAAAGTCTAATGTACCTATGTTGGTGGGTAGTAATTAATTGTGACCTGTTTATAAATATATAGGCTTTAGAAGGAGGGTGGAGAGAAAAAGTGCAATTGGCTACCAAATTCGGTTTCATCTATCGTGAAGATGGTATAATAGAGATAAGGGGTGGCCCCGAATATGTGAGGGCTGCATGCGAGGACAGCTTGAAGCGACTTAGTGTTGATTGTATCGACCTTTATTATCAGCACCGGATTGATACTAGGGTCCCAATTGAAGTCACGGTTAGTCTACTTTCTTAGGCTATTTTATTTTTCCCATTTGATATGTGTAAGTTCATAATTCGCAGCCAAATATATAACGTTACATTAGCTATTATGCGACAAAAGATGCAAGGCTAACGTGCAACTACACTTTTTCATTCAATCAAAGATGATGGAGCTTAAGAAACTTGTGGAAGAGGGTAAAATAAAGTACATTGGCCTTTCTGAAGCATCAGGTTCAACCATAAGAAGAGCACATGCTGTTCACCCTATAACAGCAGTCCAGTTGGAGTGGTCATTGTGGACCAGGGATGGTGAGAAAGAAATAATCCCTACTTGCAGGTAATTATATACATATGTTGATATGTGACAGAAACCTGTGTCACTCCGAATCGACCATACTCTTGTCATAGTGTCAAGATCTCAACACAAATGTCCTGTCAGACTTAGTAGTATCTCGAATACTTTTGTGCATTTTTTTTTCTTTTTTTTTTTGTCTAAAATAGAGTTGAGTCCGATTCTGGACTGTCTGACACCAGTATTTGGGGCAACATGAAGAGTTCGGGTAACATAAGGCACAACTATTGTCGTAAACCAAGGTTTTATAATAGTTTTTTCCTTGTGCAGGGAGCTTGGCATAGGAATTGTGGCATATAGTCCTTTAGGCAGGGGCTTCCTCTCTTCTGGGCCCAAAGTTGTGGAGAACCTCGCAAAGGATGACTTTCGACAGGTTTCTCCTAATCAAAATATTCAAACTTTTATGAAATCGCTCCTTACCCAGTTGTGTGCGGGATCTATAGCTAGACTTGATATGACAAAAGCAAATTAGCGTTCTAGAAGTTCATGGGACTTTGTTATTTGACTTTCCTTGAAAAGGCCACAATACTGAACTTCACCCAAAATTGTAGCCAACAGTTGGATCAACCTTATCTCAATCCCCACTTGAGTTCACATGTTACTTTTTGTTGCTAAGTACAACGCAGGCATATATAAATCATCGAATGTGATGCAGATGTTGCCGCGATTCCAGCCTGAAAATATGGAGCAGAATAAACGAATATTTGAGCGGGTGAGTGAAATAGCAACAGAAAAGGGATGCAGCCCAGCACAGCTAGCACTAGCATGGGTGAGCCACCAAGGGGAGGATGTGTGTCCAATACCAGGTACCACCAAGATTAACAATTTCAATGAGAACATCAAGGCTTTGTCAGTAAAGCTTTCACCTGAGGAGATGGCAGAGCTTGAATCCCTTGTAGCTGCTCAGGGAGATCGGTATGGAGGTGATATCCCTACTTGGATGGAGTCTGAAACTCCTCCATTACCCTCCAGGAAATCCCATGAATAGACAAACAACTTATGAGGCATGGACGAACCAAAACCCTTTCTTTCATGAAAACTTGAAATAAAATAGCAACCAAGTCCTATACCAACGATGCCTTTACTTCTAAAGGTCTCAATTATGCCTGCATTCAGATTTCTCATTTTCAATTTTCGCACGATCCACATTGTAGATTATTGCCCTAGTGTTGGCAAATATGATGTTGATTGTTGTAAAAATTTTGGTGTTTAGGGTGTTTTTGAGTTTGATGTTTATTTACAAGGGTTGTACAATTTGAATTTGTAGGAAAAAGGGGTGTCAAGAAACACACACTTGGATAGTAATCAAGGCTTGAGTGGCTAGGAGTCAAGGTTAAAACCCATTCTCATTAAAATTTATCCAATCGATCATGAAGAGATTAAAGGATAAAAATTAATTTGCTTGTGAATAAGATCTTAAGACCTCCCAGGAATGTTGTTTTTTACAGGGGTTTAGAGTATCAATTTCTTTCATTCAAAAGGCTAGGTTGAAGGACATATATTATCCAGGGGAGTATAACATGGATCATGGGATCAATATTGTCAAAAGAAATTAGTCAATATTATGATCCAAAATCGTGATCACTTGTTGCAATTATTCAAATGATATAAAATCAACAAAATCAAATCAAGGCGGCTGGGGCTTGACGCATATCATTTTTGTAAACTATGGTCCGTGTTACTTGTCAACCTGACCTGTGTTGGCATAAGCCCTCTTTCTCGTCTCTCGAGTCTCGACAGCGCCACGGGATCGTGTCACTTCTGACACGAGTCGTCCCATCAACCTATTTCCTGCTTAAATGACTTACATTGACCCGTTTGGTCACCCTTAAGCTTGTCTTATTGATTTTCCAACTTTATTTACCCCTTATACTCCTAGCTTAACTCCATTAAAATTATAATATATATATATATATATATATATATATATATATATATTTAAGAACTGATCATATGAGCATGATTCTTTAATGAGCATGTGAGCAGAATTGGATATTTGGAAGACATCAAGTATTATTTTTGTGGACATTAACAGTGAAAGGTGAGCATTAAGTATTAATTTTTATGGACATCAAGTATGAAAGGTGGACATCAACATTTGATGTCCGCCAAGCACAACCTTTAAATTCCATTTGCTTACATGATGTCCACGAAAACCATATTTGATGCCCACCCTTCTACTTGATGTCCACAAAAATAATACTTGATGTCTGCGAGATATCTTACCATACTCACATGCTCACCTAAGGGTCATGTTCATATAATCAGTTCTCACATATATATATATATATATATATATATATATATATATATATATATGATAATTGGATTCTAATAATCCCTGCTTTCACCAATTGGACAATGGTGGATCGTACTTTCACTTTGTATTCTGGTGGTCCAAAAAAAAATAAAATTGGATTGTAGTGGGATATTTTCAAGGGAATCATAGATTTTGTGTTGCATTTGATTCAAAACTTAGTATAATACTTTACAATGATTTTTAATGAATTTACAGCGTTTCTCCCAATTTTTTTCATTTTTTACTATTTTTTACGATTTTTTCACTTTTATTATTTTTAAAAATCATAATAATTATCCGGAGTCTCAAAAAAATAATTTAAAAATTATTTTAGAAACTACAATTCAATAACTTTCTAGGGGCAGGAACGAAAAAAACAAAAACAATATAGTGTAGGAATGAAAAAAATAAGAAAAATGTGGAGGTGGATTTGGTACCACTACAATCCAATTTTATTTTATTTTTTACCACCAGAATACAAAGTGAAAGTACGGTCCACCATTGTCCAATTGGTGAAAGTAGAGATTATTAGAATCCAATTATGACCTTGCATCTTATTTTGTTTTGCTACTTGTTTGAAAATGATATTATTCTTTTCTGTATCCAACCAGTAAGAGCCCCCGTGCAAGGCATGGGCCGGCATTCTTTGAAAAATAATTGACAAAAATAAAATTTGGGTCATTTTTTTTATTGAAATTTACCTAAATTTACTTATATTTTTTAAAATTTTATCAATTAATGTATGTATTATCTATTTCTATACCAACTTAGCTAAAATTATCCAACCTTACTTTATTCAATTTTAATTTATCAATGGAAAAAAGGCAACGTTAGCTCCTTCAATTCATTATGATATGGTTGAGTAGCTTATTTAACCAAAATTATAATGTTAAAGTCTTATAAATCAAATTCTTAATTTATAATAGTATTCTCTTGTTCCATATTATTTGTTATGTTGAAAATTATGTCAATCCAAAACTTTTAAAATTTGAAATCCAAAAGTGACATTAGACATGGAAAAAAGTCAAATAAGTGATCAACAATATAAAAGGGCAGTCTGGTGCACAAAACGTCCCCGTAAGCGGGGGTCCAAGAAAGGGTCCCACCGTAAATGTGTAATGTACGCAGACCTTACCCTTGCATTTTTGCAAGAAGATATTTCCAAGACTCGAACCCATGACCTCACGATCACAAGGCAACAACTCAACCATTACGCCAAGGCTCCCCTTCAAGTGACTAACAATATAAACAAAAGAAATATCTTTTTAAACATAAAACAATGTAAGATGGGTCTATTTTTAATGTTTTTCTTTTCTAAAAGATACTGTAAACTAAGAGCATCCACAATGGTGATGGTAAGTTTTTCTCACCGAATGATGTGAAAAGTAGAGTGACCCACTAAAAGAATTAAAGTTTGTGTCTTTGCTTTCTAATGGTGAGGGTGAGTTTGGTTTAAATAAATAAAAAAAGTGTAGGGTCCATATTTAATAATTAAATTTTTTATGGATAATAATATAAATAATTTGATTGTTTTAATTTATTCTATTTAATTGCTTTTACAAAATGCATAATGATAAAACTAATGACTCTAATAGTCAATAAATTAACATATAAAATTATTTTTAAAATGTGGAAAATTTATTCTGTTTGATTGTTTTGGAAATATAACAAAGAGAATTGAATTTGGAATATACACGTTGAATGGAATTTGGAAAGTCATTGCCACCATAAACCCAATGTAATTCGGAGAGGAATGATAGCCACTCGACTGAACGGAGAGGACAACACAATCGAGGCAAACACAATTCAGCCCATGTCATGCCAAACGAAACCGTTTCTGTGAGTGAAACTGAAATAACAAAAAAGCAAATCCCAGACGAGGGTTCGTCTTCAACCTCGGGACACGAGGGAGAAGTCGAACCAACCTCGTCCGCCATTGTCGCTCCTGCTGCTGCGATGTCGATCTCGACCTCGCCGGTGACACCTGTCAACCACGTCAGCCCCGATCTCGCTGCTGCGGACGCTCTAAGAAGACATTTTTATCGCCTTAAATAAGACAATACATTTATTTTAAAAGTAAAAGATTATGTAAAAATTACAAATTAAACATAAATATCTAGCCAGCTCCTTAAATATCTTTGTTGCAAAGGACAATGATACGCGTCTCTATGGCGAAACGGTTAATAATTATATTGTATTACATGACATATTCACGTAACATGCTAAATTTTTTTTAAAAAAAAGTACGTGAAGGCACATCTATATTTGAAAATCAAGGCAGGTAGGATTATAATTAATAGAATCAGATTAGATGAAGAATTAAAAAATGATTCGTTAATTACCTGCCTCTTCTAGAACTCTTAATTTGGGAGTCTTGTATTTGATAGCCATCATTAATGACTTTTCACAAACACAGGATTTTGTCCATCACAAAAATAATAATAATAATAATAATAATAATAATAATAATAATAATCTATATACTTATAATGACAATTTATGTGGGACCCAGCAAATACTGCAACGAGAGCGTTTCAAGAAGTCCCAACCAATCAGAGCATCTGCAATGGTGAGTTTTAATTCGACTCACTGCTGACGTGGCATGAAACGAGAACGGAATGATGTCGTATAGGACATTTCAGTGGTGAGAATGAGACTCATCTCGCGAGAATCTCGCTTTCAAACTCGCGAGACGAGTTTGAAAGAGAGTTTAAAATATTAATATTTTAATCATATTTTTTTCTCTTTCCTCCTCCACCTCATTTTTTATCAATATAACCAAATTAATTATATTCTTAAGTGGGACCGATTTACTTTTTTTAATTAATATGAGTCAAACTCATTCTCACCATTGGAAAGCTAGCTAAATAAAAAGTTAAATTTTGACTCTTCCACAGATTCCACGTCATACAATTAGTCGAACTCGAACTCACCATTGCGGGTGCTCTCACAATTAAGAAAAAAAGGACCCAATTTTTAATAACTTTTGATTTTATTTTCAACCGGATTTTATTATAAACCTAAGCTGCTTGGGACTCTGACACCAATTACAGCTGTTCCATAACTGTTTTAAATTTAATTTTATTTTAAAATTTAAAAAAAACTATTACAAATTCCATACGACTTTGGACTTTGATAACGTTTCCAACTATTCCATATATATATATATATATATATATATATATATATATATATATATATATATATATATATATATATATATATATATATATATATATATATATAATAATAGAAATCATTGTGGGTCCCGCAAAATAAAGCCACGGGAGTGACTGTAGGGCAATTGGCCAATCATAACGTATAAAATCATATTTTTTTTACTATTTTCAATTTTTTTTAATTTCAATCAAGATTTTATTTCAAAATTTAAAAAACCAGAAAGTATCACTAATCATTGACTGCTTTAGACTCTGAATTAAATTATTTTGGTGTTGCCTATAATAATAATAATAATAATAATAATAATAATAATAATAATAATAATAATAATAATAATAACAGAAAGTATCACTAATCCTTAACTGCTTCGGACTCTAAATTAAATTATTTTGGTGCAAATAATAGTAATTATTATAATAATAATAATAATAATAATAATAATAATAATAATAATAATAATCTATATTCTATATACTATAATAGAAATCATTGTGGGTCCCATGAAATAGAGCCACGGGAGTGATTGTAGAGGAATTGGCTAATCACAACGCAGAAAATTATATTTTTTTTCTATTTTCAATTTTTTATTCTCAATCTGAATTTTATTTTAAAAATTTAAAAAACTAGAAAATATCACTAATCCTTGACTGCTTTGGACTCTGAATTAAATTATTTTGGTGCAAATAACAGTAATTATTTTGGTGTTTTCTATAATAATAATAATAATAATAATAATAATAATAATAATCTATATATTCTAATACAAATCATCAATATATTCTAATAGAAATCATTGTAGGTCCCACGAAATAGAGCCACGGGACTCGAGAGTGATTGTAGGGGAATTGGTCAATCACAACGTAGAAAATTAAATTTTTTCTATTTTAATTTTTTTATTTTCAATCCGGATAATTTTAAAATTAAAAACCAGAAAGTATCACTAATTCTTGACTGCTTTGGACTATGAATTAAATTATTTTGGTGCAAATAACAGTAATTATTTTGGTGTTGCCTTTAATAATATTAATAATAATTATAATTATAATAATATATAATAATAATAGTAATAATAATAATATATATTATAATAAAAATCATTGTGGATCCCACGAAATAGAGTCACGGGAGTGACTGTAGGGGAATTGGCCAATCACAACGTAGAAAATTATATTTTTTTTTCTATTTACATTCCGTATTTTATTTTAAATTTAAAAAAAAAAAGTATCACTAATCCCTGACTACTTTGGACTCCGACTAAGTTTACAACTCTTCCATTACTATCGTAATCAGCTAGGTCAATTACATTCATAACTTTTTGAAGACATGTAAATCTAATACATCTGTTAGGGATTAAACTCTTTTTATCTACTATTCTGAGCAATCAACTTCATAATTGTCGCACTTCAACATATTCGCCTTATTTGAGTACCATTCGCAGTTCATACACTCAAGTTATCTTCGATTAGGCAAGTCATACATCACTATTATATAGATTTTCAGACCTATTTAGGTATTCTTCGATTGCATTCACTGTTGTTGACGTATTCAAAAATTTTGAATTCTGCAGATTTAGTTTACATTATCATATTTGACATAATTGATTACCATTCACACTTCATACTCTCAAGTTATCATCTTTAATGTAAGTCACATGTCACTATTATATGGATTTAAAAACCAGTTTAAGTCTACTTTGATTGCATTCACTATATTTAACTATTCAATCATAGTTTGTTTCATAAAATTTTACTACTACTTATACGATAATTTAAAATTCCAGGTCAACGTAAGGAAGGATGATGCATCATGCAACTCGCCCTGGTCGACGTTCATTCACATTTTAGGAAACTTTCTATTGCTGAATTACATGTTTTGTCGGAACAATTTATCATGATGTTTTTCATGTAACAATTTCATTAATATTTCGTTTGGTTTATCCATGACTTTTATAAAATTTCAAAAGTAGCTAATTGAGTTCGCTCCGTGCATCGCACGGGTTGAGGTCTAGTAATAATAATAATAATGCATGCACAGCGTCATCATCCAATTTAATTATTTGCATTCTAAGCTTGGTGAATTTAATCCATGTCACGTGTGTGTGAACTTACCGGATACATGCACGTGTAAGCAAGTTGCAAAACTTTAAAAAAAAAAAAAAGACTGCAAAACAAATTGAGGAGACCAAACAACACTCCTCCTATTCCTTTTTACTTTAGAGTACATGATTATGGTAGGACTTAGGGCCTGTTTGGAGAGAAAAAAGGAAAGGGTTGGGAATGAAATTATTAGATATCCAGAGGGTTAGAAATGGAATTTGATTCCAAAATACAAAGTGTTTGGTGAGAAAAAGGAATGGAATCAAATTAATAATAATAATAATAATAATAATAATAATAATAATAATAATAATAACATTTCCCTCTTATCTTCCATCAACCCACACCATCTGTCAGTCACTCCTCCCTGCCCCTTCTTCCACTGACCAAACCCTAACACACACACACAAATCGGTGAAGAACAAGATTTGACAGCGTTAGGACCACAAATCGGGAAAACCGTGGATGAAGAGGACCACTGGGCTTGCCCTTTTCCAGCCATAGATCGGGAGAATTCCGAAACGCGGTCGAAATCGCCGGCGTCGTTATGTCCAATGCCCCGACATGGTGGTCAGTGAGATAAAGTCTGACATGGTCCGAGCCAGGCAAATCGCTGTCGACGTCACATCTGGGTGGCCCGACAAGGTCATCGGCGAATCACCGGCGAGGTGGGAAGGGTTGGCGGGATCGTCTCGGGCGACGGTGCTCTGCGGAAAAATGACAACCTCTTGTTCTTCTCAAAACTCATCTGTGTCTTTGCTTCTTACCGATTACAATTAATTAATTTTTTAAAAAAAATAATGAAAAGGGATAGATTTGATACCTCTCCTATTTGGGAGGCGTAACAACCAACATCCTAATAGGGGCTGTTAAGGTCAATCTCAACCTAATTAAGGTTGAGAAAGGTAAAAAGGAGGACTTAGAAGCTAATTTCCAAAACTTTCTGAGGAAAATCCGGCAGAGTTCCCTCTGTAATATGGACGTTTCCCAGGCTTAAATCCTTACAACCCTGAAATAAACACACTAAACCAAAATAGAACTCAAAGGCCACACACCAGAGCATATCACAAGCCACACGCTCGGATTACAATCTTAATGCATCAATGATCCCAAGCATTCCAAAAACATTTACAATAGGATTCAAATTACAAGGCAATTACTTCCTATACATAAACAACTAGATATACTAGATCTCCAACAAGCAGTCAGCTCCTGATCTTCATATTTACCTATAAGGGGGAGGGGAAAGGGGGTATGAGCGAACCACAGCTCGGTGGGTAAATTGTATCCTGGAATAACCATTGAGATTCAAGCAACCTAAGAAGGGGAGTCACCCTACTTCTACATTCACAAAAGTACAATTAAAACATAAACGCATCTCTTAGTCACTTTATAATCCATCAAGTAGGAAGCTAGGTATAAGGTTTCCATTCAAGCACTTAAATATCCCATTTGAGGTCACTAACACTCTCATATCTTCCAAATGAACTACAGGGGAATGGGATAACCTTTTTGTCATGAAAACAGTCAGGAAGCCATCAAAGAAGCATCTCAAGTACTCTAGTGTTCTAGTAGGTCGCAACCAACTCAATACATATCCTCTACCAACATAGGGATCTCTCAAGTGACGTGTACATTCCATTTAGCCTCCAAAGTAAACAACTAAGACACGATTCACATGCAATGCATCAATCTAATTACAAGACGCACACGTAGAGCTTTAAATATCACGCATACAAATCAATAATAACAAAGTAAGTTATTTATGTAAATCACAAGACCTTTTGAAACTTAGTTTGAATATAATCAAACACAATTCATAAATTTAGTAATCCTTGAGTAGCATATAATTCATACTTCAAACCTTTCAAGCCATTCTAAATAAGAACATAACACTTTCAACATATAAAGAGTAACTCACGCACTCTAAAACAGGTATTAAAAATTACTCAAATTCCCTTTTCCAAATTTCCACAACCATAATATACCGTTTCAATAAACCAACGGTTTCAAATAATCTTTCCTTCTTTCCATTGTACGAAAATATCGATACCATGGGCGTAGGGTACTTACAGCACTTTCCAGTCGGAGCCAGTTCCCCGTTAAGACAGTTAGTTTACTTTCCAGTCAATGGACTTTATATACTTAGCCGATTCAGTTCCCCTTTACATGTGTAACTCCGGCTTTCAAATAGCCGATTCAGTTCCCCTTTACAGGTGTAACTCCGGCTTTCCAATTAGTCTACAGTACCTAGTGCAATACATCTAGCCCGAAAACCATTTCAAACCCGTAAATCGCATAACAATTCCATACCATACACTTCTCATCCAAATAGCTTTCCAAATCGTACATATATATAAATAAAATAGGAATATGCCTTTCATTTAAATCAAAATCAACTCAACGGGTTAATTTCCAACCTTTTTCCATTTAAGCGATCCAAAAGCTCGAAATACTCAAATAAATCTTCTTTAATTACGATAAATTCATTTAATAAATATTAACGACTTGGAAATGTAAATGTTTTTCAACACACCTTAAAATAATCACTTGAAATCCTTCCTTTTGAACCAAAAATCACACAAACACCTTTCAATCACACAAACCCATAATAAAAGGGATATAAGAATGTAAATGGGAAAAGTATGCATAATAAAAAACAGATTTTCTAATTAAAATTTGCAAACTAATTCTCATTAAATTTCTAACAAAATAATTAAAACACTGATTTTCAAACTAAGAATATATTCTAAAAGATTCAGCAAAAACAAAATATGTTGTACAAGATTCATTGGTGGGTTTTCAGGGTTTAGGGATATTATATAGATTTTTGATAACAACTCTGCAAATTACAATTTCTAGCAATCAAATTTTGAAAAATTTAAAAACAAATTTTCTAATTATAATTTGCAAACTAATTCTTATTAAATTTCTAACAGAACAATTAAAAATCTAATTTTCAAACTAATTCTCATTAAATTTCTAACAGATAAAGATAAGAAAAAAAACCACCAAAGGTTTAACATCAAGAACCAAAACAGACCAAGTTTGCAAATAACAACAAACAAATATATCTTAACAATGACTTTTGAAAAACTAAATACATTCTAAAAGATTCATTGATGCATTTTTAAGGTTTAGGGATATTATATAGAGTTTCGATAATAACTTTATGTAAATTACAATTTCTAGCAAGCAAATTTTGAATAAGTAAAAAACTGATTTTCTAATTAAAATTTGGAAACTAATTATCATTAAATTTCTAACAGAATAATTAAAAAGTTGATTTTCAAATTAAAAATATATTCTAAAAGATTCAATAAGAATAAATCTATTAAAATTTGCAAACTAATTCTCATTAAATTTCTAACAAAATAATTAAAAAACTGATTATCAAACTAAAAATATATTCTAAAAGATTCAATAAAAACTAAATATGTTGTACATTTCAGGGTTTGGGAATATTATATAAATTTTTTATAACAACTATGTGCAAATTACAATTAAGAAAAAAGGACCCAATTTTTAATAATTTTTGATTTTATTTTCAACCGGATTTTATTATAAACCTAAGCTGCTTGGGACTCTGACGCCAACTACAACTGTTCTATAACTGTTTTAAATTTAATTTTATTTTAGAATTAAAAAAACTATTACAAATCATATACGACTTTGGACTTTGATAACGTTTCGAACTGTTCCATATCTATATATATTATAATAGAAATCATTGTGGGTCCCATGAAATAGAGTCACGGGAGTAATTATAGGCGAATTGGTCAATCACAACGTTGAAAATTATATTTTTTTTCTATTTTAACTTTTTTATTTTCAATCTGGATAATTTTAAAATTAAAAAACCCAGAAAGTATGACTAATTCTTGACTGCTTTGGACTCTGAATTAAATTACTTTGGTGCAAATAACAATAATTATTTTGGTGTTTCCTATAATAATAATAATAATAATAATAATAATAATAATAATAATAATAAGAATCATAATAATAATAATCTATATAATAATAATAATAATAATAATAATAATAATAATATATTATAATAAAAATCATTGTGGGTCACACGAAATAGAGTCACGAGAGTGACTGTAGGGGAATTAGAAACCTCCCAAATATTGGGGGGGGGGGGGAATAAGCTATCCGTTTTCTTCCATAATAATAATAAATAATAATAATAATAATAATAATAATAATAATAATAATAATAATAATCATGAATAATTATAATAAAAGTAAAATTAAAAATAATTTATTAATTGTTACATATAATGAATAACAATTAAATAATTAATAATTAAATAACTAATAATTAACAAAAAATAAAAAATATTCTTTGATAAAAATATTAATAATTAATAACTAAATATAATAATTAATATTAATAAAATTTAATAATTAATAATATATAATGATTAATAATAAATATTGATATTAATATTAATAATTAATAATTAAATATTAATTACTAATCTATATATTTACAATGACAATCTATATGGGACCCAACAAATACTGCAACGAGAGCGTTTCGAGGAGTCTAAACCAATCACAATTAAGAAAAAAAGGACCCAATTTTTAATAATTTTTTATTTTATTTTCAATCGGATTTTACTATAAACCTAAGCTGCTTGGGACTCTGACACCAATTAAAGTTGTTCCATAACTGTTTTAAATTTAATTTAATTTTAGAATTAAAAAAAACTATTACAAATCTCATACGGTGGACTTTGATAACGTTTCCAACTGTTCAATATCTATATATATTATAATAGAAATCAATGTGGGTCCCACAAAATAGAGCCACAGGAGTTACTGTAGAGGAATTGGCCAATCATAACGTATAAAGTTAAATTTTTTATTGTTTTCATTTTTTTTAATTTCAATCCAGATTTTATTTCAAAATTATAAAACAGAAAGTATCACTAATCCTTAACAGCTTTGGACTCTGAATTAAATTATTTTTGTGTTGCCTATAATAATAATAATAATAATAATAATAATAATAATAATAATAATCTATATATATTATAATAGAAATCATTGTGAGTCCCACGAAATTGAGCCACGGGAGTACTGTAGGGGAATTGGTCAATCACAACGTAGAATTTTTTTTTCTATTTTCAGTTTTATTTTATTCTCAATCCTTATGTTATTTTAAAATAAAAAAACCTAAAAAGTATCATTAATCTTTGACTGCTTTGGACTCTAAATTAAATTATTTTGGTACAAATAACAACAACAACAACAACAATAATAATAATAATAATAATAATAATAATAATAATAATAATAATAATAATAATAATCTATATTCTATAAATTATTATTGAAATCATTGTGGGTCCCATGAAATAGAGCCACAGAAGTGATTGTAGGGGAATTGGCAAATCACAACGTAGAAATTATATTTTTGTTCTATTTTCAATTTTTTTATTCTCAATCTCGATTTTATTTTAAAATTTAAAAAACCAGAAAGTATTACTAATCTTTGACCGCCTTGAACTCTGAATTAAATTATTTTGGTGCAAATAACAGTTATTATTTTGGTGTTGCCTATAATAATAACAATAATAATAATAATAATAATAATAATAATAATGATAATAATAATAATAATAATCTTCTATATATTATAACATAAATCATTATGGGTCCCACGAAATAGAGCCACGGGAGTGACTGTAGGGGAATTGACCAATCACAACGTAGAATTTTTTTCTATTTTCAATTTTATTTTATTCTCAATCTGGATTTTATTTACAAATTAAAAAAACAGAAAGTATCACTAATCCTTGACTGCTATAGACTCTGAATAAAATTATTTTGGTGCAAATAATAATAATAATAATAATAATAATAATAATAATAATAATAATCTATATTCTATATATTATAATAGAAATCATTGTGGGTCCCATAAAATCGAGTCACGGGAGTGATTGAGTTCGCTCCGTGCATCGCACGGGTTGAGGCCTAGTAGTAATAATAATAATAATGATGATGATGATGATGATGATGATGATGATATTAATATTAATAATATTAATAATAACAATAATAATAATCCATATAATAATAATAATAATAATATATTATAATAAAAATCATTGTGGGTCACACGAAATAGAGTCACGGGAGTGACTGTAGGGGAATTGGCCAATCAGAACGTAGAATTTTTTTTTCTATTTACAATCCGTATATTATTTTAAAATTTAAAAAAAAAGTATCACTAATCCCTGACTGCTTTGTACTCCGACTAAGTTTACAATTCTTCCATAACCAACATAACTAATCCCTGACTGCTTTGGACTCCGACTAAGTTTACAACTCTTCTATTGCCAACGTAATCAGCTAGGTCAATTACATTCATAACTTTTTGAAAACATATAAATCCAATACATCTGTTAGGGATTAAACTCTTTTCATCTACTATTCCGAGCAATCAACATCATAATTGTCGTACTTCAACATATTCGCCTTAATTGATTACATTTCGCAGTTCATACACTCAATTTATCTTCGATTAGGCAAGTCACATGTCACTAGACCTGTCAATACGGGCGAGCGGGCGGGTTACGGGTCGGTCGTATATCGGGTTCGGGTAATTACGGGTCCGGTGTATTTCGGGTTCGGGTAAATACGGGTCGGGTGTATTCCAGTTTCGGGCGGTTTGGGTCGGTTTACGGGTCATGACCGCCCTTTTTCTTAGTCACTTACAACTAATAAAATTGATTATAATTAGTCAAAAACACCTGTGTAATGTACCATTCCATTCCAAGTTCGACCACCACGATATGTCATAGTTGTATAGACATATTACTATACACCTAAGGGACAAAATTTGGCAATCTTCAAGTCTACAAGTATTATGCGGTTTACGTCAACAATTCATGAATAACAGTACTTATGAAATATAGGGTTTTGGGATGCTAATATATTAAAGTTTTAAGATATTGGGCAATAATGCACTAAACTTTGACCTTGGACAATAATACACTATTTTACTGAAAGAGAGGAGAGCGGCGGGACTGCAGGAGTTTGAGGGTTCACTGAAAGAGTGACTGATTGACCGTGTTAGGGTTTTGTTTTGGTCATTTGATTATTTCATTTGTATGTCTCTCTCTACGCTTACTTTCCAAAACCACTCAATATTTTTTTTGGGCATTAATTTTCATGAAATGGGCCCATTTTTTTGCACAAGGCCAAAGTTGACAAAACAGTTAAAATTAAAGTGTTTGACCCAACGGGTCGACCCAAACCTAACCCAACCAAACCCGTTTTTTACCGGGTTCTTTGGGTTGGGTCATTTTCGGGTCCCGGGTCGGAATTTTGTGTTCAAAACCCATTTTTTGCGGGTCGGTTTGGGTCGGGTTTCCGGGTCGGGTCGAGAATTGCCAGGTCTACATGTCACTATTATATAGATTTTCAGACATATTTAGGTCTTCTTCGATTGCATTCACTGTTGTTGACGTATTCAAAAACTTTGAATTCTGCAGATTCAGTTTACATTATCATATTTGACATAATTGATTACTATTCACACTTCATACTCTCAAGTTATCATTTTTAAAGTAAGTCACATGTCACTGTTATATGGATTTAAAAACCAGTTTAAGTCTACTTTGATTGCATTAACTGTATTTAACTATTCAATCATAGTTTGTTTCATAAAATTTTACTACTACTTATACGATAATTTAAAATTCCAGGTCAACGTAAGGAAGGATGATGCATCATGCAACTCGCTGTGGTCGACGTTCATTCACATTTTAGGAAACTTTCTATTGCTGAATTACATGTTTTGTCGGAACAATTTATCATGATGTTTTCCATGTAACAATTTCATTAATATTTCGTTTGGTTTATCCATGACTTTTATAAAATTTCATAAGTAGCTAATTGAGTTCGCTCCGTGCATCGCACGGGTTGAGGCCTAGTAATAATAATAATAATAATAATAATAATAATAATAATCTATATATTATAATAGAAATTATTGTGGGTCCCACGAAATAGAGCCAGGGGAGTGACTGTAGGAAAATTGGAGAATCACAACGTATAATTTTTTTTCTATTTACAATCCAGATTTTATTTTAAAATTAAAAAAACTAAAATGTATAACTAAATTCTGATTGCTTTGGACTCCGACTAAGTTTACAACTCTTCCGTAACCAATGTAACTAATCCCTGACTGCTTTGGACTCCGACTAAGTTTACAATTCTTCCATTACCAACTTAATCGACTAGGTCAATTACATTCATAACTTTTTGAAAACATATAAATACAATACATCTGTTAGGGATTAAACTCTTTTCATGTACTATTCCGAGCAATCAACATCATAATTGTCGCACTTCAATCTACATATATTCACCTTAATTGAGTATCATTCACAGTTCATACACTCAAGTTATCTTCGGTAAGGCAAGTCTCAAGTCACTATTATATAGATTTTCAAACCTGTCTAGGTCTTCTTCGATTTCATTCACAGTTGTTGACGAATTCAAAAACTTTGAAATTTGTAGACTCAATTTACGTCATCAGATTTGACATAATTGATTACCATTCACACTTCATACTCTCAAGTTACCATATTTAAGGTAACTCACATGTCACTATTATATGGATTTAAAAAACCAATTTAAGTCTACTTTGATTGCATTCACTGTATTTAACTATTCAATCACTTTGAATTATGCAGATTGATTTAATAAGTGATATTACACCAAATCAAATAAGGTACATACTATTATACCCTGATAAGTGTATTATTTAATATGAAACTTTTCATTCCCCTTTGTTTATTTATTTTTTAATCTCCACTTTTTATTTTACTTCGTTTATTTCATTGCTTTATACCCTCTCAAGTAAATTAGATAGAAATACTGACCTTGGCAGTTGAGTTACCAACTCTGTGTAAATTACAATTTCTATCAATCAAATTTTGAATAATTAAAAAACTGATTTTCTAATTAAAATTTGCAAACTAATTCTCATTAAATTTCTAACAGAACAATTAAAACACTGATTTTCAAACTAAAAATATATTCTAAAAGATTCGGCAAAAACTAAATATGTTGTACCAGATTCATTGGTGGGTTTTCAAGGTTTAGGAATATTGTATACATTTTTTATAACAACTCTGTGCAAATTACAATTTCTAGCAATCAAATTTTGAAGAATTAAAAAACTGATTTTCTAATTAAAGTTTGCAAACTAATTCTCATTAAATTTCTAACAGAACAATTGAAAAGCTCATTTTCAAACTAATTCTCATTAAATATTTTCTAGCAAGCAAATTTTGAATAAGTAAAATTTTGTTTTCTAATTAAAATTTGCAAAGTAATTCTCATTAAATTTCTAACAGAATAATTAAAAAATTGATTTTCAAACTAAAAACATATTCTAAAAGATTCAATAAAAGCTAAATATGTTGTGCAGGATTCAGTGATGAGTTTTTAGGGTTTGAGGATATTATATAGATTTTTGATAACAACTCTGTGTAAATTACAATTTCTATTAATCAAATTTTGAATAATTAAAAAACAGATTTTCTAATTAAAATTTGCAAACTAATTCTCATTAAATTTCTAACAAAATAATTAAAACACTGATTTTCAAACTAAGAATATATTCTAAAAGATTCAGCAAAAACAAAATATGTTGTACAAGATTCATTGGTGGGTTTTCAGGGTTTAGGGATATTATATAGATTTTTGATAACAACTCTGCAAATTACAATTTCTAGCAATCAAATTTTGAAAAATTTAAAAACAAATTTTCTAATTATAATTTGCAAACTAATTCTTATTAAATTTCTAACAGAACAATTAAAAAGCTAATTTTCAAACTAATTCTCATTAAATTTCTAACAGATAAAGATAAGAAAAAAAAACCACCAAAGGTTTAACATCAAGAACCAAAACAGACCAAGTTTGCAAATAACAACAAACAAATATATCTTAACAATGACTTTTGAAAAACTAAATACATTCTAAAAGATTCATTGATGCATTTTTAAGGTTTAGGGATATTATATAGAGTTTCGATAATAACTTTATGTAAATTACAATTTCTAGCAAGCAAATTTTGAATAAGTAAAAAACTGATTTTCTAATTAAAATTTGGAAACTAATTATCATTAAATTTCTAACAGAATAATTAAAAAGTTGATTTTCAAATTAAAAATATATTCTAAAAGATTCAATAAGAATAAATCTATTAAAATTTGCAAACTAATTCTCATTAAATTTCTAACAAAATAATTAAAAAACTGATTATCAAACTAAAAATATATTCTAAAAGATTCAATAAAAACTAAATATGTTGTACATTTCAGGGTTTGGGAATATTATATAAATTTTTTATAACAACTCTGTGCAAATTACAATTTCTATCAATCAAATTTTGTATAATTAAAACAACTGATTTTCTAATTAAAATTTGCAAACTAATCTATATTTATAATAACAATCTATATGGGACCCAACAAATACTGCAACGAGAGCGTTTCAAGGAGTCTCAACCAATCACAATTAAGAAAAAAGGACCCAATTTTTAATAATTTTTGATTTTATTTTCAACCGGATTTTATTATAAACCTAAGCTGCTTGGGACTCTGACACCAACTACAACTGTTCTATAACTGGTTTAAATTTAATTTTATTTTAGAATTAAAAAAACTATTACAAATCATATACGACTTTGGACTTTGATAACGTTTCGAACTGTTCCATATCTATATATATTATAATAGAAATCATTGTGGGTCCCATGAAATAGAGTCACGGGAGTAATTATAGGCGAATTGGTCAATCACAACGTTGATAATTATATTTTTTTCTATTTTAACTTTTTTATTTTCAATCCGGATAATTTTAAAATTAAAAAACCCAGAAAGTATGACTAATTCTTGACTGCTTTGGACTCTAAATTAAATTACTTTGGTGCAAATAACAATAATTATTTTGGTGTTTCCTATAATAATAATAATAATAATAATAATAATAATAATAATAATAATAAGAATCATAATAATAATAATCTATATTATAATAATAATAATAATATATTATAATAAAAATCATTGTGGGTCACACGAAATAGAGTCACGAGAGTGACTGTAAGGGAATTGGCCAATCACAACGTATAATTTTTTTTTTCTATTTACAATCTGTATTTTATTTTATAATTAAAAAAAAAAGTATCATTAATCCCTGACTGCTTTGGACTCCGACTAAGTTTACAATACTTCAATAACCAACATAACTAATCCCTGATTGCTTTGGACTCCGGTTAAGTTTACAACTCTTCCATTACCAACATAATCAGCTAGGTCAATTACATTCATAACTTTTTGAAAACATATAAATTCAATACATCTGTTAGGGATTAAACTCTTTTCATCTACTATTCCGAGCAGTCAACATTATAATTGTCACATTTCAACATATTTGCCTTAATTGAGTACCATTCGCAGTTCATACACTCAGTTTATCTTCGATAAGGCAAGTCACACATCACTATTATACAGATTTTCAGACCTATTTAGGTCTTCTTCGATTGCAATCACTGTTGTTGACGTATTCAAAAACTTTGAATTCTGCAGATTCAGTTTACATTATCATATTTTACATAGTTGATTACCATTCACACTTCATACTCTCAAGTTGTCATCTTTAAGGTAAGTCACATGTCACTATTATATGGATTTAAAAACCAGTTTAAGTCTACTTTGATTGCATTCACTGTATTTAACTATTCAATCATAGTTTGTTTCATAAAATTTTACTACTACTTATACGATAATTTAAAATTCCAGGTCAACGTAAGGAAGGATGATGCGTCATGCAACTCGCTGTGGTCGACGTTCATTCACATTTTAGGAAACTTTCTATTGCTGAATTACATGTTTTGTCGGAACAATTTATCATGATGTTTTCCATGTAACAATTTCATTAATATTTCGTTTGGTTTATCCATGACTTTTATAAAATTTCATAAGTAGCTAATTGAGTTCGCTCCGTGCATCGCACGGGTTGAGGCCTAGTTATTATAATGACTTAATAATAATTTATGATAAAAAAATATCATAAATAATATATAGAAAATAAAAATAATATTAAATAATTATGATTATTATTAATTATTAATAGTAACAAAATTAATAATAATTAAAAAATATAAATATTAATAAAATTTTTTAAATTAATAATTATTTAAATTAATTTATCTAATTAAAAATAATTATAAATTAGTAAAAAGTAAATAATAAATAATAAATCAAAATAATAAACTATTATTATTAATTAATGATTCATAATTTATAATGATTAAAAAAATAATAAACAATAATGAATAAGATAATTTTTAATTTTTAATTTATTAACTATTAAATTATGATTAATTATTAATGGTAATTATTTTCATTATATTCTCAGTAATAATAATAGTAATAATAATAATAATAATAATAATAATAATAATAATAATAATAATCTATATACTTATAATGACAATCTATGTGGGACCCAGCAAATACTGCAACGAGAGCGTTTCAAGGAGTCTCAACCAATCACAATTAAGAAAAAGAGGACCCAATTTTTAATAATTTTTTATTTTATTTCCAACCGGATTTTATTATAAACCTTAGCTGCTTGGGACTCTAACACCAATTACAGTTGTTCCATAACTGTTTTAAATTTAATTTCATTTTAGAATTAAAAAAACTATTATAGATCTCATATGGCTTTGGACTTTGATAACGTTTCGAATTGTTCCATATCTATATATATTATAATAGAAATCATTGTGAGTCCCGCAAAATAGAGCCACAGGAGTGACTGTAGGGGAATTGGCCAATCATAACGTATAAATTTATTTTTTTTTACTATTTTCAAATTTTTATTTATTTCAATCCAGATTTTATTTCAAAATTAAAAAAACCAGAAAGTATCACCAATCCTTGACTGCTTTGGACTCTGAATTAAATTATTCTGGTGTTTCCTATAATAATAATAATAATAATAATAATAATAATAATAATAATAATAATAATAATAATAATAATAATAATATATTATAATAGAAATCATTGTGTGTCCCACGAAATAGAGCCACGAGTGTGATTGTAGGGGAATTGGCCAATCACAACGTAGAAAATTATATTTTTTTCTATTTTTAATTTTTTTATTTTCTATCCGGATTTTATGTTAAAATTAAAAACCAGACAGTATCACTAATCTTTGACTGCTTTGGACTCTGAATTAAATTATTTTGGTACAAATAACAATAATTATTTTGGTCTTGCCTATAATCTAAAATTATTGTGGGTCACACGAAATAGAGTCACAAGAGCGATTGTAGGGGAAAGGATCAATCACAACGTTAAAAATTATATTTTTTTTCTATTTTCTATTTTTTTTTATTTTCAATCCAGATTTTATTTTAAAATTAAAAAACCAGAAAATATCACTAATCCTTGACTACTTTGGACTTTGGATTAAATTATTTTGGTGCAAATAACAGTAATTATTTTAGTGTTGACTATAATAATAATCTATATACTTATAATGACAATCTATGTGGGACCCATCAAATACTGCAACGAAAGCGTTACAAGGAGTCTCAACCAATCACAATTAAGAAAAAAAGGACCCAATTTTTAATAATTTTTTATTTTATTTTCAACCGGATTTTATATAAACCTAAGCTGCTTGGGACTCTAACACCAATTACAGTTGTTCCATAACTGTTTTAAATTTAATTTAATTTTAGAATTAAAAAGAAACTATTACAAATCTCATACGGCTTTGGACTTTGATAACGTTTCCAATTGTTCCAAATCTATATATATTATAATATAAATAATTGTAGGTTCCGCAAAATATTGCCACGGAAGTGACTGTAGTGGAATTGGCCAATCATAACGTATAAAATTATATTTTTTTTGACTATTTCAAATTTTTTTTATTTCAATCTAGATTTTATTTCAAAATTAAGAAAACCATAAAGTATCACTAATTCTTGACTGCTTTGGACTCTGAATTAAATTATTTTGGTGTTGTCTATAATAATAATAATAATAATAATAATAATAATAATCTATATATTATAATAGAAATTATTGTGGATCCTACGAAATAGAGCCACGAGTGTGATTGTAGGAGAATTGGCCAATCACAACGTAAAAAATTATATTTTTTTCTACTTTTAATTTTTTTCATTTTCTATCTGGATTTTATTTTAAAATTAAAGCCAGATAGTATCACTAATCCTTGACTGCTTTGGACTCTGAATTAAATTATTTTGGTACAAATAACAATAATTATTTTGGTCTTGCCTATAATCTATATATTATAATAGAAATTGTTGTGGGTCCCACGAAATAGTGTCACAGAAGTGATTGTAGGGGAATTGGTCAATTACAACGTAAAAAATTATATATTTTTTTCTATTTTCTATTTTTTTAATTTTCAATCTGGGTTTTATTTTAAAATTAAAAAACAAAAAATATCACTAATCCTTGACTGCTTTGGACTTTGGATTAAATTATTTTGGTGCAAATAACAGTAATTATTTTAGTGTTGGCTATACTAATAATAATAATAATAATAATAATAATAATAATAATAATAAATAAATAAATAAATAAATAAATAAATAAATAAATCCCAAAAAGAATTTAAAGATTAAACTGATTCTCAAAAAAATATATATACATTCTGAAATAAAACCCAAAAAGAAATTAAAGATTGCCTTTGGGATTTTAGAATATATAAATACAATACATTCACAACCAACATCATCCTTACAACTACTCCATACCCTAAAGAAAAATATATTCTGAAATTAATCCCAAAACCAACCAATGCAAATAATCCCAAAAAGAAGTTAAATAAAACCAAAAAATGATTTCTTAAAAAAATACACTCTGAAATAAATCCCAAAAAGAAGTTAAAGATTAAACTGATTCTCAAAAAAAATATATATACATTCTGAAATTTTCTATTACTGAATTATATTTTTTGTTGGAACAATTTATCATGATGTTTTTCACATAACAATTTCATTAATATTTTGTTTGGTTTATTTGTATGGACAGCTACTTATCCATAACTTTTATAAAATTTCAAAAGTAACTAATTGAGTTCGCTCCGTGAATCGCACGGGTTCAAGCCTAGTAGTAATAATAATAATAATAATAATAATAATAATAATAATAATAATAATAATAGTAATAATAATAATAATATATTTGGTCAGCTGAGACTGAGTATAAGAGGGTTCCTTTGATTAATTGGGATACTTTATGTCGATCTAAGAAGCATGGGGGCATTGGTTTGAAGGATCTATGTAATTGGAATAAGGCTAATGTTGCGAGGTTAGTGTTTGATATTGCTTTATTGAAAGATGAGTTATGGATTAAATGGGTGCATGAAAAGTATATTAAACACAGATCTTGGTGGGAATATAAGCCTACTGAGGATGTGTGTTGGTATTGGTGCAAGATTTGTCAAGTGAAAGAAGAGGTGAAATTAAGTTGTCATTTGGTAGGAGAGTGGAATTGGGGAAGAAATAGGGTTTATTCTGTGAAAGAGTATTATCAATTGTTGGTTGGGGAGGCCAATTTTCCATGGAAGAATCTCATATTGGTCTGTTGTATCTATCCCAAGCCATGCTTTTACAGCTTGGGTTTGTGTCCATATGAAAACTTCAGTAGCTGCTGGACTTTATAGACATGGAGTCCCTATGAGTAGCTTGTGTTGCATTTGTGATAAGGAGAATGAGGAAATTGATCACCTTTTTGTTCAGTGTGATTTTGCTCAAACTGTGAGATCCAGTATTTCCTCTCGTTTGCGTTTAAAGTTCGATTTTCAAACTGTTATACAGTGGGCGACTTACTGGAAGAATATTAAAGCTACCAAACGTTGGAAACCAATTATTGGAGCTGTTTTTTCTGCTATCATATATACAATATGGGAAGCAAGGAATATGAGGAAGAACAAGGGCCAATCTTGGTCAATACAGTTTTTTTGTACACAAAATACGTTCATCGTTAACTACACAGATTTTAGGGAAAATGAAGAATGGCTGTGATTATCTTTGGGTGATAGATCAATTAAGGATGTAAGGGTTGTTCTGTTCGTTGCTTAAATTTTTTAGGTGCTGTTGATAGCTTGGTTGAGATGATGTAATTGTGTTGCTTCTTTTATCACCCCAAGTGGGTTATGGGAATAAAAGGCTCTTAGCTTTTCCCTGCAAAAAAAAAAGAGTAATAATAATAATAATAATAATAATAATAATAATAATAATAATAATAATAATAATTTTGATTCCATCTTTCTGCTCACTAAACACTTTCAATTTGGGTTTTGATTCCATTCCCAACCCCCTAGGATTCTAATTTCATACCCAATTCATCCACTCTGAGAAGTCAATAAATATTGTTGGACCTATGTTGTTTTCTATCGGTATTATCCGAACATCATTTTTCTGCTTTAGTATTATTTACTTAATACACCTTTGCATAAATTATTCAAATCTATAATAATATAAAAGTAATATATTCGAAATTTGAAATACTAAACCCATAGTGATTGTAGGGGTTATCGGCCAATCATATTAAAGAAAAAAAATCAATTTGAAAATACTAAAAAATTCCCGCCCATGAAATAATAATAAAAAAAAATCGATTTATAAAAAATAATAAACAAGAAGTCTAATCAGATTAAAATTCTACCTTATCTAATTAGAAGTCTACTTCCCACCCAATTAGGACTCTAACTCCCACTCAAATCTAATTAGGACTCTACCTTTCACCCAAATTTAATTAGGACTCTACCTCCCGACCTAATATATAAACGTCGAAACATATTTCATTCTTTTCTAATCTGTCAACTATTAACATTTCAAGCAACCATTAAATTATCAGCAAACCTGCAAATACAAACATGTTAGTTTTCGAAAAGTATTATTTCCTCGACAACTCCACCATATATTTTGTTTTTTTTTTCAAATCAAATACTGCTTTCCTATTCTATCTCTATCACTTTCTTCTCTCTCTCTCTTAACTCCACCCTAATTCCGTTCTTGCTTCCCTTTCTCTATCTTTGTCTTTCTCTGTCTCAAACCAAGAGCAGTATGCATTTCAATTTCTCTCTGATTTTAGCAAATTACTACTCGAGATTTGGCAATTTTAGGCTTTTTTGAATGTCGGCGCTTCCGAAACCTATCCACAAACCAATTAAGAGCAGTATGCATATAGAACTGTATATATAACATTGCAACCAAATTTCTGTATACAACAGAGATATTGCTTGTCTTTGTTTTTATTTTGTTGCTGGAAGAATATAAACGTCAAGCCTGGAGAATATACCTTAGATATTGATACTACCTAATATTGTTGCTCTTTGTTTCATCAGATTGAACAATTGTGTACCCGTAAAATATTTGTTTGTTGTGAATATTCTTTAGACTGTTTAAAATACACTTACAGCAAGACTATGCATATCTCTCAAATTAAATTTCATTTAGTCTTTAGGGTTGGGTATGCCATGCAAAGGTATGCAAAGGTATGTCTAACTGTCTAAGAGTGAAATGTCGTTTTGCCATCATATCTAAATCCTAATTCTTTTGTCTTAATTTATATTTGGACAAGTTGTAAATAATCTACCTTCTATTAATGATATTAATGTGAATCTGAACAGGTTCTCTTGGTGTACGAGTGGCACTAAAGGTGAAACATCAAGGCTACATTTCTGGAATTTAGGAAGCTCGCAATAGAAGAAAATTTGATGAATGTCAGTTGTGTATAATGGAGATTGTTCATAGAATTAAGAGGAATATTTTTTAATAACACACTACATGCATTAAGGAATTCATTCAAGCATCATATGTGTATAGATAATATTTTCTATGGATCATATATGGTTATGTAGGAGATTTGATATTGGTGTATATAGGGTTCAGTGAATTTTGCCCTTTCATTTACGACATGTTAATAAAGGTTGTTGCCCTTTCATTTTCGACTTATGCGATATTGTTTATAAAAAAATTAATGTCACATGCTTCTTTACAATGAAATAATAGGCAACGAACGCTTTCTAAATTATGGGTAATTAACTGGAATTTGTCTATCTAAATTGCAAGATAAGATTGTTACATTCGACCACTCCATTTCAAGCTCGGGTAAGATTTCGGAGTATTGGTTTTTGTCATTCCAAGTCACTTCTTTTTTTTACTTGGATTCAGAATGTTTGGTAATATATTTATTTTTTAAAACAAAAATAACATATTTATTTTATTTATTTAATACTATTTAAAATTTTAAATATCCCGTGCATCACACGGGTTAAGGACTAGTATATAAAAAAATTATACATCTAATAATTAATATGACTTATCTTAATCATAATATTTTGTTAAAATTATTAAAAATTATAAATACTCCCTTAAACGCTCTATCCAAAGTTTACCACTTTATCAATCTTTATCTAAATTATTGACATTTTACAAATTTATCCACAACTACTTTATCAACCGATAATTATTATTCATTTTCGCTTTTTACATTGATGATGTTGCTTTTTATCCGTGTTATATTTAATTTTGCTTTCGACACGAATAATTTATTATTATCTATGTTAATGGTTCTCGCTTACTCCTTTTTCTTTTGTTGTTATCAATTAAGGCTCTGTTTTTTTTCGTGGTTGATGAGTTGTGAATCACACCGCACGACATTTTTTTCAAATTTTCGCCACACACCATAATGGACTATTTCTCTATTTATTAAAACCTAAAAGTTTTCACCATAATTCACCTTCCATAGTTTACTTTTTTCAATTTCAAATTAAAAACCAATTTTCTTTCTTAGTTTTAATTTTAACTTAAAAATACCAATTCGTTTTTTTCCAATTGCAAATTAAAATATACCAACTCAGCCACCTTAATTTCCATCACAACCTACCACAATCCATCGCATTTTTCAAAATTGCACTGCACCGGTGCACCGCTACTAACCACACAAAAGAACGGAGCCTAAACTGCTGTTATTCATTAGATGGCATCATTATCTCGTCTCCATCGTTGGGGGTGTTTGGGAACCGACTGTTGGTTGATGACTTTTTTTGGCTATTGGCTGTTTTGTTAGCTGTTAGACTTTTGACTGTTTTGTTAGCTGTTTTTGTTGGCTGTTTGTGTTAGGTATTTGTGTAAAACGTGTTTGCTAGAGTTGGCTGTTTGTAATATGACTTTTTTGTTTGATTTCCAATAATACCCTTAGCTTTATCTTCGGTATATTTTTAACATTATGATTTTTTAATTCATTTTTAGGTTTTTTTTTTCCTCCATATTACTAGTATTTTTTTATGGGAAATTGGAATCTAATAAACCAACCTTTGAGGGTCCTTTGAAATAACGAACCAACCTTGCAAGCTAATTTACAACGAACCCACCTTAATATGTTAATTTTTCTAACGAACCTCCGACGAGTCCCACAGGCCGAAAAGCTGACGTGGCGGTGTTTTAGCCAAAAAAAAGGAATTTTTTTTTTTGCTGAGTTGGATTAAATAAATCAATTTTTTCTTTTTTTAAATCCACCTCATTTCTCTTTTTCTTTCTATCTCTCTCTGTGTAAAATTAGGTTGATAGTTGAAAATTGTAGCAGAATTACCTTGGCGGGTACGTAGTAACTAATTGGAACTTGTTATCAAACATGTATAGGGTTTACAAGGAGGGTGGAGGGAGAAAGTGGAATTGGGTACTAAATTTGGTATCATCTACCTAGCGCTGGCAAAAAATTGGGTTCGGGTAAATCTGGGTCGGACAAATTCGGTCAATGTCAAAATTCGGACGGGAAATTCATGTTCGGACCCGGTTTTATTTCGGGTGAAACCAGGTCAGACAAAGCTGAAATCGGGTTCGGACAATAGAAAAAATAGAAATTTTATGTCCGAATATTCGGTCAATTCGGTCAATACTAAAATTCAGACGAAAAATCTATATTTAGACCCGTTTTTTTCCGGGTCGGACAATTCGAGTAATTCGGGTCGGACAAAATTTTGCCAGCTCTACATCTACCATGGTGATACGCCAGAGATTAAGGGTGACCCTGAATATGTGAGGGCTGCCTGCAAGGCCAGTTTAAAGCGACTTGGTGTTGACTGCATCGACCTTTATTATCAACACCGGATTGATACTAGGGTCCCAATTGAACTCACGGTTTGTCTACTTTCTTTCTTAATTAGGCTATTACTAGTCTTTAACCCGTGCATCATATTTAAATAGTTTAATAAATAAAATAAAAATAAATATGTTAATACCCTCGATTCAAGTAAAAAAAAAGAAGAAGTCATTTTTAATTGTATGAGTCTTGAGAAAGTGTTTTGCCTTATCATTAAAATTATATTATATATATTAAGATGAAATTTGATGATATGATTGAATTCTATACCTATACTATTACATATAAATTGAATAAAGTTATACTTTTATACATTATTTTTTATATTTCAAAAAATGCTTAAAATAAGTTTAATGGAAGGAGTTGATTAGATTAGGGTATCATTTAGTGCTCATTGACACAACCTACGCATTCCAAGTTTCTTATAGTTAATAATTAATATTTACTATTAAAAAAATAGTGTCAAAAATTATAAGAAATAACAATTTGGTGAAGGGCACGATATATAGATTTAGGTGGAGGTAGATTCCTAATTAGATTTTGGAGGGGGGGGGGGTTAGACTCCTAATTGGGTTAGGAGGTAGATTTCTAATTAGATAAGGTATACTCCTAATTGATTAAGTTTTTTGTATATTATTTTTTTTAAATCGATTTTTTAATTATTATTTCATAGGCGAGAATTGTTTAGTGTAATTTTAATTCGATTTTTTTCTTTAATATATTACAATTATTATTCTATGGATGCACCTTTTTATGGGATGTATGGATTTACATTTCTAAGTGTGATTGTTGCTTTGTCATTAAAATCTTGTTGATGTTACATTACAATTACAGAACATTTAACACATACTATGAAGGGTGGCTCCACCAAAAAAAATTATGAATATATTGAGATTGAAAAAGATGAAGAAAATATCAACAATCATCACATACTCATTTACAAAGTATGATTTCGGATTTGGATTCCACATATCATATATAGTCATGAGATCTAATTTAATTATAACACTTCACAGTTGAAAAGAAACATATATGCTTTCAAAATTTTAAAGTGTAACACCCCAACACCCTTAATCACAAGATTAACATAATACAAACACTAAGCCTGTGATTAGCGCAGCGGAACACCTAGGGTGGATGTATTACCACCGTCCCCACTCGGGACAAGGCAACAAACCCAAATACACCATTTAAGTACACAATAATCACAACCAAACTTTAAACATAAACTTCATACTTAAAAACCACCAAGACATAAATAATTCAACTTATACAACCATTAGAGAAATAACTACATCCCATATTTCATAATTAAGGGGTCTTTTAACCATAAGGAAACCACCGGAGTCGGCCAAACTTCCATTCGAGACTACCTTGCTTGGGTACACGCCTACTTTTGCTTATCCTTGCCTTTAACCTGGGAACTCAGACCGCCTAAAACAAAACATTAAAACATACACAAAAATGAGTGGGGAAACACTCAGTACGTAAACCTCCAACACGTCAAACCGTTCGAAAACGGTTTTAATGCCGGCATTTAAATTCATTTTGAAAACGGGAAAGGGGATAAACATGAGTAAAGTAGATCGAGTTAATAAACATGTGTGACTAAGTAAATGAAATGAACTTGAGATATTTCAAATATAAGTATTTGGTCCCTTACACCATACACCTTACACCTTACCCATACACCATACCCTAAACGATCGATGCAAAGCATCTCACACACGCGCATGCCCAAACCGATCTAGATTTGGATTGGGTGACTGCTAAGCAGTCAACACTTGCCAGGTCATTAGGACACTCTGATCAGGAGCATCTAAAAGGCTAGCTCTTCTCGTAACTAGCTAGAATATAACAAATAGAGCAGGACCATTTAAAAACCATGTAATATAAATATTAGTTCATGATGTAGATATAATATCACAATGATAAATGTGTTGAAGGATAATTAAAGAGTTAAAAGTTGGACAATTTGCGTACCTTGAAACGCATAGAAGCTTGGTGGCGTGTCTCGGCTTGGGACGACTTGGGTGACTTGGGAACTAAAACGAAGTGTAGACACTGAGAAATTAACAAGGTTCTTACGATTATATAAACTAAAGTTAAAGTGAACTTGAAACTTGACGGTTTAAAAGGTAGAGAAATAAAATTCATTTTTTTGATCACCTAGTGTTTTGACAATAACTTGAGCTAGAAAACTCGAATTTGGCAAACGAGTACTTTTCGGAAAGGGAAAATCATGCCCTACAACTTTGTCAACTGGCCCGAAGGCTAAAAATGAAGGGAAGGGCTCGGAAAACGGCCCGGACAGAAGCAGAAAGCTTGGAAGAAATGGAAGGCTAATATAAGGATTTATGAGCTCCTTAAATTTACTTGAAAAAGTCGTCATGCGACCGAGAAGAAACTAAACGAATGAATTATTGGATTCGGGAGTGTTTGAAATAAATAACGGATTTGGGGACGTAGGAGGAGATTATCACTTAAGGTCATATAAAGGTAAATAGAGGCTTTAAGCTTGATGCACAACCAAGAGTGCTTTAATTTAGCTAACAATAAACCTTGGTTGAAATTAACCTCCAAACATTTAGCTCATGGTTTACTAACATCCACTAAACCTTTAAGGGCTGAACTTAACCACCCACTTGACTTGTAGCAACTTAGAAAACCTATCCAACCCATCTTAACAATGACCCAAAGGCCACCATCTCATTAGAGCTCCCTAAGAGATCAATTTGTACCCTTAAAGTTGGAATTAACTAATAAAATTCTGGGCAGAAACTTGCTAACGTCCTACATTCACGACCTCATATCTCACTCTCCCGATATCGTATGGACGCAAACTTTATGTTTTTTGGAAAGCTTGAAGAATGACCTAAAACTTTTATGTTTACCTCCAGAACCAACAAAGTCTCTAAATGGACGAAATTTGAGCATATATCCACTGACTCAGAAAACGTATTTAATTTTGTACCTTCACGGTTTTGGTCATATCTCGGGCTACACATATCGGATTCTCGAAATTCCAAAGCCGAGAGTAAGATAAAAACTTAGGCTATCTTTTAACGTAAAAATCTGGGCTAAACTCACATTTTAACTCCTCTAGAAAATTCAGTTTGCAACCAGAAGCATAATCAGCTCTTGAATTCCCTTTAATGGTATCTTTTGCCACTAACATATACTAATTCAAACCTAAAGCCCAAATTAAACATCACTCTTGATTTTTCCAGAATATAAACCCAGAAAAGTACTCATCTTCTTCCATAAAAATCCACATGCAACCGTAGATAACATAAGTAATTCAAACGACACTTGAATTAACACTCTTTCACCCATTTCCACACTAAATTCATATCATCCATGTATATAATAACTTAATTAATATAATAAACAACCCAAATCAGTCCCTTAATCATCATACTTCTCATCCAAAAACCACATGCAAGCAAAAAGTTCAACATTCAACAAGAACTTAGCAAGAACTCATCCAAAATCCAATCAAACTATACATGCATCCTTCTCAAACTCAAACCCTGATTAACCCAACTTAACCACAACCTAAATTCATGCTTAGAAAACATAAAAGAGATGAAGAACATCAAGAATAACACAAATTAGAAGTGAAAATCAGATTTAAAACATAAAGAGTTGAGTTAGGGTTTTGAATATATACCACTTGGGGAAGAAATTGAAGGAGAAAAACAAGAGGAGAGATGAAGGGGGGCACGGCCACCGTCTGGTGGTCGCCGGCGTGGCCTCCGGCCGCCGGAAACTGGCCGGAAAAAGGGGGGAACATGGCTGGGCTGGGCTGGGCAGAGAAGAGGGAGGAAGAGTGAGGGAGTGTTGTGATTTTTCTGAAAATGAAATGAGTATACTAACCCCCTTAGTATATATAAAACACTCCCTTAATCAATTAACTCTCTAATTAATAATTTAGGCTAACCAAAGTGTAATTAACTTGCTATGTAAAATAATTAGTATGGACTAAATAAAATTAAGGAACATAAACTTGGTAAACTAATTTAGTATATGATTAAATAAAATTACTTGGGAATAAATTGGGTAAAATTAACTAGTATTAAACCACATAAAATCAATTGGTAGGACACGCTAATAGAATGAATTGGGCAATAAAATGTACTTAGGAAGGTTGGGTAATATAAATCGTAAAAGGAACGGAATTGAAATTAATATAACCTTCCTCGATTAAAAACGTAAAATTGAGAACCATAAAATAAATTATATAACTTATCGTAAAAATATTCATAAACTCATAATAATATTTATAACTTTAGATCCGAGATAGCATAAAATCAACCCATTCAGCCATCGCTTCGAGACATCACGCATAAATAAATAAATAATAGAAATAATAATCGTAACAACCATAAAAATAATATTCATGTCGTAAAAGTAGAAAAATTTTATTAGCGTATTTTAGCTAATTACCGTAATTAAGGTTTTAATTAGTACGGGTTTAGGGCGGGTCGTTACATAAAGTGTCTTTTGGGTTATACATGTATACTTCTAGCTATGTGGACTGATCTCAATCACTTTCACTGGCAGGGGGTTGCTGGTGACCATTTTCTCTGAACCCCTGTATGCAGTTTTCGGACATGTATCACCTTCTCGACCACCACTCGAATCCCACCCACCTTCTAAGTTACATAAAAAAGGAGCAACAAATAATCAGCGAAATCCAAATTCTAAAAAGAAATCATAGTGATGATACATGAATTATTAGGTGCCCTGTGCAAATACAATCGAAAGCAAGTTCACTTCTACCAAAGTTGCATCGCTTACATTCAAAAAAGGCAGGCCTGTGCAACAAAATATAAACATATTACTTTTATATATTAATAGATTTCTCAGGCAATGAGGACTGACGGGCAACAGTAACACATGCTAAAGCCAAAAAGGGAGGGGTTGAATATCTTCACAGATATTACAGAGATTATATACTTTCAATCTTTTTAAATTATCGAGAATGCTAAATTGTAATATTCTGATATTTTTCACGATGTAAATCCAATGTATCATGCAAAATTTTATGAAAAAAATTGTAACATGCAAATACATGCTAAAATATATTGATGTGGTTTATATTGATAGTACATTTTGAAAACTAACCTGTTTGTATTTGCAGGTTTAGAAATTGATAGTTCTTGAATGTTAATAGTTGATAGATTGGAAGAAAATGAAAGATGTTTCGATGTTTATATATTAGGTCGGGAGGTAGAGTTCAAATTAGATTTGGGTGAGATGTAGAGTCCTAATTAGATTTGGGTGGGAGTTAGAGTCCTAATTCGGTTGGGAAATAGATTTCTAATTAGATAAGGTAGACTCTTAATCTGATTAGACTTGTTAATTATTTTTTTTTAAATCAATATTTTTTATTATTTCATGGGCGGAAATTTTTTACTATTTTCTTAAACCGATTTTTTTTTCTTTAATCTGATTGGCCGATAACCCCTACAATCACTCTGGGTTGAGTATTTCAAATTTCGAATATATTACTTTTATATTATTATAGATATAGATATGGAACAGTTGGAAACGTTATCAAAGTCCAAAGCCGTATGAGATTTGTAATAGTTTTTTTTAATTCTAAAATAAAATTAAATTTAAAACATTTATGGAACAGTTGTAATTGGTGTCAGAGTCCCAAACTGCTTAGGTTTATAATAAAATTCGGTTGAAAATAAAATAAAAATTATTAAAAATTGGGTCCTTTTTTTCTTAATTGTTATTGGTTGAGACTCCTTGAAACGCTGCCATTGCAGTATTTGCTGGGTCCCACATAGATTGTCATTATAAGTATATAGAGTTATTCCGCAAGTAAAGATTTTAAGTTAGTGTGTGACTACCATTTTTAATTCAAGAAAAGATAGGGGAAATGAAGAAACTTGTGGAGGAAGGCAAACTCAAATACATTGGTTTGTCCGAAGCATCGGCATCAACTATAAGAAGGGCACATGCTGTCCACCCTATAACAGCACTTCAGTTGGAGTGGTCATTGTGGACCAGAGATGCCCAGAAACAAATAATCCCCACTTGCAGGTAAATATATACGCTCATAAGTGACAAAATCTATGTTACCCAAACTTGATATCCGACCTGCTTAAAGTACGTGTTAAGAGCCTAATTAACGCTAGTGTCGGGTTCGACAACAAGTATTTTGAAATGTTTTGTGCAATATATTCGTCTAAATATTTTGAAACGTTTTGTGCAATGTATTCGTCTAAATACTTGTATCCGAGCCTCTAGTTTCCTTGTGCAGGGAGCTTGGCATAGGAATTGTGACATATAGTCCACTGGGGAGGGGCTTCCTCTCTACTGGGCCCCAGATGTTGGAGGAACTTGCAAACGATGATTATCGACAGGTTTCTACTAATGCCCACATATATTTTCATAAAAAAATACTTCAACTTTTATGAAATTGATTCTTGCTCAATGTAACTCTACCCAAATTTAGGTTCTTTAAGTTTATGAAACTTCACCTGAAATTTTAACCAATTGTTCGATCAACTTGTATCAAAATCAAGTGAATTCCCATGAAGGTGAGATATTATTATATATTGATCATTTAGTACAAAAAAAGGAAACATATAAAGATTTGAATCTCATGCAGATCCTACCGCGGTTCCAGCCTGAAAATGTGGAGCAAAACAAACGAATATTTGAGCGAGTGAGTGACATAGTAGCACAAAAGGGATGTAGCCCAGCACAACTAGCTCTGGCATGGGTAAGCCACCAAGGGAAGGATGTGTGCCCAACACCCGGGACTACTAAGATTGAGAACCTCAATCAAAATATCAAGGCTTTGTCAGTGAGGCTTACTCCTGAGGAGATGGTCGAGCTTGAATCCCTTGCGGATCGCCGAGGGTGATAGGTACGGGGGTGCTATTGCCACTTGGATGGATTCTGAAACTCCCCCTTTGTCCTCCTGGAAATCACATGGATAGACAAATGGTTATATGAGCAAGAGCCAAAACCCTTTTAAATTCTTTCACTTGTTGAAAGTTAAAAATAAAATGGTGATAAAGTCCCTAAGAACTGTTTGTCCACCTCAAGTGATTTCTAGAATACAAACATTTGGAGGATTCACTTTGTGGATTGTGGTAGTAGTAGTACTGATGTTATCAGACACTCTTTCACTTGTACTGCACGAGCACGCTATTCCACTTTGCATTGCCTATAAGAGCACTAGCAACGAGGAATGAAATTCATGGAATTCTGACACTCTCTTTCCTATTTGGCACACCCTCTCTCCTCCTTTTCTTCCATTCCTTTGAGTTAACATTTGTGAGCCAATCTGAGAATGAAGAAAAAGGAGGAGAGTGTCTTAGAAGAGAGGATCAAAATGCCATGGATGGAATTTCAGACGTACGCATATCTAGGTACTTCGTTTCTTTGGTTCCATATTCTCTTGTGTCAATGCTTGCATCAAATTACCAATAAATTGAAGGTTGATCTTATCCATGGTAGAAATAGCTTCATTTGAAGGAGAATGTTGCCACGCATATTTCAAATTTCTGGCTGACAACAATGAAGACAAACTAGTCTGACAATGGCAGAAAAACCCAAGTGGTAGTTACATATGTGTGTGTGACCAAAAAAAAGTTGATTTCCAGAGAGAGACTCTCCATGGTCTCTTTAGAAGTGGTGTCCAGCCCCTCTTCCTGCAGCGTAGGCCTGTGATTTTCGATCTCATGATCTCTCAGATTGCTTGCTTTCATTGAGATGTAGTGTCAGTTTGTATCAATTTGACATAACAACACGAAATCATCATGCTCATCTACAATTGCTTCGCCCAGATTAGAGAAGAATCAATCTTTAAAGTAGATTTAGGGTTTCATGATGGTTGCCAATTGGGGGCGAGATTTGGGCCGAAAAGGTGTAACACCTCGGATATATGATTAAGTGTTTCTTAAATGGATTGAAATGACTACTTATCTCACCAAGTTGCACCTTCTTTTAAGGTAGTTCTAATTGGATTGAAATGACTACTTATCTCACCAAGTTCCACCTTCTTTTAAGGTAGTTCATCCGTTGGGAACTCCTCAGCTAAGCGTGCTTGGCTGGCAGTAGTCTCAGGATGAGTGATCTCCTGGCATGGCAACTTTTCCCAAGCAGCGTTTGAGCGAGGACGAAGCACGCTGAAAACACTCGTGGTGACTTGTGGGGTCAGTCAGCGATCTTTGAAGCGGTTATCGGTAATGTCCACGGCCCATGAGGGGCTGGGGCGTTACAAAAGGGTCATGAGGTGAGATTGGATTCTGACGTCAAGTGAGCAGTGTAATATTGTTCGAAATTTTTGGAGTTGATCTCTTCATCAATCAAGTGGTCAAAGTGCTGAACAATAGAGTACAAATCGAGGGCACAGTAGCTAAAATTATCTTCAAAGACTAATCCTGGTACAGTACTGGAACAATTGCGTTGAGAGGCCATCGATTGATTTGCAAATTTTCTTCAACAAGGTGTGCTCCTTCCTTATCTCCCTCTTCATTTTTGTCTGCTTGCTTTTGGTTGATTCTTTTGGCAATTTAATTATTCGGATTTTGTGGGTTTCAATCCTCTGCGGAAGATATTGTAGAAATTTCGTGCCTAATTTACTGTTTCTAGCTTGCTCTCAATTTTCTCAGTTAGAGATTACTACTGTTTCCAATTGATTTTAGACCAAAATACCTTTTGGCTGCCTATATAAAGGATGGAAACGATGTTCTGTCTGCACCAACCCCAATCTGTTTGCTTATCTCTTATTTGAGTTTTCCAAGTCCATGTTTGAAGAATCTGCAACTTCCCCTTTGACTGATACTCTTCTTAAGGAAGGTGATTTTGTAAACCAAAATCAAAATACCCATTTTCAATTTGTTCTAATCCCAACCTCGATATCCAAATGATGGAGGTGGAAGCGGAGCTAGTCATGCATTCCATCCGGCTCAGAAACCCCGTAGTTCCTTTTTTAAGGCGACGAAGTACGGCTTGGGATGTGGTCATCTTTGGTCAGGTCCCGTTTTTACAACAGGAGCTGGTAATCTTGGCTCGTCGTCCGTTCGTAACCGCCACGTCCTTTAGGCTCATCTCCTGGCTTCCTGAATGAGCCGGATAGCTCAAACCCTGTCGATCCGCCCCAATCGCCTAAGGTTTCCTGGTATACTGGGGTTGCAAAGGCTTTGGCCATGTTGATTAAACCTTTGCAAGAATCCTTGCCTTTTTCATGCCTTAGTAACCGAGCCAAGTCAGAATGGAATTTTGTGAAGGGTGACATGTCTTTTGTGGCCATGGGTAGTGGTTGGGTTGTGGCTTAGTTTGCTAATGTTAAAGACTGTGATAGGGTTTGGAACAGGAAGCCTTATACTCTCTGTTCGGTTTCGTTCCGAGCCGAATTTCTTCTCTTTTATAGGGTTTATTTGTTTGTTTTAGCCCCTATTTATACATTAGATATAATGATTTGGTGTTTTGTAGGAAAATAAGGAGTTAGAGGAAGTTTGGGTTTAATTGAAGGTTTTTAGGGAATTCCGAGCTATTTCCCGAGTCAAACCAAGGCAACCCGAGTCGAGACCTGAGGCGAACCCAACCCGGAATCTCATATCCATTTACGTCGCGCCAAAAACAGCAGCAGCAGGAACCACAGGAGGTCGCGCCTGCGGCCCTTGGCTTCGCACCTGCGGCAACTCGCTGGAAGGAAAAGAAGCGGCGGACAGAAGCTGCGCTCGCCCGAGAAACCCCATGGCTCGCCCGAGCTGGTCCCCTGTCGGGCCCGCGAAGATTGAGGTAGCGCCCGCTACCTGCTGCGGACAGTAGCTGTGCTCGCCCGCGCCGCAAGTGACTCGCCCGAGCCGTCGTTCGGTCACGCCCGCTACCCACGCTCAGCAGCAACGGCGGATGAAGCTGACAGAAGTTGTGCTCGCCCGAGCAACCCCATGGCTTGCTCGAGCCACTTTGTTTGTGGAAAAACTGACGCGCGTGCTGCGATTTATTTCTAGGGTTTTGGGTTGTATTTTTTCTTCTTCTATAAATACCCACCTGTATTAATCTAAGTGGAATCAATTAGCCTAGGTAGTTTAGGAGTAGAATTAGATTTATTGCTTTCCTTTATTTGCTTTGATCTCTCTTTAATTGTTCTTCAAGTTTTCAATTGTTGTTCATTGTTCTTCAAAGTTTTCTTGCAATTTCAATTCTCAATCTCTTTCAAGCTTTCTCTAGTCTTCATTGAAGTGTTTTACAAGCTCTCTCTCTCTCTCTCTCTCTCTCTCTCTCTCTCTCTCCCCCTTTTCTCCATTGATGTTGATTTCAAAGCTTTTTAAGGTTAACCACATCAAATCCACTTTTAGTGGGGAGGAGGGTCAAGGAACTCCATTTATACTTACTAGTGAGAATTTGGGGGATTCTTGGTAATCCAAACCACAATTTCTTGTTTGTTCGGGGGAAACTCAAGTGTAGATTGAAGGTTTATTGAAGTTTGTTCATCAAAGGTATAAATTCTTGCCAAATTTCATTGTTCATGCTAGTTCTTCATTCAAGCTTTTAAGTGCTTTCCTTAATTCCATGTTTTATTTCATGTTTTTATTTCTTTCCTTAATTCCATGTCTAGGTTTAGAGCTGGGAAAAGCTAACCCGACACGATTACCGACCTGAACCTAACACGATATTAAACGGGTTTAGGTATAAATTTTCAACCCGTTTAATTAAATGGGTTGACACGGTAAACCCGTTTAATTAAATGAGTTAGGTTCAGGTTAGGATTTTCGACACGAAAGAACACCTACTTAACCTGTTTAATTAGGCATGTTAACAGATCAAGTCATTTACTCGATAATTGTTACCCAATTATACCGTTTATCAATAAATTTAGGTAAAAGTTACAATTAATACTCTTTGAAATATACCTATGACTTGTAATTGTATTATATTTATCTTTGACTATGAATTAAAAGTCATCTCCTTATATATATAACTCGAATTATATTACCATGCAAATTGTTGAGTATGGTATGTCATTATTTCGATCTTCGATTGAGTTGTTTTGTATAAATGAGTTAATGGTTAAATGGGTAACTTTATTCTAACATGTTTACTTAAATGGGTAAGCAGGTTAAAATAAGGTCAACCCGTTTAAAATTTAAACGGTAAACGGTTTCAATTTCTAACCCGTTTAATAAATGGGTTAGGTTCAGGTCGGAAAATTTTGAACCCGTTTAAATTTGACACGAACACGAACCCGACTCGACCTGACCTATTAGCCAGCTCTATCTAGGTTAGTTTTATTGCTTTCCTTTACATAATTTACCGCTTTTCCGCATTGAGAAAAACCCCAAACACAAACCGATTCCATAATCAAGCCTAACACCCATCCCTGTGGACCGACTACCTTAACTTATAAAACCACAAAAATTACAACCGAACAATGGCGCCATTGTCGGGGATGACTTTATTTGGTAGATTAGACTATTGGTTTGTTTGTACATAGTTTATTGCTTTCTCGATTATGCTAGAAAAATGTGGCGAAAAATAAAATTGAATATTAAAAAATAAAATAAAATAAAAAAAGAAAAGAATAGAAAAAAATAAAAAAATAGAAAAATAGAAAAAAGAGAGTTATGGAGAGTCCCCAATTCCCCCAATTTGAGCATGAGATATTTTGGAGGTATTTTGCTAGATTACATGATTATCGTGCTCAATGTGAATTGTATGACATTTTTTATGATACATTGAATTTGTTGGGAATTGTTAGTGAGGGTGTGAATTATGAGACTCCAAACCTTTTAGATTATTACGGGTTTTCTAGTTTAGGTGAAGAAAAAGCATGGGATCGGAGTTACTTGAATGATTGTCTAGGGATTCTTATGAATTTGAGCAACAAAGTGTTAGTCCTAGCTTCCAACCTCCATATGCACCACCCTCCGGGACCGAAACTGAACAATTATGTGAATACCCCGTGTATGTTGATGATAAACCTTATAGTGGGGATTATGTGGAAAACTGCTATGATCTTTCCCAAAGTGTCGATGTTGAGTCTCCTTCCGTGAGCTACTTGTGTGATTCGCCGTACCATAGTTCAATTTTTTGTTTGAAAACTACATTGGCTACCTTCGAGGCGGAAGGGGAAAAATTATGTATGAACGTAAATGAGTGCATGCGTGGATTTGTCCATGAGAGTAATCATAGGGTAGAAACTCCTTCTTCACAAATGGTTGATTCGAATGTTGAAGTAGATCATTCATCGTCTTTTAGTCCTGAAATGCGAGTTGATTTTTCTGTGTATGATGAGGATGATGACTATTATAACCGACCATGCCTTGGACTACTTAGCGATTCCTTAGCTCTGGTGCCACCTAGTGAGCATGAGGAACATGATGATTATGTGTGTGATGATGTAGAATTAGTTGAAAACATGCTAGATGATGAACTATTGTCCACACCCTTGTCCATGCCTTTATGTGAAGAAAAGATTGAGTTTAGTGAATGTCATGATGCTTGTGATATAATTGAGCATGATCTTGTTGAGAGTGAAATTGAATCTGTTGTGTTTGAATGTGTGCTTGATACCGATTTGTTCACTTTCGTTGAGGATCATTGCATGAGTGAGGCATTAGCTACCCTTGTGTGTGACTCCATTGATCATGATTGTTTGAACTTGGTTGTTGACAATGATGCTTTTAATGATGGCCTGCTTTATGAATCATTCACAATGAGCTATGACTCAGAGCCTTTCATTTTCACTTTTGATGTTGTTTTGAATGATGCACCTTTGTCTTTTGATGTTGATAGTTCTTTTAGTGAGTCTGATATTGACGAAGATGAAGATGTGCTTGTGTGTGATGTTGGGAGTGTTATGATGTAGTCTAACCTTCTGTTTTCCTTATCACCCATTGATGATTATGATTATTATTATGATGAAAGTTGTGATTTGGAATTTGTGTTTGATGAAAATTGCATGGATATTGAGTGTGAATCATTGTTGGCATCCAAACATTTGCATGAGCATGTTCAAGATTGTGTTGTATTGCCTCCTCCTGTTGATATGCATACCCAATTTCCATTTGCAAGTCAATGGGAGGACCCATTTGTCATGTCTTCTTTCACTATGCCTAGGAAAGTCTTGTGTATTCATGCATTTCATCAGTTCTATGACTTTTCTAAGGCATTTGATAAATTGTTAAGGGCACTAATGTTTGTTTATGTGCCATTGCGAGTGTGCACTTACCTACACCATTCTGAGATGCATGATTTGTTACTCCGGGCATTGAATAGTTCTGACTTGGTGCCCAACGTCGTGAGGTGAAAAGGAGTGAATTTCTTGATAAGATGTCTTCGAGGTAATATCCTTCCTCACCTTTTGTGTATATTTAATGAGTCGGTTTTCTTTTCTTCTTTTATTTTCTTTTTCTGTGTGTCTTTTTCTTTTATTTTGGGGTGCTTGCTTACCTACTTCTGTTTTTCCATTTTGAGGACTCGACAACCTTTTTGTGTTGGAGTGGGAGGGTAATTTGCATTCCAGTTTTCGAGTCTAAGAAAAGAGAAAAAGAGTCGTTTTGTAAATATTTTAGTTTCTTAATTCTTTAGTCCTTAGAGTCTTGTATAGTGGTTTTTCTTTTTGATCTTGCATGTGAACCATCATACATAGTATGTTTTCTTGTTTATTTCTAACCTATGGTGTGATGTTCGTTGGATCGCGGATTGAGTACTTTTGATTGAAGACTTCGAGGTAACCTCTTTCCACTCTCTTTATGTGAATATATCATTGATCCATGTTGCTTGCTTGGTTTTCTTTTTTTGGGTGGCGAACCCCTTGTGTGTGATTGTTGGAATATTTTGTTGTTGGAGCTGTGTGGGCTCAGGTCGCCACCGCTTTTATGTGATAAGTGTTTGTATATATGTTTTTCTTGGTTTTCTACCTTACTTGAGACACCCTTCTCATGATGGAGACATTGTGATGTCTTGTGTTGGAGTGGGGGGGGGGGGGAGGGGTGGTATTTTCCATTTGTCAGGGGTAGATCACCTAGTTTTTGAGTCTTTGTTTTTGTTTTTCTTAGTTTGTGTTTAAAAGTTTGAAAAATGTTTGTGTGAGAAAGGGGAGAAATGTTGTGAAAAACCCAAAAGTTGTTTTTCTTTTTGAAGATGTTCTGTTCACAGTTGTGTAGATAGTTGTATAATTAGTTGATTCAATCAGTTAGAAGCGGCCGATATGAATAATGATAGGCCTTAGGAAGAATTTTTGCCATGACTTATCTCTATTAGACCTTTACATAGAATGGGAAAGCGGAATCCTCAAATCTTACACGCTTTGACTGTGAATTCTTACCTAAGTTGGACGGTTTTAGTTGTTCAATTGCTTAAGCTCTTAATTAATGAATTAATTAATTACTGTCGGGCCTACCGTCATGGGTTAGTTTGGGCGGATCGGCACCCTATGCCCCTTAAGTGCAATGACTCACGTATGGAGAAACCCAGTAGGGAGGGTAAATCCTTTGCGAAGGCCGGTACTTAAAGCCCGCAAAACCTGACACCGATGCTCTAAAAGATACAAAACGAATTGGTTGGAAAGAAAAGAGCGTAGGTTATAAAAAGAAAGAAAAGAGCGAAGCAAGAAAAAGAAAAAAAAGAGTTGAGCAAAAGAATTGTAAGAAAGAGCAAGAAAAAGCAGAAAAAGAAAGAAAAGAGAGGTTGAAAGAAAAACCAAGAGTGAAGTAGGATAGATAATCCCGAGCTTGAGCATGAGAACAACTTTGATTATCTAGTTTAGGATAGGAAGGATCGACTAGAACCCACTTGCACAAATGCAAGAGGTGTTTTGCTCAACAGGAAGTGTTCTGGTTCAAAATCTCAAAGATTGGCAGTTTTCCAACCTTCGTGTCTTAATTTGTTTATACTTGCTTCTTCCAATTGATTGTTGAGGCGGGTTGGGGAACTAGGTGCATGATTGGGGACGGGAATATTTTCTTTGCTTTTGTTTTTCGGTTTTCACTTCTTTTTCTTTCCCCCTTTTCTTTTCTCGGGCTTTTGTGGGTATAGTTGCTATAAACCCTCACGAGACCTACCTCGTCCACCCGGGCTACCGGGGGGTTTAAAGGGCTTGATGCATGTGCTAAATGCATCCGCGATTCCTGCGAAAGTGAGTTAGTGTTTTTAGTTTTTTCTTTTTAGTCCTTTTCTTTGTTTTTAGTTTGCTCGGGGTGAGCAAACCCTTGTGTTGGAGTGGTGTTCGGTCTCGTTTCGAGCCGAATTTCTTCTCTTTTATAGGGTATATTTGCTTGTGTTTAGTTGAAGGTTTTTAGAGAATTCCGAGCTATTTCCCGAGTCAAACCAAGGAAACCCGAGTCGAGACTCGAGGCGAACCCAACTCGGAATCTCATACCCATTTATGTCGCGCCAAAAACAGCAGCAGCAGCAGGAACCACGGGAGGTCGCGCCTGCGACCCCTGACTTTGCATGCGCGGTAACTCGCTAGAAGGAAAAGAAGCGACGACAGAAGCTGTGCTCGCCCGAGCTGGTCCCCTGTCGCGCCCGCGAAGATTGAGGTAGCGCCCGCTACCTGCTGCGCACCGTAGTTGTGCTCGCCCGCGCCGCAAGTGACTCGCCCGAGCCGTCGTTCGGTCACGCCCGCTACCCACGCTCAGCAGTAACGACGGATGAAGTTGGACAGAAGTTGTGCTCGCCCGAGCAACCCCATGGCTCGCCCGAGCCACTTTGTCTGCGGAAAAATTGACGCGCGTGCTGCGATTTATTTCTAGGGTTTTGGGTTGTATTTTTCCTTCTTCTATAAATACCCACCTGTATTAATCTAAGTGGAATCAATTAGCCTAGGTAGTTTAGGAGTAGAATTAGATTTATTGCTTTCCTTTATTTGCTTTGATCTCTCTTTAACTGTTCTTCAAGTTTTCAATTGTTCTTCATTGTTCTTCAAAGTTTTCTTGCAATTTCAATTCTCAATCTCTTTCAAGCTTTCTCTAGTCTTCATTGAAGTGTTACAAGCTCTCTCTCTCTCTCTCTCTCTCTCTCTCTCTCTTCTCCATTGATGTTGATTTCAAAGCTTTCTAGGGTTAGCCACATCAAATCCACTTTTAGTGGGGAGGAGGGTCAAGGAACTCCAATCTACTTACTAGTGAGAATTTGGGGGATTCTTGGTAATCCAAACAACAATTTCTTGTTTGTTCGGGGGAAATTCAAGTGTAGATTGAAGGTTTATTGAAGTTTGTTCATCAAAGGTATAAATTCTTGCCCAATTTCATTGTTCATGCTGGTTCTTCATTCAAGCTTTTAAGTGCTTTCCTGAATTCCATGTTTTATTTCATGTTTTTATTAATTTCCTTAATTCCATGTCTAGGTTAGTTTTATTGCTTTTCTTTGCATAATTTACGGCTTTTCCGCATTGAGAAAAACCCCAAACACAAACTGATTCCATAATCAAGCCTAACACCCATCCCTCTGGACCGACAACCTTAACTTATAAAACCACAAAAATTACAACCGAACACTCTCGGAGGTCTAAATATTGTTATCCTGGAGTTTGTTCCTTTTCTTTTTTTACCCTTTTGCTACTGAAATCAGTCATGTTGACCACTGAGTGTGTATCCCTCGACTCCATATAATTTACTAAAAAAATGTAATAATTGAGTAAAGGAGAGACAAATAATTTACTAAAAAAATGTTGAAAAAACATATAATTTAATTTATGGAATAATTGAGTAAGCCTAAAGAGTAATATGTAAACAAAAGTCACTGCCAATTATATATATGTGGGTGGCCCTTACTATATGAATGTAACTCAAAAAAGTTCATTTTATTAAATTGCAATATTAGTGTTATGCGGGGTTAAGCTCCTCCCCCAGCTGCAACCTCCACGTACGAGGAGAGTAAGTATGCAAGAAAACAAAATGGCAAAGGACCAATTTTCAGACGTAATCTCTTACCTCATTAGATGGGGAAGTGCTGGAAAAGAACAAGCTACATTGGCTAGCTAGATTTAATACTCCCGGTCCATCTTTAATAAAAACTATGTCGCATAATATTTTTGCACAAGAAAATATAGTATTACACTTTTCTAATGCTCCGCATTTTCAAATAATCTATCATTTTCTACAAATATACCGTTAAGCTTTAAAAGTTTAAGTCATAAATGTCTCATATATATATAATGACTTATTATATAAAATTGCTATTATTAGGTTCGTAACGAAAAATACTATGTTAAAAATATAATATCTACAGTTGTTAATAAAATATTATTATATAATGACATTAAAAATTGTGATAGTCAATTAAGTAAAAAATAATACAAAATGGATGAAGTAGTATTTTTTATTTTAAATCTAATGACATTAATTTTTTATAATTAATTATTATATAAATTAAAGTATTAATGGTCAAAATTTTTACACAGAAACTTAAGTAACATACAAGAAGAAACGGAGCGAGTACATATTATAGGCAAACTAGGTTTAACAATTTGAAGTTAAACACGGTGGATGTTTCTTCTTTGTTTATTGTAATCAACGAATGGATAATATTTCCAATTTAACATTCAAGTGTTTTAATTTATGATAAGTAGTTTATTGCTAAATAGTATTAATTGATGCTGAACGATGTTAATTAGTATTTGTTGATGATGATCAATTCTTATTAGTGTTGATATGATTATATAATTAGTATCAATTAACACTACTACGATTGAGTCCAGTAGTTACACCAAATTAGCTACACATTCTTCAAATGTAGAAGCAAAAAAATGAATTTTGAAGTTTAGCTACATTTAAAAGTTGTATTTAGTGTTTGATTCACCTTAAAGGTGTAGCCAATTCTAAAAGGTAGTTTTCTTTTGATTTGCTACATTTAGAGGTCATATGAATGCTTAAATTTGGATTTTGTTTTTTTCATTTTGGCACACAAGTTGTCTGTATTGAGTGGGAAAATGAATATTTTTAGGTTTTTTTTTCATTTGGCACACAAGAAGAAATTAGTAAAAATTTCCATGTTATTATATTCAATTTTACGTGTTTTTGGAACCTACTATATAGACGAACTTTCGAGTTTTTGTAATGTACATCTGAGTAAACTTTTATCCATAAATTAAGAATGAATGTGTAAATTATATACGTTATGATCTATGTTTTTATTCTCTAATCAATATGTAAGTTTTTTATATATGTACATATGTGTATGGGAAATGATAATATGAGCATTGGGTTTATGTGAACATGTGAGCACTAGGTTTGTGGACGCTTGGATCTCCAATCTATGGATGAGAAAAAAAAGGGAGTTTAGCTTTTTTTTTTATCTATTTAAAAGGCCCCTCACGTGAGGCTGGGAGCACAAAAAAAAAAAAAAAAATTAAAAACAGTTCCCCTTCCCAAAAAACAGCGCATGTTCAGCCCTCCAGTTCCCAAAAAAATTTTTGAATTCAGTTTCATTTTCCCCTTCCCCCCAATTCCAACAGAGAGGTTGTTCTTCTTCACTGTGCATAGTGTTTTCCGTCTCCAGCCAACGCAGAGACCCAAAATTTGTCCACCCAAAATCATCCCAGTCGTCGTCCAATTCCAGGTAATGTTTTCGTTAGGTTTCAATTCACGGCAGGGTATACATATCGTCCTTCTCAAGTAATTTTCGAATTCATTTTTTTGTATGGTCTTTTTTGAACTTGTTGTCTAGGATTTCATGGAAAAATGTTTTTATGTTGACAGAGAGGCAAAAATTTGATTGCAATGGAGACACAAGAAGGTGAGAGGGTTGCGAATGAGGAGAAATCAAGTGGCAAGTGAGGGGTTTTGTAGTTTGAAATTTTAAATTGAAACTTTTGTTGACGTTTGTGTATGCTGAGGTTTATTGTTTTGCCGAAAGATTGAGGGTTGTGTTGTATGTGAGAAAATAAGTGTGAACATCATATGTTGCAAGAGTTGACATCTGCGGTAGTGGAAATGGACATTAGGAAAAATAGATTGTCTACTCTTGGTTTTATGTATTTATGAACATAAATCATTGAAAATAATGGTTGACATCCCCTACTTGATGTCCCCTGCTGTTGTATTTGATGCCCACAATGATAATGCTTGCTGTCCCCTTTTGTTACGCTTGATGTCTATACTGATAATGGTTGATGACCCTGCTTGTTATATTTGTCATTCATTTTATTATAACTTAATATCCGCTTGGTATGTAACTTGATATCCGCTTTGTATGTAACTTGATGTCCGCTTGTTCTACTCGTTGTTGTACTTGATGTGAATGTTGGTATTGGTGATGTCCACAGTAATAATGATTGATGCTCACTGTTGTCATGCTTGATGACCACATATACTTTGTTTGATGTTCATAATCATGATGCGATGTCCACTGTTGCTACGTATTTATGACAATACTCAATATACATGTTGTCAAAGTGGACGTTAAGGTCAAGAAAATTGGACATTTAAGGGAAACTGGTGATGCTTGTGTATATCATTTTGTTAGTTGATATGCACATTGGTAACGGTTAATATCCATAATCAAGAATGAAATTGGAGTGTTATTTGAGTGTTGTCCACTGGGACATTGATTGATGTCCATTGGTGAAATTGGGGGTGTCCGCAGTATTGATTATGTGTTGTGAATATACAAATTCGTTATGTAGTTATCCACAATAGCAGTAATAGATGTCCCCTGTTTGGGATGTAATTGTGCTGATAAAGGTGGGGGTTTGGGGGGTTTTCAAGAATGAAATTGATGTGTTATATGAGTGTTGTCCACAGTATCATTAATTGATGTCCATCGATGAAACTGGTGATGTCCAAAGATATATCATGTGTTCCATAACTTGTGAATATAATGTATATGTGTGTGTCCCACTATATATTTATATGAGATGAACGTGAACTTGTTTTTTTCCAACTATTATTGTAGGAAGAACGATTGGAGGCCTTGAGGAAACGCTACTGTCGCGATATAGTTATGCATGCAGATAACAAGTTGAAAGACCATGTGTTCAGCAAAGCATCCCATTGTGATGAAACCAAGTGACTTGTGGATGGTTAACTGCTTGTTTCGTATTACGTAGTGTTTTGTGTACCATCAACTTTATATTTAAGTCGTAAACAATATGGATGGTTATCATGTTGGTGTCATGAACACACAAGTTTGATGGTTGTTGAGGGTTTTTCTAGTTTCTGCCAACACATACTTTGTATTTTGCTCAAGAACGTTCTTTTTTTTTTTTTTTTTTACGATATATGCGATTATATTAGTCATTGACGCATTAATGATGGATGATGTCTGCAACGTTAGTGGACCATGTGTGCAACAACATATTTTGCATGCTATCCTGTTGGTATAATATCTATGTACTTTTAAGAAAGAAACATGGTTTCCAAAGTCAAGGTGCCCACCACTATTTGCAAAATGAATAAACTACACCACATACACGTTACCACGGTGCATATGCGTGATGTCTTCTTTGAATATACGTAATGTCCACACTCTGGAAACAATGGATACCCCCATTGTTGCCAAAGGAAATGAGTGTCATCAAATACTTTAAATGAAGTGCATGTAAATGCAATGGTTGGCTTCTTTAGTAGTGCTAGATGTTGGGGCAAAAAAAATAAAAAATAAAAAAGCGTATTATGATCTTTTTTTAATAATGCTGAATGTCCACAGTTTATATGCGTGCAAAGGGGTGCCTTTAAACCATGATACAAATGCATATGAAGAAACATAAATCTCCACAGTTTATACGTGTATTGGCCTCTGTGAAAATATGCTATATAAACACTTTAACTACTAGATGTCCACATTCTACCTACCATCATACCATCACTATTTGAAATACATAATAACCACACTCTAATAACTAAATCTCCACGGTGATACGATGTATAAAAATGAATGTCTACAATATATTTACATATGTCTGCAGTCTATGCGCTTATTGTCCTTTTTAATAATACTAGATATCCAAAACCAATATTAACAAATGAATAACTTTAAAATGTCAATTAAATTGTATGCCCTGACACTATCTGCAAATGGATTACACCTAATGATGGGTGCCAATTAAATTCCACGCCCATCACACTCCACTAACTAAGTGACCAAAACTAACAAATGAAATGAGTTCCATATGCTTTTTAAATTGTTATTGCCTATTCATATTTACTTATTGTACATAAACAATACTAGATGTTGGATCAAACTTAACAAATGAAATGAGTTCCATCAAATACTTAATATAATGTCCACAATCTAACTACCATGATGCCATCATTATTTGATATACGTAATGTCCACACTCTCACTACTATATGTCCACGGTGATAATATATTTGTTGATGTCCGCAAACTATACGTGTATTGTCCTTTTTAATAACACTAGATGTCCATAACCAATACTAACAAATGGATAAACTTAAAAACGTCAATTAAATTGCATGCCCCATCACTATTTGCAAATGGATAACACCATATGATGGGTGCCAAATACATTCCATGCCCATCATAGTCCACTAAGTGAACATCATTTAAATATATTGTGGATAATGGATAGGAAGAAATATAATGTCCACAGTTTATACGTGGATTGCCCTCTTTGGAGGTATGCAATATCCACACTCTATTTACTAAATGTCAACTCTCTAACTACCATGATACCACAACTCTTTGAAAATACGTAATGTCCATCGCTTTTGGTTACATTATTGTCAACAGCCCACACATTATATGTGCCATCACTATTGACAAATGAATAAAACTATATCAAATGCATGCAACTAAAACGATTGCCCACATGCCAAATAAATTAAAAAATATGTATGAAGGAATATGTTATCCACAATCCATACATGCGTTGTCATTTTTGGTAATCCTAGATGTCCACAATCCAAATACAATAAATGTTCATACTTAAACAGCATAAGTTCTTGCTTAAACGCCACACAAAGTCATATATAGAGAGAGCAATAATATGTCATCCAAAGTGTTTCATGCAGTTTCTGCCCGAATGGGATGCTTTGCTGAACACATGGATTTTCAACTTGTTATCTGCATGCAAAACTATATTGTGAAAATAGCATTTCCTCGAGGCCTCCAATCGTTCTTCCGACAATGATAGTAGGAAAAAACAAGTTCAGGCTCAACACATATATATATATTCGGGCACACATATACATTATATTCACAAGTTATGGAACACATGATATATCTGTGGACATCACTAGTTTCATCGGTGGACATCAATTAATGATACCATGGACAACACTCATATAACACACCAATTTCATTCTTGAAAACCCCCCAAACCCCCACCTTTATCAACACAATTACATCCCAAACAGGGGACATCTATTATTGCTATTGTGGATAACTACATAATGAATTTGTATATTCACAACACATAATCAATACTGCGGACACCCCCAATTTCACCAGTGGACATCAATCAATGTCCCTGTGGACAACACTCAAATGACACACCAATTTCATTCTTGTGTTAATGGCCTAAATTCGTGGTTCTGCCCAGTACTCATGGTTTTGCCCAGTACTCAAATAACACTCAAATAACACAACCAGTACTCATCGTTCTGCCCAGGATTTTTAGAGGTTCTGATGTGTTCATGGCCTAAATTTGTGTCTTTCCCATGTTCAAATCAGTTTATGATCAACATGAAAGTTTTAGTATGTCTTTCAAGCTTTCTATGGACAACTTACACATACCTAACCGAGGTCTACAACCCGAGTTATGATTTTCCGAAAAACCAATATCTATTCTTCTATGTTCTGGACAACCTTCCGTATTAGGGATTTTTACCCTGCTTAACCACGTTTTTGACCTTCATGATCAACTACAGAATTGTAGTACATGATCTTAGCTTTCTAGAAAGTCCTTATGCATAATGATACGATACTTGTGGGAGAAGTTATGGCCTTCCGAGTGAGCCTTAGGAAGCAAGTTTAATTATCAAGTAATCCTAGGATTCTACTAGGACATTCCTCATTACTCTCATCCAAGTTAGGTTCTAATTCATGATTGTTGTTCTTTCTTAAAAGTTCTCAAAAGGTCGCTGCGCCCACCTGTTCAAGTCCGTGCGAGTCCAAGTTGGTGTTTAAGTTTCAGGTGTTCAGGTACGCATATTGTAACGCCCTGAAAATTCAATTATGTAAATATCAAACATTGACTAACGGTAACAACGGAGGACTCATTTTTTTTCTTTTTATTGAGCGTTATTGTCGTATCCCGAAGGAATATAAGGCAAGAAAGGAGAAAACTAACAATTAATCATTAATTACTTGAATTTAAAAAACAAGAGAAACTTTAATTCTAGAGACAACACCAACTAAGCATTACTAACTTCATTCCAAAACATAAACTAAAACTTTATTCTCAACTTCTAACTTCATCGTCCTCACTTCTAGAACCCGTTCCCATCATAGATCTCTTCACCTGAAAACAAAACATTTAAAAACATGAGGAGGACTCAATAATGTCTACCCATAACTGTTAAAAAAATTTAAAATTCATTTTAATTCATTTTTGGGGGAGAAGTGAACAATTCAAATCTTTTACAAATCAATTTTCTTTCCTAACCAACCATACCCATCTTTCAGAATTATTAAGCGGGCGTACCTTGCTTATTTGGCCCTCGAGATCCATGACCGCGCTATAATCATATCTCAATATCACAATCTCAATCTCAATCTCAATCTCAATCTCAATCAATCACAATCTCAATCATACGGATGGCCATCCATTTCACACACGTGCATAAAACTAACCCCAGGGAAGTAGCACTTATCATGCATCCTTGATCTCTTGACAACCCCCCTACAGGATGCCGAGAACCTGGACTTTGGGTGTGTTGCCCGAACCCGCATTTATGTCACGTTTGAATTATTAATCAGGTTTAATATCACACCTCTTCAGACTCAGACAATCCAATCCCAATTTCCAAAACCATTTCCAAAAAACTCACATAAACGACTGTCCACATTTTACCAACTCAAAGAACATAATCATCATCCAAAATAAACAGCCAATTTTCACCATAAAATCCCTTCGGGATGCAAATAGCCAAACAACAGAAAAATCAAAAAAATATTTAAAGTGCACCCTAGCGGGATTTAGGACATATACATTACCTGGGCGTCTTCACGTCACTTCACTTCACTCCATTTCAACGACCACACTTGAGCTCACTAAAGCGACGCGGTCTAATTCGTGCATATAAATAGAATAATTCTATAATTAAGAACGTCTCTCGAAGTTAGCACTCACTACATTCTACCTCACCCCACCCTAGGAATACCGTGAAGTTCCCATCATTCAAGTAATAACATATTTGAGCAACACAAGACATTCATATAAATAAAACACATTTATAATCACATAAAACACAAGATAGATTACTATGCTCGCATCACAAAGGTCATAACTTGAGTTCTTGACATTCTATGCACTTGGTTTTGGACTTTCTGGAAACCTCGGGATGTCTATTAAAACTCTTGTGTTGACTTTGAGACCTAAGACGTACTCTAGGGATCTAAAAAATGGCCAACTATAAAACCTTGTCCAGTTCTGATCTAGGTGCGCTATTTGGGTCATAACTCAGAATGTACACCTCGAAATCCCGATCCGAAAAATTCCTATGAAAGCCAACACACTAAGGTACTTCTCGGCCATACTGTAGGGCTAAATATTAACTATACATTATCTGGTGATCGATATAGTATGACTTATGAATTCTGTCCAAACTGACATGTTTTTAGCTTAGCGTTTTTCGATCCTAACTCTCATCACACTATCTCGGGGCTCCACTTAGGCCTCTAAACAGTCTACTAATATCAAAACATCCCCCCCTTCACCGCTAACACCATCAGGACCAACATATACTTTAAAACAAAATTTCTCAAACAAACAGTTCAATCTCTAATGAAACATTTCCTTTGAAACCAACACTTTGTTATCAAAGTAAGACTCACAATTTTGACATCAACCCTCCTAAAAAACAATCACATACAGCAAGAGCAAGGAACCTTCAATCATAACAATATTTGAAACGTTTCTAAACCAAAGAAAACTCGATAAACTTCGTAATAACGATATAACACATGATAATAAACAATAATAATACAATTATAACATCAATATTAAAATTTTACTAATCATAACATACTTCAATTTGCAAACACATCAAAGAAGATTTAAATAACATTCTTTTAAGAATTATAAAGCAACAGTAACTTGTAAATTAAGGTTTTTAATTCCGATTGCTCGAAATTTACTCACACTTTGTAAAATACTTTGAGAAACAAAACAAACTATATATAAAACTCAACTACATGCACCCTTACTCTTTCATGACTCATGAAATCAAATTTACAACTAATCAACCCTAATTCATGCATAGAATAATACTAACAAGAACCCTAAACATGATTCACATAGAATATAGAATATACATCACATATTATCAAACATTAATAACTTAAACTACAACAATTAAAGAACCTAATAAAAAAATCAGGGTTTACAAGCATACTTTTGCAATTGGTTCAATTGGAATTATCATAAAAATCTACAAGTAATAATAAGAATAACAATATAAAAACACAACTAAATTAGGGTTAGGACTATACAAAAAGATTGTTGGCTGGGCAGTTGGGCAGCGATCTGGACGGACCACGACGACTGATCAGCAGCGTAGCAGGTGGAGGTCGGCGACAGTCCAAGGGTGTCGACGGTGGTTCTCCCACAGCAGGACAGCAGCAGCAACATCGTAGGTTGTTTCGTTCGGTCTGGGCATGCGACGGCCGGTGCGGCGACTTTTAACGTCAACGAGGAGGCATCGACGGTGGCTTGGCTGGTGGTGCGAAGCAACGCATCGATGAGAGAGAGAGAGAGAGAGAGAGAGAGAGAAGATGACTGCGATAGAGAGAGAAAGGGGCGGTTGTCAGTGCGATGGTTGCAGCGACCTTGGTGGTGGAGCCGGCAGAGGGCGCTAGAGGCTGGGTTGCAGTTATCAGATGGACGACAGAGGGAGGGAAGAGGCAGTACGTGGGTGAGAGGAGGGATTAGGTTTAGGGTTTAGTATAATTAAGGTCTCTAATACTAATTAACACTTATACCAATTAAACAAGACACAAACTAAAATAACTATAAAATAAATTAAATAGAACATGCTGCTAATAATAGTAATTAGGGGAAAAGATATATAATTTCTTAATTTCTAAAATAACTATAATCACGTAAATAATTACAAGAAAACACATAATTCATGAATAATTTAAGAAGACACATGAAATCATACAATATTAATCACATAAAATTACCACTTTACCCTTTACTCCCATGCCTGTAGAAAATTACGAAAATTCCCTTGTTAGTCTCTCAATGGTCCTACGAGCTCAAGTGTTAGCAGAAATAAACACCGATAAACTCTCAAAATTTAACGGAGTTAACTTCAATACCTAACGACGTAACGGACAACACCTTCGAATTTTTCGGGGTTTTACACATGTTGTCTACCTTTCATAAGAATGTTTTATGCTGGTGATTTCATGATGTCTTACTCTTGGAAAGTTTATGATTTTTTGTTCTTTCAATAATGAGGTCTATTGTTACATTGTGTTAATCGCACTGAGGTACTTTCGATGTCGACGGGCATCTATCATGCGACTTGGTCAGTGTCTATGATGAGGTTTATAATGAGGTCTATATTGAGGTCTATGATGATGATGACGATGATGACAATGTTTATGATGTTAATGTTTATCTTTTTCTTTGGTTGTTCAAGAGTTTTTGTGACTTGTTTGTGTTTTCCATTTCCAAAAGAATTTAGCAATGCACGAACTAAAATGAACTGTGAAATTTTACACTGTAGGGGTTTGTGTACTGAGTTTAGCCAACTCATTTGCGAAGTTTTTTGTTTTTGTTTTAGGAAGTGCTTCCCCAAGAGCAACAAGCTCCCAGGTTCGAAGAAGTAATTGGGGTGTCTTTTCCCAGTTAAGGTAGGCATTCGGTAACAAGAATAAGAACTCTTTCGCTTGGATAGTGATTGATGAATCTCCCCCTTGTGGAAAACGGGATGGTTTTAACTATTTTGGGTGAACGGATGTAAACTCTAAATTGTGTTTTTATCTAAGATTGTTGTTTAAGATGTTAAAGGTTGTAAATGAAGTATGAGTTTCTTAGGATGTATGTATGGTGATGTCGATAGTATGTTTAGCCTTTCCCACCTACATGGACGGTGGTAATGCTTTCAGATTACTTCCACTGCTCTAATCATTAGGTTATGAGGTATTTAACGATAATACGATAATTATGAATCTGGGGGTGTTGCAGGTAAGACATTAAACACACTTATAAGCGTGGCAACATGTTAATTATAAGAGTCCTACTACACTTACTAGGTCAGGTAATTGTTGATTTTAAATGAAACCCTACATTCTACATTTAATATATTAGCGTGCTAGATTGTTATTAATTCTCTTTTAATTATAATTTTTCAAATATCTTTTTCTAAAAAAATATTTTAAAAAATAATAATTATAACTAAATTTACCCATCAATTAGTTAAAGATAAAATAGAAGATAAAAAAGAAGAATCCAAGTGGTATTTAGATACATATAATATTAGATTAATTCTAAGAATATTTAAAAAATTATAATTATAATTTTTTTAATATACTCATCTATTAGTTAAAACTAAAATAAAACATATAAAAAAGGTCAAGTGGTCTTTGTGTATATATAGTATTAGTTTAATTATTAACGTCAAATAATCTTTGATACTTAAGTGGTAAACGTTTAATTAGTCACTATTTCTTATACACTGAAGTCGAAGATTCAAATCTATGTTCAAACAAAAAAATTGTAGTAGGAGTGTAGAGCTTCTCCCATGCACGCCCTAATAAGCGTGAGCAATTTCTTCTTCCCACGCTCATTGAGCGTGGCAAAACTTTTCCCGCGCATTCCCTTTCCACGCTTATCATCTGCGACAAGGTTCCTCGGCCATGTTTACCTAGGGATTAGGGAAGTTATTTAAAGCATGGAAGAAGTGCCCTTTTTGGGTAGTGTGATAATCGTTTTAACAATAGGACAAAACACTTAAAGAAGACACATAAATTATGACTTCCTTGAAGACTCCTACCATTGTCCATTTTTTTTTTTTAAAAAAAAAAAGAAGCTATCAACGCATGGAGGCACTTAGGATTAAATAGTGTAGGCATTACCTGCCTTCATTTGAAAATTGGCAACAAGCGGGTACAGTAAACTTGGATAAAATAATATATGTAGGGTTAATTTTGGTGTTTATAAAGCCATTAAAATTCACAAAGAGTTGATGCAGAGTAACAAAGAGAGAGAGAGGGTGATAAAAATGGAAGGAAAAATGAGGAGAATGAAGCTGGGATCACAGGGGCTGGAAGTGTCAGCACAGGGGCTTGGGTGCATGAGCATGAGTGGGTTTTATGGCGCCCCCAAGCCAGAGGCCGACATGATTGCCCTCATTCGCCACGCCATCAATTCTGGGGTCACCTTCCTTGACACCTCCGACATCTACGGCCCTTACACCAACGAGATTCTCATTGCCAAGGTCTGCTACCTTCCTTGATCTCTTAAGTAAAATAATATCACAAATTAATCTAACAAGTATCTAGAATGACACGGACATGTATATATACAGGCGTTGAAACAAGGGTGGAAAGACAAGGTGCAGGTTGCTACAAAATTTGGAGTCATCATTGAAAAGGGAAAGATAAGAGGAGATCCTGAAATATGTACGAGCAGCTTGTGAGGCCAGCTTGAAGCGCCTCGACATTGACTGCATAGACCTTTTTTACCAGCATCGAGTTGATGTTAATGTACCCATTGAAGTCACGGTAAGACGACTACATAGTACGTAGACAACTTCTTATATATGATCGAGGTGTGAAACCATGTCACTGTGCAAATAAATATGGGGTGCTAAGGTTTGTGCAAATAAATATGGGGTGCTAAGGTTTGAACCTGAAACCTCATACAAAATCTGAATATGATACTTTGAGAAACCATCTAACACAAGGATCTTCAGAGCCCGAACCAGGACCCTTTTGTGTTTCAGAACTAAGAATGTTTCATATAATTCTCTACAGGTTCTGGGTAAGTAGTACGTTTAGTAGATGGATTAGTAATTGTAACTTAAACCCGTAACTTGACTTCCAGTCACATAGATAAATATAATATGACCCATATATACTTTCATTGGAATCAGCTCGATCTTAATAATTACTTAACAGCTATCAGGAGATTCAGGACATAAGAGATTTGTGGGCATGTAGGTGTATGTACATGCGCAGATGTTCCTCCTTTTAAATTTGAGAGTATCTCTCATCGTGTTAATGCAGCTTGGGTAGTGTTTTTTAGGTGGGAGAGCTTAAGAAGCTAGTGGAAGAAGGTAAAATCAAGTATATCGGGCTGTCAGAAGCTTGTGCTTCAACCATCAGAAGGGCTCATGCAGTTCATCCCATAACCGCAGTTCAGTTGGAGTGGTCATTGTGGACAAGAGATGCTGAGCAAGAAATTATTCCTACTTGCCGGTAATAAACCAAGCTTTATGCACAGTAAAATTAAGAAACTTAACTTGAAAACTTTAACTGCTTCAGTTGGTCTAGTGTCCCTTAACAGCAGCTTATAACTCTCCATCATTATAACATGCGTCGTACAGGGAACTTGGAATTGGAATAGTTGTGTACTCCCCATTAGGATCTGGTTTCTTTTCTACCGGTCCAAAGATGGTTGAGAACTTCACCAAAGAGGATATCCGCCAGGTACAATTATTGCTTGTCATCAAGTTGTCATGCTTACTTCTTATACACAGGGCATTTTCAACATGGTTTCACTTAGCTGTGTATGTGTCACCTATGGCTTTCTATAATTCTATTAATAATCAACCGTTTTCTGTAACATAAAGTACTGATTCCAATTTTGCATTTTGATCGACAATAATGCAAAACATTTGCAGTATCTACCAAGATTCAAGCCTGAGTGTGTGGAGCATAATAAGCAAATATTCGAAAAGGTATCAGAAATGGCATCGAAGAAGGGGTGCACACCTGATGTATATTTGATGGCCATATACATCAAGGTCGACAAGGGAGTCATCAAATACTCACCTATAAGGAAGAAGAGCTCAAGTCTCTTACATATCTCTCTACTTTGGAAGAATTCAACAAGTGTGATCGTGTATTTTGCTCCTTAACTCAAGAACCATAAAGCTATCATGGAAGACATCCTAGAGTGAATTAATCTACATTCCAAGAGCTTTCATTTGGTTCAAGAATCTTTAGATTTGGCTAAGAATTGAAGGAGTTATCATCATTTGTAATCTAGCTTAGTTCATTTCTTTCTTTATGATGTAACATTTGATTAGGATGATGTAAGCTAGATAGCTTGTGATTCTTGCATATGACATGACTAGGGGGCCTTCAAATGCTATAAATAGACCCCTTAGGGTGCTTTGTAATCACACATTATTGAATACAAATACAATCAAACACATGGTGTTTTCTCTCTAGCTTTTGTGCTAGTTTTTCGTTTCTCTTGAGGGAGATTCGTCCTATCTCTACTTCTAGCCTTGGGTTGACATCCCTTGGTGGTGAATGGTAGAATTGAAGAGTTCTTTAAGGTGGTGTGGCTGTATCCTCATTGATCCTTCAAACGCCAATACTATCGTTCGTCCATCCCCATTAGTTCGTTCATCAACAATCACCATTCTCACGTCAATCATCAACAAGAATCGTTCAAACGTTCATCAAATCATCATTCGTTCATCATTGGATCATTCTTCATTCATCCATCATCAATCTTGGCAAACGAATTCATCATTCTTTGTTTCGTTTCCATCATATTTCTTTGAGTTTAGTTGAACTTTGAGAACTAAGAGTTAAAGATTCTTATCTTGTTCTTAAAGATCCTAAACTTGTGTGTAATGTGATCATCCCTTGATCCATTATACATCAAAATTGGTATCAGAGCTTAGGAGATTGATTCTCTTAGTTCTTGAACCATCTTTTTGCAATCTTTCCATCACAAATCCATCCCCCATCATCTCCCACATACACGTCCACCAATAGCTACACAAAGAACCCAAAACCCAAACACATTCCCTCACAAAATCATAGCCAAACACAAATTCCCCATGTCACCTACACCCAAAACCCCAAACCGAGAGTCTTGCATATCTTTCTTCATCAAAGATTGATACTACATGGCGTGCGTGAGTTATTTAATGGATTCACAAGATGATATGCAACAAATGAAGTAGCAACTTGATTATCTCACAAAACAATTGGAGAAACTTATGCCCCTTCAAAAGGGAGGAGCACGAACTAAGTTTGATCCACGTATGGTGGATCTTTATGATGTCGAGTATGAAACACAATATGAATGGAGTACATGTCCAAGGAAGGAGGACAGATTTGGTTTCAAAGAAGAGATACCGAAGTTCTATGGGAGTCATGATCCGGAAGTATTCTTGGAATGGATGCATCAAGTTGAAAGGGTCTTTGATCTCAACGCCATCCATGATGACCAGAAGGTCAAAAGTGTTGCATTGAAGCTACGAAAGCATGCTAGCGAATGGTGGTCAAGCAAGCAAAGCAAGCGACAGTCAAAGGGCCAAGATAAGATACGTTCATGGGTCCAAATGAAGAAAAATCTCCAAGAGAAGTTTCTGCCCCTTAACTATCTACGTGACAACATCAACAAGCTCCAAAGATTGGCCCAAGGAAGCAAAAGTGTCAAGGAATATACAAGGGAGTTCAAACGTCTACTTCGAAAGTGTAATCTTAAGAAGGAGGATCCACAAACTTTGGTATGTTATCTAATTGGTCTTGATGATTATATTAGACATATTGTTGAATGGCAACCGTATACGACTTTGGATGAATTAAGTTCTTTAGCTCTCGATGTCGAAAGACAAAGGAGATTTTGTCATTGCCAAAGTTTAGGTCACATTGATTTGGAGTGTCCTAACAAGAAAGATGTGTCTTTGGTTGAGTACGAAACGTTTGAATTATTTGAGGAGGAACATGTAGTAGAAGAGGAGTATGTAGAAGAGTGGCATGTGGCAAGGAGAGCCTTGAAAGAAGTATGTGTGCCGAATGAACATCAACAAAGAGAGTGCAAGATCTCTCATTGTACCAACAAAGAAGAAGAATGTTCATTGAACAAAGAAGGAGAAAGTTGTGCCTCCTATGGTTACATTGACGCCCCTACACAAAGGCTAAGCCATGACAAAGACATTCATGAGGATCCAAGAAGTTTAGTAAGTCTTCCCACTTACAAGAATTGTAAAAATTCATTATGGTGTGATATTACTTCTATGGATACTTGTCATACTTTGTTGGAAAGACCAAAGTTGCTTGATAGGAATATCATGCATCAAGAGACATCTCTACTTCCATCTTATACCACATGGCCTAAGGAGTATGAAAACAGCATTGTAACGATTATGAAGGAGGAATATCATGGGTATAAAGAGCATAAGGGTCTTGTTCTTGCAAACTTTGAGGAAAGCAAAACAAGCAACCACCCAATTTTGAATTCTCCTATGAGACGTATCTTTCATATGATACCTCAAGATATCAACTTGGATCACATGGTTAAAGTCCCAAGGATTCAAAGGGGTCAAGAAGCTAAAGTCATCAAAGTGGATCGTTTCATGCTAAATGATAAAGGCAAAGTGGTGAAACTTGACTTGGGAATTGAGAAGCTACATGGGATATCTACATCCATGGTGAGAAGTCGAGAATCCAAGTCTTGTAATGCCCATGGATTACTTGAGAGAAAGTTGAAGAAGTTTAGAAAAGGAGTCTATGATAACTTCAAAGCCTTTAAGAAGAAAGCTTGTAATTTCTTGTGAAGAAGGCGAGTAAGATAGTTGATTTTCAAAGTTTGAGGGCAAACTTTTTTCAACCGGGGGAGTATGATGTATATTTGATGGCCATATACATCAAGGTCGACAAGGGAGTCATCAAATACTCACCTATAAGGAAGAAGAGCTCAAGTCTCTTATATATCTCTCTACTTTGGAAGAATTCAACAAGTGTGATCGTGTATTTTGCTCCTTAACTCAAGAACCATAAAGCTATCATGGAAGACGTCCTAGAGTGGATTAATCTACATTCCAAGAGCTTTCATTTGGTTCAAGAATCTTTAGATTTGGCTAAGAATTGAAGGAGTTATCATCATTTGTAATCTAGCTTAGTTCATTTCTTTCTTTATGATGTAACATTTGATTAGGATGATGTAAGCTAGATGGCTTGTGATTCTTACATATGACATGACTAGGGGGCCTTCAAATGCTATAAATAGACCCCTTAGGGTGCTTTGTAATCACACATTATTGAATACAAATACAATCAAACACATGGTGTTTTCTCTCTAGATTTTGTGCTAGTTTTTCGTTTCTCTGGAGGAAGATTCGTCCTATCTCTGCTTCTAGCCTTGGGTTGGCATCCCTTGGTGGTGAAAGGTAGAATTGAAGAGTTCTTTGAGGTGGTGTGGCTGTATCCTCATTGATCCTTCAAACGCCAATACTATCGTTCGTCCATCCCCATTAGTTCGTTCATCAACAATCACCATTCTCACGTCAATCATCAACAAGAATCGTTCAAACATTCATCAAATCATCATTCGTTCATCATTGGATCATTCTTCATTCATCCATCATCAATCTTGGTAAACGAATTCATCATTCTTTGTTTCGTTTCCAACATATTTCTTTGAGTTTAGTTGAACTTTGAGAACTAAGAGTTAAAGATTCTTATCTTGTTCTTAAAGATCCTAAACTTGTGTGTAATGTGATCATCCCTTGATCCATTACACATCAACACCGGCCCAGCTAGCACCAGCGTGGGTGCACCACGAATGGAATGATCTATGTCCGATCCCAGGAACCACCAAGATTGAAAACTTTGACCAAAATGTCGCAACCCTGTCTGTGGAGGTGACTCCCCAGGAGTTGGCAGAGCTCGAATCCCTTGCTGTATCTGTTAACAAAAAATTACTTAGAGGTACCCTAACTTTTGAAGAAACAATTTTTTGGTACCCTAACTTTTCAAAACTAATTTTGGGGTACCCTTACTTTTAGGAATAGAAATTACTAGGTGAATTTTTTGCGGAACTCCGATTGATTCAAATCATTTTCGTCCACAAAAACAAACGACATTTTTGTCCACAAAAACACTTAATCAATTTCCCGCCTAAAACTCACCGGTGAATTCAAATCATTGGCCGGAAATTCACCTAATTATTTCTAATTCTAAAAGTTAGGGTACCCCAAAATTAGTTTTTAAAAGTTGGGGTACCGGAAAAACATTTCACCAAAAGTTAGGGTACCCCTAAGTAATTTTTTGATCTGTTAAAGGTGGTTGATATGCAGATAACATGCCTTCTTGGAAGAATTCTGAGACTCCTCCCTCGTCCTCATGGAAATCTTGACTTACCAAACTGCAATGTGTTCTTGGAATTCCTCTCATCTATTTCAAGCCTGTTAAAAAGTCTAATTTTATGTGTGTGTGTGTGTGTGTGTGTGCTGTGATGTGTGCAATACTGAGATACAATGTCAATAGATGTTAGTATCTTACGTTGTCGGACTCTATTTAAATTTTTAATTGATCTAGGCCAAAGGCAGACGTTTATTGTCAGGAGTTGAGCATTTGACAAAAAAATCTCAAATGTTGGAATTCATTTGCTGCAAAAGACGATGATATGTTTCACTCAGAACAGCTCCTTAAGTTCAAACTATAATATCACTCTGGTTCAGTCAGCCAAAATTTACGCTGAAAGTAATTACTGAAAAGATTTTTTTATTTATTTTTGTGGTGGTGAGTTCTTATCCCAATCAACAATGTGATTTCATATGCACATAATGCAAACAAAAAACTTGATCACCTATGACGTGATTTTAAAAGAATGAATCCCACTTGTCAACTTTCGTGTCAAGTAGTACTTCCAACTTGACTCTTCTGGCGACTTATTACCTGGATCCTTCCCTTGTTGAACTTGTTAGAAAATCTGTGATGGGATCGATGCTTTGAGGCGTGAACGAGACCACTTTTTTAAAGACAAGATTTGCCCCTCATGCAAATTCGTGTCTCCAGGATACAACAAAGCTTTCTGGATTGACGAATATATATCTTCATCAATCCCTCATGGCTGCCTGATCTCTATCCATTGCACAGGATATGAATAAGAACGATTTTGTGGAAACTGCTAATAACCGTTAGCAACTACCCTGTCAACTGTTTAATTATTATAAAGAAAAAGGAAAAACAAAAGGCTTGGTTATTATAGTTTGCTCCTTTGCTCCGAGCTCACGTGCCAAGTGCGCCTAATAAGCGCCAAAAGCGCCTCTAGCACCCTACAGCCCACGCCGCGCACGCTTGTGCAATTCAATGCGAAGCATTGAACCTTAACCCAAGCACATGTTAGCCTAGTCCATGGTTTATTTATTTGTAAGTCCATATAACTCTTTAACTTATAAAGAGCTATAATATAACTTACTTTGTCCATGTGGGACATTAAATAAATAAAACCTATTTATATTCTCTAGGAGCTAGGGATTACATTATTTTATCCATATGAGACCTTGATAGAAGTAACACATTAATTCCCTCATTAAATTTCACTAACTATTCAACAGAACCCTCCTCCTAGAATCCTCTATAAGGGACATAAGTCTATAGATTAGCGAGCCAAAGAACAACTATATCTTCCTAAGCGAGCAGAAGGCTTGAGTATCCGAGAATCAAAATGCTTCAATCGAGCACTTCTTTTGAAACAAGCATGGATATGGTATCATATTGAGAATTCTCTTACGGTTGAAAATGCTTGATTAGCGTGGTAAAGTTGGCGACGCCAAACATCCATTGGGATAATGGCAATGAACAATTATTAAAGTTTGGGATAGAGGATGGCTACAAGGAACTCAACCCATTTTGCAAAATTCTGCAGATAAAGAAATTTTAAATGCGTATGTTCCAGAAAATGGCAGATGGGGTAAGAAGTGGAATATTAATTTAACCAAGCATTCTTTTGCTGATGATACAACAATAAGAGTACTCTCAAATCTAGCACCATGTTAAATCAAAGAACACAAGCTATGCTGGGGTGGACAAATAAATCGAAAATATAGTGTTAAATCTGGATATTCGTGGTTTTGTAATCAGAACGGATATACTCAGACACGGGAGAATAGCCGAATAGATGCACCTCAATGTCATAGCATTGTCTGGAGAAAATTTTAGCATTAGGACATTCAACCTAAATGGAAACTCTTTATTTGGAAGATATGACAAACGGTGTGTTTGGTTGATTTTCCCATTTTCTGGTGTTTGGTGACCGGAAAATGGAGAAATCATTTTTCAACATAAGGAAAATCAAGAAAATGATCCCCAACCTTTTTGTAAATTATTTTCTTTGACTCCAACATAAGGAAAATCATTTTCTCAATCTCTCCCCTACTCTCTCTCTCTCTTTCCCTCTCCCTCTCCCCCCCTCTCTCTCTCTCTCTCTCTCTCTCTCTCCTTTCGTTCTCTCTCTCTCCCTCCTTTCTTTCTCTCCACAATTCTCTCTTACGCACCGATTTGAATATTTTGCTCTCTCTCATACACTCGTTTTAATATATTCTCTCTATCATTTTTCTCTCTCGACCACTCTCTCTCCTGCACCCGTGTAATATTTTTCTCTCTCGACCACTCTCTCTCATGCACGTGTTTTTAATTTATTACTCTCGTTTTCCTCTCTCCACCACTCTATCTTACATTCGTTTTAATCTCTCTCCACCACTCTCTCTCATGCACCATTTTTAATATTTCTCTCTCTCTCTCTCTCTCTCTCTCTCTCTCTCTCTCTCTCTCTATACCACTCTCTTTCACACAAACACTTTAATCTCTGTCTCCGTATTGTCAAACATGTGAAAATCCTTTTTCAAGGAAAATAATTTTCATTTATACTAAACACAAGAAACTATCAAATGAAAATTAATTTTTTAAGAAAATCATTTTCTAAGGAAAACTAATTTTTTAGAAAACAATTTTCCTTTGCACCAAACACACCCAAAATGTAATAGCGACAGGACGAAATAGGACAGTTCGTATTAACTTATTAGTAGAATTCTAGTCTGACTACGTATCTTAGGAATACTAGAATTGTTTTAGGTATTAGAAGAGTATTATTTGGTTTATTATTTTATTAGTTTCTCAATTCCAATATCGTACCTTTAGGAGTAGGGCTATTTTGTTAGTTTTCAAATTCTAATACCAGTAGGAGTAGCGTTAAAGTGAGATATATATAAATCATGTACTGATTATGAAAAAGAAGAGGAAGAAGAAGAATTTTGCACAATCTTTTCTCTCTTTAAATTTTATTATGGTATCACAGACATGTTCATGAATTTAAACTATCATGAGGCCAATTGTGGCATGTGATTCAAACCCTTCATGGTTGATCGATAGTGGCGCATCCGCTTATATGACCGGAATGAAACACTTTTGAGAGATATTGAAAATATACAATCTGTGGTAGTTGACCTGCCCAACAGAGCAAAAACCATAGCTGACAAGAAAGGAAAAATTTCTTTGACAGACAAATTGCAGTTAAAAGGGACACCCCTCGTCCCATCTTTGAATTGCAATCTTGTTTCATTTTGCCGTATGTGCAGAGATTTAAACTACATAGTCACATTTGATGAAAATTCTTGCAGGACCGCTCCTCGGGGACTCTGATTGGTACAGGCAAGCAGCATGATAAAGTATATTTTTACAAGGAGCATCAAGGAAAATTTAGAGTTAATGTTATGCAGACTAGGAAACTTTGGTATCAAAGATTGGGGCATCCTTCAAGTGAAATTATGTCATTCCTAGATAAATCCTTACGAGGTACTAACTCACTTGATGGAATTGTAAAATTTGTGAAGTATATGTTAGAGTAAAACAAACAAGGAATTATATTGCTACTAGTGAGTATAAGGCTAAGGGTTCATTCGACATAATTCATGTCGACATATGGGGTCCTTAAAGAGCGTCTACCTCGTGTGGGACCCAATATTTTCTCACTGTTATAGATGATTACAACAGGAGTGTTTGGGTTTATCTTATGAATTAAAAAAGCGAAACTGGAAAACATTTGAGAAATTTCATTATTTGGGTGCAAAATCAATTTGGAAGAAATGTTAAGGTTGTAATTAGAAGTGACAACGGATCTGAATTTAAATAAAGGGCTATAGAGGATTTTTATGGTAAAAAGGGAATTTTGCACCAAACTAGTTGCGTTGACACACCTCAACAAAATGGTAGAGTTGAAAGGAAGCACAGACATTTCTTAAATGTTGCTAGAGCTTTGAGATTTCAAACAAACCTGCTGACAGAATTTTGGGGTGAATGCATTAGAACTGCGTCTTATTTGATTAATCGAATTCCATGCAAGTTGTTTGAAAGGAAAAACTCCTTATGAGCTAGTGTTTAATGAAAAACCCAATTATGATGATATTAAGGTATTTGGATGCTTGTGTTTTGCTTAAAGTATGACGAATAATAAATTCGCCCCTCGTAGCTGTAACCGTGTGTTTGTTGGATATCCTTTTGGAAAGAAAGTGTGGAGTTTGTATGATTTAGAAACTCAAGATTTTTTTTGAAAGTAGGGATGTGATGTTTGTTGAACATGTTTTTCCTTTCTCAACACCACCTGAGCAAAAACAAGGACAAAATTACAGCCATAAGTTTGGAATGACACTCAATTTTTGGATGATGAGTTAAGAAATCCCCTTATTGGAAGGGAAGGGCCAATCCACTTTGAACCCCTAGAACGCCATTTAGATCACAGGAAGAGTGATCTAAGCCAACATAGGGTCAACTTGAAGGACTCAACAATTGGGTTTGGAGTTGATAATGAAGCGAATGAAGATAATGAGGTTGAACAGACTATGTTAATTGGGGTTGAACCTTTAGGGGTAGACGCTAGGCCGCAGATAGCATGTGATGAACTTAGTTCTAGTGAGGAACAGGAACAACAACATCATCCTACTACACCCAGTGCTCTAGAAGCTCGATGATTGGAACAGACTCGATGACTGACAACCCGACTAAATGATTATATTTGCTATCATGCAAGTGTCGAAGACCCTATCTCTGTTGCCTTGCCTTATCAAAAGGAATCTTCAGGTACGCCCTATCTTTTACATGATTATGTGAGTTGTGTAAAGTTCTCTCGTTCACATAAAATTATTTTGTCAAGTATTATGAAAGTTGACGGACCTGGATTTTTTCATGAGGCTGTCAAACGTAGTAAGTGGCGAGACGCTATATATGAATGAGGAAGCCAATGCAATGCAGATGGGTCTATAAGGTGAAATACAATGCAGATGGGTCTATTCAGAGATACAAAGCTAGACTTGTTATTCGTGGAGATCATCAGGAAGAAGGTTTTGATTACAACGAGACTTTTGCACCTGTTGCTAAAATGACAAGTGTTCGTTGTTTTCTTTCTGTAGCCATATCAAAAGGATGGGAATTGTATCAATTAGATGTAAACAATATTTTTTTTTATATGGAGACCTTTATGAGGAAGTTTATATGAAGTTGCCACCAGGATACCATGCCTCCACTCCTGGAAAAGTCTGTAGATTGAGAAAATCGCTTTATGGGCTTAAACAGACACGTAGGCAATGGTTTGCAAAACTCTCCTCCCAGCTTCGTGAGTATGGTTTTACCAAGTGTCTAACTGATTATTCACTTTTTACAAATCGAAAGGGAGGAGCTTCTATGGCACTTCTTGTCTATGTGGATGACATTATTCTAGCCACTAACAATGTCCAAGAGTGTCAAAAATTTAAAGCTTATTTGAATGTGTGCTTAAGTATTAAGGACTTAGGTCCCTTCAAGTATTTTATTTTTAGGCATTGAGGTGGCACAAGGAGAAAATGGTTTGTTCCTTTATCAACGGAAGTATGCTTTCGAGATAGTTGATGAATGTGGTCTTTTAGGTGCAAAACCTACAGTTTTTCCCATGGAGAAAAATCACAAGTTTGTCCTCGCTCAAGGAAAAGAATTATAAGATCCAAGCTCTTATAGGAGGCCTATAGGAAGATTGATTTATTTGACCATTACCAGGCCAGATCTCACATATGTAGTTCATATCCTTTCTCAACTCATGCAAAACCAAAAGGAAGAACTTATGGAAGCAGCGACAAGGATCGTCCGCTACATTAAGGGATCACCAAGGCAAAGAATTTTGTTACCAAGAGAATCGAACCTGCAATTAGTTGCCTATTGTGATTCTGATTGGGGAGTTTGTCCAACTACATGAAGATCCTTAACAGGGTACTTTGTCACACTTGGAGGAGTGCATGTGTCATGGAAGACTAAAAAACAATCTACAGTATCTCGCTCATCTGCAAAAGCAGAATATCGCTCTATGGCAACTGCGACATGTGAATTGACTTGGATTTTTCTTGTATGCTCTAGGTATTCCTGCATTACAACCCATAAGGTTATTTTGTGACAATCAAGCAACTTTACACATTGTGACTAATCCAATCTACCATGACAAGACTAAACATATCGAAATTGACTATCATTTTGTCCATGAGAAGGTTGAAGCTGGTCTACTCCTCTTATTCAAGATTCACACCAAGGAACAACCTGCCGACATCTTCGCCAAAGCGCTTGGCAGAGATCAGTTTCACTACCTCAAGTCCAAGTTGGGCATTATTGACCCTAGTGATCCAACTTGAGGGGGAGTATTAATGTATTCGTAGAATTTTAGTGTGACTATGTATCCTAGGAAGACTAGAATTGCTATGGGTATTAGAAGAGTATTATTTGGTTTACTATTTTATTAGTTTCCCAATTCCAATACTTTTAGGAGTAGGGTTATTTAGTTAGTTTTAAAATTCTAATACCATTAGGAGTAGGGTTAAAGTGAGATATATAAATCGTGTGTTGATATGAAAAAACATGAGGAAAAAGAAGAGTATTCCACAATCTTTTCTCTCTTCAAATTTTATCAGTTTGAGGTATGTAAAGAGACTCAAACTGTAAATCATCTTTTTGGAGAATGCATGATTGCTTGGAAAGCGAGCCCTTCAGGGATAAAAATATAGGAAGATCATGTCGAATGGAGATAATGTCATAGTGGTCGTTGTCGCTAAACGTACTGAGATATTTGAGGAATACAGATAAAGATGGTGTTACAAGATTACTTTGGTTTGCACTTTGCAATTTGTTGCGATCTTATGGAGTATACGGAAAATTAGAAACCTAGCAAAGTTCCAGAACATTACCATTGTGCAAAGAGACCTAGAAGTTATTTTAACATAACATTATCTATGAAGGAAGCAAGTAAATGAAGGGAAGGCGTAGGACCTGGAAAAATTCCTGTTCGGGGAAATGTTTTCGGATGCGCTACATTTGTGATCGGGAGCCAACTAAGGTTTCTTAATCCTTAAATAAGGATATTTTTAATTTTCGAAATTCGTTTTCGGGGTGATGAAACTTTATTCATTTACAAACCCGTTTTTGTTATTTAAATTATCCGAAAATTACACAAAAATAATCTAATAATAATTCAATCCTCGTCCACTTTATAAATCCGGGCCCAAGAAGTGAGCGGGCCACCAGAACTCATCAAAAAGCCTGCCTAGGCTTTGACGAGTCCTGGGTCGGACCTCTCGCTTCCAGGCCCAGACAGATAATGGGTAGAAATTAGTAAAACCCGCCTAGGTTGTACTAATTTCTGGCCCTTTTCTCCTCAGACCTAGCCTATCATTAGCATTGGACAAGAATCAAACTATTTTCTTAAATTATTTTATGTAAGAAATCGAGTACTTTAAATAATTAAACGAATTTGTAAAAAAGTTTAAAGAGTTGTCAGCCGATTTAAGGAAATCGACACACCATAAAATAAGAAAAGAAAGACTCCGGTCTAAGAAACCCGATTTCTAGATTCGGGGGTAAGGTTACGAATTCGAGAGTTATAAGAGCTCTCGAATCCGCCTGTTATAAAACTGACACTACTAAAACCAACATTGAAAAGAGAGCGGGTAGAAGTTTGATTAATTTCGCGGAATTATTATTCAAATCATGCAATATAAAACAATGCGGTTTTTATTTTACAAAATATGTACAAGCACGAAATTAAATAAAGAATTACATGATTAAACACAATAATTTAAATAAAAGAATCGAACCTTGCATAAGATATAGCGATGACAGATTTGATCCCTTGAGTTGCCCCTTGACTTGAAACCCGGATGAGATAATGTGGGTGGTGTAGAAAAAAGTGGTATGTGGACGGTTGTGTGGTGGTGAAGTATATGATTTGAGAAAGAGATTATGGGAGATGAAAAGAAGTATGATATGGATGTGGTGTAGGAAAGTGATTTTGTGATGGAAGTGGATGATGAAAGTATAATATGGAGATAATAAGAGGATAGAATAATGATAGGAGATGAGGAGAATTTGAGAGAGTGGAAGTATAATATGGTGAAAATGAGAGTATAGTAAGTGGATGATAGTAGGGAATAGTTGTTGATGGTGAGAGTTGATGATGATAGTTGATGAAATGAAGGTGGAATGGAGGGGTATTTATAGGTGAGGGAGTATGAGTTTTGGAGGGTAATGGTGGGGGACATACCCCACAAATCACGTCATCAAAGACCAAAACCTAGGTGGGTTTTGGGTGGTTAAGGGGGGTCAAACACGTGGGGCTATGATCATGGGATTGCATGCATGCAAATTGTATTTTTTGGCGCCAGAATCCTCAAAACAAAGGCGGGTTTTGATATTATTAGCGCACGGATCAGTGACGTAGAGCCAAACGACGTCGCTCCGCTCCTCTTCTCAAAGCCTAGGCGAGTTTTGAGACTCCTGGGCCGGGGCGAGCGTTTGGGCTAGCTTCTGCATGGGCTCGTCAATAGAAATTAAAACCCTAGTGGGTTTTAATAATTGTTTGCGGCCTGTTTTATTTCTCTTGGGCTCGGTTTATTGATCTTTTGGGCCCAATGACCCATTTCACTTGGCTCATATGTCTTACATATTTTTGATGAGTCGGGATCATACCGGTACAAATTCCGGTGTCTACAGAGAGCTTCCACTTTGATCGAGTTCGAATAGGACGAAGGTCAAAGTAGCCTGAGGATATGACTTTGGTTTGCAAAGCCTGATTTGATGTTTGGAAGCTGAGTCCTGCATCATGGTTGCGGGCGGCATGCGCCTCTTTCAGGGTGATCTCGAGCAAGAATGATGTTCTACCTGACCGTTGATGAGTCGATGTTGATCTTGGGCGAGAATGACGCCTTACTTGTTATCGGACATGATGCCGATAGTTGATGGAATTTTCTAGTCTTTCCTAGTGTCGCTTCCAGTCTTTCCCGGTGTCGCTTCTAATCTTTCCCGGTGTCGGTTCCAGTCTTTCCTGGTGTCGCTTCCAGTCTTTCCTGGTGTTGACGTTGATGATGGTTGGCATTTTTTATGCCGAAGGACTTTATCAGGCGTGTTGCTGATGGCCTTGGGGGTCGAGACTTCATCGGGCGTGGTGCCGATGGCTTGGGGGTTGAGACTTCACCGGGCGCGATGCCGATGGCTCGGGACTGCATCGAAACTTTGTCGATAGTCCGGAATAATGATGATTGGCATTTTTGATGCCGAAGGACTTCACCAGGCGCGTTGCTGATGGCCTTAGGGGTCGAGAGTTCATCGGGCGCGATGTCGATGGCTCGAGGCTTGAGACTTCATCGGGCACGATGGCGATGGCTCGGGACTGCATCGAAACTTTGCCGATAGTCCTGGATGATGATGACGATAGCGACCTCTTGTGCGGTAGCTGAGTGATGGTGGTCCCATTGTCGGCAACCTGGAAATCATGAGAAAATCGAGCTATTAGTTTTATTGAAAAAAATGAAAAAGGTTCGATTTTTACCTGCGGGCCGCAAAGCCAAAGTGTGGGCTCATACTGTGGGCCATGAATTTGGGTTGTAGGCGCAACAAAACCCAGGCGGGTTTTAATGACTTTTATTGGGTTGTGTCCGCGCCTAGCCCTCGTCCTCTGGGCCGCTTCTTCTGGGCCAAACAAAACCTAGGCGGGTTTTGTGCACTTTTTCTTTTTTTTTTCTTTTTTTTTCTGCCTCGTGAAGGAATCAAAGTGGGGTCCGGCCCACTTGCGGTCATAAAGAGGCCACGTCGCCATGCCTCTCTTTTGGGTGACAAAAGGATAACTTTTCGGGTTTTCGACCAATGAAACGCGTTTGGCATCTCGAGGCGGTTACTAAAAACGAACGGCTCACGTTGACCCGACCTTTCTAAAAATTCAAAGCATTTCCTTCATTTTCTTCACATCCTCATTTCCTTCTAGCTCACCCTTTCTCTCTCTAGAAAAGAAGTCTTGTTCTTTTGAATCAATTCTCGGGTTTGAAAAGATGCAATCCCGAAGTCATAGGAATCCACCTCTTCCTCATGCGACGGCTTGGCCTCATGAGCGGTCTTCACGACGCAACTTTGTTCCTGGCATGGAAGCGGCTCCCTCCGATCTCATTGTTGAATCTTGGAACCATGCTTGGTTTTACCGTTCCCATGGCAAGGTAACCCTTTAAACTTCCTTCTTGTACTTAGTTTAGCGTAAAAATGAGCAAGCACGAATTTATTTTTCTTACCTTGTCGATTTTTTGCTATTTTAAGTATGCATGTTAGGATGTAGAGTGACCCATTTATTTTTTGCATTTTGACCGAAAAATATCTCCAAACCGCTTTGCAAAAAGTGGACCAAAAACATTTTGCATGCGTTCTGGGCCAATTATCCGAGTAGCGGCCCACTAGGCGGGTTTTATGTCCGGCCTACTGGGTCGTCGCGCGTTCTGGGCCGGCCAACTGGGCTTGGCGGAGTCAAAACCTAGGCAGGTTTTGACTCGCGCATTCCCCCCTTTTTTTTTTGTTTTCTGCTGGGCTTTCTTCATGGGTTGTGACCGTGTGCCTGGCGAAGTCAAAACCTAGGCGGGTTTTGACTTGAATTTTCCCCATTTTTGTTACTGATCCGGCTCAGGCTGCGGCATTTGGGCTTGTTGGTTTGTTTCATGGGCCGTGGATGTGAGCCCAGTATGCTGGGTTCAGCTTGGGTCCACGAAATTATGCTTTGAGCCCCCATTTTAAAATGATATGTTGGAATTCTACCCTTAGGAGGATAACCTGAAAACTCCTGGTGCTCTAAAAGAGCCACTTAAGGCAGTGAAATCAATCCCGGGAGATTTCGTTCGGGAGACTTTGACCGCGGCGGGCTTCATGCCCTTTTGGAAATGCTTGGAAGCTTGGCAGAAAAGGACGTTTCGCATTATTGGTCGAGCGATGGCTGAGAGGTTGTGGGATTCCACTAACTCGTTTCACTTCCCCGTGGGTGAGATGACAATCACACCTAAAGATTTTGTCATGATCACCGGCCTTCCTTGGGGTGGGCAGGATGTGGTCTTCGATGCAAACGTTCCTCCAATGGTTCTGGATTTGCTGGCTCCAGTATCTGCACGTTTGGGACCACGTCAAGGTCTCCCTAACCTTGCCTATAAGCATTTTGAGACAACCATTCGCGATGCAAGTTTTCAAAACCTGCCTCTAGAACAAGGCCGCTTCATTTTCTTGGCGTACATCATTTCTACCACCCTCTTTGCCAACCATGGGGATAATATTTCCTTAACATGGTTTCGGAATCTCCTCAACTTTGATAATATCCGAAACCTGAACTGGGGCAAGGCGTCCTATGCCAACTTCATCCATTGGCTCCGTCGTGGCGTTCGTCTTTCGTTGGATGCGGATCCGGTTTACCTTCATGCTGCGCAGGCTCGCTACTAGTACGGTCCTTCCTTGTGGAAGGTGCTCGAGGTATGTGCTCGAACCTTCTCTTTTCAATGTGCTATTCATCTTTCGGTCCTTGTTTGACATCTTGTGCATGCAGTCGTGGGCATATGAGTATATCTTGGCCCTGGGAATTCGTTCGAAGAAGAACAAGACGGTGCCGGTTGTTGAACGCTGGACCACTGAGGGCATCCATGACAAGAAGTATAAGTCGGGGTGCCTTGACCTCATTCGCAGCATCCTGGACAACTTGCACTCGGTATCTCCCTATTCTTGACATCTTTCTCCTATTTTCCTTTACATGCCACACCTAAATTCATCCTTCTTCTTGCAGGATCAAGTAAATTGGCGTCCTCGGGCCGACTTCGACGTCAGAGGGTTACCACAACCTCTGGATCTGGTGGAACACGACACCCATCTTCGCCTCCTGGTTAAGGGGCCTTACGGTTATGTGTGGTACTTAGGGGAGAGAGCCTCGAGGTAAATTTTGGAAGGTTATCCTGGTCTCATTCCCCTGGATCCTCCAGCACACATGTTTGAGCCATGGCGAGTCGACCCGGGCATTTTGGGGGATCTAGTTCGAGGTCAAGAATTTGACGACTTTGAGCACAATGTTCCTCAGGATCAATTCGATGAAGTTCCAGCGTTATCTTAGCCGTTTGATTCCTCGAGTGGTATGTATCTTCTTTCCTTGTCCTTGTCATGTTTTGGCTACCTTCTAACCAGAAAGTCTACAGCTCGGACCCTATGCTAAGGCTGCCGAAGTGGCTGTTCCACAAGAGAGGCGAAAGATCGGCGACTTCTTGGATGTGGAGAACAGCAGTGAGTGCTATGCGCTTCAAGCATTCGATCACAAACCGGTAAGACTTTGTTTTATGTTGCCTCCTTTTATCCCATATGTCACTTGTGAATAACCCTTTGTCTTGTTATTTTCCAAGCCGAGATGGGCTTTTCTCCGGCAACTGACTAAGGAGTGGAGCACCATGAGGAAGTTCATTGATCGGGGATTCACCGGTTCGGGGAGATATCGGCGCTTCCGGCAGCACCACCTTGATATCTCCCCGAACCGGTGAATCCCCGATCAATGAACTTCCTCATCGTGCTCCACTCCTTAGTCAGTTGCCGGAGAAAAGCCTATCTCGGCTGGGAAAATATCAAGACAAAGGGTTATTCACAAGTGGCATATGGGATAAAAGGAGGCATCATAAAATAAAGTCTTACCGGTTTGTGACCGAATGCTTGAAGCGCAGAGCACTCACTACTGTTCTCCACATCCAAGAAGTCGCCGATCTTTCGCCGCTCTTGTGGGCTGCCTCGGCGACTTTAGCATAGGGTCTCATTGTAAACTTTCGGTTGAAGAAACAGCAACGTGACAAGGACAAGGAAGGAAGATACATACCACTCGAGGAGTCAAACAGCTAAGATAACGCTGGAACTTCATCGAATTGATCCTGGGGAACATTGTGCTCAAAGTCGTCAAATTCTTGACATCGAACTAGATCCCCCAAAATGCCTGGGTTGACCCGCCATGGCTCAAACATGTGTGCTGGAGGATCCAGGGGAATGAGACTAGGATAACTTCCCAAAATTTACCTCGAGGCTCTCTCCCCTAAGTACCAGGGGAATGATGCAGGGGAATGATGCAGAGTCTGTTCCTAGAGAGCCACCTCGACGTTCCACTGCAGGCGCTCCTCGCACAGAGCCCCCACGCCGCTCTTCGGTTGGAGAATATTATTCTCGAGGTCGATCTCGGGAGGAAATTGGGGGGTCTTCTCATCCTCCTCTGGCAGCTGTTCCAGAGGGTCGGGGAAAAGGCATTTTAATCGAGGGTCAACACTCCACTGGATCCCATCGTAGCAGATCTGGTAGTAGAGGCCGTCGCCCTCCGAGTATGGGAGAGGACATGGATCAGATGTCTTTGGAGGAGCAACTGGGTCATGGAGGGTCATATCACAGTACTAGATATGGTGGTGATACTCAGCCCCATTCTTACTAGGTGGAGGATGCTTCCGAATCAAGCGCCACTCACCGGCCTCCTCCTTCTCGTCATAGCCCAGCTTCCGTGCACTCTGCTCGTCGTGGTCGGGAGATGGTGGTGAGGGACCGTGACTCAGGTGCATCCGTAGCGTATCCTGGCAATCAGGCCCTAGTGAATAACGCTCTTTCACGTCTTGCACCTTATGATGCTTCATCTTTTGGTTCCGGTTCTACAGGATGGCCTATCCCTGCTGCTGAGATGGGTCCGTCATGGCCCATGGGTTCCCAAGAGTGGTCTGTGCCTCAACACTCTTGGCTGGGTGGACCTGCTTCTTCTGGTTTGCCCGTCCTCGGTTATGGAACTGGTCCGGTATGGCCTACTCCATCTGTTGAATGGCAGGTTCCTGATCATTCTTGGCTGCCTGCTTCGCAGGAGCATTCTGTGTCTTCACCGTCGAGTATGCATCCTTCGGAAATGCCCTTGACTGGGCCATCGCCTCCTGTGCAGACTGGTCCTGGACCTGATTATTACTCCTGGGATACCTATTTTGGCACGGCCGGTACTTCCAACGCAGGAGCTTCAAATGCAGGGGGAAACTTGGCGGAGGACAGCGGCGATTCTGGTTCCCTGTGGTGATCACATTTATGCAATGCAAGACTCTCCCCCTTTTTTTTTATGTTACTATTTTTGCAAGACTCTTTGTAATATATTTTTATTTATGCAAGATTCAAACTTGATGTACGCACAACTTTGACGCTTTTATTAATGCAATTTCGAATGATTTTCTACATGATGGGATTAATCCTAATTAATCCCGCTTCCCCAAAAGGAAAAGAAAATAAAAAAGAACAAAAACTTAAGTGTCGGAGATAGCTCGAGCGAAAATTTCGGAACTGGATATCATGGGTCGATAACAGAAACCGGAACATCAAAAATACACGAATGGGCCAATTGAAACCAAAACAGAGAGGCCCAAGTGCGGCCTTTACGTAGATGGGCCACGAAAACTGGAAAGCTGGGCCTGGACCGCTTAAAACCTAGGCGGGTTTTAAGCGGCTGAAGAACTGGGCCTGAGCTGGCACTCGCGCGCGTGTGTTGTCCTGGCAAAAATATAACCCAGGCGGGTTATAAATTTTTTTTTTTTTTGCTAGCCATTGAAGAAAGGCTTGAATCATGGGATGTGATGGCAACGGCTATGTGATTGTTTGCTAGCCGATTTGCTCCATTTTGATCATGGACAAAGGTGTATAAGTACCTCCCCCTATGCATTTGGATATCACTCATCATCTTTAATTGCATCTTACATCTAAAAAGCCTCCTAAAATCACAAAAATCCTCCTATCATGGCTTTTGAGAAGAAGCTCACTACTTGGATGAGCACTTTGTCCAGAGACGAGAAGAAAGAGCTCGGGAGATATACCCTGACGAGATTGCTAAGTCTTCGGCAAGCGAGAGTCAACCATGACTTCATTCGAGTGGCAGGAGCGTTTTGGGATCCGAAGATGCATGTTTTCCGCTTTTCCTTGAAGGAGCTATGTCCACTACCCGAAGAATGGTCATCTATACTCAGGACGAATCATTTTGCACGGCCGACATCACCTCCAACTGCTACCGACAACACCAAACAGTACAAGGAGTTGTTATGCCTTCCGAACCGAGTCATAGGAAGCGCACTATTCGGTAATAAGGTACATTTCCAAACCATTGTCGAATATTTTCAATCGCCTGACACATTGGAATATGGTCCCGTGATACGAGTGCGAGCACTCGTATTATGTCTTCTTGGGGAATTCTGCTTCTATCATGGTGGGCGGAGAACCGGACGGGCGGGCCTTATCCAGATTGTTGAAGACATGGCTCGAGGCTTTAATCCAATGCCATTGATGCTAGCGGAGACTATGATGGGCTTGGATAATCCGAATCCAGAATATGAGCTTCGTGGGAGCCCCCTACTTCTTCAGGTACATTTCCTCCCTTATTTATGTCAAATCCACCTATTGTCTGTATAACCTAGGCGGGTTTTAGGGGGTTTTTTTTCGTAAGTTTGGGAATAATTGGCGTGCAATTGTAACTCGTGCTAACTTTTTGGGCAGATCTGGCTGATGGAGCATTTGGGCCTTATCGAAGATCCTCGTAACCCCACGGCACTTGCAAATTATTGTCAAAGGAGGCGCAAATATACCGAGCTCCGATCAGTAACTGAATGGACCGCCTTTCTGAATGAACCTCGTGACATCATGTTCCTGAATATGTGACCAGTGACTATCGCAACGCCTATGTGTGTATCGCCGGCTTGACACACATGACTTTCTATTTTCCGGAACGGGTATTGCGACAGATGGGCCGCAAACAGACCATCCGCGAGCGGCTATGTGAAGCCCCCAAGCATTTGAAGCTTCATGGCTCGGTGATAGAGTCTTGGCTGAAGTACTTGGCGAGAAGGTCGACCCTTAAGGCTCCATCAAAGGCACATGTATCAGAGATTGCTGACGTTGGATATCACGGATGGCTAATTGCGGCTGTCGAGTCTCGCCGTGCTGGAGAGGTGCTAAGAAGTCGAACATCCATGAGGGAGAGACTGGGTCCTCGTTCAACGATAAAGGATCGTCTCGGTGCGAAGGTGACGGCAAAGGATCGGCTTGGTCCGAGGGTGGAGACACGGAAATCACATAAGCGAGCCTATAAGCCTAAAAACAAAGAGACGGACCCAAATGAGCCTAAGGACATGAAGATTGACCATGAGACCACTGGCGACGTAGAGAAGGTGAAACAAGACTAGAAGATGGATGGAAGCGAAGGAACTAAACTGCTTTGCAAGAATAAACTTTTATTTAATTACGCCTTTTGAATTTTCTTATTTACAAGCAGTGTACTTGCATTTTAATTATTAATAAAAGAAGAAGTATTGTTTACAATCATTGTGTCCTTGCAAAATTTATCTTTCCTCCTTTTTATGAGCATAAATTGAATATTAACCAAGTGTCGGAAAATTGGTTTTCCAGTTTCTTGGCTATATTAAGCGTAATATCGCTTGAGCTGACCCAAATTTGTGGGTTGAATCATATCTTCTCCATCCATAGTGGCAAGCTGAGCTGCTCCTCCCGGTAAAATTTCCTTAACAATATAAGGACCTTTCCAATTAGGTGCAAACTTTCCCCTTGGGCCTTGTATTGGTGCCCTCATTTCTTTAAGCACTAGATCACCTTCTTGAAATGAACGACTTTTCACCTTTTTATTGAAGGCGCGAGTGATCCTACTCTTGTACACCTGAACATTATGCAACGCCCTTAATTGCCTTTCATCCATCAACATTAACTCCTCGAACCTTGCCCTATCCCATTCCACTTCTGGCAATTGGCTTTCCGCCACTATTCGTAACGACGGGATTGCTAACTCGATTGGCAAGACTGTTTCCATCCCATACACTAATGAATATGGTGCTGCTCCTGTGGTAGTTCGAATTGAGGTCCGGTATCCCCATAAGGCAAATGCTAACTTGTCTGGCCAATCTTTGTAAGTGACAACCATCTTCCTAATGATTCTTATCACCGTTTTATTGCCGCTTCTACAGCTCCGTTGGGTTGACGTTGATAAGGTGAGGATCTATGACGCTGAATTTTTTTAATTGGTGAGAAAAACTTCTACTTCCTTTCGAAACTAACTCCTATTATCACTGATGATCTCATGAGGCACTCCATATCGGCATATAATGTTCTGAAGGATGAATTTGATGGGATTGTTCTCAGCTATTACATATACAATATGCGAAAGTATGTAACGCCTTAGCTTCTTGGTGGCCCAAACTAATGCGAGAGCCATCTTCTCTATGTCTACGTATCGACTTTCATAGTCTAGGAACTTCTTGCTCAAGTAGTAGATGACGCTCTCTTGACCGTTTACCTTTTGAGCTAGCATAGCCCCCATTGTTGAGCTAGTCACCGTAAGGTAAAGGAGTAGAGGCTCATCTGGTACCGGCGACATGGGAACTGGAGGATGTTGCAAATATTCCTTGATTTTATCAAAAGCAGCTTGACATTGATCATCTCATTCTACTTTGCTTCCTTTCTTTAGCTTCTTGAACAAAGATTCACAGGTCATTTGAGCTTTGAGATGAACCTACTGATGTACTGGATTCGTCCCAAGAAGCAACTTATCTCCTTTTCTGTCTTAGGTGGTTGTAATTGTTGGATAACCTTGATCTTTGAAGGAACAACGTCAATGCCCCGTTGGCTGAGCACATAGCCTAGTAGTTTCCAAGAGGTAACACCGAAGGTGCACTTTGCTGGGTTGAGTCGCATCTTGTATTTTCGAAGTCGCAGAAAGAACTGGCGAAGGTTAAGAATATGACCCTCCCTTGTCATGGACTTAACAATCATGTCATCGACATAGACTTCTACTTCGACGTGCATCATGTCATGAAGTAGGGTCTTGGCAGTTCTCTGGTACGTTGCTCTGGCATTTTTAAGACCGAAAAGCATGACGACATAACAGTACGTTCCATGGTGTAGTAAAGGAAGTCTTCTCCATATCTTCTTCTGCCATTTTTATTTGATTGTAACCGGCATATCCGTCCATAAAAGATGAAAGCTCATGTCCGCAATTGTTATCCACTAATACATCAATGTGAGGTAGAGGGAAACTATCCTTGGGACTAGCTTTGTTAGGGTCTCGGAAGTCCACACACATGCGCACTTTCCCATCTTTCTTGGGTATTGGGACAATGTTAGCAATCCATTCAGGGTATTGGACTGCTTTTATGAACTTAGCGTTAAGCTGCTTGATCACCTCTTCTTCAATTTTCTTAGCCCATTCAGGTTTGATCCTCCTAGCCTTTTGTCGAACCAGCTTTGCATCGAGGAGCAAAGGTATGGAGTGCTCCGCAATTTCCCTGTCAATCCCCGGCATGTCCTCGTAGGACCATAATAATACATCCACAAACTCCTTGAGAAGCTCTGTAAAGGACACCCATTCTTCTGCTGTGAGTGAACTACCTAATTTCAACTCCCGAGGTTGTTCTTCCGTGCCCAAATTTATGGTGATGGTGTCTTCTAACACTGCCATTTTATGCTCATGTTTATTAGAAAACTCTTCTAAGGGTTCATTAAATTCCAGATTATTATTAGCGCAGCAGTTCAGGGAAGAGGGGAAAGAAAAATCAGAGTAAGCAGAAAGGTTCATTTTATTGAATGCAAAAATGAGTACATCGCCAGCAGACTCAAGACCATACTCACTTGACTCTAGACTCTTAGGACTAGACTCTATGTCCATAGGAACAGACTCTCCTACAGATAAAACAAAGCCATTCTTCTCAGCATCGACCCACGAGACCGCCTTGACTTCTTCTTCCTCAGTGATCATGAGACTTGGGTCAAAACTTGGGTTGGATAATGCCGCAATAACAGCGTCAGCTTCAGATTCTTCCTTAACAGCTTCTTGTCCGAACAACATGCCAAATATGTTGCTCCCAACTAGATGGGTCCATTCCAATGGTGGCTGTTTGTCCCGAGCGGGGATAAAAACAATAGCCATATTAATGGTACAGTCATTGAAAACTTCTAACCCGGCAACTTGAACTCCCGTGTTCTTCAGGTAGTATGGTTCAGGGAACCCATAGTAAGGGAAATCATCACCTTCCCTAACAAACTGTCCATTCAGAGTGAGTGGATAGGGCTTCATTTGGAACAAGGTAGCTGGATTGTCTATCCTTTTCTGCTCAGCTATGGCTATCTTGGCGAGCCTAACTTCCTTCTCAGTTGGCTTGTACCCTAAACCGAACCTTACCTTCTGCTTAAATGTCTTAAATACAGGAGGAATCTTGTTTTTCGGGTTCTTTCCTAACGGCATCCCAGGAAAGTGTCCTTGTCTCTTGAGTATAGCATGCACTTTGGGATTTGAGTAGGGATCGAAGTCAAAGGAGGCTTCATCCTGGCTCAAAGTTGCCACAAGTTCAAAATTGCGAAGTTCTTCGTCCATAGAACTGTATTCCACCTCAAGGGTCACTTGCTTAAGAGTAAAGACAACATTGATAGATTTTCCCGAGACGGTGATAACTTGTCCTTGGACCAACATCTTTACCTTCTGGTGTAAGGTAGATGCTATAGCATTGCATTCATGAAGTCATGGCCTCCCTAGTAGTAGATTGAAGGAGGCTGGAATGTCTAACACTATTAACCCCACATTCCGAGTGATTTTGCCTGTAGTAATGGGCAATATTATGGACCCAACCGACTTTCGAGGAGAATTGTCGTAAGCCTTAGTTGTACACCATTTTGAGCCAAGTGTTGTTGTTGGACTCCCAACTTCTGTGCCGTCCTCCAAGGGCACACATTCACAGCTGAGCCATTGTCGACCAAAACTAGAGGGATAGTCTTGTTGGAACATTGCACTGTAAGATAGAGTGCTTTGTTGTGGGATGCCCCTTCCTGAGGCAGATCTTCAATCCCGAAAGTGATAGCCTCTTGTTGGGTAGTCACATGAGCAACTAGAGATTCAGGAGTCGTCGTGGGAGTTACTGTTAATGCAGTAAGAGCATCCATCATCTTTTGTCTATGTGCTTGTGAAGTGCAAATCAGCTGCCAGATAGTAACTTCAGCCCTGGTCTTCTTGAGTTGTGTAAGGAGAGGATCTTCAGGCGGGACATGATTATTGTTGGTGGCCATTGGTGTAGGATCAGAAACAGCCACTGGAGTGGTGGTGTTCCTGTTATTATGGCGGCCTGATCGAGTGAGAAATGCTAAATCATATGATGTTGGCTCATCCGTCTCTATCCATTCCATCTTGTAGTATTCATGTTGCTCATCGTCATCACTATCCCAAATACCATGAATGAATAGGTCCTCATGAAAGCCAAAAACCCTCGGGGACAGGTTGTCCCGTTTCAACAATCAAAGTGGAAGGATCAAAGCTACAAACTCCATGAAAGATAGCATTTGTATGCTCGAGCATCGGGTTGCTTTGATTGTTAGGCTTCTGGGCAGCTTTTAGCATGGGTAGCATCCCATCCCTTATCATGTCTTCTATCTTGTTTTTGAGAGACCAACATTTCTCAGGATCATGTCCTCGGCAACGATGGTAGCAGCAGAATTGATCCAAATTCTTCCCTTTCATTGCTGACTCTTATCTTGGCAAAGGTAGGACAAAAAAACCTTTCTGGACCAGCCAATCAAGAGCTTGTGAGTAAGAGACGTCCAATGGTGTGTAAGTCTCATATTTTGGTATGAAAGGCCCCTTGCACTGGATAGAATTAGTTTCCATGACCTTAGGAGGGTTGCTAGGCGCACTAGTGGCCCTCTTGTTGGAACTAGACCCCTTTCATCCAGGCGAAGTAGTCTTATCATTATGCATCGCCTCTAGTTGGACACAGATGTCCTTCAAATAGTCAAAGTCTTTGATGACGTGGTATCCCAAGTGCTTGGATAAGCTGCCTTTTAGCCCTTGCTTGAAAGTGGACGGCTGTAGGCGGAGAGGAATCGTCTCATTGATGTGAGACAACTTGGTATGCCATCGCTCAAAGTAATCTAGGAAGGATTCGTTATCTCGTTGTTTCATGGTGGTCTAGTCATCCACCGTAGCTTGCTTCCTCTGGATGCGACTATAGTGATTAATGAAGGCTTTGAATAGTTCATTCCAATCGGCCTTCGTTTGGGTTGGTAAAGCGTGATACCACACCATGGCTTCGCCGTTTAGAGTGGATGGGAAAACAGTAGAGTATAAACCGACATCAATCCGGTTTAATGGTGCTAGCCTCATGAACTCCTCGATGTGATGAATTGGGTTCTCAGAGGGCTTGAACCTAATGGTTGGTACTTCCACTTTATCAGCAACCTTCAGAATTGGCTGAACAGGCAATGGCACTTCCAGGTATTTGTCAACAAAGGCCGACACAGTGCTCATTGCTTTAGTAAGGCTTTCTAATTTCTGTTCAAGGGCCTTCACAGTAGGGTCTTTTATGAATTTAAATGCCTCAGGGGTAGTGACCTTTGTCTTGGATATCCCAATTCCTCCAGAATTTGAGGACGTCTTGATGATTTCATGTTCGGACTCATATCCCTGCATTTCTTCATCGTCTTCCTCAACATTCAACCCCAGTTTGGTATTGATCTTAGTGATGGCTTGTAGCATACCGTCCATCACTTGTTGCTATTTACTCAGTCTTTTTCCCATCTTCTGCTCTTGTTCTAAGGAATTGGCAAATACCAGACCTTGCATTTTGGTGTAAAGGTCATCCAAATGCTTTATGATGTTGGCTTCGGTGCTCTGGACTGGGATCTCTTGGAATTGCTCTCCAGACATGATGCAGTCACTGGTTGCAGATGGATCGTAGCAAGGATTCAGAATCGAACGACTGATCCGTGGATCTCGAATGAGGGCTCGGAGTCGATCACCAATGATGCCTGAATGGAAATTCAAAGTTAAGACACTCGATGACATACTCAGACACGTTCTACCCGATGCATGTATGTCGTAGACGACCTATATGATCCTAAACAACTTGACACATATATGCTGACACAGAGGACTCACCAACTTTTTGGGAGTACATGACCTAACTCTATATGGACCTAAAAACAGAACACTATAAAGGGCCGGATAAAGTCCACATAGCGAGCGGATCATAAGTTGACAGGCTTTAGTCAGTGTTTCTCAATTCGGATGAGCGCAATCCACAAGTCGACCGTTTTAAGGAGAATCCGTAACTTGGCCCAACAACTCAGACAGCTCAAACCATATTGGCTATTATGCAGACTAGAATAATGTTCAACAAGACCGACAACCCACTTTTTTTTGACCTTTTTCTTTTTATACTCTTTTTCTCTTTACTCGGGGAAAATGGATATTGTAAAGGACTGGATAAAGCCAACAATAAGCGAGTCATAATCAATTTACAGGCTTAATTGACAAATCCAATATGGTTGGGCCTAACAACGAGCCGACCATAAATGTGATGGATTTATTAATTAAGTCGATGAATTAATTACTCAAGCCTAGTGACTATTATGCAGTCTAAGACGCTATCCATTAACTTTGTTTGACTTTTAATTAGTTTTTTTTGGACCTTTGTTAAGAGAATTTCATAAAGGGCCATATAATATCATCAAAGGTGAGTCAATTTTTTATCTATTAATTAAGATAATCAACTTTCAAACATAAATGGGCCCTTCCACTTGGGCTAACCAAAATGCCTTTGAGTTAATTATATTAATCAATAAATAATCCTTTTCTCAACCCAATGAATTTTATATGGACTAGAACAAAACCTCAAAACTACTCGACTCTTTACAAAAAAGACAAGAAAAGGGGAGGGATACACATAGCACATAGCATACACATGAAAAGGTATCATAAACCAAGACTCTAAATTCATGGACTTTTATGGTTGAGTATATAGCCTACCGCATGCCTTCGCCCCGGTTCTTCATACCATAAGGTAGTTGGGGTATTTCTCAAAGAACTTCAAGGAAGCTCTCGGAGTGTGACACTGGGAGAGGAACGACCAAATGCTTAGAGATGTAGAGTTCATCCCCATAGTAGTGGCCTCCCGCTCTCAAGGGAAATCCTAGGTAACTTAAACCGTCGCCTTTGTGCTAACATTTCAAAAGACCCGATTAGTGGCCCGGTATGCAAGGGATGCCTAAAAGAATAATAAAGTTGCGAAATAAATTAACTTCTCCCTTTTACACTTTTCAAATCAATTTGATTTTTTCAAGTTTTACCCTCTTTTTATAGTTTAAGTCCCCAATGGAGTCGTCAATCTGCAGGACCCGGAAAAATTCCCTTTAGGGGCAATGTTTTCGGATGCGCTACATTTATGATCGGAAGCCGACTAAGGTTTCTTAATCCTTAAATAAGGATATTTTTAATTTTCGAAATTCGTTTTCGGGGTGATGAAACTTTATTCATTTACAAACCCGTTTTTGTTATTTAAATTATCCGAAAATTACACAAAAATAATCTAATAATAATTCAATCCCGGTCCACTTGATAAATCCAGGCCCAAGAAGTGAGCGGGCCACCAGAACTCATCAAAAAGCCCGCCTAGGCTTTGACGAGTCCTGGGCCGGACCTCTCGCTTCCAGGCCCAGAGAGATAATGGGTAGAAACTAGTAAAACCCGCCTAGGTTTTACTAATTTCTGACCCTTTTCTCCTCGAACCTAGCCTATCATTATCATTTGACAAGAATCAAACTATTTTCTTAAATTATTTTATGTAAGAAATCGAGTACTTTAAATAATTAAACGAATTTGTAAAAAATTTTAAAGAGTCGTCAGCCGATTTAAGGAAATCGACACACCATAAAGTAATAAAAGAAAGACTCTGGTCTACGAACCCGATTTCTAGATTCGGGGGTAAGGTTACGAATTCGAGAGTTATAAGAACTCTCGAATCCGCCTGTTATAAAACAGACTCTACTAAAATCAACATTGAAAAGAAAGAGAGCGGGGAGAAGTTTGATTAATCTCGCGAAATTATTATTCAAATCATGCAATATAAAACAATGTGGTTTTTATTTTACAAAATATGTACAAGCACAGAATTAAATAAAGAATTACATGATTAAACACAATAATTTAAATAAAAGAATCGAACGTTGCTTAAGATATAGCGATGACGGATTTGATCCCTTGAGTTTCTCCTTGACTTGAAACCCGGATGAGATGATGTGGGTGGTGTAGAAAAAAGTGGTATGTGAACGGTTGTATGGTGGTGAAGTATATGATTTCAGAAAGGGATTATGGGAGATGAAAAGAAATATAATATAGATGTGATGTAGGATGGTGATTTTGTGATGGAAGTGGATGATGGAAGTATAATATGGAGATAATAGGAGGATAGAATAATAATAGGAGATGAGGAGAATTTGAGAGAGTGGAAGTATAATATGGTGAAAATGAGAGTATAGTAAGTGGATGATAGTAGGGAATAGTTGTTGATGGTGAGAGTTGATGATGATAATTGATGAAATGAAGGTGGAATGGAGGGGTATTTATATGTGTAACGTGGTTTGTAGACCTCGGTTTTTATCGTTCTTTCTCAGGGAGCTAGGGGCCTTAGCTATGACTACTTGACTCTAGGTAGGGTTTACGATCATGAGAAAATGAGAGGTTTAGGGTAAAAACAGCATAAACAGAACTATGGTTCGGTCAAAAAGGGAAACAATGGGTGTCGGGAGATTTCAGGATGTAAACGGCAATTAGGACGAAGGTTTCGCAATTAGGAGGCAAGAAAATAGTAGAATCAAATGACAATCCCGTTAAGATAAACCCACCGGATTTCCCTTTTCAAGGATAATCTAGATTAACTTCCCCAAAGTCGATCGACAGACCCGGAGGGTTAAAGAAACGTGATTCTCTACTTAGCTTCTACTCATTTTCGTGAATAGAATACTAACTATCCCAATTCCAACCTTCCAACTCAAGTGTTGGATGTATTCGGGGTCTTCCGTACCTCAAATACATCTTATTTGAGGGAAGAATAGGAGTGGGAAGTAGATTCCACTACAAATTACCCCTAAAATTGCGAACCTAATCCAAATATACCATTCACATCCTTAGTTTCTCCCTAACCCATTAGGGTTCTAGCCTGTAAACATCCTATCTAACATGATAATAACATAAATCACTTCATTCATACTTAAAAGGATATTCAAATCAACAATAAACAATAATCAACAAACACCAAGCAATTCTAATAACAAAAACAAAGATTAACAAGTAAATAATGAACTAAAGAGAGAAAGAGTTAAGAAATGCTCATTGATTTGATGCCAAAGGAAAATGCTCCAGAATAATAAAACTCCAATGCTCCAATAATAAGAAAAGTCTTCAAAACTTCAGTGGAAATCCAATAAAATCCAGTGCAAGAACAATAATCCAAGTAAAACTCTCACTAATCACTCTAATTGAAAGCTTAAATGTGGTAAAAGTATGATAAAGTATGTGCTAAGATATGATAATAGATGATATTCAGCTAAAAGACCTAAAAGCAATATATAAAAGCCAAGTTTGTTACTCAAAACTCGTCACTTTACTCAACAAGAAAATCGCATCTGCAGGAGACCGTGGGCACGGTCTATGAGACCGTGGCCACGGTCCTGCGTAGTGAAATGCAATTTCTCTCTTCACTTCGCAGCACCGTGGGCACGGTGCCCCTGGACCGTAGGTACGGTCTGGCGATTTAGGGCAGATAAGTTTTCGCTCTTTCGCACCGTCGTGGCTACGGTCTCCCAAGACCGTGGCCACGGTCTTGCTCGACCACTTCTTCCCTTGGACAAGTCATGAACCCACCGTGGCTGCGGTCAACTTGACCGTGGCCACGGTCTTGCTCAGCTCCCACTTCTTCTGGGCGTAGCTTGATCCCACCATGGCTGCGGTCAACATGACCGTGGCCACGATTCAGCTCTGCTTCAAAAGGGCTTCTGGGCGTAGTGCCCGCTACGAAAGTGGTAACGGGGGCTACGCCTTGGAGTGTTCAACAGCCAAGGGACGATGGGAGGGGTAGTGCCCGCTACCATGGGCGTGACGGGGGCTACGCTTCGATGAACTTCAGCAAGTTTACTCCCTTTTGAGCTTCTTGACATGTCCGAACTTTCCGTTTCCTTCGTCTTCGACTCGACCAAGACTCGGGAAATCTCGGAAATCTCGGGATTCCCAAAATAGGTGCAAAATGGCCCTTTTTACCACGTTTTGAGTAAAAACTCCGAAATCTACAAAATTACCAAAAACGCATTAAAAGTTATTAAATTAAGCTACGAAACAAGTCAAAAGCCTAACGATTTAGGCGGTATTTAGACACAAAATTGGGTCTATACAATAGGTGAGTGAGTATGAGTTTTAGAGGGAAATGGTGGGGGACATACCCCACAAATCACATCATCAGAAACCAAAACCTAGGCAGGTTTTGGGTGGTCAAGGGGGGTCAAACACGCGGGGCTATGATCATGGGATTGCATGCATGCAGATTGTATTTTTTGGCGCTAGAATCCTCAAAACCTAGGCGGGTTTTGATATTATTAGTGACGTGGAGCTAAACGACGTCGCTCCGCTCCTCTTCTCAAAACCTAGGCGGGTTTTGAGACTCCTGAGACGGGGCGCGAGTTTGGGCCAACTTCTGCATGGGCCTGCCAATAGAAATTAAAACCCTAGTGGAATTGTTTGCGGCCTATTTTATTTCTCTTGGGCTCGGTTTATTGAGCTTTTGGGCCCAATGACCCGTTTCACTTGGCTCATCAGTCTTGCATATTTTTGATGAGTCGGGATCATACCGGTACAAATTCCGGTGTCTACAGAATGAAGAAAATTGAAAACCAAAAACATAATATGAAATGTGAGTAGGAAGAGTTGGACACTAGTTCAGATTGAGGTATATTAGAACAATTCTCTGTTTTGGTAGAACCAACATGGGATTGCAAATCTAGAATGACAACAGTAGTAGCATAGGTGTATAAGAGAAGGTGAAATTGATTATGCATGGGGTTCACAACAATTTATGTTTTTATTTGTAGTATAAGCAGAGTTATATGCCGTAAAAATGGCATTGCTTATGGTATAGGAAAATGGATGGAGAGAGATCTTAATGAACACACACTCAATTCAAGCCATCCTTTTTATTCAGCAACCAGATAAAGGATGGAGCACATGTTACTCTTTGGCAGTGGAATCGTAACACCCTGCCTTTTTTTAACTTACTAACTTTGACGTTGTGGTGTATTTTTAAGTCTTTAAAATTATGTTTGTGTGATATATTGATGTGTTAAATTTAATTGTGTTAGTGTCTTATAGTATTAGTTAGTTTCCTTGTTAGCAATTAGATGTTGGAACAAAATGAGAATAAGAAAGGAGAAAAGAGAATATGAAAAGAAAAGGAGGAAAAAAACAAATTAGAAATTGGGGTAGGAGAGGTTGACTCATATGAAGGAACATTGATAGGGGATGACTGAGATGAAGGAGAAACGGGTGACCCCAACACAGGCGAGGAGATGATGGATGCAGGCGGAGAGGAATCAAACACCGTTAAGGGACATCGATGGGAGTAGCGGACATGGGAGAAATGTCACTAGTAGACAAATGAGATCAAAATGTGACGTGTCGGGTAAGAAGAAGATGAGGACTAGACGGGCAGGATGAGGTCTTTTGTTGGAGTAAGCCGGAGAATATCTTGCACAGAAATATGAGCGTGAGATGCACCTGTGGCGCTAATTGTTGAAAAGGGAAAAATATTTTCATGAAATTTAACATTTCGACTGATATAAACACAACCAGAAGTAGCATCATGACAATGATATCAGTTGTAATTTGGAGAATATCTTAAAAAGACGCGATGTACAGAATGAGAAGAGAGTTTATTTGTCGCACGTGCAAAAAATTAGGAAAACAAGAGCAACCAAACGCTTTGAGAAAGCCATAATCAAGCGACCGATGAAACAGAACTTCATAAGTACTCCAATTTCTTGGAAAAAGAGTTGGAAGGCGGTTTATAACATATACAGCTACTCAGGCAACATCTAACCAATAAGTGGAGCGCATCGAAGCATCAGTTAAAATGCATGAGTCATGTCTAATATGTCCATGTTTCCGCTCAGCAACTCCATTTTGATGTTCTGTGTTGGGACAAGATTTGTGAAAAAGAATGTCACATTTTCGAAAATGATTAATAAAGGAGCTATTATCGAACTCTTTACCACATCACTCTGAACCATTTTGTCCTAGAAACTAAACAAGTTTTCAACTAGAGTTTGATAATTGCATAAAATAGAAAATACTTCAGACTTCAATCTCAGGGGAAAAATCAAAGTTAAGCTGGAAAAATCATCAACAAAAGAAACATAATATTTGAAGCCACTATGAGAAATAGATGGTGATTGCCAAACACCCGAATGAATAAATTCAAGAGGACAAGTAGAACGATGTTCAACTGACTGAAAAGGGAGAGTATGTGACTTTACCAAACGTAAAGTTGTGCAACTATCACGAAAGCGATGACCAAATTATTTTTCCTAAGGAAATCTAAAACTCGAGCTCCACAGTTCCCTAACCGTCATTCCTAGACATCTCCAGTCTCACTCAAGGTCGGGTTAGTAGTGATCTGTTGAGGGGCAGTAGACAAACAAAGAGGATAAGCATTACCAACATGAAGAGCCTGCAATAGAACATCATCCTTGGTGTTGTCCTTTACAGAAACAATGTCAACATAAAAAAACAACGTGAAAAAATACACGAAAGATTATGTTGAAGCTGAGGAACATGATAAATTCGTTTAAGTAAGAGAGGACAGGAAAGAGTTTGCAAAGTAATGTTACCAACAGTAGATATGGGTAGCAAGGTTCCATTTCCAACCTTAACTTTTTCATGGTTAGAGTAAGGAGATGGAGAGGACAACGTAAACCTCATCAGGTGCCATATCAGATGTTGTAGCTGATTCTAGATACCATGTTGTTAATACAGTAGTACCTATATGCCTCACAATCGTTAGTATGCAAACGATGAAGCTAAGAAGTACATGATGATGAGTCTAATGGGTTATGGGGGTTCCCATGGGCCCAAATCCAATCAGGGCCCTAAGTGTGTTTGGCCCAATCTAATTGGGCCCACCATACTAGGGGTATAAGAAAACCTGATACTTAGGACTTCACCTAATCTACTATAACCCAAAACATTAAATAACAGGAAAGAAACAAGTAGCAGAGGTTGAGCTATTTACCTGCCAGTCTCTCGAACAAACAAGCCTAGGCCGACCATCAACTCTTGAATGTGTCTCTTTAACTCTTGAACGTGTCACTCCTGGACTCCAAGTGGGAAATCATAAAACAAGAGACCTCCACAGCAATCCACACAGCACTTGAGACACCGACTGCTATACCGCCCGATATCGATCCAATCGAGACCGGATGAGTATGTGGACTGTATCAACTACGACCACGGACCGTGTTCACCCACTACGGATCGTGGTGAGCAATTTAACTGATTCTACTGCTCAGAGACCCACCACGAACCGCGGTAGCCTATTTTCACCCAAACAGGCCTCCACGCTTTCCTCCGGTCCAATCCCGTACTGTCTTGGACCTTTTTCCAAATACACATTCCATTTAAGTCGCTAACTTGTGTGACCTTGTGGGACCAAATAACTCGGCTGTGATCGAACCTATTCGATCACTAATTTAGGGGACGTCTAGCAAAGTCATTAATCACCGAATTAACTTAGCTAGAGTAATCGGATGAAATTGAGCATTATCGAGACATTCCCAACAGAGTCAACTGAAATACTCAATACAGTAGTACTTGTATGCATGCTTCTGACTGAGGAGCGATCAGAAGAGTTGGACAAACAACCATTGGTGGTGTAAGTACTGTTGTGGTTGTTAGGTCGACTCCAGTATCACCCGTTATTATAGCGGTCACCTTTACCTTTATTTCCATGACCTTGATTACTTTTGTGGCCCTAGTTACGGCCCCTTTGAGATGATGCACCCCTATGAGTAGTAAGAGTATAACAAAAGCTTGTGGAGTTAAGGGGGTTGACGAGATTGCAAGAGTTTCTCTTGTTGCCCATGAAAGATAAGCTTAGAACGAAGGTCTTCGAAAGGATGCAAGCCATGAAGCATAGAGTGCGCAATGATAAAGGTTTTGTACTCAGGTGGAAGGCTAACAATAGTATAATGTATAACTTCAAGACTAGAAACAGGAGACTGAAATGTGTTGTAAATAGTCTTCCATGGACTGATTTTCATCTTTGGAAACTAGAATGAGCATGCGTTTATGTAACACCCCCAGAATATTAATCATCAGATTAAGCTAATGACTTGCTTAACCTGATGATTAGTGCAGTGAAATTACTTACCTGAGGGCATTACCGTCGTCTACCCAATATGGACAAGGCTAAACTACACTCCAACTCATCATCAAGCATAAATCACCTTAACCATGCAAGACTAAAGAGGAACTTAACTTTATACATAAAACTCAAACCACAACATAATCAACTTAAAAGCCACAACATCACAACCCCGAGAAAGTTTCACAATCTACAAAGGCATCCCAATCTTTTACTGCTACTCAAAAGAAGATCTCTAATTCACCTGGAGTTTCCTTCAAAAGCTTTCGAACCTCATCCGTCCGGGACCTTACCCTTTCCTTTCACTTGGTTCCCTACAAAAAAAGGCAAACTTAAAAGAATGAGATGCCTTTGTCCTCTGTTTCTCTCGTCCCTTCAACTCCCCCGACCCCCTGCTCAATGCCTCCTCTTTGTCGTGGTTCGTCGCCGCCAGCAGTCGTCGTCGTCGGTGATTTTTCCGTCGCACCACCGCTCCTACATCATCATCTTCCTTCATTCTTTTCTCCTTTTGCAAGAGTAATATAATCCCTCTTCTCCTCTCTTGTTTTCTTTTATGAGAAGTATTGGTACAATATGATTTTTAGAAGGTTTTCCATGTTGTTTCAAAGGTACACCAAGTGGTTTTAAGTTCAACAAGAGAAGAGTGAAGGAATTCAAGCATCAAAGAAAGGATTTGGGTAAGTTGTGATAGAATTATGTTTTAATGTTTGAATAAATGGAAGGTGTTGAAATTCATGTGAATGCATGTTGTTTTTTATGATTGAACTCACTGTGAATTGAAGGGATGAGTTAGTGATTAAGATTTGGTACATGTATGTAAATTAGGGTTAGATTAAGTAAATCGATGGTTTTATAACTTAACATGAATGCATGGGGATTACGTGTAGGAGACTTAGAATATAAGAGGTTTTTGTTTTGAATATGGTGGTTCATGGGTGGAACCATTAACTTTTTAACTTTGTTTGTGTTCTAAGTTATGAACGAGACAGGAGTTGTAATTTCTATGGTTGTTACTTTTATTTACTTGTTTGCACATTCAAGTATCGCATGTTATTTTCCTCAAAGACATGATTAAGAAATGTTTAGGTTTTTATTAGGATGACGAATCTACTAATAGTAATGCATAGCATGTGGTAAACGTGGTAATAAGATAGAAACGACTTACACTATGAAATAGTCAGTACATGTCAACAGGGGAAAAGCTAGGTGATAAGATCTGATAAATGAATAGATCATAACGATGGGAAATGAGGCATGAATTTCTTCTTTTTGGGAATTATCCTACGAGGAAGTAACACTAATAGGAGAGGGGTTGAGGATAAATTACTACTTTAAATTCATGATTTGTTTTAAGTTCATAAGTCAAAGAAGGATTAGTAAGGGATGTATTATGTATGTATACGAGAATCGTTAAGTACACCTTGAATGTGATGTCATAACTTCGAGGTCAAGCATAACTTGTGAAATGGTTTAGGTTTGAGTTAGTTACAGGGTCTGTTCGGTTAGTAAGAAATGTAGGATCTTTATGCTAATGGTATGCTTGACGAGATTGATTGCTTTAATATCCTGGGGGTGTGACAGTTTAAGACCTAGTGTCGGGGCCAGACTAGTTGTATTAAGCCTAGACTGAAGACGTTACCAAAAAGTCTCAGAGTGTGATAAATCGTGCACTTCACTTAATGTTTCATGAGATATAGTAGCAAAAAGCGAAGCTCGAATCAATTAGTCAACTCAAGCCAATACCCATATTTATGACTAATAGTTTGAACACCTGGGGAAACAGTAATATGGGTAGGGGAATGGATAATAAAGCCATCAAGCATGCCATGAATTTGATGCATAATAATAAATGAAGAAAATTGAGCGTACCACGAGAGGCAATCATCAATACCACGAAGGATTGTTGTTACATAGGATGTGATGTTATCTGTCCAAATATGAAAAGGAAAAGGAGGAAGATTGTCATGAGCGGTGGGCACACCAAAGGAGTCAGGATCAAGGGGTAAGTCAGTATGTGAAAATAAATCGAGAATAGGATTGTGGGTTGTGAGAAGGTCCATCCATGGGTGTCGTAGGTGGTAGAAACAACAGCGTACATGGGAAGGAAAGGCGACGGCAGAGGTGGTGTTAGTCAGCCATCGTCGGTGTGAGAGCCTCTGCGTTAGGCGGAAGAAGCAGCTCGCTGAACGCGGCAGGCAGTGAATCCTGACGACCACTCGAGCTATCGGCTTGACTTGTGAGTTGACGGGTGAAGATGGAGCCACCAGGGTTTTAGAAAAAGAGATTGGCGAGTAGGACAACTGAGATGGGTTGCCGGCGGTTGGCGTTAGCAACGGCGAAGGGGTCCAGGATTGCTGAGGCCAACCAGTTTATGCTTGGAACGAAGACTACAACTATAGGAGACTTGACCGAAGAAAGGGGCAGCGGCGCTAGAAGTCCGGTGGGTGTCTGGTGGCGCAAAAGTGCATGGCTGGTGCTAGGGTTTCAGCAAGGGAGCGAAGGCGGACAGAAAACATAGAAAGAACTAAAACAGGACTCCATTGAGTGCGACAATTGGAAAACGCAGCAAACGAGAGGTCGTTGGAGACTGGGCATGGCCTAAAATAAAGTGTAACGAGTGCAGAGATGTCATTGCGGCAAAGAAAAGGTGACAGTAGCCATAAAAACTGTTTCGATTGGTGATAGGGTTATTCAAACCCATATTGTGTGTCTGCACGATACCCTACTGGCAACCTCTTTTTTTTTTATGCAGAAAGAAAGAAAACTGTGAAGAAATGAAGAAGGGAAAAAATTTAGTATTTAAGAGAATAGGGATCGAAATTATTGTTGTGTTGAATGAGTTGGGGGAGTTTCATGAAGGGTTGGTGACTCTCTCCTCTGTTCAAAATCACATGCTTAGGGGTGATGGTATTGTTGTCAAAGATTTACCCCTCAAGGTCGACTCTTTTGTGTCGGATAGGACTAGCAATGACAAGTGTTTATTCTCCCTTTTTATTGATAATTTCCCTATCAATATGTGCAGCTTGAGGCTCAAAAAGTTTATTTAGCAAGTTTGGAGTTCTTATCGATTGTAACACCCCTAGAAAATTAACCATTAGATTAAGCTAAACATCAACTTAATCCAACGATTAGCGCAGCGGAAATACTTTCCCAAGGGTATTACCGCCGTCCATTAGATATGAACAAGGTTTAGATGAACCCGAGACAACAAAACAAGACATCTACGGTTATACAAACCTCCAAAGACACTCACTTTAAACATACATAACAATAATAATAACATACGTCCACCTAGGTCAATGCCCAGTCACTTAGAGTAACACAAGCCACCAAAACTCTGTCTTAAACAATCCTCCACAAGAGTCTCCAAATCACCTGAATTCCACTTACGAAGCCTTCGAGTTCCGCCCCACCGGAAGCTTACCCTTGCCCTTTTCCTGAGTTTCCTAAAGACAACAATCAAACTTAAAGAATGAGATTTACTCAGTAGTATACTATCGATCTAAAGAACAAGTAGTAAGTAAAGCTTACAATTTAATTTAAGCACGGCTTTGTTATTTATACATTTAAAAGTAAGACTGTAAAGAGAGAAATAAGTAAAGTATACTTATAAGATAATCAAATCCAACTTGATTTAATAAAACTAGACCAACTAGGATACCCACATAAACCCCTCACATTGGTTATCTTTGGATACCCAATAACTAAACAAATAAACAATTAGATAAAGGAAGGAAGTAACATAATGAAATGAGGTACTAGATCATAACGTGCAGATGAAATCGAAATAGCTCAAGGGAGCCAAACTTAAAAGATTCAAAAACCAACCTCTTTTTTTTTTCAAAAACCAACCTTAAAGTCATCTTCCTTTGATTTAAGAAAAGTGAAAGTAAAGAGGATTTCAATACATGAGTAATTTACTTTGTGGGTAACGTCGATAAAAGCACATATCGTAATAACATGGATATTAACATAAATGCCCCTACTTGCGATCATCGGCGAGGCCTCCATATGCGTATACCCGGACCGATCGAGAAATCTGGATGCTGGATAATTATCCTACTGGCCAGGTTTTCATGGTGTGCAACTAAGGCACTAAAGCTATAATTTCCTTGGGTGCATTGAGGCACGTATATAATTTACTTGGGGTGCACAAAGGCATGTCAACATGGTGTGTACAAAGACACTATCCTCCCGATGTGCTTTAAGCAAGGAAACCACGGGCGGGGCCTTATTGAACTTTAGAAATCTTGAAATTTTACTCATGAAACCTTAAATTTTCTTAGACGAACTTAACCACAATGAAAAGAACCCTTCTTGGCCTTCTTGAATGGTATTTAAAGTTTGTAAAAGCTTTTTTTTTTTTAAAAAAAAAAGTAAACTCTTGACTTTTTACCATTAAGTTTTAGAAATGGTTATTATAACCTGAATTGAGATAACATAAACTTATAAACCAACCACATGATAACATAGTGGATCGTAAGATCGTATGATCCTACGATCCAAAAATGACCAAACGATCCAACTCGTTCCTAGATCGCTACCTTGTTAGGATCGGACCAGGATCGGTAGAATCGGTCAGGATCGGTAGGATCGAATCGATCCTAACTATAGCCTATTTTTGTTAGAATGGTCACAATCTCCCTAGAATAAGTTAGGATCATACCAGAGTCGGTTAGGATCGTTTAGGATCGTATTAGGATCGGTGAAAATCATGGCTTTTTGTATAACTTTTGAAATACAATGTTTTTTCTTGGGGAACTTCAAGTCACTTATAACAATTTTACTTTATTTGTAGAATTTTACGATTCTCGATCCGATCCTACGATCTCGATTCTAAGGACTCCTATCAATCCTAACTAGATTCACGATCGTGACAACCTTGCTTATAACACATAAAAATTAACCCATGAGAGAAGTATCATTAGACAAAAATCTTATATAACATTCATAGTATGAAAAGAAGGCTACTTTAGCACATGCTCGAAATATAAAACAAGAGTAATTAATTAAATACATAGATTACCTAAAAATCAAGTAGTACATGCCTGGTACTTTCGAATTATCCACAGAACGAGTAAGGACTTGAACAGTTGAAGGGAAACGATCACTTGGAGGGACTTAGAAAAGAGAAGAGAACATGAATCAGGGCCCTACCTAAATAGAAGAACGGAGGGACAACTTTAATAAAATAAACACGACTCAATAACGAATTTAATTTCCTAAGTCGCATTGAAAGGGTCATAACTACTTCCATAGACATCGTATCAACGCATAAGAGGACTTTTCGGAAATCTTGAAACACATTCTACAACTTTGTAGTTAACCTCGAAAACCAAAGACATGGTTAAGGTCAAAACTCTTATTTCCCTAATCTGCCCAGAAAATAAGAACGTCGACTAAGCTTTTTCGAGAGGCCATAACTTGAGTTACACTAATTAGTTTACGGCCTATAAGCTGTCCATGGAAAGCTCGTGATTCATACTCCAACCTTCATTTGCATCACTATTTGATCTAAGCTTGGGAAAGGGTCGAATTTCAGCCTAGAGCATAGGCAGCCACAAAGATATATTTTTTGGAAAAACTCGGATTTTTGCCTCACATAGAAGCTCATAACTCTCTCTCCCGAAATCCTATGAATGTATACCATACCATTCTGGAAATCCCAGAATGTCCCCTACAACTTTCATGTTCAGCCTTTAGACCACAGAAACTTCCAACCATTCAAAAAATGTTCATCTTTAAATTGACGTCAGAAATTCACAAATTCACGCGATTTTACGGATTTGCCCATAACTCCTAATATACTTATCAAAATGACGAACCATAAAAACAGGGTGTTAGCTAACATTTTTATCTACCTATTCATTCCATAAAATAGCCTATAAATACATTCCACATTTCCTGGAAAATCCATTTACCAACCGGATTGCAAAGCACACACAATACATTGTTGACATGCATGCTTAAACTTTTATGCTTTAGCCTAAACCTCTCTTAAAACATACTTTAGCAATCACATGCATAATTTTAAGTCCATGCAAGATCATTACACAATCCATTTCCTAAATCCCAAGCTTAAACTAAAATGCACCACTTGAAACCCTCACATTACTTACTCTAGAACCAATCTACAAGCATGTGTCTCATTTAAATCAAATTTCCTTTCTTCCACAGAGAATTAAATCACTAAAAATCACATGCATGCTCATTATTTGCAAGGATTTCACTTAATAAACATTAAGATAACCAAGAATCATTATACTTACCCAAATTCCTTTCTTTGAAGCTTGAATCATTTACTTTTCCTTGGCCAATTACTAGAACCACAAAGTCATCTCTAAAATCAACACAAATTCTACTACAAAATCATATTCTAACCATAATTTACTTATAAGAAAAGAATGAGGAACAAGATAGAGAGTGTACACATGAAAGAGAGGTGAAGGAGGATGAGAGATGATGGTGAGAATGGCGCGGTGGAGCGACGGTGGACGGAAAAAGGGGCGCCGGCGACAGCGGCGGTGGCCAGCTGGGCAACGGTGGTAGCAGAGGAGGGGCTGGCTGGCGTGGAGTGAGGGGGAGCCAAGGAGTCACAAGGGAGCAAGAGTGAGGGGTATAGTTTGCATTTGAATCTTCAAATAATACTCCCTCTCAACTATTATATACATACATAATATTAAAGCCCAACCAAAAGCCTCCCTCTTCTTCCTCTTCTAGAGTGGTCGGCCACATGGCCCAAATAAAAACCCAAATTCATCACTTTAATTCCCTCCTCTTATACTCATATTTCTCAAATTTTAAATTTCTTAAATTTATAAAACCGTAAAAATATTAACGGCAACCCAAATAAATATAAACCTATACTTCGTCATACTTTCTCCAAAATTATTCCCTAAATTGTTCGAATAAAAGAAAGACCCAAAAAATAACGGTCCGTAAAAAGAATTCATTATCGATCACGAATATCATGAGAATCCTCATAAAAAAAATTCGAGGAAATTAAACTTAGAAGAGATTTAATGTTATCTTTAATCTTGATTTATTTCGTGAAAGTTATTTCGTGAAGAGATTTAAGTTCAAGTCCTACAAAACATACACTGGTTAGTAAAATAAACGAGCACGCGCTTTATTTATTTCGTGAGTTATCTTTAATCTTGATTAATTAAGCTAATTAACACGTATTAAGGAGATATTTTCTTTAGGTTATTACATCGATGCATATATTCCCGCAAAAGTTTGAAAATATGGTAGGAAATTTGGTTTTGCGGTATGGAAGCAAGGATGATGGGAGAAAAGCCATTAGTGAGATGAATCTCATAATTGTTGATCAAAGGAAGCTCTTTGTTTCTTGGGCTAAATTCACTAAAGAGCAAGTTGTTAGGCCTCCTGCTACTGCAAAATATCTCTAGAAGTGGACCCCAAAAAAGAATAACGATGGTGCTATTACTTCGAATACTTTGCACATCTCGAGCCCTTGTGAGGTTAACAATGGGTTGAGGAATATTGGGAAGGAGGACACGGTTGTTCCCTACTCTCTTGAGGCTTTCGATTATGACAGGTCTATGGATGCTTCTAATAAAACCATTACGGACCCTCTACTTCGGATAGCAACAAACATGCTGCCAGGTTGTCTTACAAGGATGCTCTTTTGAGTGACTCCAAAATCAATCGTGTAGCGGATAGGGATTTGGGAGCTGACTCTGACAATGACCGCACTCATAGCAACCCGATTGATTACTTTGATGGTGCGACTGGGCGAGAGTTACTTGCTGATGTTGAGGATTTCATCCTTGAGGCTTCGAAGGGTAAAGTTAGAAGTAAGAGAAAACATAACATGCTGATGAAATCTAAGTGACAAATTGTCAGAGATGCAGCTTGTAGAAGTATTCGTGGCCAAAAGGATAGTCAGAAGGTTAGGATGACTAGGCGTGCGAACATGTTGGAAGAGGACATTCTTGATGATATTGATGCTAAATTGACCGAATGGCGAAGATTATTAGCAATGATATAGGCGTGCGACCCCTCGATGACCCGCCAAACTAAAGTTATTGATCTTGCGTCGGGGTTGAGTTGTGAAGGTGTCTTTTGGTTGTTGTGGTCAGAAAGTCCTTGCTGTGTTAATTATATTTGGTTGTTTGGTTGTAACTTTTTCTTGTGGAGGTGATTGTTTGTTGTTTTGTATGCGGTATGCTGTTGTATTTGAACTTCTAAGCTTTTTGGCTCTTAATAATCGAAAAAAAAAGAGAAGGAATCGTCCTACTCGGATACCATGTCCGAGAGTATGGCTCAATGATCCACCCGATATGGTGGTCGAGCTATATTATATATACTTGAGGAGATCATATACAAAAGATATTTACCCAAAATAATGTGATTACAACAGATTCTATGTGATTACAAATTTACAATGGATACTCCCTGACACTATTGAATTGCTATAGTAGTACTTTTTAACTATGATACTTGAAAAAAAAATCAATTATGGTAAAATCTCCTTAAAAATATTCACTTTTGAAAAAAAAAATGTATCTTAATGAATAACATTATTTGTTGCTACAAATCACTTACATCTATATATAATAATTTTGAATTTTTAAAGGTAAACAAACTTTTTTAGTTACCATAGTTGAAAAAAATTTTGATCTATGATTTTTTACCGAAGAATAAGATTTTATGTTTTTGTAATTAGGCCATTTATTCATTCTTAAGTTGTCACAGTTGAAAATATAGTTCAATAGCAGGCTTAGTACAAATGAAACCATCTATTAGTATTTGATTTTTTCAACTATGAATATATGATAGAGTCACCTCTTATTTGATCTTTTATCAAAGAATAAGATTGTATGATTTTGCAATTAGATCGTATATTATTGAAAAAAACAGTTCACTAGCAGGCATCTAGTTTTTTTTTTTTTTTTTTGGCAAGTAAAGGCAGATTACAAACCAGAAACCTAGCCATTAAGAAAGGTCTCCTCTCTTGGCCCTCTGGGCCAGAGTGTGTGCTTCCTTAACGGCGCTTCTACTTACCTTAACTATATAACAACAGTCTAAACTTAAAAACAGTCGCCTACAAGAAGTAATTAAGCTACTATAGACTGATGAAATTCTTTGATGCCGTTGAAACCCAGTTATGATCTGTGTTGCGTCCATCTCGATTAGAATTCGCTTCAGGTTTCTATTGACAGCATCTTTTAAGACTTCTTCAATGGCTTGGAGCTCCGCTTGTATAGCTGAAAGGGCCAAGATTCGCACCGCCCCCGAGCCACATTACAGTCCCCTCGTTTCAGAATCCTGCCAATACCTCCCTGGAGCGTGGCTTTATCCCACCCACCATCACTAATGTATTTAGCATGAAAGCTCTCCTCCTCCCCTAATCTCCATTTGAAGATACTCAGAGTGCAGGTGCCTGTATCATTCTGCATCTGTTTTGCTCCATGCCTTGAGCTGATCTGTTTCTCTTAGATCTTGGAGATGACAAAGGTCTTGATTGACCCAACTAGGAACTTCCTGAATAGATGGAAGGGAATTATGGAATACTTTCCGGTTTCTACTCAACCAAATATTCCAGAGAAGGCTCAGAAATTGATTGCCAACTCCCTTATCTTCCTTCATACGGTTAAAAATGAACGACAGCCAGTTGTGGAGCCAGGTATTGATTGGCAATGGAACCTGTTGTTGGTTGACAATTCCAAGGTTTGAAGCAAACCAGACTATAGAAGTCCAAATACACTCTTTAAAAATATGTTGAGTGGTTTCCACCGACCTATTGCAAAGGCCACATTGCAGCTGCCCAGTTGTGTCCCATGCCCTTCTCTTATCTGCAGTAGGAAGTCCGTTGTTGCTGATTGTCCATACATGGAGTTTCCATTTCGGGTGGACTTCGAGCCTCCATAACTTTTTCCAATTATTTTCTTCCTGTCTGGAAATTTGCTTTCCCCAGCAACCTGATGAGTTTGCCTTCTCCCAAAGGTACCAATAGCCCGATTTTGCCGTGTATGTCCCTGTTTGCGTTCTGTCCCAGTGTAAGACATCCTCTTCATCTGATGGGCGAACTGGGTATGCCAGGATCTGCTTTGCAGACCTGTCTATGAAGAGTTGTCGGACTAGGCTAGCATTCCACTCGCCAATCCCGTTGGTCCGTAGTTCACTGACTGCCCTTTGTGCCCATGCATCTCTATCCTCATTCCGGAACACCAGAGGGTCGTTACCTGTCCATGTCTGTGAGAGGATGCGGCATTGCCTTCCCGAATTAATCCTGACTTTGATCCCTTCCTTAAAAGCGCTGGCCGCTTTACATAGTCCATTCCAGCACGGAGACCCTCGTTTGACACTGGAAGAAGTCAACGTAAGGGAGGAAGCTTGTTTGTATCTGGCTTTATAAATTCTTGCAAGTAGCCCATCTTTATTTAGCTCCAGTCTCCAGCCTTGCTTAACAAGGAGGGCGTCATTAACCCATGTCGTTTTCCTCAAGTTAAGACCCCCTTTGCTCTTTGACGACATAACAATGTCTTTCCGAACCCAGTGTTTGCCCTGTTGGTTTCCGCTTGTCCACGAAAAGAAGTTCATCATCAGTGCATCAACTTTTGCTGCCAAAGTTTCTGGTATTTTGTACACCGAAAGAATGTGCTTGTGTAACGCAGAGAGTACGGCATTAATGAGTACAATCCGACCCGAGGGTGATAGTAGCGAGGCTTTCCAACCCTGTAATTGTTTTTGAATTGTATCCATAATGAAGCCAAATTGCGAAGTTCGATTCCTGTTTACAACGAGGGGAATTCCCAAGTAAATTGGAAATGATTCCTCAATCTGGTAACCAAAGATAGCCCGGAGTCCGTCTTTCTCTTCTGCCGTCACATTTGGAGAAACCATAATTTGGGATTTATTAATGTTAACCTTTGGCCCCGAGATTAGGCAAAAGCCGTCAAGAATACGCTTCAAATTGAGACATTGCACCGTGGACAATTCAGTGAAGAGGATAGAGTCGTCCGCAAAGAAAAGATGTGTAACCTCAGGACTCCCTCTAGCCACCTTTATGCCTGCAATTTGCCTATTAGTTAATGCCATGTTGAGTTTGGTGGCTAGGACATCCAAGCATAAAATAAACAGGTAAGGCGAGAGGGGATCGCCTTGCCGAAGGCCCGCTGTCGGTGTGAACACTGGCGAGGGTTGCCCATTTATTAGGACTGAGTATCGCACCGTTGTGACACATTCCATGATCAAGTTTACCCAATGCGTTGGAAACCCAATTTTGACCAGGATGCTGTAAAGGAACTCCCATCGGACTCTATCATATACTTTGTTCATGTCGACCTTGATGGCACCCAACTTCTTCCCCTGCCGTTTGCCTTTGATATAATGTAGCATTTCATGGGCAATGAAGCAGCTATCCCCCATTAATCTCCCTGGGATGAACGCATTTTGTGTATCCTCGATCAGGTCTTGCAGAATTCCCCGCAATTTATTGACCATGCATTTACTTACCAATTTGTACACCACATTACACAAGCTAATTGGTCGAAAATCTCCCATACCTTCAGGGCTGTCTTGTTTGGGTATGAGTGTAATATGTGTAAGGTTGATCTCTTTGAGCAGCTTCCCCGAATTGAGCATCTGGAGAACAGCTGAGGAGACTTCATCGCCAATGGTTGGCCACAATTTTTTGTAGAATTCCACCGGTATGCCATCCGGTCCTAGTGCTTTGAACGCCCCCATTTGATTTAGGGCGGTGACCACTTCCTCTTTCTGGAAGGGCCGAGTGATGGCATCCAGGTGGTGTGGGAGGAGCTCCTTGTTGTAATGTGTGAGGAAATTGCGCTGAGTTCATTCAACCAGGGTGACTGGAGCTCGTTCCTGCTTTGCAAACAGATGTTGGAAATAGGTAACAGCTTCCCCCATTATCTCCACTTCTTCCGTCACCCATCTATTATCCTCAGTCCGGAGACATCTAATTGAGGAAAATTGTTTCCTCACCTGGAACTGTCTGAAGAAGAATCTTGTCAGTCAGTCTCCTTCAACATTCCACTTTAGCTTTGCGCGTTGTCGCCAGTAAGATGATGCTAGATCAACGGCTTTTTGTAATTGACCGACCGATTGGCAATATGCAGCAATGGCCGAATTATCCAGTCCCACTTTTTCCAGCTCCAATTGGGCTTGTTTGGCCTGTTGTATCAGACCATCCATAGTATGCGGCTGTTTCTGTTTCCACCCTATACACCACTGCTTGCACGCCTCCCTTAGTTGTTTCAGCTTTTGGATGATGAGAAACACCAGCCCCTCGCTAGACAAGTTATCCTTCCATTGATTCCGAAGGATTGTGAGGAGTTCCTCAATCTGCAAGGACCAGAGCTCTATTCGGTACCCCTTTTTTCTCCTTCTGGCGTTTTGTACTCTATCCAAATACAGAATCGGCGCATGATCCGAGAGTAAGATGGGAAGCTTCATTAGAAACCCTTCTGGGAACATGTTCATGTGAGGTGAAGTACAGTAAGCCCTGTCAAGATTTTCCAGAATAAGATCCTCCCCTTGTCGTTTGTTTGTCCAGATGTATTGAAGGCCCCAAGCTGGGATGTCAAGTAACTCCATGTTATTCTTCCAAGACGCAACCTGATAGTGTCCCTGGATCAAACTTGAGCCTCCCAATTTTTGATCCGTGTACTCAATTTGATTGAAATCTCCCATTAGAAGAAGTGGATGTGGGAAATTATTGCAAACCATTTGAAGCTCCTCCCATACTGACTGTCGTTAGGAAGGATCAAGTCCAACTTCATTAATTTCACAAAGCGCTACATGCGCACTGGCATACAAAAAGGAAACATGACAAGGCGCATATTTAAAAACTACCATTCCTCCACTTAACCCTTCCGAGTTTACTCCCCCCACGACTGACACCCTAAGAGGACTGAGCTTCTTGATTACAACATCCAGATTTGTTTTACATTCAAACAAACAAAAGAGGTTGGGAGAAAATTGGCGGAGTATCCAATGAATATAGGGAACTACAGAGGTCTTCGCCGAACCTAGCCCTCTGCAATTCCACGCACAGGCCTTCATGGGCTACTTGGGAGGCTAATCCGGCCGCCTCCCCTAGCCTCAGAGCGTCGACGATAGATCTTCAGAGTGGTGCCCACCTGCTTGTCCCTTTCTCCTGAACTGTCTTTTCTGTATACTTCCCCGGTTCCGGGGAGTTGAAAACGAGCCTAGATCGGTGTTGCCTTGCCATCCGGCACATTCCCTGGACTTCCTTCAATCCCCCAACCATCCTTCGATGTTTTCAGCTTCTTTGAGATCGATGAGAAAACCTCATCATAGAGACTTGCACCTGGGCAGACACTACCCCTGTCTGGGTCCGATTCCGCCTTTCTCTTCCCAGTTCCCAGTGGAAGATCCATTGGCTTTGCTGATGGCTGAACCTCATCACTTTAGGTTTTTCGTGGAACCTGCTGAGGAAGCTTCCGGTTCCCCTTCTGTAGTATGATACTGTCTCGGTTATTAGACTCATTTGACATGTGCTCGCTCTCCGGTTGCTCAACTTCCTGCTCAACTGTATCAATCTCCATTGGTTTCGAACTGATTTCGACAGTGACTCCGAGAGACAATTGGATACGGCTGTCACTATCCTCTTGTGCAGTTACTTTCAGTTTACCCAGAGTGATTGCACCATTCTGGGATGTCTCCTGGTGTTTGTTGTGTCCGACTGACACCACCTCTACTTCTCTCACCATGGCAGCTGTGTATGGGATGGTAGCTAGCCCTAGATTTGTATTGTGTGCTGGTGAATGCCCACACTGGGTTGCAAATTCCACTTTTGGGGTGGTGGTATTTATCAGGTTTCCACCACTGGGCCCCTCGTGGGTAGGTGAGGGTATAATTATGGGGTTGGTTGGACCATCCCCAATGACTGATTTGCCCTTGTCCAAGACCTGAAAGGGACCACTAGGAAACAGTGAAGTAGGTGGTAGAGGTGGTAGGATACCATATAAGAAATCTGGCCCATGTTGTATGTGAGGCGGGTAGCCTGGGAACCCCATTCCCATCACACTTCCAACAGGCAGTAGATTTGCTCCAATTGGCCCCGACAAAAGCTCAATGCCACTTGCAGCATCTGGTACTGGAGCAGAGATTCTGAAGCCCGCTTCTCCCATTTGTCCTTGACTGGGAAATGGGTTCCCCATAGTGGGTGCCCAGTCTATGCCTTCGACTTTTGGCAAGAATATTCCCCCATGCATTCCATGCACGTTGACATAGTCACCTTCCATTCTAAGAGAAGAGCTTTCAGGTACATCCACCGGCTCTGCCACCTGCACCACCGGACCTCGCCTAGCCATGATTTGCCCCATCTCCTCCGGGAGGAGATTATTAACTAACATTTGTTGCTGATTAACCTTGGTAAACAAAGGAACACCCCAAAATAGAGTAGTTAAAAAAGGTTCAATAGGGGAAAGGCCATCACCTTGTTCGAATACAATGGCTCTAGAGATGAGACGACTTAATATTCACGCCTTTCCCACTCATTGAAGCGCTGAATGATGCCCTTGACCGCCTTGCCGGCATTCATCTTGCATTGGGAGATCTTGTGCCCTACTAAGCCACACTTTTTGCACATGTGAAAAATGCCCTCATACTGAAACTTCACCCATTGGCGTTCACCCGCCGATGTGCTGACAAAGGCCCCTGGGATCAGGGGTCTAGATAGGTCAACCCTGACTCTCATTTTTAACCTATCTTTGGACTTGTTGATTTCCTCCTTGATGTTAGCTTCAACACTCATTGAAGCGCTGAATGATGCCCTTGGCCGCCTCGCCGGCGTTCATCTTGCATTGGGAGATCTTGTGCCGTACTAAGCCACACTTTTTGCACATGTGAAAAATGCCCTCATACCGAAACTTCACCCATTGGCGTTCACCCGCCGATGTGCTGACAAAGGCCCCTAGGATCAGGGGTCTAGATAGGTCAACCCTGACTCTCATTTTTAACCTATCTTTGGACTTGTTGATTTCCTCCTTGATGTTAGCTTCAACAAAGTCACCCACTGTAGCCGCTAATTGTTTCACCACACTGAGTCTTCGATGTTTGAAAGGTATGCCTTCCAACTGGATCCACAGCGGAGTCATGTGGAAATTGAGCCTTTCAGGGATGCCATCTTCCCCGCAAAATTTGAGAACCATCAGAGATCCCCCGATCGCCACATTTTGGGCTCGATAAAGATCCTGCACATCTTCCTGGCAAGACACTTGTATCCTGAACAGCCGTGGGTCGCCTTCCGTTGCTTCCACCTTCGCCAGCCCCCGCAGCCCCCAGTGGCGGTTGATCTCTACTTCTAGGGCTGGAACTTGCCAAAGCGTAATGTCAACTACTAGCCCAAAGGACAAATTCCATTCTTTGCAGACCTCAGGTGGGGCTTCGGATATGATGACATTGGGACCTTTCCGGATGAAGGAGCAATCATTTGTCTCAGGAAGATTAGGGTTGTTAAAGGGGAAAAGGAATGAACGAACATTTGATTGTGAAGCACCCATATCTGGAAATTTTTGCCTTTTATGTGGTGGGGTGTATTTGGTGTCCACTGCCATGTTGAAGCACTTCCTTAAATAGAAAAAAGGGGGGAAGACGGCAAGATTAATATGATCAGACGTTTAACCCCCCATTTACTACAGATCACTCTTGACGTAAGGCGGCATCATCCTCTCCGTCGTCTCGCAGACCTTTGCCCAAACGCAACCTATCCCATCAGCAATTAAACGCACTCTGATTGTTGCGCCTGTATTCAAATCCTATCTAGTCGTTGATTCCTTCTACTTGCGTCCTACGGAAACATTTCCACCCTTGATTCCAGATTATTTCTTCTTCCTCTCTCTACTTGAGTATTCCAGCCACCCTAGGAGCACGCTGGTGATGCACTATTCAGTAAGGATTAGCAATAACTCCGGTAGGTTTAGGAATAGAACTTGGTGCTCTTTGGGCCACGTCACCTGAATGATGGTAGTTGGCAATAAAGGGGGTGGTTAAGGAAATTAAAAGAGGCGGAGTTGTGATTTTTTTGTGTAGGTTTCTAGAAGCCACACTTAGGGAAACTGAGAGCTTCTCACTCTAGCACTTCTCTCTCTATGAAGTGCATTGGCTGAGTATTATAGGCCTCTAGTACAACTGAAATGGTCTATTACGTATTCGGCACCGTCCTTTTTAGGTCCAAAACAAACAGTTGACCAAATAATTTGAATGAAGCAATCGAGTACTCTTCGTCTCTTCCTCAGTCATCATCTTTGCTTTTTCCTGGTGTGCCTTCTCTGTTGCCTTTTTATAGCCCATGCTAACATGCTTTCGCCGGTTTTCATTGCATGCCTTTCTTCAATCCAAAGCTACTTTCTACTTTTTTAATCCCCATGCCATATGCCTTCATCATGATCTCCCCTTTAAAAATCATTTCCTTTTCCTACTAACCCAAATTCCCAATCCTTAAATTCAGGCCCTTCTCGCTTACTCAAAATCACCCTCTTTTTTTGAGTCTCTGTTTGCCTTTCAAAGAGTCATAGTCACAATGTCAGTTGTGGTTGGTGCTGCTGTTTCTGCTTCCACAGATATTCCTCCATTCTCTTCTTCTAACAGCAAGGAACCAGATCAGAAAAGTGGGCAACTAGAGAAACTATGCTGCAAATTCGACAAGGTAGGTGAAGATTTGAGCAAAGAAACCGTAGATTGCAAAGAAGGTTGTGTTAAACATGAGCAGCTTGACAAGGATAATAAGGTACTGTTCCTTGTTTCACTTGACCATTTGGTTTTGAAAATAGTTGTAACTTGTAACCAAATTGTTCTAAAGTATTTAATTCTTGTTCTGTTTTTGCTTATGATGAAGGCTGATGAGATGTTACGGGAAAGGAAGACTCAAGTTCTAGGGAGCATAAACCCATCTTCTGTTGGAGGTAACATACATAACTGGTTGGGGTAAATTTTCCCCACCAAGAATGGAAGCAACTACACATTTGTGATGTAGATTATGATGTTGATGAGTGGGTATATGAATATGTAACAGAGAGCAAAGGGCCCGGAGTGCAAATTTTGAGCCTCACGGTGCTTTCACCTGGACGCCAAGATGTGGTGTTGACAGTTCCATTTCCCGACACTAGTTCCAAAGCTACCCTATTTACTCTCAAGGAAGGGGCCAAATACCGCATCAAGTTCCATTTCACTGTTTCTAAACACATTGTGAGACATCTCCAGTACACCTACATGGTTTGGAAGGCTGGAATTCGAGGTACTTGCCAATTACAATTCAGGGTTACATAATACTCAAAATTCGGAGCTCAAAATGCAAACACTATATTTGGATTTGAAAGCATATATATGCTCCATATTCAGGTCTTTAAGAATACAAGTTGTTTCTCATGTACACTACAAGTAATATTTATGAATATTATTGCAGTGCACCAGACAAAGATGATGGTGGGCACATTTAGTCCGCGCCAGGAGCCTTACATACTCGAGTTAGAAGAAGGGACGACTCCTTCTGGATTCTTCGCTAGGGGTCCATTCTTAGTTAGATCTAAGGTATGCAACTATGGACGAATTTTTTACAAACTTCCAACTGTTAAACTTTTGACCGACTTTGCCTAACATATTGGTGTTTATCTATTTGGCAGTTTTTGGATGATGATGGCAACTGTTATCTGGACACTACTTACTACTTTGACATCAGAAAGGATTGGGGAGCCAGAGAAAAACACTAGGAAAAGTTAGTTGATTGGTGTAATGTTCCCTAATCCCTAATGATATTAATCTTAGTCAAATTTCTTGTGTCCTCGTCTTTAGTGATATATATATGTATATGTATCCTCCCAGTTATTAGCTTTTATGATTTGCATATGTGAACCCATTTCAAGATGTGGGGAAAGCAAGGATGAAGTAATTTCATTTACAAAAGCAATGCGATTGAAATCAAATTGGTACACACAAATATTGGGCAAGGGAGGGATGGATTGAAGGTCATAAGATTTATAATGCATATCTCTAAAAATCAAAATACTAATAGAGTACAAATTTAAACACAGATTTGGAAATATGACAAACGATATTATAAATTGAGGATAGGACAATTAGTGTTAAGCAAATAAGGTGGACATCCTCACCTTTATGATAAACTGATCATGTAAACAGCTTCAGTCTCATCCTTTTCTTGTTCCCCATGTCCTACAAAAGAATATTATGGATAAAAGCAATGATGCTCATATGGTAATTCATGATCTTGACCAACTTTCTGTAATTATCATAATCATTATGTCCACAATGATAATCAACATCAATTGTTTTTTGGTTTTTTTTTCTGCTTTATTGGTTGATACGAAATGCAAAATCGTCTGAGAACAGATCCCAACAATTAAGAATGAACCCAATAAAAAAAATTCAAACTAAATCCAACCATAAATAAACGCAATCGTCATGCCTCAAATGACCTTCAAAATCCTTACCCCTTGGGCAGGAACTAGTCTTGCTTTCATTAAAGCATATGATAATACTAGCTAGTCAATCCCATTAGGCATGGTAAAGTGCATCAATACTTCAGAGCCTTGATACTACAAGCCCCCGTTCTTTCGTGTGGTAGGTTGGTGAGATGAAGTGGATAAAGTGTGTAAGATAAGGTGGAGGTTGTGTAAAAAAGTGGGGAAGGTGGGATAAAGTAGTAAAGCAGTCATCTCACCGTACAAAAGAACAGTGCCACAGCACCTTGATGGCATTTTCTACTGGTAGCTGATGAGGCCATGCTTGTAATGATTCTCAACCCAAAGCAAAGCATGCAATCAGTAGCATACAGTATGGAAGATGACTCCATTCATTGTTCAAAGCATATGGTTGCATGTCACAACATCTTCAAACTACACAAAAGATAGCCCAGGTAACCTAATCAGTGCAAAAACTTGCACAAAAGAAGTTCTTGCCCAGTACATTAGACTTGGGACTAAAGATTGCTACCTAAGTCATCCTCCATGAAAAATAATGAAGAGGAGAATAAAACCTTCATCTGTATTCACTTCAATGGCTTTGAGCTTGACAGCAATTAGATCCAGCAACTTCCAATCCAACACCGCCTTTGACGTTGTTTCCTAATCAGCTAGGTATACATTGAAAAGATCAGTACAATAACAAATACACAAAGGAAGAGAGAGTGGACAAATGGAAATAAGTTAATTACCTCCTCCTTTGCCCTATTTCAGCTTCCACTGTCATTGATAGCGCACAAAATTTACAAGATTGTTAGCTACTTTTACTCTTCAAATTCATCCATAAAAGTTGTAATAGCAAAGAATACTCACACCAACCCCAAATCAAATCTTTTACAACCCAAACCGAGATTATCTATTAGGTCTTCAGCAGAAGAAATCAATGATATTATTCAATCAGCTACAGGTCATGCTTATTTACATGAAAACCCTGCTTCAACCGAATCCACACAGAACTGCCGACATAGAGACAAACAAACCTGATATTCGATCATTGCTCAAAAACTCATCCTGATATCAGTTTCAACATGTCAGCAAACCCATCTTTGCAAATCTAACTGAGTAAATGACCCATTAAATGGCTTGAACATCTCTTTTCTTGGAACCACAACCCCCTCTCCCAAAAAAAAAAAAAAAAAAAAAACTGCATATGCTTTCCCAGTCCAACCCTAAACCCTTAAACCCTAAAAAAGTAAAAAAATTAAAAATTAAAGCCAATCATTGAGAATCCTGAAGTCTAAACTAGAAAACAAGAATCAAATTCCAAACATTCGATTGAAGTTCAGAGTAAATCAAGCAAACGCATAAGATAAAATAACACAAAATCAGTGATCTATAATCCGGAATCTCATGTAAGCAAGGTTTGGGGGACGGGAGATATTTAGCGACTTTGCCCCTCCATTCGAGTCCCAAGATGGTTGGCTTCAATTGAGCCCAAGATCTCATTTGTTGCAAATACCTAGTTATATTTTACTCGTCCATCCAACAATTTCAGCAACTTTTAGTAACTTCATAAATTTTAAGTAAACTTTCAGCAATAATTACCAAACTTACAATAATTTGTAAAGAACAGCCTGTATAATCAACAAATCCCCTTTAATAGTTATTTTCGACCAGTTGCAGCACACACTCTTAAACTCAACTATATGATCACAGATTATTGGTGCTAAGAAAGACCCATGTCAATCTACTGACACTGGCATGAAAAAGACGCCAGAGATGATGAATCAAGCAGAAAACCAAACGGCAAAATAATAATCAGTATTCAATTAAGATAAACTTTGTTAATGTTATATTGTACATTGGCATACAAGTTCTATAGAATGAAAGAGGCATTTTCCCAGCAACAGAGAGCTGGGAATCATCCAAACTACGAATTAAACTGGAAGAATGCACAACTTAATAAACGGTATAACTGTCATCTTACCCAATGGAAATGCGCCGGATAACATATACAACTGCATTAAGCTGTAATCACCAGCTCATAGACATTGCTGTTGTTATCCCCACTTACACGCTTCAACATTTCAAAACTTCTACGGCTTCCCAGGAAATCTACACGTTTGTATGCCAGGGAGCCAAACTGTTCATTTCTTTCACTGCAATACACTGACCGGAGCTGTTCAGCATGCCTTGAGTCAGTATGAATTGCAGCCTCTATTTCATAATCTGACGTGTTCTCTTGATAGAATTCATAAATATGGTCCAACAGCTGCAGACAAGAAAATCCCGTTTCACTAAAATATGTTCTCGAAGAAGGTCCCATCTCAGCAAATCGATCAACTGGAAAAAGTATGGTAAGGAAATGGTTTCTAAACACCAACTCGTTCTTCTCAGTTTCAGTGAGTGGCCGCAGGAAGTTTGAGTTTGAAACTTCAGATTCCGCCCTTTCACATCCACCAGCAAGAACATGGTTGCCAATCTCAGAGTCATTTACTGATAAAAGAGGGTCCGCACGGATAGCAGCAGTTGAAGTAGGCTCTGACACTGACCAGCAGATCAAATCCAAAAGGCTGCTGGGATTGATTGGCCTCAAGGGCACTCCACATGACTGTAACCTTCTAGCACGACGGCTTCTAACACCACGTTTTGCAAGGGTCACAATCTGCAGCCTTTCCTCCTTGCTTGTTCTGTTTCTTCTCAGAGCAAAACTACTTTCCATATGGAACTTTTCCTTGTGAGTTTCATGCTGAAGATTTTCAAGAACTAAGCCCACCTGCCGAGCTAGATCAGTAGAAAGTCGGGAAAATCGATTCATAGATCTGTCTTTCGACTTCTTTAAAACCCACAAAGGACTAACAATATTATCACAGTGTCCAAGATATCTCTGCACAGATGACACCTCAGAAACAACATAGCTAGCACCACAACCAACAAACCATTTATCAATAACCACAGCACCTTCCCTTGTAGCCACTTCAACAACCTTACTTTGCAGCTCACTAGAAACATCTGAATCAATGTACATCAAATGACCCTTTAAATGACACTGCCTACTTTGTCCTTCAATCTCCCCGGACAGATTCGACACTTGCTTCAACCCAAATGGAAGGCACGAATTAAGGGTCTCCATACCCCCTTCCCCGTCCCTATGAACAACATATGGGGCTTCATCCAATCTCATGTTTTTCCTCAAACTTTCAACAAACCATCTCAAATTGACAATAGAAAGCCCATTTTTTGATCCATACTTGAAAGCATGTTGAAGCTTGCGGCCACCGAAACCCTGGACAATCAAGTGGGTGCATTTTGGATGTAAACTAGGGCTATAAATACCACCAAATCTTTCAGTGGCTTCCTTCACTTGTCTCCGTGCTTCTTTTGATAGACCGGTCACACAAATCGATAGCCCAGAAAAGGGGCCCTTCCCATGACGACCAGCTCCATCGCCGTTAGAACAGGTACAAGAAGAGGATTGCTCCAATCGCTCTCCCCCACCGGCCATGCCCAGAAAATCCCACTCTTTTTCCTCTCTAATAAAATTTCCAATTATTGAAATCTACAAACTAAATCAAACAACACCAAAAGTACATCAACCTTGTAGAAATTGTTGGATTCCGGATGCTATAGCGCAGGGACAACGGTTTATTATCCCACCCCGGGTCTCCCTCTCTCTGGTTGTTGAGCAATGGAATACAATAGAGAAAGCTAGAATGTAGAACAAGAATCAAGGATTAACAAGTGAAGTAACTCACATTCTACTAATTGGAGGAGAAGGAACTAGCCTTTTTCTTCAAGATTCTTCGACAGAATGCGATGAAGCAATCGCTGCAGTGAGGAATTGAAATAAGCGAGAGAAAACTTGAAGTGCCCTGACGATGCGACCTGTGTGATATGGGAACAGTGAAGTGCCCTGGGTTAAAACTTGAAGTTCCGCTATACACCTCGGAGGTAACAAGTTGTGCAACAAATTGAGCGAGCATGTTCAAGAGTATTTTCTGGGTTAAACACAAGGGACTCATCAAAATCAAGGTTGGTAACTAGAGTGAAAAGATACTGCCATCTGTGGGATGAACATATACAGGTGAGATTGACAGCAGAAAATGCTCAACATTGTTATTTTGATACTTTCTTTTCCAATCTTCATGAGTAACTAATACACAAGAATCAAAACCTATCAATGAAGAGGAAAGATCTGAACTTTCATCCTCAGTTCTGTCTTGCACATAGCTTCTTCACTTGCATCAATTTTATTTAAACAATTCAGAGTCAGGGATGCAAGTCACTTAACAATAATCATTTATAGGAATGGACCAAGACTATCAATTAGGGTTTCCAAATACCATCGACTAGAATATATATCAGTCAAATTTTAAATAAAATGTGTCGTCGAGTTGGGTTCTAGAGAGAGTGACTCCCCCCTTTCTAGAAGCGGTGTCCAGGCGATTTAGGGTTTTGTCGATTTCTTCTGTCTCTAGCGCAATGGAGTACTAGACTGGGTTCCCAGTGTCTGTCCTGTAGATTCGATCTTTACAATTCTCTCACGCTTTCATCATGATCTATTCAAAGGCTCTACATCCGGATTGAGACAGATCTTGCGTTGTCGATTGCTAGGGTTTCAAGAGGAAGCTTTATTTTGTCAATCAAGGAGATTGATTTCGATTTTGACCGAAACAGTAAGCTCTCTAGAAAGTCATCATTCTCTGATCCCATCTTTTTCTTGCAGAAATCTGGCAAATGCATCGAGTGGTCTTCAATGACTGTTGAAGGGTACTGTGCGAGTCGTATGGCTTGAATCAATTAGTGAACAAGACGATGTTCAGATCAGATCTACAGTGAGGAATAGTGCTCAAAAGATCTGTGGAAGCTGGCGCCATGCTCAGGTGTGCTCTCTCCTTTTATCTCCTTCTTCTCCCTTCTTTTGTCCGATAGTGTTTGCCGTGTTCTTTTGGTGGATCTGTGTTTCTTTGACTTGTGTGTGTCACTTTGTTTCTTCAACCAGAAATTGGGAGTTCTGTTTATGTTTCGGACGTCTTTTTGTTCGGTTACTGTCTAATTGTGTTATTGTTTCTGGTTGGGTTGTAACTAAGCTTGGTTCCTTTGTGCTATATAATGGACAGTTGGTTGAGGAGTTCCATCCTCACCCACAACTGTCTTGGATTTCTTGTCTGTTTAGCTTTAAGTTCATGTCTGAAAATTCCACCACCTCTCCTATTACTGAACCTCTTAGCGACGATGGTTCTTCTTTCAACCAAGTTAAAAATTCCCATCTTTGTTCTGACCCCCCACCTAGTAGTACACATGCTGGAGGTGGAGGCAGAATTGATTCTGCACTCCATCATACTGAGGAACCCAATCGCACCTTTGCCCAGGCAACAAAATTCGGTTTGGGATGTTCTCATCTTCTTCCGGGTTCCCTTTCTACGCCGGGAGCTAGTAATTCGAGCCCGTCGTTTGTTCGTCACTCGACACTTCCTGTAGGTTCCACCCCTGATAATGTTATCGAGCCGGATAACTCTTCGCAGTTGTCCCCTCCCCACTCTCCCAAAGTGTCCCGACACACGGGGGAACTAAAGGCCTTGGCTCTTCTGATGAAACCTTGGGGTGAATTTCTGCCCTTATCGTATCTGAGTAATCGTGCCAGGGCGGACTGGAACTTTGTTAGGGGGGATATGTCTTTTGTGGCAATGGGCAATGGGTGGGTTGCTGTCTATTTCTCAAACACTGAGGATACAAACAGGGTCTGGATTGGGAAACCTTATATCCTAGGAGGGCTTAATCTTGTCATGATAGAGTTTGTACCCTTTTTTGATCCCTTTGCGGCTGAGATTACACATGTCGACCAATGGGTCAGAATCCCGAGACTCCCGTGGGAGTTTTGGGATTTTGATGTGCTTGTCCACCTCCTTAAACCTGTTGTGAGAGTCATCAAAGTTGACCAAAACACTTTACAGCGTCTGAAAGGGAAATTTGCCAGGGTCTGCATTAACATCGATATCACTAAACCCCTCCCTGGTTCCTTGGTTGTGTCAGCAGGAGGTTAGTCCAAAATCATTCCTTTGACTTATGAAAATCTTCATAAAATGTGTGCTTTTTGTGGTGCGGAGGACCACAAAATTGAAGGGTGTCCGAGTGTTCCTAGTCATTCCAAAGTCGAAATTGTGGTAGAGCGCTTTAACGGCCCACCTGCTCCTTGGGGTGAACCCCCGAAAACCACTTACTCCATGTCTATCTCGGAGAACTGGATCCGAGTATCTCCTAAGAAGAGGCAACGTGCTGCTCAACCCCAGAGAGTAGACCTACTACTGGCTCTTTAAGGCCTGTTGGGGCACCTTCGTCCTCTACGGGAAAAGGCATCATTATTGAGGACAATCTGAAAGTTAGTCATCCTGATCCTGAATCCAAGATGTCCCCTATCCGTCCTGAAAATCCTATGGAGGGTGCTGGTAATCCTACCATTCAAACGGTCCCGGATAACATCATTCTAGTCCACCGGGATCAAATGATCCCAAAAGATGGAGTGAAAACCTCTAATGTTTTTTAGCCTCTAGAAGAGGATGATGACCAGTCTATGGATGATGATCACCTGGGACATAGTGCGCAAGATGACTTTGCTGATGCCTTTCTTGACTTGCCTATAATTCAAGACGTGGATATGTCCTCGGACTCGGCTAAAAGGAAGAGAAAGGATGATGGGGAAGGCTCGGCCTAATCCCGTATTATCTCGAAGCTATGATTATGTGTATTTCAGTGTACTTGGCGTGTTGTGGTAATAAGGTTAACTGTAGTCATGTTGTTCTCGATGGCAGCTGTGTTTTGTCTTTGTACTGTTTGTGTAAGGATTCACCCGTCCTCTAGGCTAACCCCCAAGTATACAAAAGGGGTAGTGTGTTTATGTCTTTGATCTGTTTCAGTGTTGTGTTGTACTCTGGTCGTCCCAGTTTTCACTACTGGGGTGTTGTTCCAAAGTCCTGTAGTATGTTGATGATGTTCCTTGGGGACACTGTTTTCTTTTCAATTTGTCACTGCATAATTTGTGCTTGTTGGTTGGTAATTTCCTTCATGCTATGGTTTGGGTTCTGCCTTATTTTGCTTCTGGAGTTGATGATTGTCCCTTGGCAAGTGATATAAGGGGAGTTGACCTTGGGCCTTTGGAGGCCTAATTGGAAGGGAATATCAGCTTCTGCCTTTTTATTTTTTAGGCTCACAATTTGTTTCAAATTGCTCTGGTTCTGTTGTATTTCTGGCCGGCTGAAGTGCCATTGTCTCCAGTTTTTGTACTGGATGGAGTTTTCATTGGGCGAGTGTGGTGATGGACCTCTCCATCCCCCCAAGGCCTTCATCTTGACTTCCATGATTTATTATGGTCAGATTCTCGTAACAGGGGTTATCCCTTTTGTTCGTCTACAGTTGCCCAGTGTGGTGAAAATGATCAATGGGAACATTTTGCTCTGTCCAGGATGTTACTGCAGCATTTTTTATTGTTGGATGGATGGGACCGACTTGTTTTGGTCTGGCTCCTGTTGCAATCCGCTTCTGTTGATGATAATTCCTCTTTGGTTCTTGATGACAGGGCGATTGTTCTTGCTATTTTGGGATTTTAACCCATTGGTTTGCCACCCCTCTGTTATTCTCGTTGGACCAATTTTGTTTTACAGAGGTTGGAGGCCCAATCGGGAGTTGTTTGTGGTGGTTTTATAGGTTGTCCCTAGGGTTTGGCTAATGATCTTTTTGAAGCAAACCCGGCAAGGCTATGATGGCGACCCCTTAAATTGGAAGGGGGAGATTACTGAGTCCTTGTTTCCCTGTTATTTCCCTTCTCATTGTTGTGTGATTAGGGGGCAGTTGAGTGTGAAAACTGGGATCCTTGTTTAGATTTTTCTCTGGTTGCAGATCTTATCTTCCCTGTTTGGTTTGATTCTAATTGCAGCTTTTTTGAGTTTTCTTTCGGTTGGTCAGTCTTGCAGGTTCTTGTGCTATGTTTCTTGGGGAAGCAAAAAATACAAGATCCGGAGCGAGGTTCTCAACCGGAAGACCTAGGAGTGTTTTCGTTTGACTTTATTTTTTACCGTTGGTTTAAAGTTTGGCTAGCTTGTTTTTGGTTTTGTTGTATTTTAGGCCGACCAAAGTGTCGTTGTAATCTCCTTTTCTTCTGTTTGGGTTTGGTTTTGGGTGAGTGTGGCGATGGTACCTACCATCCTACCAAGGCCTTCATTTGGACATCCATGATTTATCATGGTCAGAATCGAGTACTTGAGGTTACCAATCTAGTTGGGTTATCTTCAATGGGACGGGTTTTATCCCACCGGTTAGAGTCAAGGACAGTCCTCTTCTTCACTTGTTCTAGATGAAAGTGGTAGCTTGGAATGTCTGTGGTGCTAAACGGGGTCAGATGGTAGCTGAATTAAAGGCTTTAGTGAGTAATTGCAAACCTGATATCCTATTTGTCTTAGAAACTTTGACCAATTATGCTAACTCTGAAAGAATAATAAAGACTCTTGGATTTGAGCCCTTTGGAACAATACAAATATTCATGCTGCTACTCTTAGTACTGATTCGCGGGCAATCCACCTGTTAGTCTTTGATACAGTTCGGCAATCTAATTGCATTATTACAGGAGCGTATGGGCCGGCCCAACAACGTGATAAAGATTCTTTTTGGTCTTATTTAACCTCTCTCCATGATTCTTTTGACCTCCCTTGGTGTCTCATCGGGGATTTCAACGAATTAGAATCAGGACGAGAAAAACAAGGGGGCAGTCCCTTTTCCTGGTCAAGAGGGACTAGATTAAATAACTTTTTACACTCTATCAATGGGGCCTCTGCAGACGTGAGAGGTAGACTTTTTACGTGGAAAAAACGAATTCGGGGCCAATGGATACATGAAAGGCTGGATAGAGCCATTCTCAGACATGACTTCCATTTAGCCTATCCAGATACTATTGAACATCATGGTAGCTTTACTTTTTCTGATCATTGCCCAATTATTATCGAAACTTCCAATCATAGACAATTGGCAAAAAATTTTCCTTTTCGTTATCAGAAATTTTGGAGCCAATATGATAAAATGAAACAAATAACCAGGAAAGTTTGGAGTAAGAATGTAAATGGCTCGCCTATGTTTCGGGTCTCGCAAAAGTTAAAATTACTCAAGGGAGAGCTTAAGGTTTGGGCTCGCACCTAATTTGGGAATTTTAAAACTAAACTTGATAGCAATATGGATCGCATTGATTTTCTAGAGCAGAAATTGTTAGAGGATCCTCAAAATCCTAGATTTAATCATTGGTTGAATAGGATGATTAAACAGAGGGAGAAACTCCTCCTTTTCAACCAAAAATATTGGGGGAATTTGGCGAGAAAGAAATGGTTAGTGAATGGTGATAGGAATTCAAATTACTTTAAGAGATCAGCTAAAGCTCGGATTAAACGCCAAAGTATTTCCAAAATAAAAACAGACAATGATGTTTGGCTGGATTCGGAGAAAGAAATTGGTGACCTCTTTGTTGAGGATTACAAAGAACGTTACACCTCAACACGGAATTCGGAGGGTTTAAATCTGCTTAAAGAAGTGAGGAAGGTTATTTCCCCTGACGAAAATTCCCGGCTTACGACTATACCTACGGTAGAGGAAATCAAACTCGCGCTTTTTGATATGGATCCTGGCAAGACCCCGGGCCCCGACGGTTTTGGGGCAGGCTTTTTCCAGGATTCTTGAGAGGGGATTCAGGAGGATGTCATAAAAGCGGTTCAAGATTTTTTCGAACATGGTCGGCTCCTAAAAGAATTTAATCATACGTTTATAACTCTCATTCCGAAAATTGATAATCCTAGTCAGACCTCTAATTATCGACCAATCAGTTTATGCAATACGTTCTACAAGCTCATATCAAAAATTCTCGTCGCTAGGCTCCGGCCGCTTTTGGATAGATTGATTTCTCCGGCCCAAAGTGCCTTCATTCCTGGTCGAGCAATTCAAGATAATATCCGTTTGACCCATGAGATAATGCACAAGTTCCGTACCTCTACCTCGAAGAAGGGGTGGGTGGCCTTAAAAATCGACATGGAAAAAGCCTACGATAGGATAGAATGGGATTTTTTGAAGGAAATTCTCACAAAGATGGGTTTTAGTGACAAATGGATTACGCTTATTGACCAATGCATTTCAACGGTTACCTACTCGGTCCTGATAAACGGGGTACCTCAGGGATTTTTTAAAGCTTCTCGTGGTCTGCGGCAAGGGGATCCATTATCCCCTTACCTCTTCCTGTTATGTATGAATGTCTTTAATTCTTGGCTTGATAACGCCTCCGAGGATACAAAAATGGGCATTGGAGTCAAATTAACCCCTCAGGGTCTTACTATCCCGGGTCTGTTTTTCGCAGACGATTGTCTTCTGTTCTGTAGAGCAACGCACAAAGCTGCGACCATGCTAAAGAATATGCTTCTACATTTTTGTTCCTGTTCGGGCCAATTAGTCAACTTTCATAAATCTAAATTGATTTTCTCCAAGAATACCTCCACGCATAGGAAAGAGGAGGTTAAGGGTATTTTAAATATCCCTCATACAGACTCTTTGGGAAAATACTTAGGTTGTCATATCCCGAATGGGCGTCATGGTTGTGTTGATTCAAGCTAACTTGGAATCTCTGCCTGCCCACACAATGCAATGTTTTAGACTTCCAAAAGCCACGTTGTGAATTTAGATAGAATAAACAGAAATTTCTTCTGGAAAAATGGAGAGAATAAGGGGTTGCCTATGGTTGCTTGGGATACTATCTGTCTCCCTAAAGAGTTTGGGGCTCTTGGCCTCCGCCACTCGGAAGCCATCAATACGACTTTCCAATGTAAACTCGTTTGGCGAGTAATTCAGGAGGATAGCCTCTGGGCTAGAGTGATGCGCGAAAAATATTTAAAACATGATGATTTCTTTCAGTATAAGTGTAAAGGTTGGGAATCACCTATTTGGAAAAACCTACAACGGGTTAAAGATATTTTAAAATCAGGTTTACGCTGGTCTGTGGGGGATGGTAAATCCATTAATTTCTGAAAAGACAATTGGATAGAGAATACCTCTCTAAACGAGCTATTGAATAGGAATGTCGCTGATGAGAGGGAGGATCAAATTTTAAAGGTGGATCAGTTTATCACTCAAGATAAACTGTGGGATGAAGCAAAATTGCGGCAGTTTATCTCTGACCCCCGTATTATACAAAAAATTATTGGTATTCCTCTCCCAGTAACGCATATGGAAGATAAGTATTACTGGGGCTGGACAGGCTCGGGTGATTTCTCCACCAAATCAGCCTTAAGAATCATCCAAGGCTGTTTGGATAGAGAACAACAGTGGAAATACAAATGGATTTGGAAAATTGACATACCACCGAAGATTGGTATCTTCTTGTGGCTCCATCTTCATAATGGTCTTCCCACGAGGGGAAACCTCTTGAGACGTGGGATTCGCCTAGACCCTGTTTGTCCCCTATGCCGTAATGAAATTGAGAGTACGGATCACCTATTTTGGGAGTGTCCTACTTCTCAGAGATGTTGGGATCTTGCTTCCCGTCATGGATGGTTGGAAAAGTTTACCCCGTCATATGGGTACGATTTTGTCCAACAATTCCTTGAAGTTCACCAGGTAGCAGGAAACCAGGAGCACCTCCAACGTGGAGCTTTTCTCCTGTGGGCGATCAGGAAACAGGGGAATGAGGTGGTTTTCAGGAATTCGATCTTCAGCCCTTTGCAGTGCCTTATTCAAGCAAAAAGGTACTATGCAGAATGGAAAGTTAGACTTTCTAATCAGGTAGATGTTGATGGTAGCCGTCCTCCTGGAGTATCCCATTCCGGTTTTCGCTTTGTCCGGTGGGATCCTCCTCCGATTGGTGCGCTCAAACTCAACTTCGATGGTTCTCTCCTCAACAACTCAGCAGCGGGTGGTTTCATTCTTCGAGATTGGTGTGGTAATCTAGTGCGAGCAGGTGTGCGTTCTTATGGGGATGCTCCGATTCTGGTTGCTGAAGCCAGAGCTCTCCGTGATGGGATGAAGGATATTTGTGACTTGGGCCTTTCTAACATCATCATTGAAGGGGGTAATCTGGTTGTGATTCAAGCGATCAAGGGTGAGTTCGTAATTCCTGCGCAAATCAGGAGTCTTATTCAGGATATCCGCATACTCATGAGCAGATGTCATGTCCTTAAAATCTCTCACATTTTCAGTGGAGCAAACGGTGCCGCAGACTGGTTATCAAAACAGGGTCAGTCAGTGTCTGCGGCGGGTACTTGGGCTAACTATCTGAATTTAGATTTCAATAATATTCTTAGTTGTGATCGAGCGGGGCGATTTCTTGTGAGAAGACATCGCTAACCGTTTTTCGCTTTCTTACTTACCCGTTGTAAAAAAAAAAAAAACCTCGGAGTACAAAAAATGACCTTGACGTGATGACATCTCCTTATTTTGTGGTACGTACTTATTATTAAGCTACCATATTACTACCTTCGTCCCAAATTCTTTGTCCATCTACCTAACTCCCTTGTTTCAAAATGTTTGTCCATTTTATAATTTCAATGATTGTAATTCCTATTATACTCCTAATAAATACTTTTTTGTTTCTTTTTTATTTTTTTTCACATGAGAAAAGTAAGGGCAATTCTGGTACATTACACACTTTTCACCCCATTTCTCATGATCATTGGACTTTTAAATATAGTTGGATGGACAAACAATATGGGACGGAGGTAGTAATTTTGAAGATAGTCTAATGGTTTTGATTTGACATTTGTGAACTGATTTTTTATTATACTAGTACTTAGACACGTATATTGCATGGAGGCGGGGTGCAAGTAAACAACACGTATGGTTGAAAAAATTGTTGATACCATAATTAAAATAATAGAGAAAAGACAACAATGAAAAATAAAAGAATTAGTACATAAAATAAAAAGAAAGAAAGGAAGTAGTATTAAAGATATTTTCGTATTTTTCTCCTTTCTTATTTTCACATACAATTTTCCTAATTTGCATCATATGTTGTAAATATGATTTTAACAAATTAAAACATGAACATTTATTATTACACATAACTAACCATAATGAATACACATCTAAAATAACTACACACATTAATATTACATCATTTTTAAAAAAGATAAAATATAATCTTTTTGTAGATTTCCTAAAATGTCCTTGTTTGAACTCACATATTTCGAACCTCACCCTTTGTAAAATTTTACAACTCCCACGTGTAAAAGTAAAATAGTTTTGTTTAAAAATCAATTAGACTCATGAATATTAGTTTAGTTAGACATAACACAAAATTCGTTTTTACGCATAAGGAATAGATTTTACATATATAAATACTAGCAAATACCTGGGTGTTTCCCCGAACAAAAAAATAAATGCCCGAGCCTTCATATATAAATACATTAAAAAAAATTGAAGTGTTGATGGGTACGAATATGATGATATATTAAGATGAAATTCATAATACTTAACTAGGGAGAACAATTGTTTGATCAAGTAAAACAAAACTACAATAAAAATTTAAGTTCAATAATAGTCAAGATGTGGACGTATAAAAAAAACAACCGTTAAGATAAAAGGGAATATTATAAATGAGATGTCAAATGAGTGGAGGACGATTTTATGAGGTAAAGATGCTGAAAAATCACAATAAGATTATGAAATATAAACATGCGAAATTAAGTGGATGTAACGTATATAATGCTTCTTGCAATATGAGATGTAAGGTAGGGATGCTATATTATTTCAAACATAGACCTGGTCAATCAAACATAAGGAAATTGTAATACTAAATTCACCATAGATGCAACCTAAATCACTCCGGAAAAAGACGTTATGTATTAGATATTGTGTAATTTTAATTTGGGAAACAGTGGCTACGTAAAAAAAAAAAAATTGGCACCGACATTTGTGAAATTTGAGAAAATTTGTATTATTTGTGTGGATTGTTTATGGTAATCAATCAAATAATAAGTGCCAACAATTATGAAACTGAGACTAAAAAGTTCCCAGTTCATTTCCCGCCTGCAGTGAATTAGGACCGAGACTGGGACCAAGAGCAAAATTTTGCTCATGGTTACAACTTGGACCGGAACCTCCAAAAATTACCGAGATCCCGGTCTCGCTAACCCCTACCTCACCCGACCCCCTACATCCTATGAGTAAAATAACCATAAAACTATGGAAAGTCTTTTGTTTGAAAATTAATAATATTATTGGAGACCTTCATAGCCAATAAAAGGACAAATAAAATGGAAAGGAAGGCGTACTGCATGAAATATATTCCCTCTGTTCCATATTGATTGTCAGCCAACTGAATATTACGGGCTTTAATATTTATCATTACAAACTTAATGGTATTAATTGTATATAAAATATCATTATGTATATTGAAAATTTTATGGTCAAAAATTAAGAATTTGACTATACAATCTCCAAATACAACAATTGGTATGAAATAGAGGGAGTAATTACCTATGCACACCATCATAATGACAATATACGACAATTAAGATGAGGGTCGGAAGTTAACAATGAAATTTGTTGATAAGGCCGCATGGAAGTTAACAATTAAGAAGACGTGAATAGTGTATCTTTGCAGTTAATTTTTAACATCAACATGATTAATAGTCAACCTTTTCTTTTTTATTTTATTTTATTGTAAAAATTTTTTAAGGTTAAGATTGATTAGCATATTAGATCTAAGGATCACAATATCTTCTACCTCCTAAAATTCTTTTCAAGGCAGTCAACTTAATCTCCAACTATAATAGTAAGATATCATACTGAATTGGATATATTTTGAATATTGGTACCTCTATAATGTAATTTTACTCGGTCAATATGTAACTATCATTTAAAAGATTGATAGGCCGCAAGTGCACGGGTGAAATTGTAGCAGGAATTAAGGTAGTTCCCACAGAGACTTTTCCTTTCAACGCACTGAACTAGCCTCCTAGTTGATTGCTAAGTCGATCGGGTTTTTTTGTTTGAAAAACTCTAATTCTATTTCTATTCACTACTCAAAGCAAACAAACAAATATTCACAGAATTTACTTGGATTTATCAAGATAAAAAGACGTTCAGGGGATAAAACCTAAGTCAAGTAATGAATCAACGATATGGATTGAACACTCATTTCATTAGTTTGCACAATCAAGGTTCGATAATTGCATAGAATACTTCGGAATGAGATTTTGCCACTAGAGCGAATTGCAAAGACAAACCAATCACCTACTTTCGTGGTTATTTTGATTTAATCAAGGTTACAAATCTAATTATCACAAGAACCCTAATTAAAAACTTCTATGTCTAGACAATTTTTAATTAGTTTAGCCTAGGTTTTCGGGATATCAAACTTCTCCTTTCGGTACTTCGTTCAACAACCTAATTACATGCAATTGGTGATCAAGCAAAAGCAATAACAATTCAATTCAAAAGCCAAATAGATTGCAACAAACTAAATTCATGATTATTCAATCCAACAAAGTCAATTCATCAAACAACTTCAAAGGTTCATCCCCCAAACTAAAAAGAACTACTTACTACTCATGTTTGCAACTACAAAGCAATTGAAATCTATTCTAGAAAGCATATAAAAATCTATGAGAGAATGAGAAATAAACCAAAGGGAAGAACAATCTTGCTAGGAATCAACAATGGAGGACTTTTGCTCCTCCACTTCAAAGTGTGTTCAAATTGCTCTTCGATCTTCAATCTTCTCTCAATCTTCAATGGTGGATGGATTATGGATGATGAAGGATATGGATTAGGGTTAGGTTATGGAATGGGAGATGGTAGAATGATGATTGCCCCCAAAGACAGCCGGAAATCACAATAATATAGGCAAATTCCAACTTGAAACCGCCGGAAACGAAAAGTCGCAAGCAACATGGACCGCGCTAGGGGTGACACGGACCGTGCCCCTAGTGACACGGACCGTGCCCCCCTAGGAACTACCCGTGTCGCTGCACTGCACAAATTTCCAAACTTTCTGGTCATAGGCACTACCTGTGCCACTGCTGACACCACCCGTGTCACTGCAGACTCGGGCCTAGGAGCTCTTTGGGCCATTGTTTGGGTCTTGGGTGATCCAACTTCACACTTCTTGGTCCTTTATGCACACAACTTGGATCTACACTTGATTTTTGGCTCAGTTTACATCGATTCTTCACAAATTCCCTACAAAACTCACCAAACTCCAAACCAAGCGTAATATGGGAAATTCAGGCATAAAATAATACAATCACATCAAATATTCCCCAAATTCTCATCAAAACAACCAGGTTCTCATATATACAAGAAGCACTTATCAAAATCCCCCATGCTTAGCCCTTGCTTGTTCCTAAGCAAGTCAAGACTCAAAAGAAAAGGAAAAGAAAGAAAAGAAAACAAAATAAAAGAAATCGGGACAAAAAGACTGAAAGAACTCAAATCAAAGAAAAATTAAAAGACTCAAAAGTAAAATAAAGATAAAAACGAAAAATATTTATTTAATTACAACTCCTAAGGATGACATTGATAGAACATTCAATCAACCCAATCTAATCTATAGTACAGCCCAAGAATGAAAACAAAGCCAATTTACACGAGTAAATGAAGACAAATTATAGAAGAATGGTACTCATCATTTTCAACCAATCACCCTTATTCACCGATGAGAAAAGAATGCACATGTTAAGCAAGGAACTAGGTACGATTGAGAGCAAACCTCACATGGTAAACACTCCGCTCATGTGTTTAAACATATAAAGATGTTGTTTTTCTCATTACTCTAACCAAAGCAACAACCAACCACGCACTTGCTAAGAATCTCAACTCTCCACCGCGAAAATGCAATGCAACAATGACAATCAAGAGGACTTTCAAGGGTTGTAACGGGGCTAGGGTTAAAGGGTAAGAAGTGGAAAATATTTGGGATATGTGGAGCAAAAAGCCAAAGCTTGAAACTATTCTGCGCCAATTCAACATACATTCACTCTCACCACTTATAATCAATCCAAATCAACAAATCAACCCCACAATCAATTAGAAACTTGCCTCAAAACAAAAGAAACACAATGCTGAACACCTTTATACTCTTTTTTCTTTTTTCCGGAATTTTCCGATTTTTTTCTTTTTTTTTCTTTGATACTTTTTCTGTTTTTTTTTCTTATTTTCCTTTTTTTTTCATTGATTGAAACACTCACACACGTATACAACACACTAGGGCTTGAAATTCATGCTCACAATAGACTTGGAGGTCGTTAAGCCGCTCTTCAAAGGTAGGCTCACACACTCCCTCATCGTTCGGCTCATCATCACTGCTTTCACCACCCTCTTCATCCTCGCGGATGGCAAGTGGACCCGCAAGAGCAGGCTGGTTCGGGTTCAAAGGTGGTAGAAAGAGGATGTTAGGGACATGTTGGATGGACACATTATCATGGGGAAGCCGCATCAATTCATTGTTAGGGTACCGCCACAAAACACAATCGGCCCAATGCACACATTTTCATAGAACAAAAAGTCTTGGCATCCAAAGGCAAAGGTCCACCAACCAAATCTCTTTGATGGCGAACAGGGTCCCAACCAAAATGTCTCGCTAACACAGTAAGCAAACCCCCCACAACATTATCCCCTTTCCCAAGGCTAGCATGTCATGCTAAATGAAGAGCAAAAAGGGCAGCGGGATTAACATCAGGGCGAGCATAGTACATCCCCCACAGCACATAAAATTCGGCTTTAGAAGCCACATTCATACTGTCACCTCGACCAAACATACCACATGATAAAATCCGCTGAGTAACCCGAAAATTCGGATTGCGGATGACAGTGCACTTTGAGTCGCGGGGCCTATAGTCAGGCCGTGTGGTAAGGAACCGCCAAAAGGCTTTGGGGTTCCAGTCATCATCACTAGGCACCTCTCTCTTCCTACAGTCAGTTATAACAGGAAGTTGAAAAATCTCAGCAAATTCAGCCAAAGTCAGGGAATAGGTCTCTTCATCAATGTTAAAACTAATCAAACCATCCCTAGTGGCCAAATCTACTTCAAAAGTGCTAAGCACCTCCAAGGTCAGGTTCCTATAAGTTGGTTCTCTCATTCGAGAAAAGCGTAACATGCCACATCTATTTAACAACCATTCAACATCAGTTAACATGCCAGTTGATTCTAAAAATGGATCATGCATATACCTAGTGGCCACAACTCTACGCTTGCTCAAAGCAAGATAACGATCATACATTTCACCTTCGAGATTAAAGGGATTGTTACATCGGCTTTGACGAGAAGAACGCGCGCCTTTATCCCGACCCGTGCTTGCATCAGCTTTCCTCCTCTTTGAAGAAGGTTCCTCTTGAACTTTACCGCGTCCCCTAGCCATCTTTTACAAAAACAAATTTTACAACAACGTTAGTTATATACAAAAGTGCAAAAGACTCAAAATCGATGGTGAAGTTAGTTTGTACAGGCCATCGAAGACTCAAAAACAAAACAAAGAAACACGAACCGAGACGCCTAAGACAAAATCTAGCAAATAGGTAGGCTAAAACAATATACACATCCCACCAAACCAAAACAACCGCACTCAAAAGCAACACGACTAAATACACTACTATGGTGAAGGACAAAGTATATACAAATCACCACTACTCGTAACTACAACTAAAAGAAACTAAAACTAAAGCAAGAACAAAGTTAACTATACACAATGACTAAATTACTACCACCAAAACTCAATGTATATACATCCAACCAAGTAAACACGCTAATTTTTGAGACAAACCACACCAAATACACTACCAAACCAAACCCAAAGCATAACAATTACTCTCCAAACAATTCAACCAAGATAAGAGAAATCAAAGTTGAACAATTTAAACAAAATTAGTAATAGGGTTCGAATTAACCTCAAGAATCGAATAGGACATCCACCAAATCAAACCAATTAAGCACAAATAAACCCTAAATTCAAACACTAAGACAATGTATCTCAAAATTTAGCAAATTGAGCAAAGAAAACTAAATATATACAAGAATCAAACCTTTTACAAGAGAATGGAGAAGAAAGAAAGAGACTTAGAGTGGTAGGGTTTAGGGTGTAAGAATGGCGTGTGGTGGGGGTGAAGTGTGGCGGCTGTGCGAGAGAAAGAGAAGAATGGAGCGTGCTATGAGCGAGCAGAAGAGAAATGGCGAAGGAGAGTGGAGCTGGGCGTGCGAGGAGAAGAGTGGGGCAGGGGCGCCTGTCGATGGGCGAGCAGCAGGGAAAAAGCGAAAAAGAGTAGGGCTGGGCGAGCGAGGAGAAGAATGGGGCAGGAAATGGAGAGCTGTGAAAGGGGCACAGACCGTTACAAGAGAAAAGAACGAAGCAAAGCTGGGATTTTATTTTTTTAGGGTTTCGATGGAGGCACGGGTTGTGCCATATGGGCACGAACCGTGTCTCCTTTACCTGATCAATCGTGGAGTTTCTGGAGGGGTGCATGGACCGTGCCTCAGCAGGCACTACCCGTGCTGTCTTTCTTTCACCTTGTATGGTCTTGAGTTCGAATCTCACAACTCTCAATCAAAATTTTTTCTTCTTCTCACTCATTCTTCTTCTTTTGGATTTCACTCATGCATTTTACAAACCATCCTTTTTCCACTCAAAATTTTTCTCTTCACTCATTTATTTTTCAACTCTCTCTTCTTTTCTTCTCTCGTTTTTTTTTCTCTTTCTTTTTTTTTCTTTTTTTTCAAGAAATTCTTCAATACAAAAACAAAAGAAAAGAAACCTCTAAAAATCCTAAAAATTTGAAAAAAATAAAATTACGAAAAATCTAAAAATCCTAAAAATAAAAATTAAAAAAAATATGTAAAATAAAAATAAAAAAAATATGTAAAATAAAAATAAAAATAAAAATAAAAATAAAGCATTAAAACTTGGGTTGCCTCCCAAGAAGCGCTTGTTTAACGTCCTAAGCTTGACCAAGTACCTCTCAAACCGTACCGGGATCGGTGAGGTTGAAGTTTTGGGGATCTTCAAGAGGTTGACCAACCAAATAGGGCTTAAGTCTATGCCCATTGACTGTGAATGGCTCGGAATTATCCCCACAAATCTCAACCGCACCATGGGGGAAAACCTTGAAAACTCTAAAAGGACCCGACCATCGGGACTTAAGTTTGCCCGGAAAGAATTTCAACCTTGAATTGAACAACAACACTTGGTCTCCTTCTTCAAATCTCTTCTTGAAGATGTGCTTGTCATGCCATCTCTTAGTCCTCTCCTTGTATAACTTGGCACTATCATAGGCCTCCAACCTCAATTCATCAAGCTCTTGAAGTTGCAACATCCTCTTTTCTCCAACCTTTGTAAGGTCGAAGTTAAGAGTTCGAACAGCCCAAAAAGCCTTGTGTTCCATCTCAACCGGCAAATGACAAGATTTTCCATATACTAACCGGTATGGGGTGGTTCCCAATGGAGTCTTGTATGCGGTCCGGTAGGCCCACAATGCATCATCTAGCTTAAGAGAGCAATCTTTCCTCGAACGGTTGACCGTCTTCTCCAATATGCTCTTGATTTCCCGGTTAGGAAGCTCCACTTGGCCACTAGTTTGGGGATGATATGGTGTAGCAACTCGATGTGTCACCCCATACTTGGTCAAAAGAGCATCAAGAGGCCGATTGCAAAAATGAGTGCCATTGTCACTTAATAAGGCCCGTGGAGTTCCAAATCTTGCAAAAATCTTCTTGAGGAACTTTATCACCACCTTGGAATCATTAGTGGGTGTTGCAATTGATTCAACCCACTTTGAAACGTAATCGACCGCCACCAAAATGTAGAGGTTATTGTGAGAAGGAGGGAAGGGACCCATGAAGTCTATCCCCCACACATCAAAAGGTTCAACCTCTAAAATGTAGTGTTGTGGCATCTCATTCGTCTTGGAAATGCTTCCGGATCTTTGGCACTTGTCACATGAAAGTACAAAACTTCTCACATCCTTGGAGAGTGTAGGCCAATAGAACCTGGCTTGGAGCACCTTTGCAACGGTCTTGTCGGTGCTAAAGTGACCACCACAAGTAGCGGCATGACAATGGTGGAGCACACTTTGAACTTCATCTTCCGGCAAACATCTTCTATACACTCCATCCCCACAAAGCTTATAAAGTAAAGGCTCCTCCCAAACATATCTTCTCAACTCGGAAAGGAACCTCTTCTTTTGTTGCCATGATATCTCCGGGGGAAGTACACCACTAACAATGAGGTTCACTATATCCGCATACCAAGGGACGACTTGATGAGCAAGAACATAGAGTTGCTCATGTGGAAAGGAATCATCAATGGGAATGTCGTCATCACTTTGAGCCTCAAGTCGCAATCTCGAAAGATGGTCGGCCACCACATTTTGCAATCCGGGTTTGTCTTGGATCTCGAGGTCAAACTCTTGGAGTAAGAGGACCCAACGAATGAGGCGAGGCTTAGAATCCGCCTTAGTCAAGAGGTGCCGTAGAGCAGCATGATCCGTGAACACAATCACCTTGGAATTGATCAAATAAGAGCGAAATTTGTCCAAAGCGAAGACAACCGCTAAGAACTCCTTCTCGGTAGTGGTATAGTTAACTTGAGCTCCATCCAACGTCTTGCTTGCATAGTAAATCACATAGGTCTTGTTGTCCTTCCGTTGGCCCAAAACAGCCCGCACCGCATGATCGCTTGCATCGCACATCACTTCAAAGGGCAAATCCCAATCCGGTGCTTGTACGATGGGGGCGGTGATCAAAGCTTCCTTTAACCTGAGAAAAGCACTTAAACATTCTTCATTAAAGTCAAAGGGCACATCTTTGATGAGCAATTGGGTGAGTGGTTTTGCAATTTTTGAAAAATCTTTTATGAACCGCCGGTAAAAACCAACATGTCCAAGAAAACTTCGCACTCCCTTTACAGAATTTGGTGGCGGCAATTTTTCAATCACCTCCACCTTTGCTCTATCAACTTCAATGCCCTTAGAGGAAACAACATGACCAAGAACTACCCCCTCTTGCACCATAAAATGGCACTTTTCCCAATTCAAAACCAAGTTAACTTCTTCACATCGTTTTAGCACCATTTTCAAATTATTCAAACAATGATCAAATGAGGTTCCATAAACAGAAAAATCATCCATAAAAACCACCATTATGTCCTCAATAAATTGGGAGAATATAGACATCATACATCTTTGAAAGGTAGCGGGTGCATTACACAACCCGAATGACATTCTCCGATATGCAAAGGTTCCATAAGGACAAGTAAACGTGGTTTTCTCTTGGTCTTTTGGGTGAATCGGGATTTGGAAAAATCCGGAATAGCCATCTAGGTAGCAAAAATGGGAATTCTTTGCAAGTCTTTCTAGCATTTGGTCTACAAAAGGGAGGGGAAAGTGGTCTTTCCGGGTGGCTTTGTTCAATTTCCTATAGTCAATACACATCCGCCAACCAGTGACCGTTCTAGTGGGGATCAATTCATTTCTATCATTTTTCACAACAGTCATTCCCCCCTTTTTAGGTACAACATGGACCGGGCTTACCCACTCACTATCGGAGATAGGGTAGATAATACCGGCCTTCAACAATTTCAAAACCTCTTTTTTCACAACATCTTTCACGGTAGGATTAAGCGTCCTTTGATGCTCAATGGATGTCTTATGGTTTTCCTCCATGAGGATGCGATGCATGCAAAACGAAGGGTGAATCCCCTTTAGGTCGTCAAGAGTGTATCCTATGGCATTGCGATGCAATCTTAAAACTTCCAACAAAGCAGAATTTTCAGATTTGTTTAAGTTTGCATTCACAATGACAAGATATGTGGAATCAGGACCTAGAAACTCATACCTCAAAGAAGATGGGAGAGGCTTCAATTTTACCTCCGGAGCCTTTTTCGCAGCATGTGTAGGCTCTTCTTCCACCTCCAGCTTCTCAACCTTGGCAAACCCCGGTGGGATGGGTGGGGATGCTTCCAAATTTCGGACAAATAGCAACTTCGGGGTTGTCATCCTGCAAAGATTCACAAAACAGTAAACATTGCTCAAGTGGATCATCACTTGGCCACTGGTTAGACTCATATTCCCTATCTATTCCCTCAATCGAATCAAAGAAATTACAATCATCGAAAATAGAAGGAAATTTGGAAGCTTTATTCACATTAAACTCAATCTTATCACTTCCCACATCAAAAGTCATCTTGCCATTTTTCACATCAACACAACACCCCGAAGTGGCCACGAAAGGCCTCCCAAGAATGATTGGGGTGCGCAAGTCCTCATTCATATCAAGTATCACAAAGTCAACAGGCACAAAGATGTCACCCACCTTGATAGGGACATCCTCAAGTATACCCAAGGGGTATTTCACAGAACGGTCAGCAAGTTGTAGGGACATGGTAGTGGACCCATACCAAGTTTTTGAGACAAAGAAAGAGGCATCAAGTTCACACTTGACCCTAAATTACACAAAGCACGATCAATAAAAACATTCCCTACAACACATGGAATGGTGAAGCTACCGGGATCCTTAAGCTTAGGAGGAAGCTTGTTTTGGATCGCGGCGCTACAATGGTCAGTCAAAGCCATTGGCTCATGCTCTTCTAGCCTTCTTTTGTTGCTTAGAATTTCTTTCAAAAATTTGGCATAGGCGGGCATTTGAGACAAAGCCTCGGCGAATGGAATGCTAATCTCGAGCTTCTTGATGACCTCCAAGAACTTCCCAAATTGTTTGTCAAGTTTTGCCCTAGCCAATCTTTGAGGGAAAGGCACGGGCGGAGTATAAATCCTTTGGGGATTTTTCGGAAGGTCATTAGAAACCTCGTTCTCTTTTTGCACATCAACATCAATCACAGAATCATTGGAGGGTGGAGACACCTCCTCATCAACCACAACATTCTCAGCATCAATCACAACATTTTCAACATCCTTAGGCACATCAATCACCACATGCTCAATCCTAGGGTCTTTAGGCCCCTCCAATTGTGTCCAACTCCTTAAGGTTATGGCTTGACATTGTTCCTTAGGGTTAGGTATGGGCTTTCCGGGAAGCATTCCCGGAGGGGTAGTGGAGATACTAGCTTGAATAGCAATTTGGTTCTCAAGCATTTGAGTGTGGGTGCTCATAAGGTCAACTTTAGTAGCTAAGGCCTTAATCACCTCATCTTGTTTTTGTTGATGCTCAAGTTGCCGTTGTTGGTGTTGTTGTTGAGACAACATCAAAGCTTGTATCATGGCCTCTAGGTTAGGCTTTTGGGAAGCTTGTGGTGGAGGTGCTTGAGTTTGTCTTTGCCCTTGGGGTGGACCCATTTGGTTATTGTTCCGGTAAGAAAAGTCGGGTGGAACCTAAGACTGGGATTGTAAGTATTGGAAAAAGGGTCAAAGTTTTGCCTATTAGAAGGGTTACCCACGTAGTTAACCACTTCGGTCGATTCATTGCTAACCAACCCACTAGGACAATTCAAGGTCTCATGCTCATATGATTGACACGACGCACATGGTTGGGGAGGGGGAGCATTCACATTCAGCATATCCATCTTCTTAGTCATGGCATCCAATTTAGCATTCAACATAGAAATAGCATCAACATCATACTTACCTCCCGTCCTCTTGGAACGGGGCTTTGACCACTGGTAGCTATTGATCGCCATTTCCTCAATCAAAGTTTGAAGTTCCGCTACTGTTTTGGACATGATGTTGCCTCCCGCCGCCGCCAAGATGTTGGCCCTCAAGTTGTCATCCACCCCATTGTAGAAAGCTTGTATCGGGACCCATGGTTCGAAACCATGGTGGGGGCATTGACGTAAGAGGTCCTTGAACCTCTCCCATGCTTCATAGAGGGACTCATCCGGCTCTTGGACAAATGTTGAAATTTGATTCCGGAGAGTCGTCAACTTGCTAGGAGGAAAGTACTTCGTCAAGAATACGCTAGCAAGTTGGTCAAAAGTGGTGATGGCGGAGCTTGATGGAAGAGAGTCAACCACTCCCACGTTTTCCCTTCAAGTGAGAAGGGGAACAATCGCAGCTTAATTGCATCGGGCGTTGCACCATTTGCCTTAAATGTCTCACATGCTTGGTTGAAAAGGCGAAGGTGCCGGTTGGGATCTTCATTGGGAAGGCCATGGAATGGGTTGGCTTTCACCAAATTTATGAGTAAACTCCTCAGCTCGAAATCATTAGAGGCCACATTTTGAGGATTTATGGCGGAGAGTTGATTTGTGACGTTGGGCATCACATAAGAGCTAAGCATGACTCTAGGCTCGCCGCCACCGCCAGACATGGCGTTCTTTCGCTTGGAGTTTTCTTCTTGCTTTCTCCGGGCGTGCTCTAACTTTTGCTTCTTTCGCCGGGAGCGAAAGGTTCTTTCGATTTCAAGATCAAACTCGAAGAGTGGAGCTTTTTGCATGCACGTGGAGTAAACCTGGCATGACGAAACTAAAACACCAAGTAAAATCAAAACAGAAAATAAATGACTTAGGCAACCTTAGGGTATTTGTTCAATGGCTGGCTAGGGACAAAGTCCCCGACAACGGCGCCAAAAACTTGATAGGCCGCAAGTGCACGGGTGAAATTGTAGCACGAATCAAGGTCGTTCCCACAGACACTTTTCCTTTCAACGCACTGAACTAGCCTCTTAGTTGATTGCTAAGTCGATCGGGTTTTTTTGTTTGAAAAACTCTAATTCTATTTCTATTCACTACTCAAAGCAAACAAACAAATATTCACAGAATTTACTTGGATTTATCAAGATAAAAAGACGTTCAGGGGATAAAACCTAAGTCAAGTAACGAATCAACGATATGGATTGAACACTCATTTCATTAGTTTGCACAATCAAGGTTCGATAATTGCATAGAATACTTCGCAATGAGATTTTGCCACTAGAGCAAATTGCCAAGACAAACCAATCACCTACTTTCATGGTTATTTTGATTTAATCAAGGTTACAAATCTAATTATCACAAGAACCCTAATTAAAAACTTCTATGTCTAGACAATTTTTAATTAGTTTAGCCTAGGTTTTCGGGATATCAAACTTCTCCTTTCGGTACTTCGTTCAACAACCTAATTACATGCAATTGGTGATTGTTCGGCCTCGTTCGGAGCCGAAATTCTTCTCTTTTATAGGGTATATTTGCTTGTTTTAACCCCTATTTATATATTAGATATAATGATTTGGTGTTTTGTAGGAAAATAAGGAGTTAGAAGAAGTTTGGGCTTAATTGAAGGTTTTTAGGGAATCCCGAGCTATTTCACGAGTCAAACCAAGTCAACCCGAGCCGAGATCCGAGTCAAACCAAGTCAACCCGAGCCGAGAGCCGAGGCGAAACCGAAGCTGGAAATTCAATATCAAGATAGGCGCAAAACAGGGGAACGTTACAAACTCAAAGGTTCGAAATACATGTGCCTTCACCCTTTGGGTCATCACTCCTTCGTTACAACTCCGATTGGTCTGAAAGTTTGGGAGCTTAAAGTACACACCGAGAGCTTTCCATCGATATCTTACGGGCCTAAAACGGAGATCGGATGAAGAAGTTATGCGCGTTTGAAGTCGGCAGGGAAAAACTGCCCAGAACAGTGGCTCGCCCGAGCCATCTGCTGGCTCGCCCGAGCGTGGCTTCTGGGGCAACAAAGACACCAGCCAGAACGCTGGTTCGCCCGAGCCTGGGAGTGGCTCGCCCGAGCCACTCTGTCTGCAGACGCGCGTGCTGCGATTTGTTCTAGGGTTTTGGGTTGTATTTTTCCTTCTTCTATAAATACCCACTTGTATTAATCCAAAAAAAATAGAATTAGCCTAGGTAGTTTAGGAGTAGAATTAGATTTATTGCTTTCCTTTATTTGCTTTAATCTCTCTTTAATTGTTCATCAAATTTTCAATTGTTCTTCATTGTTCTTCAAGCTTTCTTTGATTTCTAGCATTTGTATTCAACTTCCTCAAGCTTTCTCAATCTCTCTCTTGTCTTCATTGAAGTGTTTTACAAGTTTTCTCTCTCTCTCTCTCTCTCTCTCCTCTCTAATCTCCATTGTTGACTTGTTTTCCAAGCTTTATAGTGTTAGCCACAATCAACTCCATTTTTAGTGGGGAGGAGGGTCAAGGAACTCCAACTCTACTTACTAGTGAGAATTTGGGGGATTCTTGGTAATCCGAACCACAATTTCTTGTTTGTTCGGGGGAAATTGCAAAGGTAGATTGAAGGTTTATTGAAGATTAGTCATCAAAGGTATAATTTCTCGTTCCCAATTTCATTGTTCATTCATTGTCTTCATTCATGCCTTTTAATTGCTTTCATCTTTAAGTGCTTTCTTTATTGCTTTCTTTTAATTGCTTTCTTTATTATTATCATGTCTAGGTTAGATTTAAATGCTTTCTTTACATAATTTATCGCTTTCCGCACTTGAGAAAAACCCCTTTACACGAACCGATTACCTTAATCAAGCCTCACACCCATCCCTGAGACCGACAACCTTAACTTAAAACCACAAAAATTACAACCGAACAATGGCGCCGTTGCCGGGGATGGCGTTATTTGGTAGATTAGGCTATTGGTTTGTGTGTACATAGTTTATTGCTTTCTCGATTATGCTAGAAAAATGTAGCGAAAAAAAATTGAATATCGAAAAATGTGAAAAAAAAGAAGAAAAAATAGAAAATTAGAAAAATAAAAAAAAAGAGTTATGGATAGTCCCCAATTCCCTCAATTTGAGCATGAAATATTTTGGAGGTATTTTGCTAGATTGCATGACTACCGTGTTCAATGTGAATTATATGGTATCTTTTATGATACATTATCTCTTTTGGGAATTGTTAGTGAGGGTGTGAATTATGAGACCCGAAACCTTTTAGATTATTACGGGTTTTCTTGTTTAGGTGAAGAAAAAGCATGGGAGTTACTTGAATGGTTGTCTAGGGATTCCTATGAGTTTGAACAACAAAATGTTAGTCCTAGCTTCCAACCTCCTTATGCACCACCCTTTGGGACCGAAACTGAACAATCATGTGAATACCCCGTGTATGTTGATGATCAATCTTATGATGGGGGATATGTGGAAAAGCATATGATCTTTCCCAAAGTGCCAATGTCGAGTCTCCTTAGTGTGCTCCTTGTGTGATTCGCCGTATCATAGTTCAATTTCTTGTTTGCAAGCTACGTGGTTTCCTTCAATGCGAAGTAGAAAAATTATGTGCGAACATGAATGAGTATATCGTGAATTTGTCCATGAGAGTAATCAAAGGTAGTAACTCCTTCTTCACAAATGGTTGATTCGAATGTTGAAATAGGTCATTCATCGTCTTTGAGTCTGAAATGCATGTTGATTCTCTGTGTATGATGAGGATGATGACTATTATAACCGACCATGCCTTGGACTACTTAGTAATTCCTTAGCTCTAGCCCCTAATGAGCATGAGGCATGATGATTTTGTGTGTGATGATGTAGAATTAGTTGAAAACATGCTAGATGATGAACTATTGTCCACACCTTGTCCATGCCTTTATGTGAAGAAAAGATTGAGTTTAGTGAATGCCATGATGTAATTGAGCATAATCTTGTTGAGAGTGAAATTGAATCATTGTGATTGAATGTGTGCTTGATAACGATTTGTTCACTTTCATTGAGGATCATTGCATTAGTGAGGCATTAGCTACCCTTGTATGTGAGTCCATTGATGTGCATACCTGTGATGATGAGCATAATTCTTTGGGGAATGATCATGATTGTTTGAACTTGGTTGTTGACAATGATGCTTTTGATGATGATATGCTTTATGAGTCATTCACGATGAGTTATGACCCTGAACCTTCCACTTTCACTTATGATGTTGCTTTGGATGATGCACCTTTGTCTTTTGATGTTGATAGTTCTTCTAGTGAGTCTGATATTGATGAAGATGAAGATGTGCTTGTGTGTGATGTTGGGAGTGTTGTGATGTGGTCTAACCCTCTGTTTTCCTTATCACCTATTGACGATTGTAATGATTATTTGGATGAGAGTGGTGATTTGGAATTTGTGATTGATGAAAATTGCATGGAAATTGAGTTTGAACCATTGTTTGCATCCAAGTCTTCGCATGAGCATTTTTCAGAAATGTGTTGTATTGCCTCCTTCCGTTGATTTGTATACCCAATCTCCATTTACGAGTCAATGGGAGGATCCATTTGTCATGTCTTCTTTCACCGTGCCTAGAAAAGTCTTGTATATTCATGAATTTCATCGGTTCTATGACATTTCTAAAGCATTTGATAAATTGTTAAGGGCACTAATGTTTGTTTATGTGCTATTGCGAGTGTGCTCTTACCACCACCATTCTGAGATGCATGAGAGGATGCATGATTTGTTACTCCGGGCGTTGATTTGTTCTGACATGATGCCCGATATCTTGAGGTGAGAAGGAGTGAATTTCTTGATAAGATGCCTTTGAGGTAATATCCTTCCTCACCCTTCTTGTATAATTAGTGAGTTGGTCTTTCTTTTCTTCTTTTATTTTCTTTTTGTGTGTGTCTTTTTCTTTTATTTTGGGGTGCTTGCTTACCTACTTCTGTTTCCATTTTGAGGACACGTCAACCTCTTTGTGTTGGAGAGGGAGGGTAGTATGCATTCCGGTATTCGAGTCTAAGAAAAGAAAAAAGAGTCGTTTTGTAAATATTTTAGTTTGTTTTCTTAGTTCATTAATCCTTAGTGTCTTGTGTAGTTTGTTTTTCTTTTTGATCTTGCATGTGAACCATCACACATAGTATGTTTTCTTGTTTATTTCTAACCTTTGTGTGATGATCTTTGGATCGTGGATTGAGTGCTTTTAATTGAAAATCTTAGGTAATTACTTTCCACTCTCTCTTTATGTGAATATATCGATGATCCATGATGCATGCTTGATTTTCTTTTTGGGTGGCGAACCCCTTGAGTGTGAATGTTGGGATATTATTGTTGTTGGGTAGTGTGGGCTCGGTGCCGCCACCAATTATTGTTTGTTATGTGTTTGTTGTGTGTTTTTAGGTTTTCAACCTTATTTGTGACATCCTTCTTCTCACAATGGGGACATTGTGAAGTTTTGTGTGGGAGTGGGGGGTGATACTTCCATTTGTCATGGGTAGATCACCTAGTTTTGAGTCTTTGTTTTCGTTTTTCGTAGTTTGTGTCGAAAAATTTGAAAAATTTTGTGTGAAAAGGAGAAAAAAGGGAGTGAAAAACCTTGAAAGTTTTCGTTTTTCGTTTTGTTTTTGTTTTTGCTTTGTTTCTTGGATTTCGTTGTTGAAATCAGGAAGCCGTTCTTAATCTTCTTTGAAAGAAACCGGTTTGAGCATTTTCGACCCTAACTTGGGCGATTGTCATGACTTACCTTAATTAGATTCTTTTCATCAAGTGTCTAGTGAGATTCCATTTCTTCTTTTTATGATCTGGTTGAAACTGGGAGATTCTAGGGGTTCATATCCGAGCTTGTTTTCCAAAGAGAAAAAGAAAAAAAAAGAGAAAAAGCAAAAGCCAAAGCAAAAGTCAGAAAATAGCAGCAAAATTAAATAATTTGACTAAGTGGGGCGTGTCGGCTTTACGACATCAACCACCATACACTTAGCCAACCTACACGGGCCGGTATCGGTGGTGCGACGGATGCCTTAACCTCCTCCTATATCGCTGCGGAGAGGCGAATGGAAAAGACCGTGTTGGGAGGGTATACCCTTATATGGGCCGTCCAATTCCCGAAAATAAGGCTAATACCGACATTAAAAAGAAGAAAAAGTTTGAAGTGTTAATAAAGTGAGGGGCTCTTCCTTGCATCACCTCCGGCCCTCACCAAGCCAAGGGTGACCAAATGCGGGGAGGGGCAACTCTTTCCTTTCCTTTGTTCGTTTCGCTGTTTTGTAAGCTCGGGTGTGAGTCTTTTGGGTCGTCCGGGATCGATTAGAACTGTTTAAAACTCTTTCAAATGGGATTAAACTCTACATGAGGTGTAAGGAATCAAAAACTTCTAAGATTGGCAGTTGTTTGAGTTAAGAGTTGTGAGATGCTCATAACGGTTCTTTTTGGAGGATTAATACCGTTTTCTTAATTGAAACGACTGATTCATTGAAACGAGCAGGTTTTTTTTTCTTTTCTTTTAAACTTGTTTTGTTTTTCACTTTCTCTCTTTCCTTTTTCTATGGCTTTTGTGGGTCTAGTTGCTATAAACTCTCACGAGACCTACCTTGTCCACCCGGGCTGCCGGGGGGTTTAAAGGGCTTGATGCATGTGCTAAATGCATCTGCGATTCCTGCGAAAGTGAGTTAGGTTTTTAGTTTTTCTTTTTAGTCCTTTTCTTTGTTTTTAGTTTGCTCGGGGCGAGCAAACCCTTGTGTTGGAGTGGTGTTCGGCCTCGTTCCGAGCCGAAATTCTTCTCTTTTATAGGGTATATTTGCTTGTTTTAAGCCCTATTTATATATTAGATATAATGATTTGGTGTTTTGTAGGAAAATAAGGAGTTAGAAGAAGTTTGGGCTTAATTGAAGGTTTTTAGGGAATCCCGAGCTATTTCCCGAGTCAAACCAAGTCAACCCGAGCCGAGATTCGAGTCAAAACAAGTCAACCTGAGCCGAGAGCCGAGGCGAAACCGAAGCCGGAAATTCAATATCAAGATTGGCGCAAAACAGGGGAACGATACAAACTCAAAAGTTCGAAATACATGTGCCTTCACCCTTTGGGTCATAACTCCTTCGTTACAACTCCGATTGGTCTGAAATTTTGGGAGCTTAAAGTACACACCGAGAGCTTTCCATCGATATCTTACGGGCCTAAAACGGAGTTCGGATGAAGAAGTTATGCGCGTTTGAAGTCGGCAGGGAAAAACTGCCCAGAACAGTGGCTCGCCCGAGCCATCTGCTGGCTCGCCCGAGCCAGGCTTCTGGGGCAACAAAGACACCAGCCAGAACACTGGCTCGCCCGAGCCAGGGAGTGGCTCGCCCGAGCCACTCTGTCTGCAGACGCGCGTGCTGCGATTTGTTCTAGGGTTTTGGGTTGTATTTTTCCTTCTTCTATAAATACCCACTTGTATTAATCCAAAAAAAATAGAATTAGCCTAGGTAGTTTAGGAGTAGAATTAGATTTATTGCTTTCCTTTATTTGCTTTAATCTCTCTTTAATTGTTCATCAAATTTTCAATTGTTCTTCATTATTCTTCAAGCTTTCTTTGATTTCTAGCATTTGTATTCAACTTTCTCAAGCTTTCTTAATCTCTCTCTTGTCTTCATTGAAGTGTTTTACAAGTTTTCTCTCTCTCTCTCTCTCTCTCTCTCTCTCTCTCTCTCCTCTCTAATCTCCATTGTTGACTTGTTTTCCAAGCTTTATAGTGTTAGCCACAATCAAGTCCATTTTTAGTGGGGAGGAGGGTCAAGGAACTCCAACTCTACTTACTAGTGAGAATTTGGGGGATTCTTGGTAATCCGAACCACAATTTCTTGTTTGTTCGGGGGAAATTGCAAAGGTAGATTGAAGGTTTATTGAAGATTAGTCATCAAAGGTATAATTTCTCGTTCCCAATTTCATTGTTCATTCATTGTCTTCATTCATGCCTTTTAATTGCTTTCATCTTTAAGTGCTTTCTTTATTGCTTTCTTTTAATTGCTTTCTTTATTATTATCATGTCTAGGTTAGATTTAAATGCTTTCTTTACATAATTTATCGCTTTCCGCACTTGAGAAAAACCCCTTTACACGAACCGATTACCTTAATCAAGCCTCACACCCTTCCCTGAGACCGACAACCTTAATTTGAAACCACAAAAATTACAACCGAACAGTGATCAAGCAAAAGCAATAAAAATTCAATTCAAAAGCCAAATAGATTGCAACAAACTAAATTCATGATTATTCAATCCAACAAAGTCATTTCATCAAACAACTTCAAAGGTTCATCCCCCAAACTAAAAAGAACTACTCACTACTCATGTTTGCAACTACAAAGCAATTGAAATATATTCTAGAAAGCATATAAAAATCTATGAGAGAATGAGAAATAAACCAAAGGGAAGAACAATCTTGCTAGGAATCAACAATGGAGGACTTTTGCTCCTCCACTTCAAAGTGTGTTCAAATTGCTCTCCGATCTTCAATCTTCTCTCAATCTTCAATGGTGGATGGATTATGGATGATGAAGGATATGGATTAGGGTTAGGTTATGGAATGGGAGATGGTAGAATGATGATTGCCCCCAAAGACAGCCGGAAATCACAATAATATAGGCAAATTCCAAATTGAAACCGCCGGAAACGAAAAGACGCAGGCGACACGGACTGTGCCCCCCTAGGCACTACCCGTGTCGTTGCACTGCACAAATTTCCAAACTTTCTGGTCATAGGCACTACCCGTGCCACTGCTGACACCACCCGTGTCACTGCAGACTCGGGCCTAGGAGCTTTTTGGGCCATTGTTTGGGCCTTGGTTAATCCAACTTCACACTTCTTGGTCCTTTATGCACACAACTTGGATCTACACTTGATTTTTGGCTCGGTTTACATCGATTCTTCACAAATTCCCCACAAAACTCACCAAACTCCAAACCAAGCGTATTATGGGAAATTCGGGCATAAAATAATACAATCACATCAAATATTCCCCAAATTCTCATCAAAACAACCAAGTTCTCATATATACAAGAAGCACTTATCAAAGATGAAAACACATTTTTACGTTTGTAGTATCCATATAATTTAATGTCTATGATGTAACTGCAATGTAATTTGACTCCCTTAATGTGTGGTTATCAATTTGCACTTGGAACATGTGTTTCAAATATTACAATTGTACATTCACTTTTTTTTATTATGATTGTTCAGTTTTATTATTATGATCATTCACTCGCAATATTTTGGAACACATGTTCCATGTAAATATAATATATATTGGGGAAATACTTATTATTTAGAAATGAATTTTCTTTAAAAAATTAAAATTTAAAATATTCAAGAAATATTATTATTTTCTATATAATCAAGAAATATTTTATTCAAAGATCAAGTGGTCATCATTTATGATTACAAAAAAAAAAATTGTTAATGGTACAATTAAGAAACTAATTAAGTCATATGTATGTTGTAACTTTTTTTATGGGAACATATTGTAAAACCCCGAAAAATTTAAATGCGTTGACTATGACGTCGTTAATAATTTAGGTTGACTCCATTAATTTTTTTGAGAAATTTTGGGCGGTTATTTCTGCTAACACTTGAGCTCGTAGGACCGTTGAGGGACTAACAAGGGTATTTTAGTAATCTTCAATGTGCATTGGGGTTGCACGAGAGCAGGGGTATGTTTGTAATTTTGTGTATGTTATTGGATGAGTTATATGTTTACTTTTAATTTAATCATGTGTTTATTATTATTATTCATGTGAGTATTTTGTTTTAGTTAATAATAAGGTATTTTGGAGATTTTGAAAAATCTAGTATTATAAATATTTAATTAGTTTCAGCTGGCATAATTTTCTATTTTTTTGAATTTTTTTCCTTGTAATTAATTATGGGTATAAATACCCCTCTTTGTTAAACCCTAGGTTTTGTAAAATAAACCCCACCGTCCCACCTTTTCTTTTTCTTCTATGCCGCGGGCTACGAACCCAAGCACGACCCCGTCTCCCTTCACTCTTAAACCCTCCGCCGCCCTTTCTTCTCCCTCTCTCCCACTAACAACCACCGGCTCACAGGCCAGCCTGCCACCGTCGGACGCCTCCCTGCACCACCCTCGATGACCTCCAGCCACCAACCGCAGCCGTCGGCCACCAGAACAGCGGTGGGAGGCTCCCGAAGTAGGGCTGCCACTATCGTGCTGCTATGTTGCCGCCCCTGTTCGGCCACCTCCCAACTCCTCTCCGGACATCGTCGACAACCTCCAACACCACCAGGAGGCCGCCTGTAGTCCCACCTTCAACCGACACCCACCACCCGGGCCATCGGAACCGCCATCGTGGCTCGAGGAGCCCCCGAAATAGGCTCGTTGCCTTGACGTTATTACCGGTGCCGCTGCCGCTTACTGTTGCTTCGTACGTGATTATTCTTATGCGTTGTTTATTATTATTATTATTATTACTACTATTATTATTATTATGATTTGTGTTTTAGCTTCGTTTGATTTCATATTCATAAGTATATTGTTTAACTATAGTTTTATTTTATGATTTATTAGTTCTAAATTAAGTATTCGTTTTATGCGTTAAAGTTATGTGTTGTAGTTATTCAAAAGGTGTTCTAAACTACCTCCTTCTATTTTCTTTCATTTTTATGATGTATTATATTTATTAAAGTTTCAAAATTTACGTATTTATGTTATTACTATTTGATTATTATGTATATATATTGTTATTACGTTACTATCAAGTTTTCTTTATGAAAATTTATGTTGTAATTACCTAAAGAGAATTCTAAAACTCATTTGGTTGTTTTTATAAGTTTTATAATATTTATGTTTAGTAAAGTTTTAAACTGTATGTGTTTATATTATTATTATGTTATTATTACGTGCTTGTAGTATTATACGTTATTATCAAGTTCTTTAACTAAAAAGGTTTAAATTGTTGGTTATAAGTGGTAGCTTTTAGACCTTGGTTGGATTACGGTATAAATTTAAACCTTAGCCACTGTTTTAAGCCCAAATTAGGACCCCGGGATCGAATGGGGAAAGTTAGAACCAAAATTATTGACTATATGGGAACCGGGTGCATGACAGTTTCGTTAGGATCTAAAGAACGTATCACCATGAGAGATATAGTCGTCCTTTGATCAAACATTTTGAACTGGAGGTTCCCTTAGATGTTAGCTTTCATAGGAATTTTGCGAATCGGACTTTGGAGTTGTATAGGTTGAGTTATACCCCAATTACCAAACCTATGTCAGATCTGAACAATTTGGATTTATAACTGTTTTTGAGGACCTTAAGGGGTGTTTTTGGTCTCGAGTTCAACATAAAAGTTTTAGTAGACATCCCGTGGTTTCCGAAAAGTCCAAAAGAAGACCATAGGATGTCGGGAAGTCACGTTTGACCTTTTTCATGTGGATGATGTAATCTGTCTTATTGATGTTATTTATTAATGAATGTGTTGTTGAATGAAAATGCTGCTTTGATCTTGTTATGTGATTACTTGGAATGTGTTAGGTAATTTAAAGTGTAAATTCATGAATGATGGGAACCTATGGTGTTCCTAGGGGAGGGTTAGTTAGAAGGTAGTTAATACTAACTTCGAAGGGCGCGTTTTGATTAGAATAATTATTTCTATTTTAGGCCCGAGCTGATTCGTGTCGTTACTGAGCTTAAGTGTGTTCGTTTTTGCTGTGAAGTGAAGCTAACCAGGTAATGTCTATGCTCTAATCCCCACTGGGATGCCCTTTAAATGTGTTTTAATGTTTTCTAATCTGTTTTGAGAATTGCATTCCGAAAGGGGACTTTAGGTGGAAAATGTGGCCATCTATTTTATAACTGTTTGTAATTATTGTACTTTGATTTATGAGTTATTGAAATTGAGATGGTCTTTTATGAGTAGTTTTATTATGGGTTTTGGATAACCTGGGTTGGGTTGACTTGAGAGCTGTGAGCTGGGTTTTGCATAAGACATTAATAATTCAAAGTGAAACATTAAGCGGGTTTATTGTTGGATGCCTTTGGTAGGCGATTGTTTTGACGCCTTTGGTGGGCAATTGTTTTGATGCCTTTGATAGGCTAATGTTTTTGCGGGCGATAACCCGGAGACCAGGATTTGGTGCCTGTATGGGTTATGTGTCAGGAGATCAGGGTTTCATCACTGATATAGGATAGATGATGATGATGTCTTTGGTAGGCGATTGTTTTGATGCCTTTGGTGGGCAATTGTTTTGATGCCTTTGATAGGCTAATGTTTTTGCGGGCGATAACCCGGAGACCAGGATTTGGTGCCTGTATGGGTTATGTGTCAGGAGGTCAGAGTTTCATCCTTGATATAGGATAGATGATTTTTGATGCCTTTGTTAGGCGATTGTTTTGATGCCTTTGGTAGGCGAACGTTACTATAAGGGATTTGGTATCCCGCCCGCATAATAAAATATGGATTGGTTGGGTTGAGGAAAACAGTTATGGGATTAAGGTTTGTGAAATGGTTTGACTTGTTCCCTCTCCCTCAAATGAATTGAAATGAGCTTAACTTGTTTTTAACGTTAGGGGTAGACATTATTGAGATTTCCCCCTCATTTTTGAAATGTTTTGTTTTCAGGTGAAGATCTATATACTGGGGACGGGAATTAGAAGTGAGGGCGACATGTTTAGAATTCGTTAAATATGTTGCATTTCTTTTCTGAGAAACTTGAAGTTGGTTTTGAGGTTTATTTCTAAGTATGAGTTTGTTAGTTGGTTTACCGTTGACAGACAGTTGTAGTTTTTCTTCTTGCATTGTATTCCTTCGGGGATACGGCAGTGACACCCAATAAGAGTTTGAGTATTCCGCTAAATTTTTCTGTTAACGTTAGTTTGACTTTGACTTTTCTATAATTGAATTTTCGGGGCGTTACACATACGTACTTGCTCTGTTTTTTTATTTGTCATGTAACTTTTTTAGATACATCTATAATCAATAGTTTCTCAAATAATATGTTTTAAAATATACATTATAGAGTTGGAAATTTTTTTTCGACCCAAAAAATCTGAATTGTATGACCCAAAAAAAAAAACAAACCGGGTCCATACATAGATTTGTCGTCCGAATTTTGATATTGACCGAGTTGACTAAATATTCGTACATAACATTTATTTTTTTATATTGTCTGAATCCGATTCTGACCTGAATCATCGTCCGACTTATTCAACAAAAATGAGTTTGCAAATGAATTTCTCGTGCAAATTTTGACATTGACTGAATTTGACCAACCCGAATTTAATCGGACCCGAAAATTTGCAACATATGTACTTGCCCTATTTTTTTACTTGTCATTTAACTTTTTTAGATACATCTATAATCAATAGTTTCTCAAATAATATGTTTTTAAAAAATACATTATAGAGTTGGAAAATTTTTCTCCGACCCGAAAAATCCGAATTGATGACCCAAAAAACTGGTTCCATACATAGTGTAACACCCTGGAAATTTAGTTCTAAACTTAACGGTCAAAGTCAAACATTGACTAACACTAACATCAGAAGTCTCCTTTTTTTTAGGATTATTGGACAAAAATAATACTAACTTTGGGGGTATTGGCCGATAATAATACAAACAATTTTGTTGGACACTAGCGGTACCAACTATGGACCTATTTTCCAGTAATAGTACACGACCGAACTGATAGCTTTCTTACTACGCAAAAAGATTATGTATCGCCTAATTGTCTGAGCTAAAGACCAGAGTAAGTTGAAAAAAACATAAATGGTCATTTTTTTTGCCAATTAAGCAACATTAACCAACTTTTCTATACAATAATGTAAAAACAACAATTTGATTGTTTTCTGGATAAATTGATCAATGTTGCTTAGATGGCAAAAAAAAATTGGCGGTCGACATTTTTTCCACTTGCTCCAACTTCAAGCTCACACAATTAGGCGACAAGTCGTCTTTTCATCGTGTTAAATACCTATCAACTTGGCAGCGTACTACTGCTGGTAAATAGATCCATAGTTGGTACCACTAGTTTCCAACAAAATTGTTGGTATTATTATCGGCCAATACCCCCAAAGTTCATATTATTGTTGTCCAACAACCCTTTTTTTTTTATTTGGGCGTTACTGCCGTATCCCCGAAGGAATACAAGGCAAGAAAGGAAAAACTAACAACTAATCATTATTTATTCAGTTTAATAAACAAAAAAACTTTCAAATTCTAGAACAACACAACTAAGCCTCACTAACGCAATTCTAAACATAAACTAAACTTATTCTGAAGACTAGCTTTGACGTCCTCACTGCTAGTTCCCATTCCCATCACAGAACTCTTCACCTGAAAACAAAACATTTAAAAACATGTGGACAACTCAATAATGTCTACCCCTAACCGTTAAAACAATTTAAAATCCATTTCAATTCATTTTTGGGGGAGGAGTGAACAAGTCAAATCTTTTCAAAATCAACTTTCTTTCCAAACCAACCGAACTATCTTTCAGAACTATTAAGCGGGCGAACCTTGCTTATTTGGCCCTCGAAGTCCAATGACTTCGCTATAATCAAAATCTCAATATTACAGTATCAATCTCAATACTAATCTCAATCATTCACAATCATAATCATACGGATGGCCATCCATTTCACACACGTGCATAAAACTAACCGCAGGGAAGTAGCACCTATCAGGCATCCCTGATCTCTTGACAACCCCCCTACAGGATACCACATCCTGGTCTTCAGGGGCGTTGTCCGAACCCGCATTTACGTCATATTTGAATTATTAATCAGGTTTAATATCATACCATTCCAACTCAAACAATCTAATACAATCCCAAAAATTCCAAAACCATTTCCAAATCACACATAAACGACTGTCCTCATTTTACTAGCTCAAGAATATAACAAACATCCAAAATAGACAGCCAATTTCACAATAAAATCCCCTTTCGGGATGCAGTTTCCAAAAAGCATTTAAACCATAAGAGACATCAAGCGCATCCACATGGGGATTAGGACATAGGCATTACCTGGAGGTCTTCACTTCACTCCCATACACACACTTGGGTTCACTAAACGAGTCAAATTGACCCGAACCTATAAAGAATAAGTTCTAGAGTTAATAGCGGCCTAACGAAATTAGCGTATGCACTCTCTACCTTACCCGACCCTAATTACAGCATAGTGACATACCAATATGAAATACTAAAACATAAAACGTAATAATTATTAGCAAAATCAATAACTTTTCACGAAATAGCTAAACTCATAATTTGAGGTAACTATAATCGTAGTAAAATCTATAAAAACTCCAATTTGATAAACTTTATAATTAAGGAATTCAACTTTCACTATCAAAGTAATTGTAATATCGATAATATACACAACAAGTGATTTAAAACAAAATCATGTGAATAAGTAACATCAAATTTCAAATCTTTTTGTGTAAACTTTCAATTTAAACACTACAACTATAATTCAACCATATCAAAATCTACAAAAACAAATTTCTAGTTTACAATCTGTAAAACATTTTACACCCCCAAAATATAATTTCATCAATAAACACTGAATTTTACAAACAGAAGTTAAAATCATGAATTTACAGAATTTAAATCAGATTACAAGAGATAATATAAATAATATTGATAATAATAACAATAAAACAACAATACAACACTAAAAAGGTTAAAGTTAGGGTTTAAACTAGGGAAGGGTGGCTGGCAGCAGTAGGGGCGGCGACGTCGACGGGGAGGTCAGGCAATCACGACGGAGGGCACGGTGGTGGTCGGAGCGGCAGAGGGCGGCAATCGGAGTTTGGGTCGCGCACCACAGCAGTCCACTGCAGTTCGTGGCTTTCTTGCGTCTGGGTGGATGAACGACGACTTCTGGGCGTCCGACGGTCAGCACGACGTTGGGGCGTGGTGGTCCGGCGGCTGCTGCGGTGGCGCGGCAGAGAGCACGAGTAGAGGGAGAGAGCTAGAAGAGAGAGATGAAGAGAGAAGGAAAGACACGAGAGAGAGAATAGAGGGAGGACGAGAAGGCGGCTGTTGGTGGTGGTCTGCGATGGCTGGCGAGGGTTTCCGACGAATGGAGGTGGCGGCGGTTGGCTGACGGCAGGTTTGGAGGAGAGGAGAGGAGATGAAGGAGGTAGGGTTAGGGTTTTTGTAACTAGGGTTTGGTTTACTAATTATCTATATACTCCCTAAACTAATTTAGTAAACTAATTTGTAAAATAATTAACTACTAATCTGCTACTATTAATAGTTATAGGAAGAAAATTATAAATTGTATTTTCTCAACTAATAAAAATAATAATAACATAACAATCGCCATACAATTAACTCAAGGACAACACATAATTTATCAAATATTAGCATGTAAAATTACAAGAATACCCCTACTCCCACGCACATAGAAAATTACTAAAATACCCTTGTTAGTCCATCATCGGTCCTATGAGCTCAAGTGTTAACAGAAATAATCGCCAATAAAATCTCAAAAATCTAACGGAGTCAACTTAAGTAATTAACGACGTAACAGTCAACACATTCAAATTTTTGGGGTTTTACATCAGTACCCCCTTAAAAGAAGTTTCGTCCCTGAAACTTAAACTTAATACCAATGGTCTACCAAATGAAAACTTAAACTTAAAACCAACGATCTGCCAGATGAAACCAATGGTAGCTCTAACCCAAAAACTCGGGGTTTTACATCATTACCCCTTTAAAAGAAGTTTCGTCCTTGAAACTTAAACTGAAACACACTAACCAACGAGACCTTTCTTTTAGGAACTCTCACTCACCCCAGGTTATGCACTTTCAAGTGATACAAAGTCACAATAGCTAAAGCCAAAGGCAGTCTTGTATTTCCAATCCCAGTATAACATTTGATCATCCCCCCTAAGGTATGACTTATAGTCATTCTGACTTGAAACGTCTGTGGTTGAAATTGACAACTTATAACCAAGTTTAACCGAACATTTTATTCATCCCCATCCTCAATCTTCTAACACCGTGGACTAAAATCAATCGAAACGCGCACCGTAGATAATTATCTATTCCCAAGATATGATAAGTTCCTCGAATATTCAACTAATAACGATCTCCTCCCGGCCTAAGATGACATAACATAATGGTACTCTCTCAAAATTTTCCAAAAGTAGGCCCAAGATAATTGATCACATTGGTGATTCCGCAACCAGTTTCAATCCATACAACACCTCAAGTAATGCCAAAGTATCCAAGATTCCTTTAACTTAACTATAAGGTTCTGCTTCCTTCCCATCAATCAATCTCACAATTAGGCCAACTATTGTAAGACTATATGAGAACCGCACACATTTAGGTGACATGACTTTTTCAAGAAAACCTTATTAGCTATATGAGAAAAAAAAAATACTAAGTTGATGCCTCCAAATTTCAATGAGCCTTAAGCTTCTCTCCTATAAAATGACCAAAAAGCTACGCTCGATCACTTAGACTGCGAAGGAACTCCTACTGTTAAGAAGGATACATAAGACACAACGGGAGTGTAAAGCGATTGTGGAAGCTACTAAGCTGGACTAGACTATTTGGAGCTACACAACCTCATGACCTACACAGAAGGGAAAACATTCGCGGATTGTTAAGATGGTTATAAACACTAAGAGAGATATACAACTCTGAAAAGGACTCACTTATAATTTTCCAAGAAATGATCAATGCTACAACTAATTTAAAAACCACTATTTAACTCCAAAACACCTAATCACGCCCAAGAAACTTCTTATTTAACTTACGGATTCCTAACAAAACTAGCACTTACATATTATTATCCTCTCAACCTGTCAAAAAGAGTTTCGTCCTCGAAACTCGAATAATACTAAACCGAACAACGCTTCAACAAGGAATCAAACTTAAACCCAATAATTTCGTAATAGTAGTTAATTAACTCCAATAAAAATTACATTATACCCAACTGCAGCTTAAGAGGTTTTGAATATTTACTAAACCACCAAAATCATTCTAAATCATCAAATCGATACTGGGACCACTAATTGGGTAATGACCAAGTCCACCACATATTTCAAGCCTAAAATGTATAGGAAAAAATGTCAAGCTACATTCTTCCTTCCTACCTCCCATCATTTATTTCTCTTAGCGATATCGCCGCGATCCACGTATAAATACCCAAGCATGCTCAAACATTTCGCATAGCTCATCGAATGTCCTAGGCACAAGATATTCATTAAATCTAATTTCTCCCTTAATAGTTCCGGATAACAGAAGTTACTATCGATAGAGACTAATTAAGCACATAAAAAAAATTGCAATAGTAGCAACTAGCAAACATACGATGTCCAAACGAACTCAAGTTAGGTAACACTTAGCATAATCAAACAAATAATATTTCCCCAATCTCATAATATCCAAACAGACTTCTAAAAAAAATATAAAAGAAAAATCGAACCAACAATTCAAACAATATTCACACAAGACTTAATCACAGAGGATTTAACAACCATTGTGTGCGCCCAAACACTTGCAAATTGTCTCATGGCTTATACTCATTTCTTCGATAATCAACTTAGTTTTATTCGCACGTTCATAAGTAAAGGCATGCTACACTGAATATATAGTTAAGTGAAAAAAACGCATGTGTATGAATATCATTATGAAAGTAGGCACAGGTGAGACACTGAATTGTAAAATGCCAAGTAAACTCACTTGAACCCTCAAGAAAATAAAGGAAAAGAATCAATATCAAGCTGTTATAGGTCAAGTACCTCCCCATCCCATCCCAAAGTGGATAAAAACTCCTCTAATTTACCACCTTGTCACTTTAGCAAACTTCATCAATCGTAGGGTGTTGTAGATCCTTAAATTTCCCACTTGGGAAGCCCAAGTCCCTGTGACTAACGGTTCCAACTAGGGTACTGAACCCTTACAACCAAATTCCTTCCATCGAGATACCAATCCCTACTACCAACTAACTCAATCGGGGTATCAATTTCCCACTCCAGAACATTTCAAGCAAGGTGCCAAATCTCCCATAGTTCCAATCTTGTAATTCAACTTTGCCCAATCAACTTCGCAACTTGCAACTAATATAACAACTGCACTACCCCAATTCAACCACAAATACCCTCGACCATTGCATGATCAAAAGTTTGAAATTCCTCACACCACTCTTCACATTCATTGATTTGGTGACTTGATTACTAACGCTCCGAGCTCCCAATAAATATCGTAACCTAAAATCTTGCTCAGCACACTTCACCTTAAAAGTACTCAGTTAACATCAGTTCTCCCAAGAAAAGAAAAAAAAAATCGATGTTTCCTTGGTTTATCGAAAGTCCTCAACTTGACATGTCATTCGGAACCAAATTCAACTCAAAAGTCCACACAACACTTTCATTTCAACTATGCAATTCCACTCAAATTCTAGTGTGCACTTTCCCCACAAGGACCCCCTTAACTTAAACCCTCAACACAAAAGGATCAAGTATTATCCTAAGCCTCCATTTAACCTCAATAACAAAAGGTCCAGTCAAAAGCCAACCCCACTTAAGAACTTCCACATAGCCTCCCAGTCCACGAGTCCAGACAAATGCTAAAATTCCCCATGGGCCCAAAAAGTGTAGTAGCTATCAATTACCCCATGTACATCAAAGTTGGAATACTTAAAGTTAAGCCTACTAGGATAATTCCTTATATTCCTCGATATTCAGTATCCCTAGTTAACCCTAACATCATGGTCTGCACACCAATATAGAAAATAATTGAAACCTTACAAATTTGCACTTAATGTGTTTAAAAGAAATATATGACGGCCGCTCAACATACCAAAGACAACCCACCACCATCTGCTCAATCTAAAGCAACATAATCCAAACTTCAACCCACGACTCAAAACCTAATAATTTGATATCAAAGTTATATTTAAGCCTTAGCTTGAAATCTTATACCCACTCTTCAAAGTCCAGCTTAAACATACGATAGTCCACAAAATCCTAATTCATCTCCACATATTTATCCCAAACTTAAGCTTTGTTTTTTCCCCCTTGAAAAGTGACGACCTAAGACCTCGACCAATACCAAGTGTAATTCTAATATTACTCCTACATCTTTCATTCGTGCTCAATACCTAAATGACCAATTCTAAACCCAACTTTACCCTAGCAAATACTCTTTCTTTTTTCTATTCAGGTCCACAAATCAAGGTCAAACCGAAATGCACATTGACACCACCAAAATGTTGTGATGATCAGTTACACCATCATGCTCAAAAGTTTAGAAACAAGCATATTATGGTACATTCTTATTTTCCTCAACCTCTATCACCTTTAGTCGATCCCAATCGCCAGAATCCATACATCAAATGTCCAACAATCATATCAGGAGCCTTACTTAATCGAACCCAAATAGTTTAATCAAAGACGCCCAAGAGATTGACCCAAATCATAGTATTTCTAGCTTCATAATTTCATACTTAGCATTAAACTCATGCGTAACATCTTTGGTACGAGAGAAATAAATCAAATCACTTTGAAAATGAAATACATTAATGGGACCATGAAGGAATAATCAAATCGATGCAACCCAACCCACACCTACACTCACATTCCGATTTTAGCGTCCTAAGTTCTAACTAAACGCCTAATAGACACTTAGGAGCTACTAGGTCGTAACCCAGAGCTCTGATACCATTCTGTAACGCCCTGGAAATTTAATTCTAAACTTAACGGTCAAAGTCAAATGTTGACTAACACTAACAGCGGAAGTCTCCTTTTTTTGTTTTTTTATTTGGGCGTTACTGCCGTATCCCCGAAGGAATACAAGGCAAGAAAGGAAAAACTAACAACTAATCATTATTTACTCACTTTAATAAACAAAAGAACTTTCAAATTCTAGAACAACACAACTAAGCATCATTAACGCAATTCTAAACATAAACTAAACTTATTCTCAATACTAGCTTCGACGTCCTCACTGCTAGTTCCCATTTCCATCACAGAGCTCTTCAACTGAAAACAAAACATTTAAAAACATGAGGAGGACTCAATAATGTGTACCCCTCACCATTAAAACAATTTGAAATCCATTTCAATTCATTTTTGGGGGTGGAGTGAACAAGTCAAATCTTTTCAAAATCAACTTTCTTTCCCAACCAACCGAACCATCTTTCAGAATTATTAAGCGGGCGGACCTTGCTTATTTGGCCCTCGAAGTCCAATGACTTCGCTATAACCAAAATCTCAATATTACAGTATCAATCTCAATACTAACCTCAATCATTCACAATCACAATCATACGGATGACTATCCATTTCACACACGTGCATAAAAATAACCCCGGAGAAGTAGCACCTATCAGGCATCTCTGATCTCTTGACAACCCCCCTACAGGATACAACATCCTGGTCTTCAGGGGCGTTGCCCGAACCCGCATTTACGTCATGTTTGAATTATTAATCAGGTTTAATATCATACCATTCCAACTCAAACAATCTAATCCAATGCAATCCAATCCCAAAAATTCCAATACCATTTCCAAATCACACATAAACGACTGTCCTCATTTTACCAACTCAAGAATAAAACCAACATCCAAAACAAACAGCCAATTTCACAATAAAATCTCCTTTCGGGATGCAGTTTCCAAAAAGCATTTAAACCATAAGAGACATAAAGCGCATCCACAAGGGGATTAAGACATAGACATTACCTGGAGGTCTTCACTTCACTCCCATACACACACTTGGGTTCACTAAACGAGTCAAATTGACCCGAGCCTATAAAGAATAAGTTCTAGAGTTAATAGCGGCCTAACGATGTTAGCGTATGCACTCTCTACCTTACCTGACCCTAATTACAACATAGTAACATACCAATATGAAATACTAAAATATAAACGTAATAATTATTAGCAATATCAATAACTTTTCACGAAATAGCTAAACTCATAATTTGAGGTAACTATAATCGTAGTAAAATCTATAAAAACTCCAATTTGATAAACTTTATAATTAAGGAATTCAACTTTCACTATCAAAGTAATTGTAATATCGATAATAATCACAACAAATGATTTAAAACAAAATAATGTGAATAAGTAACATCAAATTTCAAATCTTTTTGTGTAAACTTTCAATTTAAACACTACAACTATAATTCAACCATATCAAAATCTACAAAAACAAATTTCTAGTTTGTATCTGTAAAACATTTTACACCCCCCAAAATAATTTCATCAATAAACAATGATTTTTACAAACAGAAGTTAAAATCATGAATTTACAAAATTTAAATCAATTTACAAGAGATAATATAAACAATATTGATAATAATAACAATAAAACAACAATACAACACTTAAAAGGGTAGAGTTAGGGTTTATACTAGGGAAGGGTGGTTGGCAGCAGTAGGGGCGCGACGTCGACGGTGAGGTCAGGCAACTACGACGGAGGGCACGGTGGTGGTCGGAACGGCAGAGGGCAACAATCGGGGTTTGGGTCGCGCATCACAGCAGTCCACTGCAGTTCGTGGCTTTCTTGCGTCTGGGTGGATGAACGACGACTTCTGGGCGTCTAACGGTCAGCACGACGTTGGGGCGGTGGTGGTCCGGCGGCTGCTGCGGTGGCGCGGCGGAGAGCACAAGTAGAGGGAGAGAGAGCTAGAAGAGAGAGATGAAGAGAGAAGGAAAGACACGAGAGAGAGAATAGAGGGAGGACGAGAAGGCGGCTGCTGGTGGTGGTCTGCGATGGCCGGCGAGGGTTTCCGACGAATGGAGGTGGCGGCGGTTGGCTGACGGCAGGTTTGGAGAGAGGAGAGGAAGGAGGTAGGGTTAGGGTTTTTGTAACTAGGGTTTTGTTTACTAATTATCTATATACTTCCTAAACTAATTTAGTAAACTAATTTGTAAAATAATTAACTACTAATCTGCTACTATTAATAGTTATAGGAAGAAAATTATAAATTGTATTTTCTCAACTAATAATAGTTATAATAACATAATAATTGCCATACAATTAACTCAAGGACAACACATAATTTATCAAATATTAGCATGTAAAATTACAAGAATACCCCGACTCCCACGCACATAGAAAAATACTGAAATACCCTTGTTAGTCCATCATCGGTCCTATGAGCTCAAGTGTTAACAGAAATAATCGCCAGTAAAATCTCAAAATCTAACGGAGTCAACTTAAGTAATTAATGACGTAACGGTCAACACCTTCAAATTTTTGGGGTTTTACACATAGATATGTCGTTTGAATTTGTTATTGACCGATTTGACTAAATATTCAGACATAATTTTTCTCTTTTTTCTATTGTCCGAATCAGATTCAGAACCGAATCTTCGTCCGAATTGTCCGAAAAAAACCAGGTCTTCACATGTATTTCTCATCCGAATTTTGACATTGACTGAATTTGACTAACCCCAATTCAATTGGACCCGAATTTTTGTCAGCGCTAATACATCATTATATTTTTTTAATAATATTTTTTATTATTATCTTGATGACATCTTGATGACAACAATTATATTATGAATTATTATATAAAATAAGATATAAACAATTAAAAATTTCAAAAGAAAGTCTTTGTGACAATTAAATAAAAATAGAGGAATTTATTGTATTGTATTGGTAATTAAAAAAAATAGCTAATTGAGTGATTAAGAAATGAGTAAAGTCATAATTATATGTAATACATGTGTACCACCACTAACTTCCTAATTTGAAATGAGAAAAAAAAAATAAGAAATTTCATGAAGGAAAAAAAGAAGCTATAAGCGATAATTGAATTCCAAAATGAAGAGCAATTGTTTTTTTCCCAAAAAAAATAAAATGCATGTATGTATTTAAAAGTCAAGACCCTACAATTAAGGAGATGAGAGTCAAAATTATTCTTCTACTATTATAGGTAGATGTTTTATGTAAGTCCAACATTATTTAATTTCTTCATGCACTGGATTGATGTTAACAACTCCTGGATAAGTTTTGACATAAGATTGATTCATCTTCGTGATAACCAACGACATAACAATTTGTTTAATCATATGAGCCATATAGATATGTTTCTCTTATGGAAAAATTTGATAATTAATTTAAAGGTCTCTAATTTATGTAGCTTGCTATGATCATGAGTCTAGCAAAATCTTCCATCGACCGACATGATTGATGGAACTTTTGATAATATATTAAATATATTAAAAAACAAGCTCCTAAGGAAAATCCAAACCTAAAAGAAATAATTTAGAAGGTTTGGTGAAGCCCAAAGCAAATTCCAAACCTACATAACTTATTACTACATTCATAAATATAATATTAATAAAAATGAAAAAGAAATACTTAAAGTCATACATAAGTTACGAATATTTTTAATGTATATACAATTAAAACATTTTAAATTTTTTCACAAAAGGAAAGGAAATACATAAAGTCATATATACATAAATTATAAATATCTAATGCAAAACTAGAGCAATTTTGACTTTTCTTTTCATCAATTAAACTATTATAATATTATGACCAAAACTTTGGAAATAAAATATAATAATAGATACTAAAGTAAAATTTTCATGAAAAAGCTATGTTATTGTTTCGTATTTTTTTTAATAACTATTTTAGAAAATAAAATTTTCATCGAAACTATTATGATACTCATTATAGCACTGCATTATTGTTAGCACCCAAAACCCCCAATGGCATCATTATTTTGACCTATGACTGTTTAAACACCTCCTAATTATTATCATCATTATTATTTTATAGTATATAATAAAATCTCAAACTTATAACTGATATAGAAGATGAACAAACATTTTCATTGGCTAAGCTTCAAACACTGCACGCACAAAAACGTAAATTGGTCAAATATTCAAATATAAATTATACTTATTATTATTAATAATATTATAGTATACAATTATTATTCCTATGATAATTAAAAAATCAATTACTAAAAATCCAACAGGCTAAACTTTCAAAATTCCATAATCATAGCCTTTTTTTTTGGAAATCAAACATATTTCATTAATAGCAAGCCATACGGCAATTACATCGTGATTGGACAATTGTAGATCTAAAATATAGATATGAAATTCAACTTCAAAATAACTAATACTAATCTTACTGACGTTCGACTCCGATTTTTTCGATGACTCCGCATCTTTCCTCGATGACTCTGCATCTTTATCATTGACGGCGAACCTCACAACCCGTGCTATAGCGATTTGAAAGTAGATCTTCATCCAACTTATTAGACCACACCAACTGAACAAAAAACTCTAGAAAGAGACTAAAAACCTTAAATAAGGGTACAATAAAACTCTAGAAAGAGACTAAAAACCCTAAATAAGGGTACAATAAAAAGTCTTACAAAAGAAGAGACTAACTTTCTTTGCGTAAATGTAAAACCAAACTAACAATTGAAGTAGAAATCAATCAAATTGGGGCTTACCATCGACAAAAGAATCGATGGCAACCCCTTCAAGGAAGTGAAGGCTAGGGTTTTCTAGAGAGAAAATGAGGGGAGGAGGCTATAATCATAGCCTTTAATTCCCCTTTAAATGAGAATTATAATCATACCATTTATTAATATATATTCCACCCTTATATAAAAGAATCATTTTACCGTTCATAGTTTCCTCACAATTTATAAAGTACCATCATAAGGTAATAGTATTCTATCTATTCTAAATCTACATCTTACAATCTGCATTTTCATTATAAAATAAATCACATTTTTACCCAATTTTTTTGATGATTTTAGCAGCTTAGACTTTCAATTCTAATTACTTCTTATATTCTCCATTTCATTTTCCTCTTCAAATAATAAGGTAATATATTCTTTCTCTATTAATCTATTGTATACTTCCAATTTCATATTCCACCTAATATTTCATAATCTATTCTATTGCATATATTAAAACAAGACAAAACTATTCTACGGCTACCACATATCATTCACAAAAAGATCCATATTTTATAAAAAAAAAACATATGAGATATTAAAAATAAAATAAAAACTTTTAAAATATATGTTAAGTTCAATTTTGTACTGATAAAAATTCATTGTCATATATTCTATTTTATCAAAACTGAAAAGAAAAAGAAAATGGAATTTATCATCATCAAAACTTTAGAAGAATACAATCAATTTTGTGTAATAATGAAACAAAAAATGATAATGAGTCTGTAGCTTTAATACTAAATAGTACATATGATATATTGTATTATTATATATGATAAATTGTATATTAAATTGAAAGAAAAAGGATATAATTAAAGTCTATAATTATAATACTGAATATGATAAATTGTATATAGAACTATAATTTTGTGCACATTTTTTGTTTTACAAAAAAATACCTTAGACATATCTAATTGATGAAGTTGATTTGATTGAGGCATCATTTATATTCGCTAACGTAGCTCATATATACTAAGATTCTTATAATTAATAATTATTCTTAACTATCACAAGAATTAGGTTAAAAATCAAAATAAATACCAATTTAATAAAAAATAAGACACTTGAATGATAATGAAAAAATATATAATATTCATTAACCTCATGAAATATTACGTTTAAATGTTGAGGTAGGAGAACATTCAATTAATTGTGCCCGGCAGCTAGTTTGTCTTTAAGGGATAAACACAAACAATATAAAGAAATTAATCAAACATAATGCAAACTAGAAATTTAGTACCCATCTAATTGTCCTATTTTCAATGATTACTTTCCATGGTAAGACACCAAATGAAGAAAATGAAATAGGTGGAGAAAAACTGTTTGCATGAGGGAAAATTGTACATAATGGGTGTAAAGTAAAGCTTAACCTTAATAGGGCAAAGATGAGCACTAAAAGGCCTTAAACAATGACAACTTGTAGACATCGGAATTTGTACCGGCATAATCCGACTTATCAAGATCAACAAGTCACGTGGGCCAAAAAAAAGTCAAAAGCTTGAGCCCGAGAAGTCAACAGGCCGCCTAGACACGTTAAAACCCCCCTGGGTTTTGATATTCAGAAAGCAGCCCACACAGAAGTGGGCCAAGAGCACGCCCCGGCCCAGAAGACTCAAAACCCGCCTAGGTTTTGAAAGGAATAGCAGAGCGTCGTCGTTTTGTGCCATGTCAGCGATCTGTGTGATGGTTAAATTAAAACCCGCCTAGGTTTTGATTGTGCTTGCGCTAAAATCTGCATGCATGCATGCAATTCCCTAATTTTTGCCCACGTATTTGACCTTGCGCTTGACCTCCCAAAACCCGCCTAGGTTTTGATCCTTGGAGGGCATGATTTGTGGGGTATGTTCCCCTTGGTTTCCCTCTAAATGTGTCACTCCCTCACCTATAAATACCCCCTCCATTTCACCCTCATTCCATCAACTACTATCATCCATCACCCTCACTCTACCCAAGTTTCCATCAACAACTCTCAAAAATTACCACCATTATACTCAAATTCTCCACATTCTACTTGCCTCACTTCATCTCTAATCCCCTCATAATCACATTTATCATATCCATATTATCACCCATGTACTACCCTTCTAAGTCATTGTACTTTCTTCCATTCAAGCTCCAAGCCAAGGCCAAATCAAGGGATCAAATCCATCACATCCACCACCTTTAAGCAAGGTTTGATTTCGTTATTTATATTGTTGTATTAATCATGTAATCCTTTCTTTAATTCCTTTACTTGTACATATTTTTGTAAAAAGTAAACATCATGTTTCAATCTTGCGTGTTTTGAATAATAATTTCGTGAAATTAACCAAACTTCTCTCCGCTCTCTTCCTTTTCAATGTCGATTTTAGTAGAGTCTGTTTTCTAACAGGCGGACTTGAGAGTTCTTATAACTTTCGAATTCGTAACCTTACCCCCGAATCTAGAAATCGGGTTGGTAGACCGGAGTCTTTCATTTCTTATTTTATGGTTTGTCGATTTCCTTAAATCGGCTGGCGACTCTTTAAAATTTTGTAAATTCGTTTAATTATTTAAAATATTCGATTTTTTGCATAAAATAACTTTAAAAAATGGTTTAATTCCTACCCTTCACTCATTCTAGGCTAGGCCCGAAGAGAAATGGGCTAGAAATTGATAAAACCCATGTGGGTTTTATCTATTTCAACCCACTTTCTCTCTGCGCCTAGAGGCGAGAGGCCCCGTCCAGAATCCGTTAAAACCTAAGCGGGTTTTAACGAGTTCTGGTGGGGCACTTGTTTCTTGGGTTCGGATTTAGTGAGTGGTCTGGGATTAAATTATTATTAAAATATTTTGTGCAAATTCGAATAATTAAAATAATAAAAAACGGATTTGTAACTAAATAAAGTTTCATCACCCCGAAAATAAATTTCGAAATTGAAAATATCCTTATTTGAGGATTAAGCAACCTTAGTCGACTCCCGATCATTTAAGTAGCGCATCCGAAAACCAACTTCCCCGAACGGGATTTTCCAGGGTACCTACAGATTGGCGACTCCACTGGGGACTTAAACTTAAAAAGAGGGTAAAACTTGAAAAAATCGAATTGATTTGAAAGTGTAAAAGGGAGAAGTTAATTTATTTTGCAATTTTCTTATTCTTTTGTTAGGCATCCTTTGCATACCAGGCCACTAATCGGGTCTTTTGACACGTTAGCACAAAGGCGACGGTTTAGGTAATAATTAGGATTTTCCCTCGAGAGCGAGCGACCACTACTTGTGTGATGCACCTTACATCGCCAAGAATTTGGTCTCTCCTCTCCCCATGTTATACTAAAAGGGCTTCCTTGAAGCCCGATGAGTAACACCTCACACTCCTTACCCTCAATTTTAAGGGTAAGGTGAACCGAGGCGAGAACGTGTTGTAGGCCATGTAACCCAACCATAGTAATCCGTTAATATAGAACCTTGGTTTAGGATAACCCTTCATGTTGTATGCTATATGCTATGTGAATCCCTTCCCCTTTTCTTCTTTGTAAAGAGTCGACCCTAGTTTGGAGGTTTTGTTCTAGTCCATATAAAATTCATTGGTTTGAGAAAATGATTATTTATTGATTAATATAATTAACCTAAAGGCATTATGGTTAGCCCAAGTGGAAGGGCCCATTTATGTTTGAAAGTTGATTATTTTAATTAATAAATAAAAATTGACTCACCTTTGATGATATTATATGACCCTTTATGGAATTCTCTTAACAAAGGTCCAAAAAATTAATTAAAAGTCCAACAAAGTTAATGGATAACGTTTTAGACTGTATAATAGTCACTAGGCTTGAGTAAATTAATTTATCGATTTAATTAATAAATCCATCACATGTATGGTCGGCCCGTTGTTAGGCCCAACCATATTGGATTTGTCAATTAAGCCCATAAATTAATTAAAACTCGCTTATTGTTGACTTTATCCAGCCCTTTACAATATCCGTTTTCCTAAAAAAAAATAATAAAAAGGAAGAAAGAAAAAATGGAATTCAGTCTTGTTGAACATTATTCTAGTCCGCATAATAGCCAACATAGCTTCTGCTGTCTGAGTTAGTGGGCCAAGTTATGGATTCTCCTTAAAACGGTCGGCCTGTGAGTTAGGCCCATCCGAATTGAGAAACACTGACTTGTACCTTTTAACTTATGATTTGCTTGCTATGTTTGACTTTATTCGACCCTTTATAATGTTCTGTTGTTAAGTCCATATAGAGTTAGGTCATTCACTCCCAAAAAGTGGGTGAGTCCCTTGTGTCAACATATATGTGTCAAGTTTGTTAGGATCATATAAGTCTCTTAGGGCATGCATGCATCGGATAGAACGTGTCGGAGTATGTTATCGAGCGTCCTAACCTTGAATTTCCATGCAGGCATCATTGGTGATCGACTCCGAGCCCGCATTCGAGATCCACAAACCGGTCGTTTGATTATGAACCCTCACTACGATCCATCCGCAACTAGTGACCGCATCATGTCTGGAGAACAATTCCAAGAGGTCCCGGTTGAGAGTGCTGAGGCCAACATCACAAAGCATTTGGATGATCTTTACACCAAAATGCAAGGTCTGGTATTCGCCAATACCTTAGAACAGGAGCAGAAGATTAGTAAAAAGCTGAATGAACAACAACAAGTGATGGATGGTATGCTGCAAGCCATCACTAAGATCAATACCAAGTTGGGGTTGAATGTTGAAGAAGACGATGAAGAGATGCATGGGTATGAATTTGAACCTGAAATCATTAAGACATCGTCAGATTCTGGAGGAATAGGGATATCCAAAACAAAGGTTAATACCCTTGAGGCATCTAAACCCACGAAGCACCCCGCTGTTAAGGACCTTGAATAGAAGATAGAAAGCCTTACCAAAGCAATGAGCACTGTGCCGACCTTTGCTGACAAGTACCTGGAAGTGCCATTGCCTGTTCAGCCGATTCTGAAGATAGCTGATAAAGTTGAGGTACCGACCATCAGATTCAAACCCTCCGAGAATCCTGTTCACCACATCGAAGAGTTCATGAGGTTCGCACCCTTAAACCGGATTGATGTCGGTTTATACTCTATCGTCTTCTCATCCACCCTAGATGGCGAAGCCAAGGTATAATATCATGCTTTATCACCCCAAACGAAGGCCGACTGGAATGAACTATTCAAAGCCTTCATTAATCACTACAGTCGCATCCAGAAGAAGCAAGCTACGGTGGATGACTTAACCACCATGAGGCAACGGGATGATGAATCCTTCTTGGATTACTTTGACCGATGGCATACTAAGTTGTCTCACATTAATGAGACAATCCCTCTCCGTCTACAGTTGTCTACTTTCAAGCATGGGTTAAAGGGCAGCTTATCTATGCACTTAGGATACCACGTCATTAAAGACTTTGACTACTTGAAGGACATTTGTGTCCAATTATAGGCGATGTATAATGATAAGACCACTTCTCCTGGATGGAAGGGGTCTAGTTCCAACAGGAGGGCCATAGTGCGGCTAGCCACCCTCCTAAGATTATGGAGACTAAGTGTGTCCAGCGCAAAGGGCCTATATACCAAGGTATGAGACCTACACGCCACTAGATGTTTCTTATTCACAAGCTCTTGATCGGTTTGTCAAGAAAGGGTTCTTGGTTCTGCCTTTGCCAAAAGAAGAGCCGGCGATTAAAGGTAAAAATTGAGATGCTAATCAATTTTGCCGCTATCATCGTTACCGAGGACATGATACTGAGAAATGTTGGACTCTCAAGAATAAGATAGAAGACATGATAAGGGATAGGACGCTGGCCATGCCAAAAGCTGCCTAGAAACCTAACAATCAAAGCAACCAGATGCCCGAGCATACAAATGCCGTCTTCTCTGGAGATTTCGGTTTCGATCCCTCCACTTTAATTGTTGAGGCAGGTCGACCTATTCCTGAAGTATTTGGTTTTCATGAAGGCATATCCATCCACGGCATTTGGGACAGTGATGATGACGACAAGCATGAGCACTCAGAGACATAAAGGATGGAGATGGATGAGCAAACATCAGATAATGTGGCATTTCTCACTCGATCAGGTCGCCACAATAGCAGGAACACCACCACTCCAGTGAATGGTCCTAGTCCTACACCAATGGATAGTAATGACAATCAGACTCCTCCTATAGATCCTCTCCTTGGACAACTCAAGAAGACTAGAGCTGAAGTTACTATTTGGCAGTTGATATGCGCATCACAAGCGCATAGACAAAGGATGTTAGATGCTCTTACTGCATTAATAGTATCTCCCACGGCGACTCCTGAATCCCTAGTCGCTCTTATGGCCACTCACCAAGAGGTCATTATCTTCAGAATTGAGGATCTACCCCAACGAGGAGCATCCTACAACAAAGCTCTGTACCTTACAGTGCAATGCTCCAACAAGACCATCCCGTTGGTTCTGGTTAACAATGGTTCAGCTGTAAATGTGTGCCCTTGGAGGACGGCACAAAATTTGGGAGTTCAACAATAGCATTTGACTCAGAATGGTGTACAATTAAGAGCCTATGACAATTCACGTCGAAGATCAGTCGGGTCCATAGTATTTCCCATCACTATTGGCAATATTACTCGGAATGTGGAGTTTGTAGTACTAGACATTCTAGCCTCCTTCAATCTGCTTCTCGGGAGGCTGTGGCTTCACGAATGCAATGCTATAGCATCTACTTTACACCAGAAGGTAAAGATGTTGGTCCAAGGTCAAGTGATCACAATCTCAGGAGAACCCATCAATGTTGTCTTTACTCCCAAACAAGCAACCCTTGAAGTAGAACACAGTTCCATGGACGAAGAACTCAACAATTTCGAACTTGTAGCGACATTGAGTTAAGACGAAGCTCACTTTGACTTCGATCCATATTCAAATCCCAAAGTACACGCTATACTCAAGAAACAAGGTCATTTCCCTGGGATGCCGCTGGGAAAGAACTCGAAAAACAAGATTCCTCCTGTGTTCAAGATATTTAAGCAGAAAGGAAGGTTCAGCTTAGGATACAAGCCAACTGAGAAGGAAGTTAGGCTCGCCAAAATAGCCATAGCTGAGCTGAAGAGGAAGGACAATCCTCCTACCTTGTTCCAAATAAAGCCCTATCCTCTCAATCTGAATGGGCAGTTTGTTAGGGAAGGTGATGACTTCCCTTACTATGGGTTCCCTGAACCATTCTACCTGAAGAACAACGGAATTCAAGTTGTTGGGTTAGAAGTTTTCAATGGTTATACCATTAATATGGCTACTATTTTTGTCCCCGCTCGGGACAAACAACCATTATTGGAATGGACTCATCTTGCTGGGAGCAACAAATTTGGCATGATGTTCGGACAAGAAGTTGTCAAGGAGAAATTTGAAGCTGACGTTGTTATTGCTGCATTGTCCAACCCAAGCTTTGACCCGAGCTCTATGATCACCGAAGATGGAGGAGTCAATGTTGTCTCATGGGTTGATGCTGAGGAGAATAGCTTTGTTTTATCTGTAGGAGAGTATGTTTCTAAGGGCATAGAGTCAGGTCCTAAGGGTCTAGAGTCAAGTGAGTCTGGTCTTGAGTCTGCTGGTGATATATTCCTTTTTGCATTCAATAAGATGAACCTTTCTGCTTACTCTGATTCTTCTTTCCCCTCTTCCCTGAACTGCTGCGCCAACAATAATCTTGAATTTAATGAACCCTTAAAAGAATTTTCTAATGAACATGAGCATAAAATGGCGGCGTTGGAAGACACCATCATCATAAATGTGGGCACAGAAGAGCAACCTGGGGAGTTGAAGTTAGGAAGTTCGCTCACGGCAGAAGAACGGGTAGCATTCACGGAGCTCCTTAGGGAGTTTGTGGATGTATTCGCATGGTCCTACGAGGACATGCCGGGGATTGACAGGGAGAATGCAGAGCACACTATACCTTTGCTTCCTAATGCAAAGCCGGTTCGACAAAAGGTTAGGAGGATCAAGCCTGAATGGGCTAAGAAAATTGAAGAGGAAGTGATGAAGCAGCTTAACGCTAAGTTTATCAAAGCAGACCAATACCCTGAATGGATTGCTAATATCGTTCTAATGCCCAAGAAGGATGGGAAAGTGCACATGTGTGTAGACTTCCGAGACCTTAACAAAGCCAGTCCCAAGGATAGTTTCCCATTACCTCACATTGATGTGTTGGTGGATAACACTTGCGGGCATGAGCTCCTGTCCTTTATGGATAGATATGCTAGTTACAATCAAATCAAAATGGCAGAAGAAGACATGGAGAAAACTTCCTTCACAACACCATGGGGAACGTATTGCTATGTAGTCATGCCTTTCGGTCTCAAAAATACAGGAGCAACATACCAAAGGACTGCCAACACTCTACCCCATGACATGATGCACATAAAAGTAGACGTTTAGGTGGATGACATGATTTTTAAGTCCAAGACAAGGGAGGAGTATATTCCTAACCTCCACAAGTTCTTTCTGCGACTTCGCAAATACAAGATGCGGCTTAATCCAGCAAAGTGTACCTTCGGTGTTACCTCTGGGAAGCTGCTAGGCTATGTGGTTAGCCAATGGGGCATTGAAGTTGACCCTTCAAAGATAAAGGCTATCCAAGATTTGCAACCGCCCAGGACAGAAAAGGAGTGTAGGACCCGGGAAAAATTCCTATCGTGCCCTACGCGATGTTAGGCGAGTCGAAAGAGTTGTATAGTCTTTAAGGGATTTAATTGAATTTTTACATATGAACATTAAAATTTATAATCTACCCGAAATAAATAAGAAAACCAGAAGAATCAGAAATAACTGGCACAAAAATCGAGCGTGGGGAAATACCAGTCACGACCAGCGCCATGTTGGTATGCTGGCGCCTGATCGTGACCATGCCACCACAGGCCTTCCCGAACTCTGAGTCTTGGCGGTGGGCTCGGGCCAATAGCAGGCGAACCGCATAGTCTTGAATATTGGACCGAGGCCACCGATTTTCAATTTTCGGTATTCGAACTATTCCGAGAAATGAATAAATTTTAAAATTCGAATAAAACTTAACATTTCGAATGAATCAAATTTATTTTTTAGGAGTCACTAATTAATTTTTAAGAGAATTAATAAACTCGTATTTTTAACTCCGCGTAACCGTGAACCATGAACCATGAGATTCGGATCCGGGGGTAAGGTTACGAATTCGAAAGTAAAAACTTTCGAATCCGTCCGTTCAAAAACATACTCTACTAGATCAGTTTATTAAAGAAAAGAGTAGAAGGGGAGAATTAATTAGATTAATTGATGTTATTTAAATGCATGGGGAAATTAAGTGCGATAATGAAAAGAATGTGATAAATAAACAAAATGCGATAAAAAAAATGCATATGAATAAAGAAGGAAATAAAGTTATTCTTTCAAGTAATCATATTTAGATTAATCATAACCAACATTAATGTCACCATTACGATATTATGAGTGATTACAAGAAAATAATAAAGAAAATGAAAATGTGAAAACAAAAATGCCAAAATGCATGTATGCAAATGAGAGAGAGAGAAAAGAAGAGAAATCCACCTAGTGTCAATACTCCCAGGTGGTTTTGGTGTCTCAAATAAAATGAGAGGAGGGGGTATTTATCGGGTGAGTGAGTGAGAGGGGGTTAGGTTTTAGAAAGCCAAAAATAGCAAATGTATGCTAAAAAAACCAAATTCGCTAAAAATAGTTGAAGAGACAGGTCTGCCTGGCGTGAAATCCGAGGTCAACTTGCGTTGCACGCGACCCGAGGACATAGATCCAGGTAAACAGGCGGCGGACCATGGCGCCGGAATCGGGTAATGGGCGCGTGGCAACCGTCTTGCGCCCGACTCTGGGTTAGGCGCGCCTCGGGCTGCGTGCCAGGGCTTATTTTGGGCCTGTTTTGTGGGCTATTTTGTGGGCTGTTTTGTTGTGTTTTTCTCTCATTTTTGTATTTCAAACATAATTGACATTTTATCTAAACTAAAAATAAAATAAAAAGAAATACTAGAAAATAATAATTTACAAAATTACAATGACACTTTTTGGGTGTCTACAGTTAGCCCCCATTTTGATCGAGTTTGGTAAGACGAGGATCATAGTATTCAAAGACACCAAAAAGGGTGAGATGGTGCAGTAGTGATGTCTTGAGGCTAAGTGACACTTGGAAGCAAAAGTCTTGTGCCAGATGTATGAATTGTGGCTGATTGACATTTGGGAACAATATCCTATGTCTTTGTTGATTGTCCACGCTTGGAAGCAACTGTCATGCGCCTAACTGTACTTCAAACTTCTGTTATCGTCTTTTGAACGCCCGACGACCGATTGAACTGACATCGTACTGTTAACGCCCGACGTCCGGCTAAAATGACATTCGGAAACAATATCCTATGTCTTTGTTGATTGTCCGTGCTTGGAAGCAACTGTCCTCCGCCTAACTGTACTTCAAACTTCTGCTATCGTATTTTGAACGCCCGACGACCGACTGAACTGACATCGTACTGTTAACGCCCGACGTCCGGCTAAAATGACGTTCGGAAACAATATCCTATGTCTTTGTTGATTGTCGACGCTTGGAAGCAAATGTCATGCGCCTAACTGTACTTCAAATTTCTATCATCGTATTTTAAAAACGCCCGACGACCGGCTGAATTGATATCGTACTGTTAACGCCCGACGTCCGGCTGAATTGACATTCGGAAACAATATCCTATGTCTTTGTTGATTGTCGATGCTTGGAAGCAACTGTCCTGCGCCTAACTATACTTCAAACTTCTGTCATCCTATTTTAAATGCCCGACGACCGACTGAACTGACATCGTACTGTTAACGCTTGACGTCCGGCTGAATTGCCATCGTACTGTTAACGCCCAACGTCCGGCTGAATTAACATTGTACTGTTAACGCCCGACGTCCGGCTGAATTGACAACGTTAGCCCCCAGTGTGCAAATTGGTTGTGGTGATCAAAATTCGTATCCGATTTCATATTATTTTCTAAGTGTATGAACATTCATAATTCTCTTGAAAATAAAATATTTCATAATTTTGTCGCTTCTTCTTTGAAAATTAACAAATTTTCTAAGTATATGGATATTTAGTCTCCATATTTCTTTTGAAAATTCTTAACTTTTAACGCATCATACCACACTTCTCTTTATTTAATTAATTTATTTTCTGAGTATACAAAATTATTTTTTACTTCTCTTGAAAATATAAATAAAAAACCTAAATGTGCAACATTAATCTTCCTGGTTAAAAAAATTGGTCAACTGATTGATTAATAAGTTAAATTGATAGTCAACCTTGTTAAGTGTGCAGACCAACATTTGTCCAAAGCTCCTTCTTCTCTTTCTACAAAGTTCCATCTTCATTCCTTCATTTCAAACTTCACATCTCCATACTGTGTGCGGACCAGCACAAACACTCAGATCAGCTTGCAGTCTACTATCGGGCAGACCAGCACTGTGCACTGTGCAGAGCCGCCCTACTGCTCAAAGGTTTCTCGGGTTCGGGTTTCGGTTTTTCTCGGCGTGCGGGCCAGCAGGAGGGCAGCAGTATCCGTGAAGCAGCACCATCCCGCCTGATATTGAACTGGGGTTTCTGGTCTGGGTTTCGCGATTTCACCAACAGGCAGACCAGCACAGGTTAGTCCGAGTCTTCGGTCTTTTCCGATCCGTGCAGACCCACCTAGTGCTAGCTCGGGTTTCCTTGGGTCTGATTTCTGTCGGGCAGACCCGCCTGACAATGAGTTCGGGTCTCGATTTTTTTTTTCCGTGCAGACCCGCCTGACCTTGAGTTCGGGTGTCGGGTCTTGAAATTTTTTTCACCATGCAGACCCGCCTGACCTTGAGTTTGGGTCCCAGGTTTTTCTTTCGTGCAGACCCGCCTGACTTTGAGTTTGGGTCCCGGGTCGTGTTTCGTTCGGACCCAGTAAAACGTGCAGACCCGCCTGACTGTGTTGATTCACTTGTTCGGGCCTGCCATTCGTCGTTCCCGGGACATGGTCCAGCTTCCAGTCGTGCAGACTCGCCTACTTCCCGGGTCACCGTTCAAACCCGTCCAATGGGTTCCCGGGCTACCATTCGGACCCATCCAGTAGGTTCTCGAGTTCAATTTCGAGTTCAAGCTCTACCTTCATTTTCTTTGTCTCATATGCATATAGTGTGGATGAATTTAAATATTAGAGTTTAATCCGAATAATGTAAACTATTCACGGATTTTTCTCATGAAATTTAATTGATTCTAACTGGGACTCTTGGGTAAAATTCGAGTCCTGAACGATTTCTCGAATTGATTCTCGTAAAGTCTTTGTGAATTAAATTTTAGAGTTTTAATTCTGAAAATGTATTATTCTCCGAATTAGTTCTCGTAAAATTTAACGACTCCGATGTTTAGAGTTTAATTCCGAAAATGGGTTATTCTCTGAATTAATTCTCGTAAAATTTCAAATCCTTGGACCGAAAATCCTTTTGTTGACAACGAATTTGGATCTTCTGGCGATCTTAACGGATATCTGTCTAGAGGTGATCACAATTCTCAAGGTTCCTCTCATTTCTTTTGAGACTCAGACGAGGGACAAAGGAATGCAAATGAGGTCTTATGCATGCTATGCTAGATGAATTACAATACAAGACTCTATTATGCATGATTTTTATGCAACCTAATTCTAAGGCATGATGTGATTTTATTTTTGCGATGCATGTGACTCTTTTTTGTTACTTAAGAAGAAAAGAAAAAAAAAATTAACATGAGCCATAATTAAAATTTAAAAAAAATGTGACTTGAAATGCAAACTATAACTTAAAATGAAAAAATGTAGAAGCTCATATGACCGTTAAAAAAAATGCACATGACCTAAAAAAAAATTGATTTGGTGCATGCATGCAATATGAAACCCCCCACTTTCCCGAGGAAAGAAAAAAAAAAAGAATAAGGAAAAGTAAATAAAAACTCTGAATGTCAAGGGCCGGGTGATTTTGAAGTGGGTTTCAGGACAAGGTAAAAATAGTGAAAATGATGAGTTCTCTTGTCGAACCTCCTCGTAGGTTGCCATGATGCGGACATTGAGTGATAAATGAGCCCCCAGTTGGAACGACGCCGAAAACGATATCAATGGAAGACTCAACCTTCTTAAACTGCATAATGGGATAGTTAGGATGCTCGACCTTGATGTCATGGTTAAGAACCCCAAACACTAAGAAGGCTCAAGCGGCAAGCCGTCTTGATTTCCTTTGCCTTTACTCTATCTTTCTTGGTTCTTTTATTTGGGTAGGAGCACACCAAGCCCCCAGTGCTAGTGATCAAATGGCTTCAGATGAATCAGCGTGATGGACCTAGGTGGGTGTTGTCTTCAAGTAACCCTTATTTTGATGCAACTGGCTTCTTATTCTCCTAAAAGAGTTATCCTTCACTCAGGTGTTCTGAAAGCGAGGATTAACTGACGAATCTCATGCGTACACTAATGACCAAATTGGAAGAGCTCACAGGATGAGGAGTAATGGAGGATGGATTATGGGAAAGGTAGGAATGGTGGTATAGAGAATATGTTTGTGAGTAGTTAGGCCCCAATAGTGGGCAAGACGAGGCTATGGATGGCTAGGCGAGAGTAGTGATCAAATAAAAAGGCGGGTAGTTCGATGGATAGAGGTTCGAACTGATAAGGTAGAGGAGGTGGTCTATGGATGGAGCACCATGTCTCGTGGGTTTATCTCATAAGTGAATAGATGGTCAAATGGCTATGGAAGAGTTGCAATTTGATAGGTTCAGGTATGAAAGGTGGCCCAAGTGTGATAGGAAAAGTGGGTGTGCATGATAAAAGGAAATTAAGAGTTTTTCATTGTCCTTAGAGACCAAGGTTCCCTCTCCTTTTGCCTAGCCCGTCGGGTGAGGTTTTCAGGCTAGCCACTCTTTATTCTCTCTCTCAAAGTCCAAATGATTTATTGACAGCTTTTCTCTAAAGTGAATTGCAGCGGCCAGGCCTCAAAGAGGTTCTCCTACGTATCCAGTATGGAATTAGGCCAGTCGTAGTCCAACAGGTCCAGCTTTCAACGATTGATGCCTCAAGAAGGACTTTGAGATAGGTCGAAAGTTTAATGGGAAGGATAGGTGTGAAGGTTTGGGGGAAGGTTTTGGGATGTGTGCGGGTGACTAATAGCTGCCTCTTATTCTTACTTCTTTCTTCTTCTTTTTTTGGTTTTTTCATTTTTATTCATTTTTCTTTTTTTTTTCTTTTTTTTTAATTTTTTGAACTACGGACCTTCAACTTATTCTTCTCCTATCAATGAATGTTACCCGCAACACATTACTTGGCTTAGGTGGGTTTAGGGATGAGACGGTCATAAAATGAATGACCGGGTTCGTGGTGGTGGTTAAGAAGACGGTGTGAGAAGGTAATAGTGTAGGTAAAGCGGCTAGGTGAAAATGAAGGTGGTAATGATGTAGGTGGTAAGGAGTTGAAGTCTTCTATCACAGGCATGTCTTTTTGAACTGCATGATTTATTTGATAGTGAGATTCACTTTTAGAGAAGATTGATCTTGTTCATTTGAATTCTCTCCTTTTGCCTAACCTGTTGGACGAGTGTTCAGGTTAGCTTCTCTCCTCTTAGTTTTTACTTATTTACCTCTCCTTTTGCCCAACATGTAGGTGTTCATGTTGGCCTCGTATTTTTTTTAAAATGAAATTTGTCTCACCTTTTACCTAACTTCGCTTTGGCGGTGAAGTTAGTCTCTCTTCTCTCCATTAACCTTGGACTCGGGGTAGGACAAAAAAGAAAAAACATAGAATGAAGGTGTGATCAGGATGTGAGATGGAATGAAAGATGTGAGCTGATGGATGTGTCAGACTTGAATGGTCATATGGGTGAGTGAACTCTTCAATTCAAATCAAGAATGCAAGCACAAGATTGTTTCCTTAATAGTTTAAAAGCAAATGAAGGGTCGGGGGAGAAAAGAATCATAATGAAAATGAGTTCATCTTATTCAATGTAAATAAGACGAATGCATTGAAAATATGCTATAGATAAATTCTGTTTGACTCAAACAATAAATGCCAACTTTCATGGAAAGAAAAAGAATAACATGATTATAGAAGATGTCCTAATGGAGCCTTGGTATCTTCTACTCTGATGTAATCCGGAGTCGTAGAGCTTGCAGCGGAAGATCTCTTACAGCTTGAACTTCTAATATGACTTCTGCATTATTTCCGGTGGCGACAGTTCTCCTAATAGGATCACTTCTTTAAGTTTTTTCTTGAGGGTGAAACAGTTTTCAGTATCATGACCTCGAAGTATATGATCTTTGCAAAACTCATTTGGGTTCCAAAATTTTCCTTTAATTTCAGGTTCACATCGGACAGGGGGGAGCTTGATCTTTCCTTCCCTAAGGAGATAATCGAGAGCCTCAGTATAGGTAGTGTAGATTGGAGTGAAAGGCATGAGTTGCCGCATTTCAACATCTTTAGCAGAGGAATTAGGAGCCCTTTGATGAACATCAGTGTCATATACTCCCACTGATGAAGATCCTTCCCCTATATTTTCTCTAATGTGATGTTCAATATTGGCCGTCCTTCTATTGTCTTGTAAAATCCAAAGGATCATATCCATTTTTTGATCCAGACCTTCCATGCGTAATTGCATTTGATTTATCGTGGTGAAGAGTTGGTCCAAAGAAGGACTTTCTCGTTCATCACACCTTCTTTCTTGATGTCCTTTTGTGGCTTAGGGCCAGATTTGGTCTTCCTTCTCAGTTGAAGGAGATTTGGAAACACTTGGAGCAGTTCTGAATTTCTTCCTTGGTAAGTTGAACTGACGTGGTTGTTCGACCCTATGAACAGAAGTGAGTCCCAAGCCCATATAGTGATTTGCAGACATAGGGATCTCTCTTTCTAATTCATGCATACTTGCTATTTCACTATGATGATTGTTTCTTTCATCTTCATCAGGAAGGTTCAGCTCATCATTCATCCTTGCCAATGTATGGATGATTTCATCTATCTTCCTATCATTTTCAGTAGTTATGCCTTGCATTTGCTGTGAAATTTCAGCAAAATGTTTGGTAATGAAGGGAATGAGCTCGTCGTTGCTAGGTATCCCGTTGAAGGCCATTAGAGACAATGGTGTAAAGAGAGCAACTTCGAGACTTGTTCACTCCAAATTCGAGATCGGTCGATGAATCCTTATTCTGCCTGTATGGAAACCATAAACCTCAAAATTAACCCTGACATTGACCTACCCAAATACTTAGCGACTTATATGGGACGACCTAATGCAAACAATGCCTACATGATGAATGATGGTCTTTTTTTTTTTTTGGTATTTTGTATGGACTCGCCCACTATTAGGCTTGCATGAGGACTCTTAACCTAGGATGATGTTATGTACATGAAGAGGGGAGGTATCCCTCAAGCCATCATAAAATCGAATCAACATTAAAATTCTAATGGACTCAGATTTAGTTAACGACCGGAGAGATGCCTTAGGGGTCAAACATTACTTAGGGTTGAGTAAAGTCAAACTTGAATCTCAAGCTTAGTCAAAACTAGACCTCTCAATTCGGTCGAGCGGGCAGTTTCGGGTCGGTCGTATATCGGGTTCGGGAAAATACGGGTCGGGTGTATTTCGGGTTCGGGAAAATACGGGCGGTGTATTTCGGTTTTGGGTCAACCCAACGGGTTATGATTGCGACCTTTTTTCGCTTTTTCTTTTTAAAAAATGGTCTCTAAATACTACTTTTTGTACAATATACATAATAAAATATGATTATCTTCTAGCAACGATAGATTATTGTAACTATTTTAACTTAAATAAGAGAAATAACAAATAAATAAGGTGCGTTTATAGTTTAATAGTTAAAAATTTGAATGCAAAGTCACAAATTTTAATAAAGTTTAACTCAAAAAGTTAAATTTTCGGGTCAAACGGGCGGGTCGGGTTTGACCCGCTAATTTTCGGGTTCGGTATACTTCGGGTTTAGTTGAAAAAATCGTGTTCAAAACCCAGAAATTTCGGGCGGGTTCGGGTCGGGTCAGAAATTGCCAGGTCTAGTCAAAACCTCTCTGACTTGGGCCTAAGAGAGACCTTTTGGGCCTATTTTAATCTCGTTTGAATATTACCCAAACTAAAGTAATATTTGAGGGAAATGGAAGTATGGACCGACTTATTCTACGATGGAATACACAATTAGCACATAATTTGCACTTTTTTTTTTGGAAAGAAAGAAAAAAAAACAAGAAAGAAATGCACATAGCATACAAATGAGGGATGCGGCTAAGCCATGGTTTAAGGTCAGGTTTGTAAGAGACAAGCATACTCATGTCTCTCACGCGCTACAAATTCTATGGAGTTCATAGTAATGTGACCCGTGTGTTTCTCACAAAATTAAAGGGAAATGTAAATTCATATTCCTAAAAATTTCGGAGTGCTTCATGAGTGAGAAAGTTACTTGCGATCTTCTTGAAATGTGCAGTTCATTCCTTTATGAAGTCGGAAGTAAACTTTGCCCGAGAGGGAAAATTGGGATGATCCTAAACGATGCCTTTGAGTTCATCGCGATTTATCAAAGAAATCGTGATGTAGGCTCGTATGCTTGATGCCTAATTAAATAACACAAATTAAAAGAATTAATTTCTCTCTTCTACTCGAATGTTTAACAAACCGATTTTTCAAGTTTTACCATCTTAAAGTAAGTCCTCAGTGGAGTCGCCATTTGTAGGACCCGGGAAAAATTTCAATCGTGCCCTATGCGATGTTAGGCGAGTCGAAAGAGGTGTCTAGTCTTTAAGGGATTTAATTGAATTTTTACATATTAAAAATGTTCACATGAAATGTTTGAATTTTATTATGAATATTAAAATTTATAATCTACCTGAAATAAATAAGAAAACCAGAAGAATAAAAAATAACTAGCACAAAAACCGAGGCAGTCGGGGAAATACCCAGGTCACTGATCCAGGCGCCATGTTGGTCTGCCTTGCGCCCTGGACTGTGACCCTGCCACCCTAGGCCTTCCTTGAAAACCTGGGTGCTGGCAGTGGGCTCGGGCCAATACTCGTGCAGACCCGCACAGGGTGCTGGATATTGGACCGATGCCACCTATTTTTCAATTTTCGGTATTCGAACTATTTCGAGAAACAAATAAATTTTAAAATTCGAATAAAACTTAGCATTTCGAATGAATCAAATTTATTTATTAGGAGTCACCAATTAATTTTCAAGAGAATTAATAAACTCGTATTTTTAACTCCGCGTAACCGCGAACCATGAGATTCGGATCCGGGGGTAAGGTTACGAATTCGAAAGTAAAAACCTTCGAATCCGCCCGTTCAAAAACGGAATCTACTAGATCGGTTTATTAAAGAAAAGAGTAGAAGGGGAGAATTAATTAGATTAATTGATGTTATTTAAATGCATGGGGAAATTAAGTGCGATAATGAAAAGAATGCGATAAATACACAAAAAATGCATATGAACAAAGAAGGAAATAAAGTTATTCTTTCAATTAATCAGATTTAGATTAATCATAACCAGCATTAATTCAGCATTACGATATTATGAGTGATTACAAGAAAATAATAACGAAAATGAAAATGCGAAAACAAAAATGCCATAATGCATGTATGCAAATGAGAGAGGGAGAAAAGAAATGAAATCCACCTAGTGTTAATACTCCCAGGTGGTTTTGGTGTCTCAAATGAAATAAGAGGAGGGGGTATTTATAGGGTAAGTGAGTGAGAGGGGGTTAGGTTTTAGAAAGCCAAAAATAGCAAATGTATGCTAAAAAAAGCAAATTCGCTAAAAATAATTGAAGAGGCAGGTCTCCCTGGCGTGAAAACCGAGGTCAACTTGAGCTGCACACGACCCGAGGACATGGATCCAGGTAAACGGGCGGCGGGCAGACCCGCACAGCGCCCCGGAACTGGGTAATGGGTCGCGTGGAGGCTCGCCTGGGGCCCCGACTCTGCTCGGGTTCTGGGCAGCGCCTCGGGCTGCGTGCCAGGGCTTATTTTGGGCCTATTTTGTGGGCTATTTTGTGGGTTGTTTTGTTTTGTTTTTCTCTCATTTTTGCATTTCCAACATAATTGACATTTTATCTAAACTAAAAATAAAATAAAAATAAATACTAGAAAATAAAAATTTACAAAATTACAATGACACTTTTTGGGTGTCTACAAGGAGATAAGAGGTTTCTTAGGGCGAGTTCAATATATTAGTAGGTTTATCTCGAAGCTCACTATGACTTGTGAACCTTTGTTCAAGAAACTAAAAAAAGGAAGTAAAGTAGAATGGGACCATCAATGTCAAGCTGCCTTTGATAAAGTAAAGGAGTATTTGCAACATCCTCCAGTCCTCATGCTGCCAGTACCAGATGAGCCTCTACTCCTTTACCTTACAGTGACCAGCTCCGCAATGGGGGCTATGCTGGGTCAAAAGGTAAAAGGTCAAAAGAGCGCCATCTACTACCTGAGCAAGAAGTTTCTAGACTAAGTCGATACGCTGACATAAAGAAAATGGCTCTTGCATTGGTTTGGGCCACAAAAAAGCTAAGGCATTACATGCTTTCACAAACCGTATATGTTATAGCTTAGAACAATCCCATCAAATTCACTATGGAGCAACCAATCATCAACAACTGCACCGCTCGATGGGCAGTCATGCTTTCCGAATTCAATCTTCAATATTTACCCCAGAAATCCATCAAAGGGCAAGTTGTTTCAGAATTCCTGACTGCTTCACCATCACAGGAACCTCCAAGCACTCACTTGGAATTCCCAGACGAAGATGTATTCTTCACCGATGAAATTATGTGGGAATTGTTTGACGGAATTTCTAACCAAATGGGTTGTGGAGTAAGAGTCCTATTAATATCTCCAGAAGGGGCACACGTCCCTGTATCTACAAAATTGGATTTTGATGCTACCTACAACGTTGCGGAATATGAAGCATGCATAAAGGGTCTACAAGCTGCCATGGCGTTAGGCATACGTCATATAAAGGTCTTTGGACACTCCAGCCTCATCATCAATCAGGCCAAGAACGCATGGAAGGTTCGAAGTGAGTGTCTCTTGGCTTATCAGCAGAAGCTCTTGGGACTTCCTGACCAATTTGAGTAAATTAGCTTCCAATACCTTTCTAGGGATCACAATTGGATGACGCTCTGCCCAAGTTATCTTCAATGACATCGATCCCATCAGACACGCTCCAGCTACCAATAATAGTAGAGCGGCAATCTGAGCCGGCATATGTCTGCGCCATGGGAACACAAGAAGAGGAGACTGAAGAATGGTTTCTTGACATATACAATTTTCTTCGGAAGAGAGAATATCCAGCTGAGTTGGATACTCGAGGACAGCGAGCGATCAGGTCTCTAGCAGCACAATACTACTTGATCCAAGATCGTCTGTACAAGAAGTCACCTATAAGCATCAATTTGTTATGCGTCGATGCTAAAAGTGCAAAGGAAGTTATGCCTATGATACACGGAGGAGAGTGTGGGCCTCACATGAATGGGCGCATGCTAGTAAAGAAGATTCAAAGGGCTGGTTATTATTGGACTACCATGGAAGCATACTGCATGGATTTCATTCGAAGATGCCACAAATGTCAAGAGTACGCTAACCTACAGCATCAACTTCTTTCATATCTGACTACACTGACATCACCGTGGCCATTCTCAGTATGGGGTATTGACATCATTGGCAAAATACACCCAACCGGAACAAGAGGACATGAATACATCTTGGTCGCTATTGATAAGTTTACCAAGTGGGTAGAGGCAGCCTCTTATGCCAAGCTCACCTCCAAGCAAGTGGCCAAGTTTATTCTTCAAAACATCATCTGCCGATATGGAGTGCCTCATGAGATCATTAGTGATAATGGAAGTCATTTCCGGAAAGAAGTAGAGGTTTTGCTCACTTCTTACAAAATTCAGCATCACCGGTCCTCACTATATCGACCTCAAGCTAACGGAGCTATAGAAGCGGCCAACAAAACGGTGACAAGAATCATCAAGAAAATGGTCGTCACTTACAAAGATTTGCCAATTGAAGTAGCAATCCCTTCGCTACAAATAGTGGCGGAAAGACAATTGCCAGAAGCTGAATGGGCTAGGGCAAGGTTCAAGGAGTTAATGTTAATGGATGAAAGGCAATTAAGGGCGTTGCATAATGTGCAAGTGTACCAAAGTAGGATCACTCGTGCTTTTAATAAGAAGGTGAAAAGTCGTTCACTTTAAGTAGGTGATCTGGTGCTTAAGGAAATGAGAGCACCTATACAAGACCCAAGGGGAAAATTTGCACCCAATTGGAAGGGTCCTTATGTGATTAAGGACATTTTACCGGGAGGAGCAACTCGGCTTGCTACTATGGATGGGGAAGATATGATTCAGCCCACAAATTTGGATCAACTCAAGCGATATTATGCTTAATACAACCAAGCAACTGGAAAACCAATTTTCAGACACTTGGTGCATATTAGATAAATGCTCATAAAAAGAAGGAAAAATAAAGTTTTCAAGGACACAATAATTGTAAACAATATTTCTTCTTTTATTAATGATTAATATGCAAGTACACTACTTGTAAAAAAAAAAAAAAATTTAAAATGCATAATTAAATAAAAGTTTATTCTGGCAAAGCAGTTCAGTTCCTTCACTTCCATCCATCTTCTAATCTTGCTTCACTTTTTCTACTTCGCCAGTGGTCTCATGGCCAATCTCCATGTCTCTGGGCTCATTGGGGTCCTTCTCTTTGTCTTTGGATTTTTGGCCCGCCTACTTGGTTTTCGTGTCTCCACTCTTGGACCAAGACGGTCTTTCGCCGAGACTTTTGCACCAAGACGGTCCTTTACTAATGAACGAGGACCCAATCTTTCCTTCACAAATGTCCTCTCTCTTCTCGCCTCTCCGGCACGGCGAGATTCGACGGCTGCAATCAACCATCTGTGGTAGCCAGCGTCAGCAAACTGTGATACATGTGCCTTTGATGGAGCCTTAAGAGTCGGCCTTCTCTCCCAGTACTTTAGCCACGACTCTATCACCGAACTACGAAGCTTCAATTATTCATGAGCTTCACATAACAGCTCAAGGATGCTTTGTTTGCGGCCCATTTATCGTTGCACCCGCTCCAGAAAGTAGAAGGTCATGTGTGTCAAACCAGCGATGCACACATAGGCGTTGCGGGAGTCACGAGTCACATACTCGGGAACATGCCACCACTCGATCCACCATGAGATATCACGAGGCTCCTTTAGAAAGGCGATTGACAATCGGCATACTTGCGCTTCCCTTGACAATAATTCACGAGTGTCGACGAAGTTCGAGGCTCCACGATGAGGCCCAAATGCTCCATCAGCCATATTTTCCCACAAAGTTAGCACGGGTTACAATTGCATACCAATTATTCCCAAACTAACGAAAAAAAAACGCCTAAAACCTGCCTAGGTTTTACAGTCAGTAGGCAGGCACACAAAATGAGAAAAGAAGAAAGGATGGAGAAAATGTACCTGAAGACGTAGGGGGCTCCCACGAAGTTCATGTTTCGGATTCGGATCGTCCAAACCCATCATAGTCTCCGCTAGCATCAATGACACAGGGTTGTAGCCTCGGGCCATGTCTTCAACAATCTGGATTAGGCCCGACGGCCCGGTTCTTCGCCCACCATGGTAGAAGCAGAATTCTCCGACGAGACATAATACGAGTGCTCGCACTCATATCACCGGACCATATTCCAATGTATCAGGAGATTGAAAATATTCAACGATAGTTTGGAAATGTACCTTATCACCAAATAATGCGCTTCCTATGACCCAGGATGGAAGACATAACAGCTCCTTGTATTGTTTAATGACGTCGGTAGATGTTGGTGGTGACGTCGGACGTGCGAAGTGATTCATCCCGAGAATAGAAGGCCACTCCTCTGGAAGCGGGCATATCTCCTTCAATGAGAAGCGGAAAACATACATGTTTGGATCCCAAAAAGTCTCCGCCGCACGGAGAAAGTCGTGGTTGACTCTCACTTGCCAGAGGGTCAACAAGCTCGTCAACTTGTATCTCCCAAGCTCTTTCTTCTCTTCTTTGGACAGGGTGCTCATCCAAGTAGCCAGCTTATTTTCGAACGCCATGATGATTTTGGGAGAGCTTTTTCGTGAGATTTTTTAAGAAGAAGAGATGAGTGATGATCACATACACAAGGTAGGGTATTTATACACCTTCACCTAAAATCAAAATAGAGCAAATCATCTATCAAAACGGTTATATGGACGTTGCTCCAAATCCCATGATTTAAGCCCCTACCAACGACTAGCAAAAAAATGAAAAAAAAGGGGGTTAAAACCCGCCTAGGTTTTAACCCCAACAGGCCCACGCGCGCGCGGTTCAGACAGCCTAGGCCCGCCTTCTTCAGCCGCTAAACCCCGCCTAGGTTTTAAGCGGTTCAAGCCTGGTTTTTCCAGTTCTTGCGACCCACTTCCTGGATGTTTTCTCTTGGGCCTTGGCTTCAACCAGCCCATTCGTGTATCTTTTATGTCTCGGCTTTTGTTATCGGCCCAATGACGCTCGGTTCTAAAATTTTTGCTCGAGTTAACTCCGACACTTAAGTTTTTGTTTCTTTTTTATTTTCTTTTCTTTTGGGGAAGCGGGATTAATTGGGATTAATTTCATCATATAGAAAATCATTCGAAATTGCATTAATAAAGCGCAAAGTTGTGCATTCACCAAGTCTTGCATAATAAAAATAGTACAAAGAGTCACGCACCAATAAAAAAAAAAGTGCAAAGAGTCTTGCATTGCATAAGTTTGGTCATCACAGGGAGCCCGAATCACCGCTGTCCTCTGCCAAGTTTCCACCCGTATTTGAAGCTCCAGCGTTGGAAGTACCGGCCGTGCCAAAATAGGTGTCTAAGGAGTAGTAATCAGGACCAGGAGCAGTTTGCACGAGAGGTGATGGCCCCGTCAAGGGCACTTCCGAAGGATGTACGCTCGATGGTGAAGACATAGAATGCTCCTGTGAAGCAGCCAGCCAAGAATGATCTGGAACCTACCACTCAACAGATGGAGTAGGCCATACAAGACCAGGTCCATAACCAGGGGCTGGCCAACCAGAAGAAACATATCCTCCCAGCCAAGAGTGTTGGGGCGCAGACCACTCTTGTGAACCCATGGGCCACGACGGACCCATCCTAGGAGGAGAGAAAGGCCACCTTGCAGAACCAGAACCAAAAGAGGAAGCATCGTAAGGTGCAGGACATGAAGAAGGCCGGTATGTGGCGCTTGACTCGGAAGCATCCTCCACCCAGTAGGAATAGGGCTGAGTATCACCACCATACCCAGCGCTGTGATATGATCCCCCTGACCAAGTTGCTCCTCCAAGGACATCTGAGCCATGTCCTCTTCCATACCCGGAGGTCGACGATCTCTACTACCGGGCCTGCTACGATGAGATCCAGTTGAGTATTGACCCTTGACTAGAGCGCCTTTGCCGTGACCCTCTGGTACAGCTGCTAGAGGAGGACAAGAAGATCCACCAATTTCTTCCCGAAGTCGACCTCGAGAAGAATTTTCCCCTATTGAAGAACGGCGTGGGGGCTCCGTGCGAGGAGCACCTACAGTAGAACGTCGAGGTGGTTCCCTGGGAACAAACTTCCCATCAGCCTCCATATCAGCTCTTCAGGCGGTATTGCCTCGATATCTACCTGAGCCAGTGAATGCCCAATCAATATGCATCCTCATGGTGCTCTTTTTAGACCCAATTTTGTGTCTAAAAAGCGCCTTAATTCTTAGGCTTTTGACTTATTTCGTGGTTTAATTTCATAACTTTTAATACGTTTTTGGTTATTTTGTAGATTTTGGAGTTTTTACTCAAAACGTGGTAAAAAGAGCAATTTTACAGCTATTTTGGGAATCCTGAGATTTCCCGGGTCTTGACCGAGTCAAAGGCGAAGAAAGTAGAAAGGTCGGAAATTTTGAGAATCTCAAAAGATAGAGTTTTGCTGAGTTTTGGCATGGTAGCCCCCGCCACCTTCCACGTAGCGGGCGTTACCCCCTCTCATCCGCTCGCCGTCGCACGCACCAAGGCCGTAGCCCCCGTCACCTTCAACATAGCGGGCGCTACGCCTAGAGCATCAACTTACCCGAGCAGTACCGTACCTACGGTCCTAAGGACCGCCACTACGGTGGTGCCAAGGTGTGTGCAGGAAGTGAAGCCCCAAAGCAAGACCGTACCTACGGTCCAGGGAGACCGCACCTGCGGTGTTGCGAAGGAGAGAAGAATCGCCCAACTTGATTCGCAAGACCGTACCTACGGTCCAGGTACACCGCGCCTGCGGTGTTGCGAAGGAGAGAAAAATCGCCCAGTTGCTTCGCAGGACCGTACCTACAGTCCCATAGACCGTACCTACGGTCCCCTGCAGTTCACGCGATTCTGTTGAGTGAAGTGCTGCGTTTTGAGTAACTAACTTGTCTTGTATATATTGCTACTTGGACGATTAGCAGCCGGAGGCTATCTTAGGACACCCTTATCTTATCTTAGCTATCATTTATCAACATTTTAGCTTTCAATTAGAGTGATTTCTTAGTAATTAGTGAGTGTTTACACTTGGATTATTACATTTGCACTGGATTTTATTGGATTTCTATTGAAGTTCTGAAGATTTATCTTATTCTGGAGCATTGGATTCTTATTATTCTGGAGCATCCTTCCATTGGCATCAAATTAATGAGCATTTCTTGACTCTTACTCTCTTTAGTTCATCTATTTACTCTTTAATCTCTTTTTTTGTTATTAGATTGCTTGGTGTTTGTTGATTGTTGCTTGATTATCTAGATTCTCTGTTTAAGCATGAATGAAGTTATTATTGTTGTTAGCATGTTAGTTAAGATGATTAGAGGCTAGAACCCTTGTGGGTTAGGGAGAAACTAAGGATGTGAATGGTTTATTTGGATTGGGTTAGCAATTTTAGGAGGTAATTTATAGTGGAATCGATTTCCCATTCCTATTCTTCCCTCAAGTGGGATGTATTTGGGTACGAAAGTTCCCGAATACCTCCAACACTTGAGTTGGAAGGTTGGAGTTGGGATAGTTAGTATTCTACTCACGAAAGTGAATAGAGACTAACTAGAGAGTCCCGTTTCTTTAACCCTCCGGGTCCGTGGTGGGCTTGTAGGAAGTTAATCCGGATTATCCTTGAAAAAGGAAATCCGGTGGGTTTATTCTAACAGGATTGTCACTTGATTCTACTGATTTGTTGCTTCCTTATTGCGAAACCCTCGTCCTAATTACCGTTTGCATCCCGAAATCTCCTGACACCCATTGTTTCCCATATCGACTGAACCATAGTTGTGTTTGTGCTGTTTATCACCAAAAGCCATCTTGTTATCTTGTAATCCTAAACCTCACCTAGAGTCAATTTGTCCTAGCCAAGGCCCCTAGCTCCTCGAGAAAGAACGATAGAAAACCGGGGTACAAAAACCACGTTACACAAAATGGCGTCGTTGCTGGGGAGCAAGCGCACCTAGCTTAGCTTTTTGTCTTTAGGTTGTTTAAGATCATTTCACTTGCTAGTGATTTGATATCCTTGGTTGATGGGAATTTGATTCTTCTGTTTGTTCTTTTTGTGCATGCAGACTCGATCTCGACGAGGCCGAGCGCCTAAAACTACACCGATTTCGAACCCCGAAAGTACTACTCGCAAGGAAAACGCTAGCTCGAGACGAGAAAGGCAACAAAGGGAGCAAGTGATTGTCGAAATTCCAATGACTGCGGGAGATGCAAGTCCACCCCGTACCTTAGCATCATATTCGTTACCATCGTCGGGTACGGGAGGCGATCCCATAATATTACCTGCATTACCACCAAACACATCGTTCGAGTTTAAGCTATATTTGTTGGAGATATTCGAGAACACTCCATACCATGGAGGAGAACATGAAAATCCCATCGACCACATCAACAGGTTCGAGCAACGCATCGGTTTCGTGCAAATGAACGGAGTTTCGCCGAATACATGAAGCTGAAGTTTGTCCCTCTCATTTTGAAGGGGAAAGCACTATTGTGGCTCAACACGTGTCCGCCGGGTACCTATTCTACATGGGATGCCCTCAGTCGCGACTTTCTTCAAAGGTTTTTCCCCAACGATGAGACGTGCCGGTTGAGGCAAGCCATTATGAGTTTTCAACAAGAGTCCAGTGAGTCATTATTCGAAGCATGGGGGAGATTCAAAGGTCTCCAACGGAGGTGTCCTCACCACAATCTGGAAGATTGGATACTTTTTCACCATTTTTATTCAGGACTATGTAGTTCTTTGCGAGAATCCATCGATCATGACTCGGGTGGCATGTTTCTCAAGAAAACGGCGAAGGAAGCAAACGTATTTCTTCATGAGTTATCTCAAAAATCTCCACATTGGGGAGGCGGCCGTGGTCCAAAAAATGGAGGTTCTTCTTTGGAGAGCAACCCTACAATCAAGTTTCTTATAAATGTCGTATTGGAGATGCAACAAAAGAAGGGTTTAGAAGAGACTACGAGGCAAGTAAAGGCAGCTCAAGAGGTACCTATGCTTATTCCGGATGTCTGAGTTCTTGTATGTGATTTTTGTGGAAGGCCACATTCTTTGCAACGGTGTGAAGAGTATCAAGCCGAGAAAGTCCAAGCTATCTATCCTAACAATAACCTTTCCTATTCCACTCAAAATCTCGTTCGCCCTCGTGGGAATTACGCCTACATCCAACAAGCTCCACAAAACCAAAACCCACCCCCAGTTTCTCAAATCAAAACCGCCGCCAATACCAACAAAACCCCCACCTTGGTCAAACTTCCCAAGCACCCAAACCACCACAACAAGAATTTTCCATTGAGCAAATCTTACAAAAGATCTCATTAACTCAAGATAGAGACCAAGCACGCATCAAGAATCTTGAGTTACAATTGGCTCAAATGGCACAACAAGCTAAACCTATCCAATCTCTTCCTAGCCAACCTCAACCAAACCCTAAGGGGCAACTTAATATTATTATATTAAGGAGTGGTAGGGAGATTGAGGGCCCTAAATTGGTGGAAGAGGATGTCTTAGGGGAAAAAGAGGGTGATGGGGTGGATGTCACAGAGGAGGAGGATTTGATAGAGGAGCGGGAGAGTGAGTTTGTTTTGGGTGGGGGAGATGATGGAGTTCATGAGGAGGAGCTGGAAGAATCTAGTAAAGAAAGAGAGGAGATGGAGAAGGGAAGGAAATGGAAAGGAAGAATGGTGGAAGAAGAGCCGATCCAAGTCATCGAGAAGCCGAAGTTACCGCCGGTCCCTTTTCCCGAGCGGTTAGCAAAGGCCAAGTCATATGCGAAATTTTCAAAGTTCATTGGGATGCTCAAAAAGCTTCAAGTGAACATTCCATTTCTAGATGCTATTTCCGAGGTCCTGTCTTTCAAGAAGCATTTGAAGGAGCTTCTCACGAGCAAGAGGAGAATTCAAGAGAAATCTACTATCCACTTGACGACGGATTGTAGTGCTATTATTGACAACAAAACTCCGGAGAAGTTAGCCGACCCCGGGAGTTTTTCTATTCCTTGCACTATCGGTGACATGCGGATTGGTCGTGCCCTTTGTGATTTAGGGGCTAGCGTGAGCGTTATGCCTCATTCTATATGCAAGAAGTTGAATCTCGACGATCTAACTCCTACAACAATCAATCTTCAATTGGCCGATCGTTCCGTGAGAAGACCTTTGGGTATATTAGAGGACATTCTAGTCCAAGTGGGCAGATTTTTTATACCGTGTGATTTTTGTGATTTTAGAGATGGAGGAGGACCACAACATTCCTATCATTTTGGGAAGGCCATTCCTTGCCACGGCCGGAGCAATAATAGATGTGAAGCATGGTAGTATGTCATTGAATGTCGGTGATGAAAACATTATTTTCAACCTCGAGGGGTCCTTGAAAAATCCTTCGTATGGGGATTCATGCTATGCTATCGATATGATGGAGGTGCTAGTTGATGAATATATTGAGGAATCTCATCTACTTGAGTCTACTTGCGACGATCCTTTGGGAGCTTGTCTCTTAGAATCTTTCCAATTTGAGACCGACGGCACCGACATCACGTTTTTCACCAACCTTTTTGATTGATCACCAACGCATGAGGAGATTACTATTGATGAGCCTCATATTGAGTGTATGGAGATTCAAGATGCTATCTACAAGGGTATGTCTTCTTCCCAAATTTAATCCTCTACTCCTTTAGAACTTAAACCTTTACCCCCTTCCCTACAATATGCTTTCTTGGATGATGAGAAGCCTTGTCCTGTTATTGTGAATGCCAAATTGCATAAATCTGATTTGACCAAATTGCTTGATTTGTTGAGAAAGCATAGGGGTGCATTAGGTTATAACATTGAGGATTTGAAAGGTTTGTCCCCATCTATATGCATGCATTCAATTTATTTGTTAGAGGATGCAAAACCAACTAGACAACCCCAACGTCGATTAAACCCTAATATGCAAGAGGTGGTCAAGAAAGAAGTAGTCAAGTTGTTAGCTGCTTGGATCATCTTCCCCATCGCAAATAGCGAATGGGTAAGCCCGGATCAGTGTGTACCTAAGAAGGGTGGGATGATAGTGATTGAGAATGAAAAGAATAAACTAGTTAGTACCCGAACCGTCACCGGATGGCGGATGTGCATTGATTACCGGCAAATAAACAAAGTAACCAAGAAAGACCATTTCCCTCTCCCCTTTATTGACCAGATGTTAGAGAGGTTGGCGGGTCACTCATATTTCTGTTTTTTAGATGGGTACTCGGGTTTTTTCCAAATTCCGATCCATCCCGCGCATCAAGAAAAAACTACTTTCACTTGCCCATATGGTACATTTGCTTATAGACGTATGCCTTTTGGTTTGTGTAATGCACCCGGTACATTTCAACGATGCATGATGGCCATTTTTAGTGATTTCATTGAACAATGTATGGAAGTCTTTATGGACGATTTTTCTGTCTATAGTAATACCTTTGATGATTGTTTGGTGAATTTGGAGAAAGTTCTCATCCGTTGTGAGGAAGTTGACTTAGTGTTGAATTGGGAAAAATGCCACTTCATGGTGGAAGAAGGTATTGTGTTGGGACATTTGATTTCTTCGAGGGGCATCGAAGTAGACAAGGCAAAAGTTGAAGTCATAGAGTGCCTACCACCCCCGGTTTCTGTTAAAGGGGTGCGTAGTTTCCTGGGCCATGCCGGCTTTTACCGCCGATTCGTCAAGGATTTTTCGAAAATCGCTTGTCCTTTGACCGATCTCTTGTGTAAAGATACCGCATTCTCTTTTATTGATGAATGCCTTGAGTCTTTCTACAGGTTAAAGCAAGCCTTGATTTCCGCTCTGGTTGTTCAACCTTCGGATTGGACACTACCTTTCGAAATCATGGCTGATCCGAGCGATTTCGTTGTAGGAGCGTGTTTGGCTCAAACCATAGAGAGGAAGCCATGAGTCATCTACTATGCAAGCCACGCACTTGATAGTGCATAGAAAAACTACACAACCATGGAGAAGGAGCTTTTGGCTATCATCTTTGCTCTCAACAAATTTCGGCACTACCTTATGTTTTCCAAGGTTGTGGTTTACACAGACCACGCTGCGATCAAGTACTTGATGGGGAAGAAAGAAACGAAGCCAAGACTTATTCGTTGGGTTTTGCTTATGCAAGAGTTTGACTTGGAGATTCGTGACAAGGCCGGCACTAAGAATTTAGTAGCCGATCACCTATCGAGGATCCTTGTTGATTTGGAGGATACCCCACCGATCGTGGATTCTTTCCCGGATGAACGTCTTATGTCCGTCAATCATTCTCACCCGTGGTACGCCGATATCATCAACTACTTGTCTAGTGAGGTGATTCTTCAAAATTTGACCCCTCATCAAAAGAAAAAGTTCTTTCATGATGTGAAACATTTCTTTTGGGACGATCCATTCTTGTTCCGTTTGTGCAATGACGGAATGTATAGAAGATGCCTACCCGAGAGTGAGGTGAAGTCCGTATTGACGCATTGCCATGAGTTCCCGGTTGGAGGTCATGGTGGATCTCAAAAGACGGCTGCGAGAGTTCTACAAGGCGGTTATTGGTGGCCGACCCTTTTTCGAGATGCCCATCTTCACGTCAAGTCGTGCGATAAATGTCGAAGGTCCGGGAACATTTCCTTGAAAAATGAGTCACCACTGAATTTCATTCTCGAGGTGGAGGTTTTCGATGTGTGGGGGTTGGATTTTACGGGTCCCTTTCCATCATCAAGAGGTCATCAATACATTTTAGTGGCGGTACACTATGCGTCGAAATGGGTTGAAGCTATTCCATGTGTGAGGTGCGATGGCAAATCTGTATCAAGGTTTTTGAAGAAGATTGTATTCACAAGATTTGGTATTCCGAGGGTTATCATTAGCGACAATGGATCTCATTTTATCGAGAACAGGTTTGAGTCCCTCCTAGCAAAGTAATGGTATCACTCACAAGAGAGGACTCCCCTATCACCCTCAAACGCAAGGTCAAGTAGAGATTTTGAATCGTGCTATTAAGGACATTTTGGAGAAGATGGTTAGTTCCTCACGAAGGGATTGGGCGGAGAAATTAGATGACGTCTTGTGGGCATATCACACCGCCTTCAAAACGCTGATAGGGACTACTCCATACCGCCTTGACTACGGGAAAGCATGCCATTTTCCCGTAGAACTTGAACACAAGACGATGTGGGCGATCAAGAAAATGAATTATGATCTCAAGGCGGCCGGGGCAAGTCATTTATTCCAATTGGAGGAGCTTGAGGAACTGAGACGTCATTCCTATGAAAATAATAGGATCTACAAAGAGCGAACCAAAGCATGGCACGACAAGAGATTGAACCGTCGCGAGTATGTGGTGGGTGATAGAGTCCTCATCTTCAATTCGAGGCTCAAACTCTTTTCTAGGAAGCTGAGATCGAGGTAGTCTGGGCCCTTTGAAATAGTAAAGATCCTTCCCGCTGGGGTGGTTGAACTTAAGAATGCAAAGGGGGAATGTTTCAAAGTCAATTCATCAAAGATCAAGCCATACATTATGGGAGAGGAGTATGCGGGGACCGTTGTGGTGTTCCTCGCCGACTTTGAAAGTTGAAAGAATGGATTAGGTCGAGTTAGGACCTAAAACAAGCACCTGGGAGGAGGTACAAGTTACTTCCTCTACTTTAGTGTTTTCTTTTATTTTCTGCATTTTTATTTGTTTTGTCCTAATGCTTTCGTTTTGTTTTGTTGAAGTTTTAGAAAAGAAAAGAAAAATGAGAAAGTAGAAGAAAAAAAAATCGAGGGTGAGAAGAAAATTTGTGAAGGAAGTGCTTCATGGTGGTTTTGAGTGTTGAAAGATGTTCTTGAAAGTTGTTGAGTGTGTAAGAAAAGAGGGTTGATAATGAGAGAGTAGAATTTTAGGACTTAACATTATTTTCAAGTTTTTAAGTCTTGTAGGTGCAGGGTAGAGGCCGCAGAAGACCGCACCTGCGGTAGTCTAGACCGCAGCTACGGTCATGCTATGTCATTTTCCCAGTTTTTGGCTCAAGAACTACACTGCACCTACGGTAGGGGGCACCGCACCTATGGTCACAGAAAAATATTTTTGTCCTAGGATTGTGGCCGCAGAGGGCCGCACCTACGGTCTCTAGTACCGTACCTACAGTGTGTCGGAGAGCAGCGAATGTGTCGGGGCTTATAATCTTTCTCCCTCTCATTTTCACTCATTTCTTTTCCCTCTCACTCACTCAAAAAACCATCTTTCTCCCTCTAAACCCTAAAACCCTTGTCCCAATCACTCAAATCCTTCACAAATTCCTCCTCCCAACTCTCCATTTTGGCGAAATTGTGCCCTGGCTGCGCCACTTCTCCATTTTCGCACCTTTGGTGGAGCTTTTCAAGTGCAAATTCTGGGTAGTGTTCCTCTTGGGGTTCGAAAATGCTAAGGAGGAGTTCCTAAGTCCTCAACTCAGGTATCCCTTGTCTCTTTGTGCATCAAAGTTCGTTTTCTTGCTAATTGTGGGTGATTTTTGTGCACAATTTCATCTTTCCCTCCTTGGATATTGTTGAATGCTCTTGGTTGAGGCTTGGGGGTGTCGAATTGTGTGTACAATTGTTGATTGGAGTTTGGTTAGTGAAGTTCTTGGTAGAAACTAGGAGTTTCGACATTGTGTGCATATTGTTGTTGCTTTTGCCTACTTGTTCGTTCCAATGGGTCGAGCCAAACGAGCTCGGACCGAGAAAGAACCGACCCCTCCTCCCTCTACGTCGGACTAGCCCGATAAGACCCGTTACAAGGTACAACCCGCTTCTTTGATTCAATGTGATCCAAAGGTGAAGGTCACCTCTAAGGATGATATGCACAAGCAGAGGTATGCATGGTTGAAGCAACGAAAAATTTGTGCTCCTGATTTATACCATGAGGAAACGCCAAAGGATGTTTATTGCAAACCAAGCATGGATTACTTCATCAAAGTCATGGGTTGGGAGATTTTTGCCACCATCAATGAGCCTATCGTCGATCAACCGGTGCTTGAATTCTTGAGCTCTTTAGCGGTGAAGGAGGATGGCACGTATAATGCCAGTTTCACCTACTTTGTGGCCAAGAAGGAAGTTGAGTGTTCGATTCAAGATCTTTGCAACACTTTGGGTCTTCCCTTGGATGGGCTTTTCTACGGTGAGTGTGTCAAGTTTGACGAGCAAGAAGCAATGAAGGCTCTCACTTGCTGGCGGAGGCGATATCCAAAATCTATGTTTCGTCAATCGAGGATTCATTGCCCGAGTAATTTAAAAGCTCGAGATTTTTGCAACCTAAGTGTTCGGCTTTTCCATCGGATCATTTCAAGTTCTGTCTTCGGCCGCGACAGTGGATGCTCAAACATCCGCAAAGATGATCTCTTCGTCATCTTCAATGCAATCAATAGTCGTCGTGTCAACACCGGCTCTTGCATTCTCCACTGTCTTCGGGAAATCAGCCTTGAAACTCGCGATATGACCATTGGTATGGGATACATAATTTGTCACTTTCTTAAGAAGCAAGGCTTCGAGTCCTACCTTGCCAAATGGACTCCACAGTACTTCCCCGACCCTATTGACGGTGTGAGGTTGCGGAAGATGGAATTCTTGGAAAAGAATAAGTCTCCAACACTTTATCGCCACGGGTACGATTCCCACAGTGTCGTGGTTCATTTGAATCATGATCATGCCGAAGAATGGTTGGATGTCACTGACCGGCGCAACTGGTCGTGTGGACAAAAGCATGGGAGCCGCCGTGTGGTGGTGGTTCTTTTGAACCCGTAGAGGAGAGTGAAGAGGGAACCGAGGAAGAAGAAGAACAAGAGCAAGGAGAAGATGCGGGTACAAGCCAAGCTGGAGATACCACATTGGAACGTATCAGTGATCAGCTCCAAGAGCTACACAATGAGTTCCAAGAGCAGCGAGAATTACTCCAAAACCAACAAAGCTTGATCGAAAATTTGCAAGAGCTTCTTGAGGCGCAACAAGAAATCCTTGTTGGCATTCACTCGCAGCTCCAACACCATCCTCCTCCGGGAGGATCCGCTTGATGGACTGTTTGTAAGCATCCCCGCCCCCACTCGATCTTTTTCATTATCTTTACATGTTTTACTTTGTAAAATGTAAGTGTGGGGGGGGGGTGCCTCATCGAGGGTTTGGACGGGAAGGCAAGGCTTTGTGGTTTTGGCATGTTGGTATCTCGGGTTTTTGGCTTGTCTTGGCGTTATTTTCAAGGATGGTTGGGCATGGTTTGTGATTATTGTCTTTTGGTTGTAGTTGGGTTGTCTTGGTTGGATGATTAGTTGTTCTTTTGGGCTGGTGGTGGTTTGTTTTGTCTTACGTTGGGTTTATTTTGTTCATTTATGGTTGGTGGGCCATGTAACGAATGGTTGCTCTAATGAAATGAAATGAATCAAGTTTGTTTGGTTAGTTTGAGATGAGCTTCACCCTTATTTCCCACCTCAATGAGTGAGATTCGGGGATGAGGTATGTTATTGGCAATGTACATATTGTTTATAGTTTTCTTTTCTTCTTTTTAGTTCCTTTTTGTTTAAAACTTTAGTTCGTTAGTTTTTCTTTGATTTTGTTTTCGATCTAGCATGTGGATTTTGTCATATATAAAGTCGTCTTTTACGCTAATATCATTGTGATTCAATTGAACGACGACTTCGGATCACGGCTTGAACATTTATGAAGAGCTCGAGGTAATATCTTTCCACCTTGCTCTTCCTTTGATGAATTATTTTGATCCGTCGCATGCTTGATTTTCTTTTGGGTGGCAAACCCCATTAAGTGTCTGTGTTGGGATCATATTGTTGTTGGAGCCATGTGGGCTTGGGTCGCCACCATTTACTTGTTAGTTGTTTTTGTTTGTTTGTTTTTGTTGGTTCTCTACCCTTTTTCATGTGACACCTTCCCACAATGAGGACATTGTGGCGTTTTAAGTGTGTGGGGGGGAAGATATTATGTTTCAAGGGTAGATCACCTAGTTCTTTGTTTTTGTTTTCTTAGTTTTTGCCTAAAATTTGAAAAAAATCTTGTGTGAAAAATGAGAAAAAAGGGAGTGAAAGCCTTAAAAGTTTTCTTTCGGTTTTCGTTTTCGCTTTTTTTTTTGCTTTGTTTCTTGGATCTTGTTGTCGAAATTGAGAATTTGTTCTTAAACTTCTTTAAAAGAAACCGGTCTGAGCATTTTCGACCCTGTCTCGGGTGATTGTCATCACTTACCTTCTTAGATTTCCTTCATTGAGTGTCTAGCGAGATCCCCGATTCCTTTCACGTTCCGATTCAAAACGGGAGATTCTAGGGGTTTGTGTCCGAGCTTGTTTTTTTTTCTTGTTTAGCAAAAGAAAAAGCAAAGTCAAAAAGAATGAAAAAGAAAGCAAAGCTACAATAACCGGATTAAGTGGGGCGTGTCGCTGAATGACATCAACCACCATACACTTAGCCAACCTACACGGGACCGGTATCAGTGGTACGGCACTGATACCCCTTAAACCTCCTCCTATATCGCTTTGCGACGGAGAGGTGAATGGAAAAGACTGTGTTGGGAGGGTAAACCCCATTTTGGGCCGTCCAATTCCCGAAAGTAAGGCTAAAACCGACTATAAAAAGAAAAAAAAAAAGAGAAAAAGAAAAAGCAATTTCGTTGGTAAAACCAACCAAAAAGAAAAGAAAGTTTGTGCTTCTAAAAGTGTGGGGCCTCTCCTTGCATCACCTACGGCCCTCACGAAGCCAAGGATGACCAAATGCGAGGAAGGGCAACTCTTTCCTTGTTCGTTTCGTTGTTTTTGAGCTCGGGCATGAGTCTTTGGAGTCTTTTGGATTCGGTTAGAACCCACTAGCACATTTGCACATGGGGTTTTGCTTGGCATGAGGTGTAGGGGGTCGAAAATCTTTAAGACTGACTTTTGCTTGAGATAGGTGCTTGTGAGATGCTCATAACGGTTCCTTTTGGAGGTTTAATAACGTTTTCATGATTTAGATTTCGAGATCCTTTGAAGCGAAGCTTTTGTTTCTCTTTCCTTTTTTTTTCTTCGGTTTTGTTTTCACTTTCCCTCTCTCCTTTTTCTTTGGCTTTCGTGGGTACAGCCGCAACAAACCCTCACGAGTCCATCTCGTCCACCCGGGTTGCCGGAGGGTTCAAAGGGCTTGGTGCATACGCTAAATGCACTCGTTTCTCTCCCACGACAGAGGCGTTTCTGTTAGTTTAGGTAGTTTTTGTCTTGTTTTGCTCGAGACGAGAAAAAGTTTAAGTGTGGAGGGGTGTTTAGACCCAATTTTGTGTCTAAATAGCGCCTTAATTCTTAGGCTTTTGACTTGTTTCGTGGTTTAATATCATAACTTTTAATACGTTTTTGGTTATTTTGTAAATTTTGGAGTTTTTACTCAAAACGTGGTAAAAAGGGCCATTTTATAGCTATTTTGGGAATCCCGAGATTTCCCAGGTCTTGACCGAGTCAAAGGCGAAGAAAGTAGAAAGGTCGGACATTTCGAGCATCTCAAAAGATAGAGTTTTGCTGCGTTTTGGCATGGTAACCCCCGCCACCTTCCATGTAGCGGGCGCTACGCCCAGAGCATCAACTTACCCGAGCACCACCGTACCTACGGTCCTGAGGACCGCACCCGCGGTGATGCCAAGGTGTGTGCAGGAAGTGAAGCCCCCGAGCAAGATCGTACCTACGGTCCAGAGAGACCGCACTTGTGGTGTTGCGAAGGAGAGAAGAATCGCGCAACTTGATTCGCAAGACCGTACCTACGGTCCAGGTACACCACGCCTGCGGTGTTGCGAAGGAGAGAAAAATCACCCAGTTGCTTCGTAGGACCATACCTACAGTCCCATAGACCGTGCCTACGGTCCCTTGCAGTTCACGCGATTCTGTTGAGTGAAGTTTTGCGTTTTAAGTAACTAACTTGGCTTGTATATATTGCTACTTGGACGATTAGCAGCAGGAGGCTATCTTAGGACACCCTTATCTTATCTTAGCTATCATTTATCAACATTTTAGCTTTCAATTAGAGTGATTTCTTAGTGATTAGTGAGTGTTTACACTTGGATTATTACATTTGCACTGGATTTTATTGGATTTCTATTGAAGTTCTGAAGATTTATCTTATTCTGGAGCATTGGATTCTTATTATTCTGGAGCATCCTTTCATTGGCATCAAATTAATGAGCATTTCTTGACTCTTACTCTCTTTAGTTCATCTATTTACTCTTTAATCTATCTTTTTGTTATTAGATTGCTAAGTGTTTGTTGATTGTTGCTTGATTATCTAGATTCTCTGTTTTAAGCATGAATGAAGTTATTATTGTTGTTAGCATGTTAGTTAAGATGATTAGAGGCTAGAACCCTTGTGGGTTAGGGAGAAACTAAGGATGTGAATGGTTTATTTGGATTGGGTTAGCAATTTTAGGAGGTTATTTGTAGTGGAATCAATTTCTCATTCCTATTCTTCCCTCAAGTGGGATGTATTTGGGTACGAAAGTTCCCAAATTCCTCCAACACTTGAGTTAGAAGGCTAGAGTTGGGATAGTTAGTATTCTACTCACGAAAGTGAATAGAGACTAATTAGAGAGTCTCGTTTCTTTAACCCTCTAGGTCCGTGGTGGGCTTGTAGGAAGTTAATCTGGATTATCCTTGAAAGAGGAAATCCGGTGGGTTTATTCTAACGGGATTGTCACTTGATTCTACTGATTTGTTGCTTCCTAATTGCGAAACCCTCGTCCTAATTACTGTTTGCATCCCGAAATCTCCTGACACCCATTGTTTCCCATATCGACTGAACCATAGTTGTGTTTGTTCTGTTTATCACCAAAATCCACGTTGTTATCTTGTGATCCTAAATCACCTAGAGTCAATTTGTCCTAGCCAAGGCCCCTAGCTCCTCGAGAAAGAACGATACAAAACCGGGATACAAAAACCACGTTACATGCTCCACTCTTTAGCCCATTGTTGGAGGAAAGCCCATCTCGGCTGAAAGATAGCAAGACCGGGGTTATCCATAAGTACCAGGTGGGATAAAAGAAAACAACATAAAATGAAGAATTATCGGTTTACCGTCGAATGCCTGAAGTATGGAACAGTCGTTGTTGTTCTCCACGTCCAAGAAGCCGCTGATCGATCTTTTTCCTCTCTGGTGGAATCTCCACCTCAGCAGCCTCGGCATAAGGCCCCAACTGTAGATTTTCTGGTCAGAAATCAGCCAAAGCATAATAAAAGATACATGAGGAAGATACATACCACTCGGGGAGCCAAACGACTAAGATAACGTTCGAACTCCTCATCGAATTGCTCCTGTGGAACGTTATTCACGAAGTTGTCAAAATCTTGACCTCGAACCAGATCCCTCAAAACGCCTGGGTCGACCCACCATGGCTCAAACATATGTGCTGGAGGATCCAGGGTAATGAGACCAGGATAACCTCCCTGGATTTTCCTCGAGGCTCTCTTCCCCAAATACCACACATAACCATAAGGCCCCTCAATCAAGAGGCGAAGACGGATGTCATGCTCCACCAGATCCATAGGTTTTGGTAACCATCTGACATTGAAATCGGCCCAAGGACGCCAGTTCACTTGATCCTATAAAAGGAAAGACGTGTTTAAGGATGACATATAGAGGAAAATGAAAGAAAGATGCTGGATATAAAGGAATACCGGTGTCAAGTTGTCCAAGATGTTGCGAATAAGGTCAAGACTCCCCGACTTATACTTTTTGTCGTGAATGCCCTCGGTAGTCCAACGTTCAGCAGCTGGTACCATCTTATTCTTCTACGAATGAATGCCTAGGGCCGAGATGTACTCATACGCCCATGACTGCATGAAGATGATGTTAAATAAGGAAGAAAGGATGAAGGAAGGACCATACTGGTAACGAGTCTGAGCCGCATGTAGGTAGACCGGGTCCGCATCCTGCGAAGGTCTTATGTCACGACGAAGCCAGTGGATGAAGTTCGCATAGGACGCCTTGCCCCAGTTCAGGTTTCGGATATTATCGAAGTTGAGAAAGTTTCGGAACTACGTCAGGGAAATGTTGTCCCCATGGTTGGCAAAGAGGGTATTAGAGATAACGTACGCCAAGAAGATGAAACGGCGCTGCTCTTCAGGCAAGTCTTGGAAACTTGCATCGTGGATGGCCAATTCAAAGTGTTTATAGAAGAGATTGGGGAGACCTTGCCGTTGTCCCAAACGCGTAGACACTGGACCAAACATATCCAGAACTACCAGAGGGATCTCCACATCAAAGACCACATCCTGCCCACCCCAAGGAAGACTGATCATATCATCATACCGAAATATTTAGGCGTGATCGTCATCTCACCCACATGCAAGTGAAATGAGTTAGTTGAATCTCACAACCTCTCAGCCATTGCTCGACCTATGATGCAGAAAGTCCAATTCTTCCAGGCCTCCAGGCATTTCCAGAAAGGCATGAATCGCGCTGCAGTCAAAGTGTCACGAACAAAGTTTCCAGGGATCGATTTAGCTACCTTAAGAGGCCCTTTCAGGACACCGGGAGTTTTCAGGTTATCCTCCTAAATACGACCGGCAAAATTCCAGCAGATTATTAAAATAGGGGCTCAGTTGACATTTTGAACATAATTTCATGGACCCTAGCTGGGCACAGCGCCAACACTGGGCTCACAGCCACAGCCCATGAAGCGATCCAGCAAGCCCAAGTACATTGCCCCGAGTCGGTCCAGCAACACAAAAAAAAAATGCGAGTCAAAACCCGCCTAGGTTTTGGCATCGCCAAAACGACATCCGGCCCAACAAGCGCGCCAGCCCAACAGGCCAAAATAAAACCCGTCTGGGTTTTATTTCCACTAGTGGGCCGCTCTTTGGACGAATGGGCCAGACGACGTGTGAAGAATAAAACCCGTGTAGGTTTTATTCATGGGTCGAGCGTTGAAAACTCCTTTCTGGTCCATTTTACGGTTCGCAAGTCTTTTCGGTCAAAATTCAGAAATAAAGGGATCACTCAACATCCTAACATGCATACTTAAAATAGCCAAAAATCGACAAGATTTGGAAAACAAATTCATGCTTGCTCATTTTTACGCTACGTTAGGTACATGAGGAAAGTTCAAGAGTTACCTTGCCATGAGAGCGATAAAACCAAGCATGGTTCCAAGATTGAACAATAAGATCAGAAGGGGCCACCTCCATGCCAGGAACAAAGTTGCGCCGAGAAGATCGCTCATGGGATCATGCCGCCGCATGAGGAAGAGGTGGGTTCCTATGACTCCGGGGTTGCATCCTCAAAACCCAAATTTGCTTCAAAAGACTAGGCTTTCTTTTTAGAGAGAGAGGGAGCAAGCTAGATAGATATGAAGGAAATGACGATGTGAATGAAATGAATGAGATGTATTGAATTTATAGAAAGGTTGGGTGAATGTGAACCGCTCATTTCTAAGACCCGCCTCGAGATGCCAAATGTGTTTCATTGGACGGAAATCCAAAGGTCATCCTCTTGCCACCCAAAAGGGAGACAGTGTGACGTGGCGCAATGTCATCCGCATGTGGGTCACTTTGACTCCTCCCACAAGAAAAAGAACAAAAAATAGAAAAATGAGCATAAAACCCGCTTGGGTTTTGTCAAACACAGCCTAGAAGGCATGGCCCAATCGCCCTCATCAGCCCAAATGAAGACATCAAAACCCGCCTAGGTTTTGTGTCAGCTACAACCCACATACGCGGCCCAACGCCGCATAGCCAAAGTCCACCATCTAGCTCTACGGGCCGAAGTTTCCAAAGCCCAGTTAAAGATCCGAACCTTCTCAACATTTCAATAAGACTAATACTTGATCTTCTTATGACTCTCAGGTTGCCAATAAAGGGATTGCCATCATCAAGCTGCCGCATAAAAAGTCGCCAGCTCACAGGTCGCCGACAAAGGGACCACCACCATCCAACTACCGCACAAAAGGTCGCTGTCATCATCATCACCCATGGCCATCGGCAGAGTTTCGATGAAGTCCCAATTCTGAGCCACCGGCATCGCGTCTGGTGAAGTCTCAATCTCCGAGCAATCGACATCGCGCCTGATGAAGTCTCGACCCCCAAGGCCATCAGCATCAAGTCTAGTGAAGTATTTCGGCATCAAAAATGCCAACAATCATCAACACCGACACCGGGAAAGACTGGAACCGACACTGGGAAAGACTAGAAAACTCCATGAACCATCGGCATCATGTCCATTAACAAGTAAGGCGTCATTCTCGCCTGAGATCAACAAAGACACATCAACAGTCAGGTAGAGCATCATTCGTGCTCGAGATCATCCCCCAAAGAGGCGCATGCCGCCCACAACTGCGACATAGGACGAAGCTTCAAAGTGTCAACCCACACCTACAAGTAAGGCGTCATTCTCGCCTGAGATCAACAACGACTCATCAACAGTCAGGTAGAGCATCATTCTTGCTCGAGATCATCCCCAAAGAGGCGCATGCCGCCCACAACTGCGACACAGGACGAAGTTTCCAAGTGTCAACCGACACCTATAAGTAAGGCGTCATTCTCGCCTGAGATCAACAACGACTCATCAACAGTCAGGTAGAGCATCATTCTTGCTCGAGATCATCCCCAAAGAGGCGCTTGTCGCCCGCAACCGTGACACACGACGAAGCTTCCAAGTGTCAACCCACACCTACAAGTAAGGCGTCATTCTCGCCTGAGATCAACAACGACTCATCAACAGTCAGGTAGAGCATCATTCCTGCTCGAGATCATCCCCAAAGAGCCGCATGTCGCCCGCAACCGCGATACAGGACTCAGCTTCCATGTGTCAACCCATACCAACAAGTAAGGCGTCATCCTCGCCTGAGATCAACAACGACTCATCAACGGTCAGGTAGAGCATCATTCTTGCTCGAGATCATCTCAAAGGACGCGCATGTCGCCCGCGACGGCGACGCAGGACTCAGCTTCTAAGCATCACTCCAGACTTTGCAACCCAAAGTCATATCCTCATACTACTTTGACCTTCGTCCTTTTCGGACTCGATCAAAATGGGGGCTCTTCATAGGCACCAAAATTTGTACCGGCATAATCCCGACTCATCAAGATCAGCAAGTCACGTGTGCTAAAAAAAGTCAACAGCTTGAGCCCGAGAAGTCAACAGGCTGCCTACACTCGTTAAAACCCCTTGGGTTTTGATATTCAAAAAGCAACCCTCACAGAAGCGGATCGAGAGTGCGCCCCGGCCCAGAAGACTCAAAACCCGCCTAGGTTTTGAAAAGAATAGCAGAGTGTCGTCGTTTTGTGCCATGTCAGCGTTCCGTGTGATAGTTAAATTAAAACCCGCCTAGGTTTAAATTATGCTGGCGCCAAAATCTGCATGCATGCATGCAATCCCCTGATTTTTGCCCACGTGTTTGACCTTGCGCTTGACCTCCCAAAACCCGCCTCGATTTTGATCCTTGGAGGGCATGATTTGTGGGGTATGTTCCACTTGGTTTCCCTCCAAATGTGTCACTCCCTCACCTACTAATACCCTCTCCATTTCACCCTCATTCCATCAACTACTATCATCCATCACCCTCACTCTACCCAAGTTTCCATCAACAACTCTCAAAAATTACAACCATTATACTCAAATTCTCTACATTCTACTTCCCTCACTTCATCTCTAATCCCCTCATAATCACATTTATCATATCCATATTATCACCCATATACTACCCTTCTAAGTCATTGTACTTTCTTCCATTCAAGCTCCAAGCCAAGGCCAAATCAAGGGATCAAATCCATCACATCCAGCACCTTTAAGCAAGGTTTGATTTTGTTATTTATATTGTTGTATTAATCATGTAATCCTTTCTTTAATTCCTTTACTTGTACATATTTTGTAAAAAGTAAACATCATGTTTCAATCTTGTATGTTTTGAATAATAATTTGGTGAAATTAACCAAACTTCTCCCCACTCTCTTTCTTTTTAATGTCGATTTTAGTAGAGTCTGTTTTCTAACAGGCGGATTCAAGAGTTCTTATAACTTTCGAATTCGTAACCTTACCCCTTAATCTAGAAATCGGGTTCGTAGACCAAATTCTTTCATTTCTTATTTTATGGTTTGTCCATTTCCTTAAATCGGCTGGCGACTCTTTAAAATTTTATAAAGTCGTTTAATTATTTAAAATATTTGGTTGTTTGCATAAAAATAATTTTAAAAAATGGTTTAATTCCTACCCTTCACTCATTCTAGGCTAGGCTTGAAGAGAAATGGGCTAGAAATTGATAAAACCCAAGCGGGTTTTATCGATTTGAACCCACTTTCTCTCTGGACCTAGAGGCGAGAGGCGTCGCCCAGAATCCGTTAAAACCCAGGCGAGTTTTGACGAGTTCTGGTGGACCACTTGTTTCTTGGGATCGGATTTAGTGAGTGGGTCGGGATTAAATTATTATTGAAATATTTTGTGCAAATTCAAATAATTAAAATAATAAAAACGGATTTGTAAATAAATAAAGTTTCATCACCCCGAAAAAGAATTTCCAAAATGAAAATATCCTTATTTGAGGATTAAGCAACCTTAGTCGGCTCCCGATCATTTAAGTAGCGCATCCGAAAACCAACTTCCCCAAACGGGACTTTCAGGGGTACCTACACAACCCTTCCTTTCTCTCTTTAACATTTCCTCTGTTCCAACGTAACTCTTTCATAGGCTTATCGCTCACTACTAAAATAAAATGGAAATTTTATTATCACATCACAAACTTAGATTATTGATTAAATATGCTTGATTAAAATTAAAATTTGAAGTTGATTCAATGAATGTTAATGGTAAAATAAGAAAAGTAGCAATTAGCATGTTATTGAGATTGCTAAATGACATATAATATGAATGAAACAAGTTAGTCCAAAAAGTCAGAAAAAAGAACGGATGTGGTACTTATTATTAATTATTAATTATAATTATTATTCTTCTTAGTTGTATTGAACAAGTGAAAATTAGAAAATTGAGAATAACACAACCCAAAAAAAAAAACGCAGTCCAAAACGACGAAGATCCAATAGTTCAAAGTATATAAATTATTAAAATCCAATTGTCCAAATATTTCAGACAAGTAGAAAAAAATATAGGTTGTTTAGTCTTGCCTTACTTTCTACATCATGCATGAAATGAACAAGTAATTAAACATACTCATATACAAATAAACAATCAAACCTTTTTACAAAAAAAAACAAATATATTTTAATTTATAGGAGTGAGTTGAACAAGATTCATATTTAAGGAAAATGTCAATTTAAAATGTCAATTTAAAAAGTCATGTCAATTTAAAAAGTCATGCATAGAAAACGGGAAACTGGCCTATTAAACGAGATCAGCAAGATAAGTAAAGTACCACAATGAAATTAAAAAAAAACAAAATAAAATGTCATTATAATAACTCCAATTACTAACGTTTGAACTACAAACCAATCCAACAATCAGAGGTGAAGTACCAAATGCCTACAATCATAACAAAACTTTTAATAAAGGGAGACTATGTGGCAAAAAGGGAAATCACCAATTGAAAACGAAACAAAGAAAGGTAGGAAAATTTATTAAATAAAAATACCAATAAGATACGATTGCCACTATATTACAATAAAATCAACGAAATGATTGACATTGGCAATACAAAGAAAACATGATGGATTTATTTGATATAATTCTAGGGAAAGCATGAATCGTCAAGACCACAACAATGATAACAAATAATAAGCATAAACAATAAAAATGGCAATTTCAAGAAAATATATTAAGTTGAAAATTAATTTCAAATTTACATGATGAATATTATACAATGCTTTAGTACAAGTAACTTTTGATTTACTAAATAATTCCAAAATGTATTAGGCAAATTAAAATAAGATAATGAAAATCATTTCAAATTTTGTAATACTACTTGAACCAAACATTGAATAAAGGAAGGGAAAATATAACTTTAAAACAAATAAAAACAACAAATAAGACAAAATAAATCTGTGCATGGCACGTGAACAAAGACTAGTTTAATTATTAAAAATGTGCCTTAAGTCCAATTCTCATGTGTTTTGTACATGGAACCTGCACTAGCAAATAAGCTAACGAACATAGAGAAATTAGACGAGGGCCGTTTAAAAAAAAAAACCGGGACCGCTTTACCGAACCGTAAACCGGCTAAAAAAAAACCATAAATGGGCAACCCCGAACCGCTTCATTTTTTCGGTACACCGAACCGGATAAACCGGATGTTAAATGGGCGGTTTCAATTTGTAATTTTCAAACCAGCGGGGAATCGGAACCGCACCGTAAATATATACATACATATATATATATATATATATATATATATAATATTAAAAAATGTAACTAAAAAATGTAATTGAACTACCAAGCAATGAACTAGCAAGCAAAAAAAAGAATTTGCACAAACACAGTCGAAACCAAACTTGAATTTTTTTTTTTTTGTTGTGGGTTGATTGAATGAAGATTTTTTTATTTTGATGGAAATAAAGGCGGCTCCGGTTAACCAGTGACACCGCACTGTTAAATCCGTTGCACCAAGTTTTAAAAAACCGGGTGTTCGTTCTGATTCTGATTTCACGATTTTGGAAAGCCGTTTGCTGCGCCGTGCCGCTAAATCACCGACCGAACTGCATCGTGAACACCCCTAACCCCAACTTTGTCACATGGTGCAAAAAGATAGGTATAATGTAATAACCTAGTGTTAACTACCCCATAAGACGTATTAATTAAATTAATTAAATAAGATTAAAAATAATAATTAAAGTGTGTGTTTAAATTAGTCTAACTCGTGTGTGTTTTGTAGGACTTGAATAGTGCAACGACCGTCAAGATCTTAGATTAGAAAGTCTTGTCATTTTCTTCTTCCGATTAAAATTCCAATTATCATGAACATTCAAGGATCCTCTTTCGGGTCTTGATATTTTATTTTATTCTTTTACCCAAGTCAATTAAAAATAATTATGAGAGTACCCGAGATATTTATATTTATTTGGGTTCCCATATATTCTCCAATAATTTTCATACAGTGTGACAAGTTTAAGTGAATTGGGTTTAAGAAAATATAAGTATAAAGAGGGAAAATTGATGAATTTTTTATTTGGGCCCTTATGTTGGCTGGCCAAGGAGATGAATGACATGGCTTGGGCCTCATTGTGATATAAATACATGTATTGGGGGTGATACTTCATTTTTTGGGTCCCATTCATCAAACTCTCTCTCATTCCTCACTCACTCTCTCACTCGGCTCTCCAATTTCACCTTCACCGAGCCATCCCCTCACCACCTTGCTGTTGCCATTGTCCTTGCCGCCAAGACCACTGGCGACCACCAGCAGACGGCCGGTGGTAGCCACCAACACCACCACCACTCCCCCTCTTCGTCCCTCCAATTTGAGTTGGTAAATTCTCTCACTTTCCATCTTCTCTCCAAGTGTTAGTTTATGTTTTTAATCTGAGTTAATGTTGGTTTTTCATGATTTTAAGGATAATAATCTTGTTTTATATAAGTTTAAGTGTTGGATGTTGAGATTATAAGGCATGTTAAAGATGTTAAGGATAATAATCTTGTTTTATATTAAATTAGGTTGTCATGGATTCTTGTGAAAATGTGTGGATGAGAGTGAATGATGTGATATTATGAGCATGCATGATATTTTGGTATGTTATACTCACTGTGGAGGTATGAGTTTTATAGTTAATTAGTGATGCAGGTGCTTAATTAAGGTTAAAGTGTGAGATTAGTGGAGGTTATGGTGTTTGATGATGAATTTATGAAGTATGATACTTGGAGTGTTAAATCATGTTAAGATTATGCTTTGAATGTGTGAATTATGACTGAGTAATTCTGGATGGTTTTAGTTCTGGAAATACAGTAAGATATGTTTAAGATGTGATTTAGGAAAGATTAGTGTGGATTAATCAAGTTTAGAGTACATGCACAACCAAAATGGAGCTTAATATACAACCTGTGTGTAATCTGAAATTTCCAGAGGGTACAAAATATAAATTTGGCCCAGATTATTGCATAAAAAGGTAGCTTAACATTCTAGATAACACCGGGTTTATGAAGTTCGTAATTCCAATGCGTATATCAAAAGTTATGGCCAAAACCGCGAGAGGTAGCTCACAAATACGAATGTTTGAGACGGTCTGGAAATCAAAATTTTTCGTCTGTTTAGAGACCTTTTGGGTTAAGTTTTCAACGTGAAAGGTTTAGAGGATTTCTTGAGCTTTCCGGAAAGGTAAATTGCGTAGTCATACGATATGGGGAGTGAGAGTTATGGGTCTTTAAGTCGGGGATAATAATCTGAAATTTGCCCAGAAAATTCAAGGGATTGTGCTGAATTGAGGACCAAATCTCGACCCTTTTTCATAGCCAAATCAAATTATGGTCAACATGAACGTTTTAGTTTACTCCTCCAGGTTTTCGTAGACAGCTTACACGTACCTAACCGAGGTCTACAACCCGAGTTATGATTTTCCGAAAAACTGGTATCCATTCTTGTATGTTCTGGACAGCCTTCTGTGTTAGATATTTTTACCCTCCTTAATCATGTTTTTGACCTTCATGATCAACTAGAGAGTTGTAGTGCATGAGCTTAGCTTTCCAGAAAGTAGTTATGTATAATGATACGATACTTGTGGGAGAAGTTATGGCCTTCCGAGTGAGCCTTAGGAAGTAAGTTTAATTACCAAGTAATCTTAGGATTCTACTAGGATATTCTTCATTTCTCTCATCCAAGTTAGGTTCTAATTCATGGTAGTTGTTCTTTCTTAAAAGTTCTCAAGTGGTCGTTGCGCCCACCAGTTCAAGTCCGTGTGGGTCCAAGTTGGTGTGTAAGTTCAGGTGTTCAGGTACGCATATTGCCTACCTTTCCCAAGAATGTTTTATTTATGATGATGTTTTATGCTGATGTTTTATGTTGATGACTTCATGATGCTTAACTTAAGAAAAATTTATGATTTTATTCTTTCAATGATGAGGTCTCTTGTTATGTGGTGCTAATTGTACTGAGGTACTTTCGATGTCGACGGGCATCTGTCATGTGACCTGGCCAGCGTCTATGATGAGGTCTATAATGAGATATATATAGAGGTCTATTATGATGATGATGATGATGATGATGATGATGTTGTTTATGACGTTAATGTTCATTTTACTTTAATTTGTTTCTTGGTTCTTTCAAGTTGTTATGTCTTGATTTTAAAAATGCACGAACTAAAATGAACTGTGAAAGTTTACACTATAGGGGTATGTGTACTGAGTTTAGTCAACTCATTTGCGAAGTTTTATTTTTCTGTTTTAGGAAGTGTTTTCTCCAACGGCAACAAGCTTCCAGGTCCAAAGAAGTAAGGTGGGTGTCCATTCCCATTTAAGGTAGGCCTTCAGTAGCAATAACAAGATCCCTTCCGCTTAGGTTATGGTGATGTATCTCTCCCTTTTGGATAATGAGATTTTTTTTTTATTATTTTGATGAATGGATGTAAACTCTAATTTGTGTTTTATCTAGGATGGTTGATTATGATGTTAAGGGTAGCAAGTGATGTTTGAGTTTGCTTAAGTTGTAAGTTTGGTTGTGCTTGGCGCTTGTATTGATGGTATGTTAAGCCTTGCCCACCTACACCTACGTGGGCGGCGGTAATGCCTTCAAACCATAGTTCTGCTGCACTAATCTTTGGGTTATGAAATGTTTAGTCTTAATACGATGTTTATGAATCTGAGGGCATTACATATAAAGTGATGTTTTAGATCACTTAAGGTGTGTTATAGATTTTCCCATTAGAGGATGAACCAAACTACAATGAGAAGATGGTAGCATATGAGAAGTGGAATGAGAAAGACACTTGTGTACTTTGTATGACGCATAGCTGTGTGCGCACTAACCTTCAGGGAGTTTTTGAGGCAACCTTCATTGTTAACAATATGTGGTTCATGCTAAGACACCGATATAGCAGGCAACTTCAAACTCTATGCATGGAGTGACTTATGTATCATATGGACTCTAATCAGAGTGTATCTAAACACTCACAAATCAAGAGTGACATGATTGAAGACCTCAAATCTACTGGAAGACAAGTCTCTGATGAGTAACAAGTATCAAATGTGTTGAGGGCTCTCCCAAATGACAGTGGTTATGGAGCGTGGCACGATGGGAGAGATTGTAGACTTAGCTTGAGTTGTTATTGTAGAAGAGATGAGAGAAATCCATAAGCAATAGAATAAGGGGAGAAAGATGAACATCTCAATCACTCATGCTTGAACTTCTCAACAATAGCCTTGAACTTGAATAATAACAAGAATAATAACCAAAATCAACCAATATCAATAACCTTGAACACCAAAGGGATTGGATATGACCTTGGATAAAGGAGATTCCACCACCAAAGCCTAACACCCCACCATGACCATCATAAAGGAAGAATCCACCAAATGATCAATAAAGGAATGACTAGAAACACCACCATTAATCAATAGATAAAGTAATCTAGATTTTGAGAGAAAACTTAGGGAAACCCTAACCAATGCATAAGCAACAAACCCACCTTAGTGGGCGTTATGCCATGATGCACAATTCATACTGTGTGCTAAAAGTTAACCAGGTGGAGTGACAAGTGATTCCCTTCATTGTCACTATTTGATCCTCATAGACTTAATTATCTACATATTTAATTGCCACCTTAATCTTGTGCTATGATATAAAATCTACGTAGGATGATGCTACTTTAGTATGCACTCCAAATAGCTAAGGAAAACTGATTTATATTCACCATATTAGCACGAACGATTATCTTAAGGATATAATTATTTGATATATCAAACATAAAGGGACCTTATATGCCATTGGTGATGTCTTGGATGGGTTAGGGTATTGTCGGTTCTTTTGAAAGTGTTATGTTTGTCTGATAGTGATTTGATATAACACTACTTGTTATTATTGATCGCACAACTCATTCCTCGTATAAGACGAGAGAAGAACTACACAATTAGAATGTTTGTTTATACTGTTTACGTAGTTAAGTGGGAGTTGTTGGATGATAATGTGCACTTAGTAGATAATTCAATAACTCGTATTTGTCAAAATAGAGTACTAAATAGCACGGAGTTATAATCAACATAGGAAAGGACTTCCTAGATGAGTCAAACTCCTATTAGGTGTAGGAGTCTACCTATGTCATGTGGCATATATATGAAAAAGACGCTACAAAAGTCTAGGTTATATACATACCTATGTCATGTGGCATATATATGAAAAGAACGCTACAAAAAATTTTAATCAAATCTTATCTTGGGAAACCCACTATGAAAGGTTATGGTTTAGGGTGTTAACATAATGACTCAAAAAACGAAATTATAGTTTTTTTTTTATCGTTGGTAGCCAATGGGCTAAAAAACATCCATGATACAATACAAAATCCGCCAAAACAGCAAAAACACCAGAGGCAAACCTCAAAAAACAAACAGCAAAAGCTAGAAGCTACAACCAGGAAAGCCCAAAATAGCACCAAACTACAGCTAGAAACCACCCAAAGAAGGGGAAAAAAAACAAATCACTTCATCTTGGATAGAATAACTTTTAGCCCACAAACCTCTTGCACCAGACCCTTCTTTCGATCAATCGCCGCTCTCGCTTCCTTTATGACCTTCTACTTCCGCTAACTTTCAGAAGACGCTGACTTAGACTTCCGAGACGCATCCAACACCAACATTCATTTAGCTTTCAACACAGCCTTTATTCTCCTTTTACTCCTAGCACCGACCTTTGAAAGTACCAAGATAGAATCCTCAAGATCAGGAGAGACATCAGACACAGATTTAATCGATACTGTGTACTCACTATCAATAGGGGCATGATCACAAAAGACATCTTTATAAGAACGCAAAGGAGATGTAAAACAACCACGCAATCCAAGAGCGCCATCCCCGCCAATCGGCTGAGTCAACTTAGTGCAGATGGGGTTAGTAAAAGTACGTTCCGAATCGGCAGGGACAAAAGAGGATGAAAGAGACGACTTACTCTGATTGGCTTTAGGGACCCAAACCCACTTGACGGGTTTAGAGCTCGGCTTCTTATGAAATTTAGCCCACGAGACAGCTAAATAAGATCCATTAAAACACCAACCATTAAGACACCGAATAACATTCAAACCCGCTTGCTTGTCCCTCAAACGAACAAAACCAAACCTCTTCCCATTCTTACCCGATTTCTGAGGAATGTACGCATCAGAGACATACCCAAAATCAGCAAAAAGGCTCTTCAGACACAAATTATCATCCCAACAGGAAGATTATCAACAAACAAGGAGAAGGAGCGAGACCTAACTCCCAAAGACACATTAAAAGAGGTATCAACATGATGACCGACAACCTCGTTCACAGCAACATCATTAGACAACACAATATCAAAATCGGGGGGGACAGCCACCCCACGCAACCCCACAAATTCCTTTAGAATGCAAACAATCTCATTAGCTCTAGAAAGAGCAGCCAAAGACAACACATCATCAAGACCACCCTCTGAAACACCCTTAAAATTAAGAGAATCAACAATGGAAGACAACTCAGACTTAAGCACAGAGCACCTAGAAACAAAAGAAAGAGTCATTGCACTCACACCGCCCCAAACCGCTGAACAGAAGCCAAACAGGACGGAAACAACACAAGAAGAAAAAAGAACCTGTTGACGGTATTAAAACAAACGGCCCTGAAAAGGTAGGGAAAACTACAAAACTCCATCAAATCCCCTGAGCAACATCCAAAACGAGGCACAACTAACATCAGATAGAAAATCATAGTCGACCCGGGAAACCCTAGAGCCACCAAACACCGACTGCCGCCAGACCAACCAGACCAAGGAGGAAACCGCCACCAAGCACTCGAAAACGCAAAGACAACAAGCCTGACACCAAGGGTAGACACCACATCAAAAGCCGACCACCGAAGGATGAAACCGAAGACCAATGGGAAGGCCGACCACGGCGGCAGACGACGGCGACACCGCAAGAATAGGCGACCGTCAATTAAGGGACGGCTAGGGTTTCAAGCGACTGTCGAACTGAGGAACCGGCGCCCACAGGCGGCAAGTTCCGAGACGGAGAACGGTAAGGGACGGCTAGGGTTTCCAAACGATATTATAGTATTTATGGGACAAAATTCACCATTTCAATCCTAATTACTTTTACACTATGGTATTATGATTCAACTCTACATATGTTAAGTTCAACTCTCACGCCAACAACAAAAATAAAACACGCATCGATGACAGCCTTGATCCATAATGCACCAGACCAATTATTTCAACTTTGGAAACAAGAACATGGTTTGTCATGCACAATTATTGCCATCATAAATGTGGTTCCCCACATGAATCACCTCTCCTTTTTTGTTTTTTGGGTTTTCCATAGTTCCACGAACACATCCAAATTTTATCATTTGCAGGGAGGTATATCTCCGTATCTGTGATATACGTATACAAGGCTTGAAAGTTGAAACCTGTGTTTGTTAACTTGAATTTTGAAGCTTCTCTTCCATACATATTCAGACGAGAAAAATTGAGAATAAATAATAATATCACTCTTGTTACAAGTACATGCATGAAATGTTGATTTTTACTAATTAATCAATATGATTCAAAAATGTGTTCCAAGTACAAAACTATGCTTTGGGACTAGAATAAAAAGAAAAGCACTGACTGTGGAGGAACGCAATCCAGTGACTAGTTTCACAATTTTGAATTTCCCTGTGTTTAATTTAGCTATGGAAAATTTCTCTGCAATAAAAATAAAATAAAATTACCTTGAACAACAAGAAATGAAGCTCTGGTTTTGGTTGGATTTGTCATTATCAACAAGGCTGACCCTATTAACGGACAACTCAGCTTTGTATGAGTCGGAATTAAGGACTTTTCTGCTAACGTTGTTGAAGATCTCCTTGATAACGAGCTCAAAAGCTGTCCTGACATTGGTAGAGTCCTTGGCTGATGTCTCCATGAAGAACAGCCCGTGCTCCTCAGCCAGACTCTTCCCCTCTTCAACACTAACAGCCCTGATATCCTCTAAATCACACTTGTTTCCCACAAGCATTCTTGCCACCGTCGTATCAGAATGTGCTGTCACAATAAACCCACAAAGGAATTAAGCCTTGGGCAATACCACCTTCAAACTTGGCAAATGGTCACTTAAAGCTGATTCACAAATTCTATCTTTTGCTTCCCACTGTGCTACTAAGGGGACTTAGAAAAGAAAACAAAAAGTTTCAACAGAATCTAAAACAAAAGATGCAGAAATAGGATAGTTTGATAGTCATGAATAGTGGATCCCAGTAAACAATGTTTGAATAAGAATGTGGGTCATCAGTGGCATGGGAGATTTCAGTGTTTTACTATGGCTGTGACTTGTGACAATTACAAAGCTCAGTATGCCACAATCAAATGTAACAGCCTGATTCACTATTATCCTACACTCTTGCTCTTGTGACTACCATTTATACTGCCTTCCTCGCTGCATCTCCCTTTTCTTTTTCCTTTCTTTGGGGGCAGTTTATCCAACACGTCTTTTAAAGTTTGTAAGGCTCTTTACTGATACTTAATGGTCCACCAGTCTGGTAGGCCATCAATGATATGAATGGAAAGCATACATATTAACACAATATGGAAAGTTCAGATTGAGAGTGATCAAAAAGATATTTGCCAACTCATGGAAACGTTTTTCTTTATTTATTACATCTAAATAAGGTAGACCTTATGTGAATGCAATGTAAGACCACCAAAATAGCAGCTTAATTACTTTACGGTGAAAAATCCACTAAACCGGAATCTCTCTTCCTGAGTCAAGTTACCTAGCAGCTTCTGCCAACCTTCTATCATGTACTCATTGCCATACTACCCATCATCGAGGTACGACCGTACGAACCAAACAACAAAAACCTAAGCAAATAACCATTCAAAAGTGTCTCACATTTTGTGGAAACTATTTTTAGATGCACATGTTTCTAGAATGCATTTTCAGACCCTCATGTTTAAATGTTAGCAATTGCTATGGTACAAATCCGAAAGTGAGATTACTTGAACCACTGAAATGACCCTCATTTTTTGGATGTTGACGCACATCGACAATAAAACCATCAAGCAACCCACACCAAAATCTCGCTGGAAACATGTTCAGATAATCAAATTTGTTAAAACACGGTGCCTAAAAATACATTTTAGAAACATGAAACCTAAAAATAGTTTCCACAAAATATGAGCTACATCCAGAGTCATTTTTTGAGACCTAAGGTTAGTTGCATATGCCTTGTCATCAAAATTCTTCAAAGTGTTGATGTGCTGGCGGATTCCAAAACGGATTGATGGAGAACCTAAATAATTCCCGGCCAGCTAAAACCATTGATCTACATTAACCAACCAAATTCATGTTCACAAATTCCACCCAGTACATTAACAATGAACCCATCACCAACCGCTTTTATTAGGAAGAACCAACAGTCGCTCCAGCTCTTCCTATGCTCATCAACCCAAATGAAATCGACCACATTCTTATTCATAAATGGAGTATAGGATTGTCAGCAACTCAAGCATTTGAAACTCACAAATCTGGAACGGTAAGAACCTCGCTACATCCCCATCAAACAACCAAAACAACAGACCATTTAAACAGCTTTCTCCATTGCTGTGAAACTCGTCATCTTACTAGCTGCCAATGCTACCAGAAATTATCAAGCAATCACCGAAGCAGAATTCACCAAACAGGCAAGATCAAACAACATGACTAAGCCAATCAACTAAAAAGTAATCAAGTAAATTCCTCCCGACAAACAGATCTCAACCAAAAACCAAGAAGAAAATAGCGAGGACCCAGATTAAGGAATCAAGCGAACAAAGAAATATGAAAAACACAGAGAGAAGTTGTGGGGCTTACTGTTAAGCTCATCAAGCCATCGACCGACACTATCAAAGGTGGTTCTTCTTGAAATATCGTAAACAATAAGAGCACCAACAGCTCCCCTGTAATAAGCTGAAGTAACAGCCCTGAATCTCTCTTGGCCTGCAGTGTCCCAAATCTGAGCCTTAACTTCTTTGCCGTCTATTTCGATGCTCTGAGTTTGAAATTCGACCCCAATCGTGGCTTTTGAGTGCATGTTGAACTCGTTTCTTGCGTATCTAGAGAGAAGGTTGGACTTACCCACGGCTGAATCGCCTATTATGACTATCTTAAAAAGGTACTCCTCCGCTTCATCATCCGAAGACATGGTTCGATTAGAGAGGAGATCAAAAACGGGGGAAGGCAAATGGAAGATGAGTCTTGAAGGAAGTTTGGAGATTTGGAGTGGCTTTGGGATTTGGGTTTTGGAAAGTCGGGAATTTGGGAAAGTGGGCTTTCTTCGATTTCAGTTCGAAGGATAGAGAGAGAGAGAGAGAGAGAGAGAGAGAGAGAGAGCGGGGTAGTCAGTGGACCTTCTTTGGACAGGGGTTGTCTGCGTTAAAGAAAGAGGGGAAGGAGGAAAATAAATGTGGATATGGCGGAAATTGTGGACTTGTCTTTGAAAAAAGTGACGAACTAAATTCATCTTTTTAAATTATAAAAAGGAAAATAAATATAACATGAGTCTTGGTATATCATGGTAAGACCATTTTTCAATGGTGAGTTTAATGATAATATGACACGAGATGAGATCAATACAATATTGGAGAGTCAATTATATTTACCCTACCTGATATTTGCTGTAATAATTTTTGCATACCTCACATTTGTGAAATAATTTTTACCCTACCTCACGATAGTTGTAAGTGATTTTTACATAACTTGTTATGGCAGCAACTGTTACTGAAAATCTAGATCTTTGATTCCCACCTTTACTAATGAAGATCTAGAATCCAAAACAATATTTGAATGTCATGAAACGTCATCCTAGGAACCAAACAGGAAATAATCTACAATGAAATCTCAGTCTCCATCATCTATGCTCCATTAAATTTTCCCTAACCTCTCATTACTCTCTTACTACCCTCTGCACTGTCGATCGTGTAGATCAATCCTAACCCTTTCGCAGTTGTCGATTGACAGACCTAAAACATATAGGTGTCTGTGTACCGCAAGTGTACGGGTTTGTGTAGTAATAAAATATCGTTCGCTCTCAGAGATTTGTGTTCAATCACGCGCTAAACTAGTTCGCTACAAAGAATGTTAGGTCGATCCAAAGGGTATGGTAAAGTTTTCTAAATTAAACTAAGAAAGCAGGAATTTTTAGGGGTTTTATCAAGTAAAGGAAAGCGTTCAGGGGAGTCCACTCTAGCCAACTAATCAAATTATCAACAATTCCGGTGCAGGTAACAAGATAATTCGGAGTCTATAATCTTTCTAAGCCCTATCACTTCGATCTTTCGATCCTAGGTGAGTTACAGTGATTAGCCTAAACATTATTTCTAACTATTTAGCCTAATCAGAGATAAGAACTTATTATAAATTGACCCTAGGCAAGAATCATTATGTCTAACTATTTTCTAAACCTATTCAATCTACGCGATCCAATTCAAGACTCAAACTGTCGTTCTATTGTCAAGAATCTAAAACTGTGCATGCAGACTCAAATCGCTGCTCTATTGTCAAATTACCATGACATACAAAACACGCAGATTAAACGAATGAAAAGATAACCAAACACTGAAACTGTATTCAAATTCAATCAGTTGACATCGAATTTATCCCCTAAACTAAGAAAATTAGCTACTCATAATTCTAAAGAAACATAGTAAAATCTAAATAACAAGAAAGCATTAAAGAAAAATAGAAATAAACCGTGTTCGAATTGGCGGAATTGATCTCTACGTGTCACCCGAATCGATTTCTTACGTGTTCTTCGATCACGAATAACAATCTTTTGGAACAACTATAAGATAAAATTGATCTGAAATCTATTCTAAAGACTACCTAAAAATCTCTCTCAAAACTGGAGTAAACGGGAGAGATTCTCCCTGCTCATCGATGATTAAAACGTCGGCTGATGAAGTCCTTTTATAGCGGCGGGATTAGGGCACAAAACGCGGCCTGCGTTTCGGAAACGCTGGCTGCGTTTTGTCCAAAGTAGCGGACTTCTCCGTGAGAGGGCGCGGGCTGCGCCTCCAAAACGCGGGCTGCGTTTTGGCTTTTCTCGATCGCCAAACCTTCTGGACAAGGCGCGGCCTGCGTTTCCGAAAACGCTGCCTGCGCCTTGCCTCTCCGCATCAACTGGACTTGGGCCGAGTTGATTTGGGTCGTTTCCTCTTCTTTCTTTCCTTCTTCTTCAACTCTTTTTTTTTATTATTTTCTTTGACTTTTCTCACTTTTCCTTCAATTCTTCATGCTTTTTGATATAATTCTACCAATTCCTGTAAAATACATTAAACTCACGAACAAGTGTATAAATCACAGAAGTTGACATAAAAATACGGAATTTCGGATATAAAAAGCATGAAATTGTCATGATTTGAGCCCTAAAAACTCTATATAAAATTGTCTTATCATCGATTTCCACCAAAATGTGAATCTACCCATACATAGCTAGTCATTGATCCATACATCATGATTTAAGTTATTCATAGTAAAAAAATAAAAAATAATAAATAAAGAATACTCCTACTCCTAGCTAAGCGCTTCATTATATAAGTTATCGGTCACGCAAAAAAATTATGCGTCCAATACGATATGGGTCGCTCTATTAAGTCGAGGCATCCTTGTTATGTTGTAGTGTTGCAATATTACTTACAACAAACCTCAGGTAGGGTAAAAATCACTTACAATTTATATGAGGTAGGGTAAAAATTATTTAACAGAAGTGGACGTCAAACATTAGGTTGGATATAAAACACTTAAAGCTATTGTGAGGTAAGGTAAACATTATTTCACAAATGTGGGGTGTGTAAAAATTATTACCGCAAATCTCAGGTAGGGTAAATGTAATCTACTCTGAGGTTCCCTATGACAATTTAGTAGTGAGAATTTCGTCGTAATTTGAATTATGAGTATAACTCGTAAATATTTTAATTATATTTTTGTATATCTCTTTCTCCCAAAAAATTGCTGAGAGGTGTCACACATTTCTAACAACTAACTAGAAAGTGACTATTTTTTTTAATACACTCGAAGGGTACCACATCTTTAAAGAATTGGTTGTTGGGTGATTTTCCAACAGTTTTGACTGAATTCCGGCGACGTATATATGAAAAGACAAAAATATCCTTAAATTTTTACCAAACAATTGTTGAGAGGTGCCGTACATTTCTAAAAATTGATTAGAAGGGGACCACTTTTTTAACATCTCTTCTCTGCACTTTGTCTCTCCTCCTCCAAATATCAATACGACTCAACCCATTAAAATCATAAACAAACTCATCTTCTTTTTCTTCATTCGTCCACCACCCCATCACCACCACTACCACCAGTCCAACCGCCACCAACATCACCACCGAGCAACAATGACCATTTTAAATCAATCTCAATCTAAGTTTGACACAACCAAGCACAAATCTCTCTTCTCATTCCCTTATTCAAACTTAATTCAACACCCACATCATAACCACCAATTATCTTCCATTTTTTCAACTCAAATATCGCTAGAAAAAAGTCACTCCATCCACCCAAAAACACCCCCAGACCCACCCGAACTCAACCCTGAACCATCCCTATTTCTCCTCTATTTCGCGCAACCAGACCCACACCTGTCGTCGAGGTCGTTGCTAGCGATCCAGATTGACCGATGCTCAGACCCACGACAACCAAATGCCGCTCCTGATGCCCTTCCCTCTTCTCTCTCGTTGCTTGCTTGACATTAGTTCTTAATGGGTTGAGTTTACCCAAAAACACAAAAATAGAATGAGAAATTGACATGTTGATGGAATGAGGAGAGAGATTTGTGCTTGGTTGTGTCAAACTTAGATTGTGGTTCGATTTAAAATAGTCATGGTGGTTCTTGGTGGAATTGACATGTTGATGGAATGAGGAGAGAGATTTGTGCTTGGTTGTGTCAAACTTAGATTGTGGTTCGATTTAAAATAGTCATGGTGGTTCTTGGTGGTGGATGAGTGCCGAATTGAGTGATGGTGGTGTTGTTGGCGGTTGGACTGGTGGGTATGATGGTGGTCGGGTGGTTGACGAATGAAGAAGACGAAGAAGAGTTTGTTTATGATTTTGATGAGTTGAGTGTATTGATATTTGGGGGAGAAGAGAGTGTCGAAAACAGGTGTGAAAAAAGTGGTCACCGTCCAGTTAGTTTTTAGAAACATATGACACCTCCCAACAATTGTTTGATAAAAACATAGGGTATTTCTGCCTTCTCATATATACATCGCCGAAATTCAGTCAAAACGGTCGGAAAATCACCCAACAACTAATTATTGAAGGTGTGGTCCCTTTTGAGTGCATTAAAACAAATTGGTCCCCTTCTAGTTAGTTGTTAGAAATACGTGGCACCTCCCAGCAATTTTTTGCTCTTTCTCTAGGTGATTTTTTTTATCGATATAACGAAATTAATTATTATATTAAGAATGATTTACTTACCTTTTTTTTAATTTATTAGAGTCAAACTCATATCCACCATTGGGAAACTAGTTAAATAAATAGACAAATTGTAATTCTCTAGTAGGGGTCCATCGATTTCACCTCATCTAATGAGTCAAAATCAATACCACTATTGCAAGTGCTCTAAGGGAGTGTTTGTTTGACAATATTTTCTAAGTAAATTGATCAATGAGAAGTTAACCAATTTTTTTTTTTTTTAGTTTAGCTATAAAATAAAAGGATTTTTGGACGCTAATATACTGAACTTTTGAGGTATTGGACAATAATGCACTGAACTTTGACCTTGGTCAATAATGCACTGAACTTTGAAGAGGGTTGAACCATAATATAATTTTTGTCCGAGTTTTGACATTGTCCGATTTAACCAAAAATCGAAAACAAAATTTTCAAATTTCTATTTTTTGAAGACAATTTACACCTGAACTTTTATTTATCTGACTTGTCCGACCAAAAAAATACGCTAAAAAATTGGATATCATGCATCAAATTTCGTCGGATATTTGACTTATCCATACCCCGGAATACCTGGCGGGGGTTTTTGCCGGCTTTAAATTTACGTTTAGCAAGACCAATTAAAAATGGTGACTGACCTGTAGTTGATACTGACCAGTGACAAGTGACAACGTATGGTTTCACTCTCCCGTGAGTTTGCTTTCCCTTCAATCTTCATCCACTAGCACACAAGTAGCTACCAGCTAACCACTACCTGTGTAATGTGTTGGCAGCCTTAAATCTAATCTCCGATAAGCAAAATGGATACTGAATCTAACCCGATCACCGCATTCCTGTCCTACAAAGCCTCCGATCGTCCACGCTCTAAGCGCACAACTCTCAGCGCCGCCTTCCTCGTAGTCGTCTCTCTCCTCTTCCTGACTTCCGACTTCCTTGCCGTCGCCTATTCCTCTGTTCATTCTCACACCAACACTGCCCGCCCCCTCTCTAAGCTCACTCGCCCCGTTGTTATCCTCATCTCCTCCGATGGCTTCCGTTTCGGCTACCAATTCAAAGCCCCAACACCCAACATCGGTCGACTCATTGCCAATGGCACCGAAGCTCATCCGGGTCTCATTCCCGTTTACCCAACTCTCACCTTTCCAAACCATTACTCCATTGTAACTGGGCTGTATCCTCCCTATCATGGCATCATCAATAACAGGTTCCTTGACTCTCAAACTGGCGATGTCTCCACTATGTCAAGCCACGAACCCAAGTGGTGGCTCGGTGAACCCTTGTGGCAGAATGTGGCTAAGCATGGACTCAAGGCTGCTACCTATTTCTGGCCTGGTTCTGAGGTAATTAAGGTTCTTGGAATTGCCCCGTAGGTTATTGTTGGAAGTATGATAGTTTTGTGCCTTTCGAGGATCGTGTTGATTCCATTCTTGGTTTCTTTGATTTGCCTAATGACGATATTCCTGTTCTTATGACATTGTATTTTGAGGATCCCGATCATCAGGGTCATCTGGTTGGGCCTGATGACCCCCAGATTACAGAGGCAGTTGTTAGAATTGATGGGATGATTGGCAGGTTGATTGAGGGGTTAGAGAAAAGAGGAGTTTTTGAGGATGTTACAATCATCATGGTTGGTGATCATGGTATGGTTGGTACTTGTGATAAAAAGCTCATTTCCTTGGAAGATTTGGCCCCTTGGATTAAGATTTCGGTGGATTGGGTCCAATATTATACCCCAATACTAGCCATTAGTCCTCCTCAGGGCCACTCTGCTTTGGACATTGTGGCAAAGATGAATGAAGGTTTGCAATCTGGAAATGTTGAAAATGGCAAGTATTTGAGAGTTTATCTCAAGGAGGAGCTTCCTAGCAGGCTACATTACTCTGAGAGTGATAGGATTCCGCCTATAATTGGAATTGTTGATGAGGGCTTTAAGGTGCAATATACAAGGTCGAATGATAAAGAATGTGCAGGAGATCATGGCTATGACAATGCATTGTTCTCCATGAGAACCATTTTCATTGCTCATGGTCCACAGGTTCAAAGGGGGCTTAAGATCTTGTCTTTTGAGAATATTCAAATATACAACCTGGTTACTTCCATTCTTAAAATTGAAGGAGCTCCTAATAATGGAACAACAACGTTTCCTCAGTCTGTTCTCTTGCCAAGTAAATGAACTTTGTTTCGTATTCTGTCATTGAGTAAGACTTCCTCACCAAGTCTGGATTAAAATCGGAGTTTCTCAACCTTAAGTGGCACCTTTGGTCTTAATATCCTATCTGTTTAATAATCCTACATGACCAGATTCTTAGGCAAATGGGTTATTGACATTGGCATAAAGGCAGTCAACTGGCGAGAAATTTTCGAATGCTGCTGTTTTGTACCACTGCTGTACCCCGATGTTGTCACTATTGCCACCTTTGTATTCATTTCATTTTGTAATGCTGACAACTTCATCCTTGATAAATGTTTCCCCATTGTACTGGTATGGAGATTGAGAGCTGTTGATTTCAGTGTGTGAATTTCCTGAACGTATTTTGTATTTTTTGGTTTTGAGCACAGTAACAAGTGCTGCTTATTGTTTGTGTTGTTTCTGTTCAGATCATCAACCTCGATGACAACCTGAGACTGAAATTACCTTTTATCTGGTCTTTGAAGTATAATTGAAGTAGTTGTTTTTAGAACTTGGCCGAAATTCATGGCATGGATTTTGTTGCCCCTAAGAATAGGGATTGTTTAGATTTATTGCATCTCTAAATAAGCATACCAAATAGGTGCATTACCAGGGAAATACGTCCTTTTCTGTTGCCTTGAAGTAGAAAACTTGATAGAATAATGTGAGTTATTTGTTTCCTTCTGTAAATTATTTTGTTTTCTTGTATAGCTAATTGTTTTGCTTCTTGGACGCTTGACTACGGAACCCTTACTTTGGGGCTTCATTATTCTTCTGTTGGCGATGGTAACAAGTAACAACATCATTGCCACTGATCTTCTTCTCTGTTGGCTCACTTCGTTGCAGTTGCACTCCCTCTAGGGTTGTTCTTGAAGAATGATGACAGGTATTGGCATAGATAAATTAAGAATGATTCACAGTAAGTTTCTTTCTGGCAATTGTTTTGAACTTTTGAGAAATATTCAACACAAGTTTGCTGGACACACAACACAGATAGAGACAGACAAATGAGGCTTCCAGTGTAAAGGGGTCACGACTATAAAATTTTGAAGGAGACTATGAAATTATTGTCTGTAAAATGGCAATATTCTAGCTTAGATGAGGTGGCAAGGTAATCGTAGAACCTATAAAAAAACGATTATGAGCCCGAGTGCAGGGAGTATTGTGCGCCCGGGCCCATTTGACTATCGAGGCCCAAACAGGGAGCATTGCAGCGAGGCTCTGATGCATTTAAATAGCGAAGGCCAATTTCATGCTGACGGCCCAATTCTTGGAGAAGAGAGGCGCGACCCTTTCACTCTCTGATTCAATTTCCAAAATTTCACTCCCTCTCTACTTTCTCTGTAATGAACATTGTAGTTATAGGTAATGAACATTATAGTTATAGGTAATGAGCATTGTAGTAATAGGTAATGAGCATTGTAGTTCAGCTTGATGAGCATTATGGTTTTATGTAATGAGCATTGTCGTTGTAGGTTATGTGCATTGTAGTTCAGCTTGATGAACATAATGGTTTCATGAAGTGAGCATTGTAGTAATAGGTAATGAGCATTGTAGTTCTGCTTATTGAGCATTATGGTTTTATGTAATGCGCATTATCGTTATAGGTAATGAGCATTGTAGTTGTACAATATGAGCATTGGTATAGAGGCTTATGAGCATTGGCCTTGTAGGTTATGAGCATAATAGTTATAAGTTATGAGCGTAGTAGTTGTACAGTATGAGCATTCTCTCTACTTTGTCTCTAATGAGCATTGTAGTTATAGGTAATGAACATTGTAGTAATAGGTAATGAGCATTGTAGTTCAACTTGATGAGCATTATCATTATAGGTTATGTGCATTGTAGTTCAGCTTAATGAGCATAATGGTTTCATGAAGTGAGCATTGTAGTAATAGGTAATGAGGATTGTAGTTCTACTTATTGAGCATTATGGTTTTATGTAATGAGCATTATCGTTATAGGTAATGAGCATTGTAGTTGTACAATATGAGCATTGATACCGGTGTAGAGGTTTATGAGCATTTGCCTTGTAGGTTATGAACATAATAGTTATAAGTTATGAGCGTAGTAGTTGTACAATATGAGCATTGGTGTAGAGGCTTATGAGCATAATAGTTATAAGTTATGAGCATAGTAGTTGTACAATATGAGCAATGGTATAGAGGCTTATGAGCATTGGTCTTGTAGGTTATGAGCATTAACGTCATAAGTTATGAGCATAATAGTTAGTAGTTGAGGCTTATGAGCATTGGCCTTGTTGGTTATGAGCATTAAAGTTCTAGGTCAAGAGCAGACATGATGTATGCATTATGAGCATAATAGTTATATGTTATGAGCATAGTAGTTGTACAATATGAGGATTGATGTAGAGGCTTATGAGCATTGACCTTGTAGGTTATGAGCATAATAGTTATAATTTATGAGCATAATAGTTAATAGATAAGGCTTATGAGCATTGGTCTTGTCGGTGATGAGCATTAAAGTTGTAGGTCAAGAGCAGGTTTGATGTATGCATTATGAGCATAACAGTTATAAGTTATGAGCATAGTAGTTGTATACTATGAGCATTGGTGTAGAGGCTTATGAGCATTGGCCTTATAGGTTATGAGCATAAGTGTTCTGATTCATGAGCATTCAACCTCTTTCATTTCTTCCCTTTTCTTGGGCCGTGAATTTGTGTTAATATTACCCAGGAATATGATTGTTATTATAGGTTATGTGGGCTTCTTGGGTTGCTGGGCCGCGGATGCAGATGTCGGTAGGGCGCATTATGCTCCATGAGCCCAAGATCACCATCTAAGTGTTGGTAGAAGCTACAATGGTATAATCTGAATGACTAATAAGTTTATTTATAAGACTTTATAATTTATCTGCAAATGATTATACTAAATTTATAAATGGACGTGAATACATTATGCAAGCAAGGACTTCGTTATCTCCGTAGGAAACTTTACAGCACAAATTCGTTTAGAACATTGAAATGAAAACTGCAACTATGATTGACCCGATTCAGGTAACCCAAAACTGTAGGGTAGAATTTAGAGAAAGCGAGAGAAATTACCAGAAGAGAAGAGAAGAGAAGGGTGATTGGGCTGATTTATAACCAAATTAAAGCCAATTGGGACACTAACATCTTAATCTTGGGTTATTGACCATGAAGGACGGCCCACTAAGTAATTTGACATTTTGGTCTGCTCAAGACTTTTGAGTCCTTATTTTCATTAAAAAGTAGGGTCATGCTTAGCTCAGTCACATCCCCCTTTTCCCTCCTCATTCTCTCTCTACAAAACAGGGGAAGGCAAAATAGGAAAACAGGGGAAGTTGATTGTTTGATCTCCTCTATCACCATCATCATCATCATCGCCATCGTCATCTTCATCTTTGATTCCTTTTTCTCCTCCCCAACAATGACAACCCACTTGCTCCGATCTCCCCTTCTTCATCACCATCACCATCACCATCATCATCATCGCCATCATCATCTTCATCTTCATCTTCAATTACTTCTTCTCATCCCCAACAATGGCAACCCCAGCTCCTCTGATCTTTTCTTCTTCATCACCATCACCATCACCATCACCATTACCATCACCATCATCATCATCATTATTGTGTTTGTACTTTGTAAGCTTTTGATATCATTCAAAACTTGTTATTCAATATTCATATTCAATTGCTCACTTTCCAGCCTATATATTCTCACCCACTTCAATAATCTATAGCAATGCCCCACCTCGGCTGAAAACATATTCAAGAAGAAATCAAATCAGGAAATGTCTATTTTCCCCAAGCATTCAAAAAAAAGGAAAGAAAATCATGTTAGTAAAGGTGGAATTGCAAAGAGAGGTACAGAGAGTAAACATACAAAGCAAGAGCATCCATGTTTGCCCCAAGAGCAAAGATGGGCTTGGAAGCGGTCCCGATTGAAGCAGCTATTCCAGTCTTAGCCACCGGCCAAACATAGTCAACTTCAAGCGAGTCAAGCTCCGCCCGGATGAGTCGACTCGTCTGATGTTCTTCAAAACCCAACTCTAGGTGCTGGTGAATCGCCCTTCTGATGTTCTTCAAAACCTAATTCAGGGCAATCCACCACCTTCTTCTCACAACCCATATCATCACCACCTTCAATTCCGCCGTCGCAGAAATCCGGGTCACGAAGATCCGGGACAACCCGCGTTCGATAATCCCCATCGATGTGTTCGGGTTCACCGCCTCCGGCCACCTCGACCTGACCTTCCTCTCCATCCTCTGCTGGAGTTGGGACACTGGAGATGGCGGAATTTCCGACTCGAACGACAACCAGAGATTCTTGAAGAAACTTGGTGGAGCTTCAGCCACAGTAGCTTCTTGAACACTCTTTCGCTTCATTTTCTGGAACTAGCCTTTGAATTTTGGTGACAGAGATTGATTGATTTGTTGTGTGAATTGAAGATGAAGATGATGATGGCGATGATGACTTCACGTCCCTAGATCTGAGACAGAGAGAAAGAAAGAGGGAAGAACAAAAGTAGAGAGAGAAAACAAAAAAAAAAACAAATAAAAGAAAATAAAAATTGACAACTCAGCAATGTGGGCCCCACTTTTTATCATAAATTGGGTCTCCATTGTCCCTGTTGTCCTTATCTGTCAATTAGGCTATTGGGTCGTCCTTTAATTTATAGCCAATAACCTTATCTTTTCTTTTGTCTTTTCTTCACGAGGTGGGTATTTTAGGTTAATTTTCGCAAATTTTGCTAGAAAATTTTTGAAAATATTATATAATCTTGGTAATGACTAATATGAGTGCTTTGTATATATTTTATAAATTTTTTTAAGACTTTTCACATTCTTGGAAACTTTTCAATCAAAATTTACCAAAATTTACATAATCTACCTTTACCATCTAAAACAACACATAGAGAAGGATTGAGTCCATCGTGTGGGTATGGATTACTCAAAATTTGGTGTGGGTATCTGTTAGGAAAATATTTAGAAAGTGGGACAAATATACTTGACTATAATTCATGAGTCATCTTATTCATCATAATATCAACATGATACAACTCATACAATATCAATCAGACGAAAAATTATACAACCAATGAGTATCACACTGCAAAGAAAGTCATATACATAGGAGTGGAAGTTCCTTCCTCAAATCGTATCTCTACCGCCTCAACGAATGGATACCAAAGCTAGCTCTCTACTACCGTTGGTGCTAGCCCTTGGCGTGAAAAGCAATCATGCTCACCTCCCTGAGACACCCTGAAATTAAAGAGTGTCATCATTGCTAACAATCCCGGGTCGGGTTCCAAACAAGAAACTCGCCCTAGGAAGGATAAACAAGCAATTCCGGATGAATGAGCACTACTGGGCTCTAAAAGAGACTCCAACTCGGCTAGGACTAGGCTTAGTACTGAATAAGCAGGATGGAGAGAAAGAGATGAAATATTTAGTGAAAGAAATGTGTGTGCTATGTATTTTTGTTATTTGATGCTTTTCCTTTAGGAAATTAATGAAACAAAATGTATTAAAAAGATGTACTTCTTTTTTATTGATATAAGAAGTAAAATATTATATTATGTTTTACAAGAATCAACACAAGCCACAATCTTCTTCTCATCTTTCGAAGGCGCATCTTCAACTGCAACACTTTTATTATCTCCTTTTACTTAACTTGTCCCAAGGGATTTTCAAGATAATCTCTAATTTCTTTTTTCTTTTTCTCTTTTCCTTTTTATTCCTCTCCTTTTGCCTGACTCGCCTTAAAGAGGTTTTCAAGTTAGCCACTCTATTGCTTTTCACTCTTTTTTTTTTTATACTCTTTTTTGCTTTTTTTTTCATCTCTCATAAGCAAGTGGCCTATTAGCAGTTTAGTTGCTTGCTTTTATAAGATAGTGCATGTCTAAGTAGCTAAGGATGTCGACCCTTAGAGGCTTAAACATAATATCTTTTCAGTAGATCCAAGTTCGCGGGATGAATGAGTTCTTCTCCTTTGGGTGTAGCCAAACGAGGGCACCTCCCACAGTGATGGAGATAATGACATAAGGGCCTTTCCAGTTCGGGGAAAACTTGCCTTGGGGATCTTGGCGTGCTGTCCTCATTTCATGTAACACCAAGTCACCTTATGTTAGATCTCGGTCTCTGACCTTCCTATTGAATGCTCGGGAGATTCAACTATGATAGAGTTGAATGTTATGTAAAGCGCGGAGTCGTTGCTCGTTCAACATAATCAATTCTTCATATCTAGCTCGGGCAAATTCAACCTCAGGGATTTGACTTTCAGCGATGATTCTCAGAGAAGGAACAACAAGTTCTACAGGCAAAGCTGCCTCCATCCCGTACACCAAAGAATATGCTGTAGCTCCATACGCGGTTCGAATCGACGTTCGATATCCCCATAGTGCGAAGGGAAGCTTATCAGGCCAATCCTTATAAGTGACATCCATCTTCTTGATAATTTTCACTAGAGTTTTATTTACAGCTTCTACTGCTCCATTGGTCTATGGCAGATAAGGAAAATCATGGTGATGTCGGATATGGTATTTGGCCAAAAGAGTTGCAAACTCACCCATGAAATGGCCTCCATTGTCACTGATCACCTCATGTGGCACCCCGTACCTACAAATGATGTTACTCAGCATGAACTTGGCCACATGTTTCGAAGTGATTATTGAATATGAGGCAGCTTCTACCCATTTGGTGAAATATTCCATGGCTACCAACACGTATTCATGCCCTCTAGTGCCTTAGGGTGAAATCTTTCCAATAATGTCAATTCCCCATACCGAAAATCGCCATGGTAAAGCCAAAGTGGTTAAGTAGGAGGACATTTGATGCTTAATATCAACATATTCTTGACACTTCGGGCATCTTCTCACAAATTGGAGGCACTCTGATTCCATAGTTGACCAGAAATACCCTGCCCTTCGGATCTTTTTCACTAGCATTCTTCCGTTCATGTGTGGCCCACACTCTCCTTGATGAGTGGATTTCATCAATTCATTGGCTTCCTCCTCATCAACACATAGGAGGTTTGCCCCTGAATTAGTCTTCTTGTGCAGACGATCTTGAATAATGCAATATTGAGAGGCTATCAGTCGGATAGCCCTCTTAGCTCGATGTTCGGCATTCGGCGGATATGAACCATCTTTCAAGAAGGTATAAATATCAAAGAACCATGCATTAGTGCTGACAGAGCTGATCATTAACTGTTGATGAGCAGGACAAGCTTTCCTCTTTACCACTACTACTAAAGTTTGTTCCTTCTCTAGCATAACCACCATGGACGAAAGTTTTGCCAATGCATCAGCCAGCTCGTTATGATTTCTTGGTAGAAACTTGAACTCAATGTGCTTGAACCTTACGGCCAAATTGGACAAATGCTGCTGATATAGTGCCAAAGATTCGCTTTTCACCTTCCAAACACTAGTAGCTTGGTTGACAATCAGACTAGAATCTCCGAATACCCGTAAACTCTCAATTCCCATCTCCAGGGCTGTATGCAGACCTAAAACGCAGGCTTCATACTCGGCAGCATTGTTGGTAGCGTTAAAGTCAAGCTTGACCGCTAAAGGAAAATGTACATCTTTAGAGGAAACCAGCATAGCTCTGGCCCCGCACCCTATCTGGTTGGCAACACCATCAAAGTATAGTTTCCAGGTTTCCTCCTCAACTTGAAATATTTGTTCGTCGCTGAATTCCAAGCCCCTAGTGTCAGGATCTCCCGTAGGAAGCTCAGCCAAAAAATCAGAGAGTGCACGACCCTTTATAGATTTTTGATGCCGAAAGTGTAGGTCAAACTCGGATAACATGAGCACCCATCGAGCAATCCTGCTATAGATAGTGGGTTGTTCCATGATGTACTTGACTGGGTTGCATGCTGCGATCACATATACGGTGTGTGAGAGCATATAGTGGCGAAGCTTCTTTGTAGACAACACCAATGCTAAGGCCATTTTTTCGATCTCGGAATAGCGGGTGGAGCGTATCGGGCAAGGACTCAAACTTCGAATTATGTGTTTGCAAAACCTTCCCACACTACCTTTCAGAATCACGAGCGAATTCATTTCAAGGTCGGGTGTGGGGTGCATTTCAAGGTGGACCTGGGACCTTGGAGGCATATTCGGGTCATCGTTGGGTGTTGCATCAACTTCAAATGGGGCCCTGGACCATGGGAGTGGAGTTACGGTTCCTCATCGAGACCTACTTCGGGCCTTTAAAAGGGTTCAAAGTCCTTCGGCAAGAATAAGCGCAAACAGGTCAACGTGGGTTGTTGGAATGGACGTGCCTTCACTCTTTGGGTCATAACTCCTTCAATACAACTTTGATGGGTCTCAAACGTTAGGAGGATAAGGTACACACCGAGAGCTTTCCATTGATATCTTATGAGCCAAAAATGGAGCCCGGATGAAGAAGTTATGTGCGTTTGAAGTCAACAGGAAAAACTGCCCAGAAGGCGGTCGCGCCCGCGACGCATTGGTTGCACCCGCGAGGCTCCGCTGCTATGTCCGCTTGCCATGTCGCGCCCGCGACACATTAGTCGCACCCGCGACACTCCGCTGCCCAGATGACGCTGCTGCGGCCGCCTGCCCCGTCGCACCCGCGACGACCTGCTTCTTGTGCGTAATTTTGTGTTAAATGTTGTGTTTTACTGTTTTAACCCCATTAGTATAAATACCCCCTTAGCATATTTTCCAAGTTAGTTTTTGTTGATTATGAATGTGATGCTTAAGCATTGTTAGGGTTTCTCCCTTGTTTTGTCAAAAATCTTACTATCTTTGTCCAATCAAGTTTGGTGGTGATTCAAGTCATTCCTTTAGTTATTATTTAGTGGATTTCCTTGGATAATAATGGTGGGGTGTTAGGCCTAGAGTTGTGGTTCTCCTTGCTTAAGGTCATATCCATCCTTTGGGTGTTCAAGGCCCTTGTTCTTATTGAATATCGATCATCCATCTTCACTCAAGCTAATTTTATCATCCCACCATGACGGTAACGCTCCATTTGGTATCAGAGCTTTGGTTTTTCATTTAGCTTGACTTTTCCATTGTTCATACTAGTATTGTTCTCTAGTGTTCTCTTTTGTTGGATTTGATTGAATATTAGTGATTCCCCATTCCCTGTGCCTCCAAGTGTGTTGGAGAAGTTGTTATTGTTATTGTGTTTGTTGATTTTGATGGATATTGGAGCTTTGAGGAAGGGTTGGAAAATAGTGCACGGAAGGTGTTCGATGAAATGTCTAAGTGAGAAAAACACAAAGAACCATTAGCCAAACACTAACCAACTATAAAAGAACCCCCAAACTCCTCAAATTACCCCAAACACAAACCGTCCTTCACCCTCTCTTCGATATGGATGATGGACATAAATGCAATCGAAAGGAACCAAGCCACCGGAGTATCCACCGAGCTAGAACCGTGGAGACTCGGCTTTCTACCCTCGAGCGGGCTATTGAAAACCTCAAGTTCCAAGTGAACCACATTGCTTTGCACCTCAAAGGTCAATCCCGAAAATGTGTCAAATGTCGGCGTGTGGGGCACGATTCTTTGTAATGTCCAACGATGGCTAAGGTTAAATCTTGGATTAAAGAATCATTTGGTGTGGAGAAGCAAACTAGTGACATGATGGAGGAAGTTGACGAGCAAAACCTCTCTTCCACACTTGAAAATTTTGAGGAGTTTGAGAAAAGGGAAAGTTCAATGGACGTGGTTAATGTCCCTGCGGCCGATGAAGGGAAACCTCATGAACTTCTTGATGTACATGGTGAGCTTAGTGAAACTCCATGCCACGAGGAGGTTGAGAACTTTGATTTTGCCCTTCCTCTCACCCTTGTTGAAGAACCCAACGAAGAAGCACCTTCATTCATCTCACCGCCATCAATTATTGAGCCTAGCGACAAAAGAATTGACTCCATCATTTCTTATGGCTTTACTACTTTTGACCTCCCTATTGAGAAGAATGAGGTAATTACAAACTCACCTATGAAATTCATTGACTCATGCTTGGATGTTGGGTGTTGCGATATAAAGTGCTTGGGTGAGTCGTGCATGATCTTTGAGAGGCATTGGTTGTTTGAGAATATTTGTTGGCGTGATAATTTGCATGATGAGTGTATGATGTCCTCGATCTAAAATTCTTTATGCTTGGAGTGGAATGCTAAGACTCTTGGTGTTCGATTGGTGTCTAGTGACAAGTGTGGGTTTGATGGAGACATGATTCTAGTTTCTTCCATGTTAACGAGATCGCTGTTTGTGTCGTCCATCAATGAGTATTGCTCGCATGTTGATCCTTGTGATGTGAACTATTTGAATATGCCATACATGATATTTGGGCAACATTGGTTATTCGAGGATTTGTTGTCGAATGACTGCTATGGGAAATTTGGTATGCAATATTTGCGGGAGTGTATGTTGAAAGAAGGTCACTTGCTTGAATGTGGTTATTTGAATTCCTTAGCCCCACATCAAATCAAACCTTGGATGGGAAGTGAATTGAGGAATCTCATATCGAGTGAAACACGGGATTAGTGTACTCTTGGTGAGGACGAGCGACCTCTTGCTTTGTCTTTACCTTGCAGCGAGCCAAGTGAGAATGAGTGTTCCCAAACTCCACAAAATATTCCAATTCCTTCCCTTAATCCCCTTTCTCTACACAACAAGCCTTCAACCACTATATTTTATTTGGATGATGGATATATCGTGGGGTTCAAAGCTTGTTGGGTGCCTCATGTGATTATTCATGGCGATCGGGATGTTGAGAGTTCTAGGGTGCCAAGTTGTGGAGAGGGTGTGGGACCTAGGAAAATCCTCGTTGTGTTCCTCGCGGTAAACGGCGAGTCAAAAGGGGTGTCTTTTCTTTGAGAAGATTTGCTTGAATTTCTGTTTAAAATAAATAAAAAAACTTAAGTAAACACCTTTTTTAGAATAAGAAATCTGAGACTTAATTAATTAGAAAGGAAAACAGAAAACGGAAAAAAAGAGAAAAAAACAGAGGAATTAAAAGGAGACAGTAAACAGAAGAACTCGAAACCGGGACCGGAGTGACATACTACAGCAATGCCTGCAGGTATTGTGAGTCAGTGGCCTGGAAAAAGCGTCCCGAACCTGGAAGTCAGATCCGAGGCACGGGACTGGCCAGAATACCGCCAGGTATTCCGTCAGTCTCGGCCTTGGGATCTGCTTCCGAAAAAGAAAATAAAAAACAGAAAATAAAAATTTCTTTTCTTTAAATTAATTTTCCGAAATAGAACATAAAATCTAAAAATCAAAGGAATAAAAAGAAAAGAAAAAAAAAAGAAAAAAAAAGAAAGAAGAGTCGCCAATTAATTTTTTGAACGAGAATTAATAATCTCAAAAGAAAAAAAAAGAGACTCCACAAACCACGAACCACGAGATTCGGATCCGGGGGTAAGGTTACGAATTCGGGAATAAAAATTCCCGAATCCGCCCGTTCAACGAACATACTTCACTAAACCGGTTAAATAAAAAGAAAGAAGAAGAGGAGGAGAAGAAGAGAGTAGAACGAAGTATTAATTAGTGTAATTAGTGTTATTTAGTTACATACAAATGCAATAATAAAACAAGAAATAAACACAAGAAATAAAAGAATTAGCATAAACATACCTTTATTTCCAAGCAATCCATATTATTTAGGTCGAGTTTGGAATTAACTCAAGTTACAAGATAATATGAATGAAGAAAGGATAGAGGTAAAGAAAGAAAATAAAATGCCAATTAAGTGTATGCAAGATGAAAGAAATAAAGAGGGAGAAGAGAATATGAAATCACCAAGTGTCAATACGCTAGGTGATTTCGGTATAAAAATGAAGTGGAGATAGGTGGGGTTTTTATAGGAAAATGGTGGTAGGAAATTAGGTTAAAATGAGGGGGAAAAGATGGCAGGAATACCGCCAAGCATTTAGGCCCAGCTGCGCGACGTTCAGATTAGGGCACGCATTTCGAGGCGAGTTGAGGCGAGCTGGGTCGGGCAGAACCCACCCACAATACCTGCGGGCATGCTGGGCTTTGGAGGCGCCCATCTGCGCGATTCCCTAGGTCAGCGCGCTTCCCGAGGTAAACCGGGTCGGGCCTGACCCGTCCAAATACCTGTCGGTATGCTGGGCCTGGGAGAAGCCCAGTTGCACGCTTCCCGAGGTGAGCCCACTTCCCGAGGTCAGCACGCTTCCGGAGGTAAACCGGCCCGACCCGAGAGAATACCTGCTGGTATGCTGGGCCTGGGAGAAGCCCAGTTGCACGCCTTCCAAGGTGGGTCCGCTTCCCGAGGTCAGCACGCTTCCCGAGGTCAGCACGCTTCCCGAGGCACCCGACATGACCCGATAGAATACATGCTGGTATGCTGGGCCTGGGAGAAGCCCAATTGCACACTTTCTGAGGTGGGCACGCTTCCTGAGGTGACCTGGGTCGGGCATAACCCACCAGAATACCTGCAGGTATGCCCATATCTGGGTTGCAGTCCTGCTTTGGGCCGCGTGCCAGGCTTTACTTTTTTGGGCTGTTTGGGTTAGGCTTTTCTTTGTGATTGTTTTTTTTTTTTGGGGGGGGGGGGGGGGGTTTACTTCATTTCTTCATCTTTTTGCAGTTCTAAATTCTTGGCATTTTCCTAAACTAAAATAAAAAAATAAACAAAAATTATAATATTTCTAAGGCTGAATTGAGTACCAAAATTCAGCGTCTACAGTTAGCCCCCACTTTGATCGAGTCCGAGTAGGACGCTGATCAAAGTATAGCACGGTGTTTTTCGGTCTTTCCCGGTGTCCTCCGGTCTTTCCCGATGTCGTCCAGTCTCTCCCGGTGTCTTCCAGTCTTTCCCGATGTCGTCCGATCTTTCCCGATGTCGTCCAGTCTCTCCCGGTGTCGTCCGGTCTTTCCCAATGTCGTCCAGTCTTTCCCTATGTCGTCCAGTCTTTCCCGATGTCGTCCGGTCTTTCCCGATGTCGTACAATATTTCCCGATGTCGTCCGGTCTCTCCCGGTGTCCTCCAGTCTTTCCCAATGTTGTCCGGTCTTTCCCGATGTCGTCCGATCTTTCACGGTGTCGTCTAATCTCTCCTGGTGTCCTCCAGTCTTTCCCGATGTCGTCCAATCTTTCCCGATGTCGTCCAGTCTTTCCCGGTATCGTCCAGTTTCTCCCGGTGTCTTTTGACGCTTGGAAGCAAAAGTGCTACGTCTTTGTGACGCCTTCGAAAATAATATCCTACGGCTGATAACGTATTTTTTTTTTGTCCGGGACATTGGGCAGGTTGCCATACCTGCAGGTATGGTACTCTATCCAATTCTCTTTTTGCACAGTGACATTAGGATTGGGTCTAGTCAGGCTGTAATTCTTCTAGGTATGCAGCTCTATCCTGTTTTTCATATTGTACATTTTTCTTCAAATCCTTGTACAATCAGGCTGTCATGCCTCCAGGCATGCAGCTCTGTCCCGTCAGTGTCAGTCAGTCAGTCCTTTCTCGTTATTCGGAACTCTGGGCAGGCTACCATGCCTGCAGGTATGGTGCTCTGTCCGGAGTTTTTCTGCACAGTCCGGACAGATTTAAGTCTGGGCAGGCTGTCATGCCTCCAGGTATTCTACTTTGTCTACTGAATTCTGTCCAGCTTTCTTTGTTTTTTCTGCATAGTCTCGTCAGTTTTGGGTCTAGACAGGCTGTCATGCCTCCAGGCTTGCAACTCTGCCCAACTTTCTGCACTGTCTCGTTAGATTTGGGTCGAGTCAGGTTGTCATGCCTCCAGGCATGCAACTCTGTCCAGCCCGATGTCGGTCAGTCGGATTTCACTTGTTGCTCGGAACCCTAGGTAGGCTACCATGTCTGCAGGCATGGCGCTCTACCTGATGTTTTTTTTTTCCGCATGGCCCAACATTGAGTCCCCTTCGTTGACCATACCGCCAGGTATTGCTCTGTGAAATCTTGCATCGGGTCCATTTTTTTTCTTGGTGATGCTGTATGTGGAACCTCGGTCCGGACGATACTTGGTGGTATGGTGTCTGGTTGTAAGACCCATACCCGGCTTGTTCTTGGCAATATGAGTCGGGTTGGCCCGTATGCTCGGGTCTTCTTAATTTAATTCAGAAACGAGTTATTTCCAAACTAATTCTCGTGAACATTGTGAATTGAATTTTTAGAGTTTAGCTCAGAAAATGAATTATTTTCCAAATTATTTCTTATAAAAATTTGTGATCGGTTTTAGAGTGTAACCCGAAAAATGAGCTAATTCTCATAAAAATTTGTGATCGGTTTTAGAGTTTAACCCGAAAAATGAGCTAATTCTCATAAAATTTTGTGATCGGAATTTTAGAGTTTAACTCGGAAAATGAACTAATTCTCATAAAAATTTGTGATCCGAATTTTTAGAGTTTAACTCGGAAAATGAGCTAATTCTCATAAAAATTTGTGATCCGAATTTTTAGAGTTTAACTCGGAAAATGAGATAATTCTCATAAAAATTTGTGATCCGAATTTTTAGAGTTTAACTCGGAAAATGAGCTAATTCTCATAAAACTTTGTGATCCGAATTTTTAGAATTTAACTCGGAAGATGAGTTAATTCTCGTAAAACTCGAATTATCTCTTCATCGGCAGTGTCCTTTGAGTTTCTGGCAATACGCCCGAAGGCGATTAAGACTCCAAGTCAGCTTGCTTGATTTCAGCCACCATAGTTACATTTCTTTTGAGGTTCGGGTGGGAGATAGAAGAATGCATATGCAGTCTTATGCATGCTATGCTACATAAATTATGTTAGAATAAAAAAAAGTACAAGATTCTTTTATGTACAATCACTACCAAAAAAAGGTCCTCCTTCCACGCTTAAAACGGCTTCTAGCCATGCCTATAAGCGAGGCTGAGAATCTTTTCCATGGATAAATAAGCGTAGAAAGGGAATGTGTGGGGAAAATTTTGCTACGCTTGATAAGCGTGGCAAGAAGAAATTTGACACGCATAAATAAGCGTGCATGGAGCAACTTTGCCACGCTTATTAAACATGCACATAAGAGCAAGTTCGCTCCTACTATAATTTTTTTTTGTTTTGAATGTAGATTTGAACCCCCAACCACAGCACATAAGAATGAGTGACTAACCAAACCCTTACCGCTTGAGTATTAAAGATTATTTGATTCTAATAACTAATTTAATACTATATATACACAAATAGCACTTGATTTTTTTATCTTCTATTTTAGCTTTAACTAATAGATCCATATTAAAAAAATTATAATCATAATTTTTTAAATATTCTTGAAATTAATATAATATTATATGTACACAAATACCCCTTGGCTTCTTATATCAATGCGCCCATAATTCAATAATCCATAATGTTTCTTTTAATTTTTTAGAAATTATTTTTAAGACTAAATTAATTCCTTAATTAACCTTGGTGCCTAATTAAAAGATTATACTTTTTTTCCAAAAAAAAAATATAGTGTAAATTGTTGTCTGCCACGCATATTATATGTGGAAATATAGGTTTGTTTGGGAGAATGTTATAACCTCACTTAATAAGCGTGGCCAAACTCTTGCAACGCGCTAGCACGCTTATATGCGTGCTTACCGTATGACCACTCTTAGTAAGCGTGGCCATTGCATATAGTAGGAATTTGCACGATTTTTTCCCCTCATTTAAATAAGCGTGGGAAAATATGCGTGGAAGCATGCATATTTTCTTGTAGTGAATACACAACTCTATTATACATTATATACCATAAGACTCTTTATGCAGTCCTAATTCGAATGCACGATGTGACTCTTTTTTATTTTTCTGCACTTTTTTTTTTATTTATGCAATTCATGTGACTTTTTTTATTTGACTCGAGAAGAAAAAAAAAAGGAAAAAAATAAATAAAAACTAAAAAAACTAACATGACTCAAAATGAAAATGAAAAATGAATTAATGTGACTCAAAATGCAAACTAATGTGACTTAAAATGAAAAATGCACATGACCTAAAAACAAAAAACAAAAAAAAAAATGTACATTGATTTGCTGCATGTATGCGATATGAACAACCCCCACTTTCCCGAGGAAAGAAGAAAAAAAAAGAAAAGTAAATAAAAAAACTCTAAATGTCAAGAGTGATTTCGAGGTGAGTTTCAGGACAAGACAAAAATAGTGAAAATGATGAGTTATTCTTCTCGAATTGCCTCGCAAGTTGCCATGATGCTGATATTGAGTGATGAGCGAGCCCCCAGTTGGAATGCTGCAAAAGACGATATTAACGGAAGACTCTGCCTGCTTAAGCTGCATGATAGGATAGTAAGGATACTCGACCTTGATGTCATGGTTAGGAACCCCAAGCACTAAGAAGGATCAAGCGACAAGTCGTCTTGATTTCTCTTGCCTTTTCTCTATTCTTCTTGATTCTTTTAGGTAGGAACATGTAAGCACCGAGCCCCCAGTATCAGTGAACAAACGTTCTTCAGATGAGTTAGAAAGATTGACCTAGGTGGGTGTAACCTTCAAGCAACTATTTTGATGCAGTTGCCTTCTTGTTCTGCTGACAGAGTTATCCCTCACTCAGGTATTCTGAAAACGAGGATTAACTAACGAATCTCATACATGCATTAATAACCAAATCAGTAGAGCTCACAAGGTGATGGGGATGAAAATATGGGAATGATGGAAAAGGTGGTGAAAGGTCAGGCCCGGATATAGGGCGAGATGAGGTTGTGAGTGGTTTGGTGAGGACAACGATTAGATGAACAAGATGGTGAATGGATGAGTAGTTCGATAAACAAAAGTTCGAACTGGTGAAGGTGGATGAGATGGTCTATGAATGGAGTACCATATCTCATTAGGGAAGAGATGGTCAAATGGCTATGGTTTGATGAATTTAGGTATGAAGGGTGATCCAAGTCTGATGGGAAAAGGTGGGTGTGCTTTGGTGAAACAAATCTGACAGCTTGTCAGTGTCATTAGAGACCAAGGTTTCCTATCCTTTTGCCTAGCTCGCCTGGTGAGGTTTTCGAGCTAGACACTCTTTATTCTATCTCTCATAAACCAAATGACTTGATGATGGATTTTCTCTAAAGAGAATTGTAGTGGCCGAGCCTCCAAGAGGTTCTCCTACGTATCCAGTATGGAATCAGGCCAGTCGTAGTTCAATAGGTGCAACTTTGATTGATGCCTCAAGAAGGACTTTGAGATGGGTCGAAGGTTTAATTGGAAGGATAGGTGTGAGGGTTTGACGGGAAGGTTTTGGAATGTGTGCAAGTGACCAATGTAAACCGACGATTGCCTCTTATGCCTCTTATTCTTGCTTTCTTCTTTCTCTTTTTTTTTTGTATTTTTTTGTATTTTTTGTATTTTTTTTGAACTCGACAACCCAATCTATATTTCTCTTTTCCATGATATTTATCACCCGCAACACATTAGTTGGCTTAAATGGATTTAGGGAAGAGATTGTCATAAAATGAATGATCAGGTTCGTGGTGGTGGTTAAGACGATGGTGTGAGAAGGTAATAATGTAGGTAAAGCGGCTAGGTGAGAATGAAGGTGGTTATGATGTAGCTAGGTGGTAAGGGGTGGAAGCCTTCTGTCATAGACATGTCTTTTTAAAGCTGCATGATTTATTTAATATTGAGATTCAATTTTAGAGACTATTGGTCGCTTTGAATTCTCCCCTTTTGCCTAACCTGTTGGACGAGTGTTCAGGTTAGCTTCTCTCTTCTTAATTTTCACTCATTTGCCTCTCCTTTTGCCCAACTTCGCTTTGGCGGTGGAGTTAGCCCCTCTTCTCTTAATTTTCACTTATTTGCCTCTCCTTTTGCCCAACTTGTTAGACGAGTGTTCAAGTTGGCCTCTTTTTTTTTTCCTCTCTCCTTTTTCCTAACTTTGCTTTGGCGGTGAAGTTAGCCTCTCTTCTCTCTATGAATCTTGGACTCGGGGTAGGGAAAAAAAGCATGTGAGATGGAGTGAAGGATGTGAGAAGATGGATGTGTCAGACTTGGATGGTCATATGGGTGAGTGAGCTCTTTAATTCAAATCAAGAATGCAAGCACAAAATTCTTTCCTTAGTAGTTTAGAAGCAAATGAAGGGTCAGGGAAGACAAGAGTCATAATCAGAAAGAGTTCATTTTATTGACTGTAAATAAGACGAATGCATTAAAAATAGATAAATTCTGTTTGACTCTGAAAATAAATGCCAACTTTCATAGAAAGGAAAGGAATAACACGATAATAGAATATCTCTTAATTGACCCTTGGTTTCTTCCATTCTGATGAGTCAGAGAGCTTGCAGCGGAAGATCCCTTATAACCTAGACTTCTAAAAGGGTTTCTGCATTGTCCTCGGTGGTGGTAGTTCACCTAATTGGAACACTTCTTCGAATTTTTTCTTGAGGATGAAACAGTTTTCAGTATCGTGACGTCGGAGTCTATGATATTTGCAAAATTCACTTGAGCTCCAAAATTTTCTTTTAGTTTGAGGTTCGGATCGGACAGGGGGAGCTTGATCTTTCCTTCCTTAAGGAGATAGTCAAGAGCCTCGGCATAGGTAGTGTAGGTTGGGATTTCAGCATTCTTAACAGAGGAATTAAGAGCCCTTTGACGAATGTCAGTACCATATGATCCCATTGATGACGATCCTTCTCCAATATTTTTTTCTGATGCGATGTTCAATATTAATCATCCTTCTATCGTTTTGTAGAATCCAAAGGATCATATCCACTTTTCGGTCCAAACCTTCTATGCGTGATTGCATTTGAACTATTGTGGTAAAGATTTTGTCCATAAAAGAACTTTCTCGTTCATCGCATCTTCTTTCTTGATCTCCTCTTGTGGCTAAGGGCGGGATTTGGTCTTCCTTCTCAGTTGAAGGAGACCCGCAAATACTTGGAGCAGTTCTGAGCTTCTTACTTGGTAAGTTGAACTGACGTGGTTGTCCAATTCTATGAACAGAGGTGAGTCCCAAGCCCATATAGTGATTTGCAGACATATGGGTCTCTCTTTCTGTTTCACGCATACTTGCTATTTCACTATGATGATTGTTGCTTTCGTCTTCATCAGGAAGGTTCAACTCATCATTCATCTTTGCCAATGTATGGATGATTTCATCCATATTCCTATCATTATCAGTAGCCATAGTATCAGTTATGCCTTGCATTTGCTGTGACATTTTAGTCAAATGTTGGGTGATGAGGAGATTGAATTCACTGTTGCTAGGTATTCCGTTGGAGGCCATTAGAGACAACGGTGCAAAGAAGGCAACTTGTTTACTCCGAGTTCAAGGTTAGTCTCCGGATCCTTATTATGCATGTATGGAAACCATAAACCTCAATAATTAACCTGACATTGACCTACCTAAAGACCTAGCGACCTATATGGGACAACCTAATGCAAACAATGCCTATAGGATGAATGTTTTTTTCTTTTTCGCTTTTTTTTTTTAATTTTTGGGGTAGACTCAACCAACGTTTGGCTTGAATGGAGACCTCTAACCTAATATGAAATTATGTACAGGGAAGGTCCATCGGGCCATCATAAGATCGAGTCAACATCAAAGTCTTAATGAACTCAGACTCGAATAATGATCGGATACACATTTTATAGGCCCAAATACAACCAAGGGTTGGACAAAACCAAGCTAAGATCTCGGGCTTAATCAAACCTCTTTGATTCGGGCCCAAGAGAGACCTCTAGGTCTTCTTTAACTTTTGCTTAATTATTATCCAAACTAAAGTGGTATTTGGGGGGAATGAGACCGACTCTTAGAACAAAAGGGAAAACATATAGCACCTAATTTACACATATCACAAGGAGAATACACATAACATACAAATGGGTAATGCACCTAACCAAGGTTCTATATTCATGGGTTTAAGGTCGGATACCTAAAACTAACATACTCATGTCTCTCACGCGCCACAAATTCTATGGAGTTCATAGTAGTGTCACCCGTGTGTTTCTCGCAAAATTAAAGGGAAAATGTAAATTCATAATCCCGAGAATTTTGGAGTGCTTCATGAGTGGGAAAGTAATTTGCGATCTTCTCGAAATGTGAGGTTCATTCCTTAAATTCGGAAATATACTTTACCCAAAAGGGAAATTGGGTTGAAACCTAGACGGTACCTTTGGGTTCATCCCGATTTATAAAAATCGAGATGGAGGTCTGTATGCTTGATGCCTAACTAAATAATAAAAATTACAAGAATTAATTTCTTCCTTTCTACTCAAAAATTTAAAAAACCGGGTTTTCAAGTTTTACCCTCTTTAAGTAAGTCCCCAGTGGAGTCGCCATTTGTGGGACCCGGGAAAATCCCTGTTGTGTCCTTCGCGGTAAACGGCGAGTCGAAAGGGGTGTCTTTTCTTTGAGAAGATTTGCTTGATTTCCGTTTAAAATAAATAAAAAAAGACTTAAGTAAACACCTTTTTTAGAGTAAGAAATCTGAGATTTAATTAATTAGAAAAGAAAACTGAAAACTGAAAAACAAAGAAAAAAACAGAGGAAATAAAAGGAGACAATAAACAAAAGAACTCGAAACTAGGACCGGAGTGACATACTGCAGCAATGCCTGTAGGTATTGTGAGTCAGTGGCCCGGAAAAAAGGTCCCGAACCTGGAAGTCAGATCCGAGGCACGCGACTGGCCAGAATACCGCCAGGAATTCCGTCAGTCCCGGCCTCGGGATCTGCTTCCGAAATAGAAAATAAAAAACTGAAAATAAAATCGTTTTTTTCTTTAAATTAGTTTTCGGAAATATAACATAAAATCTGAAAATAAAAGGAATAAAAAGAAAAGAAAAAACAAAAAGAAAAAAAGAAAGAAGAGTCGCCAATTAATTTTTTTGAACGAGAATAACTCAAAAGAAAAAAAAGAGGCTCCACAAACCACGAACCACGAGATTCGGATCCGGGGGTAAGGTTACGGATTTGGGAATAAAAATTCTTGAATCTGCCCGTTCAATGAACGGACTTCACTAAACCGGTTAAATAAAAAGAAAGAAGAGGAGGAGAAGAAGAGAGTAGAACGGAGTATTAATTAGTGTAATTAGTGTTATTTAGTTACATACAAATGCAATAATAAAACGAGAAATAAATACAAGAAATAAAAGAATTCGCATAAACATACCTTTATTCCCAAGCAATCCATATTATTTAGGTCGAGTTTGGAATTAACTCAAGTTATAAGATAATATGAATAAAGAAAGGATAGAGGTAAAGAAAGAAAATAAAATGTCAATTAAGTGTATGCAAGATGAAAGAAATAAAGAGGGAGAAGAGAAGATGAAATCAACAAGTGTCAATACGGCAGGGTGATTTCGGTGTAAAAATGAAGTGGAGATATGTGGGGTTTTTATAGGAGAAATGGTGGTAGGAAATTAGGTTAAAATAAGGGGGAAAAGATGGCAGGAATACCGACAAGCATTTAGGCCCAGTTGCGCGACGTTCAGATAAGGGCATCCATTTCGAGGCGAGTTGAGGCGAGCCGGATCGGGCAGAACCAACCCACAATACCTGCAGGCATGCTGGGCTTTGGAGGCGCCCAGCTGCGTGTTTCCCTAGGTCAACGCGCTACCTGTTGTGAACCGGGTCGGGCCTGACCCGTCCAAATACCTGCCAGTATGCTAGGCATGGGAGAAGCGCAGTTGCACGCTTCCTGAGGTGGGTCCACTTCCCGAGGTCAGCACGCTTCCCGAGGCAACTCGGCTGATAGGCCGCAAGTGCACGGGTGAAATTGTAGCATGAATCAAGGTCGTTCCCACAGGGACTTTTCCTTTCAACGCACTGAACTAGCCTCCTAGTTGATTGCTAAGCCGATCGGGTTTTTGTTTGAGACAACTAATTCTATTTCTATTCACTACTCAAAGCAAACAAACAAATATTCACAGAATTTACTTGGATTTATCAAGATAAAAAGACGTTCAGGGGATAAAACCTAAGTCACTCTATGAATCAAACAAGTGGATTGAACATGTATGTCACTAATTTGGTACATTTTAGGGTCGATAATCGCATAAATTACTTCGCAATGAGATTTTTCCACTAGAGCGAATTGCAAAGACAAACCAATCACCTACTTTCGTGGTTATTTTGATTTAATCAAGGTTAAATATCTAATTATCCAATGACCCCTAATTATAAAGTCTTCTATGTCTAGTTCACTTCATAACTAGTTTAATCCTAAGGGTTCCGATTATCGAATTTCTCCGTTCGGTACTTCACTCAACAATCTAATTCCTTATTCTTGATGGCCAGTCAAAAACAATGACATACATGATCAAAGGTTAAATAAAATGCATTCAAACTAGATTAACAAACTTGTTCAATCCAACAAAACTCAATTCATAAGAGAAACTAATAAGGGTTTATCCCCTAAACTTATGAAAACTACTCACTACTCATGTTCGATTCACTAAACATATGAAATTCTATACTAAAATGCATGGAAATCTAAAGAAGGAGGAATAAACCGAGTGTTGAATCAATCCTTGCTTGATTGGTGATCGGTTGGGACTTTTGCTCCTCCACTTCAATGGATTCTTGCAAGATAATCTTCAATCTCCAATGCACTCTCCCTCTTCACAATGGATGAATGTGGATGGAAATAAGGACTAAAGGATGGATGAATATGATGATGAAGATGATGATGGATCAGAATGAATGCCAGTCAAAACAGCCGGGTAACAATTATATAGCATTAAAATGCAGCCGAAACGCCATTTCCGCATTAATCAGGATCAACACGGGTCGATACATGTCAACACGGACCGTGTCCAAGTCAACACGGGTCGTGTTGACATGACACGGACCGTGTTGCTCACTGGAGTTGGATTCTGGACTTTCTGGAAGCTCAAACGACTGGTGTTGAGTCCTTTTACACCCGTGTTGCTGCCAGGTGGCATCCAATGCCTTCTTGGGCCAATATTTGGTCCTTGGGATGGATCTCTCTTTTGATTTGTGATCTACTTGGACTCGTTCGACTTGGTTTTGAGCTTGATTTCTTCACTTTAACATCAATTTCCTACACAACTATACGAAACTCCAACCAAGCATAAAATAGAGAATTCGAGTATAAAAATAATACATTCATATCAATAATCACTCAAATTAACTCTAAATAACCCTAGATGCTTACACCTTGCTTGTCCCTAAGCAAGACTAAACTCACTAATAAAATAGAAAACAAAGAAAATAACAAATAAACGGGACAAAATGACTCAAGTCAAAAAGAAAAAGTTTCAAAGTAAAATTGAAAAAAAAAAGTTATTTACAAATCTCCTCAGGAAAGCATCGATAAGACTTTTAATTAATTCAACTTGATATTTCAACTTCACAACATCCCCAACAATATATATACACTAAATAGGCAATTCCAACGCAATCTATATCAAGCTACAATGGGGAGCAACCTCAAAATATTTCAACTTCACAACATCCCCAACAAGACCAAACCACAAATACACCAAAATCAACCCAACTTTTACACTCTAACACTCCAAGCAATGGCTTAAGGATAGGAAATTATATATACGGCCGTGGCTAAAAATGTAGGTAATCAAACAGAAAGAGTGATACAAGGCTAAAAGAGGGTTAAAAACGGACAATTCACATGAAAAGGGTGGCTATTTGGCTTTGTAGCTAAAATATGTACAAGAATGCCTCTATCATATTATCAAAGCACAAGCAAAAATGCAGTTTCAAAGAGACGCATCGCAAGTTCTAGAGAATGCAACTAAGGATGAGCCACTCATGGAAATGAGACTAATAAAAATGATTAGTCATTTTAAGGCTTTGTGGTCTCACGGGTAAAAAACTCTCAAATAAACCTAGCTGAAGTAGATGTATATGTGCTAAACTCATTCCAAAAGGTTTCAAAAGGGCAATCAATCTTCACTATCAAAGTACTATTCTAAACTTTCTATTTTTTCACAACTCTTTTCAAAACTTTAATTCACAAAAGGGCTATGCAAGACTAAATCAAATCAAAAGAAAACTTATCTAGTTTTAATTCATCACCGAAGAATTTTATTCACTAATCCTATCTTAATCTATTTTTTCCTTTTCTTCTTTTTCAAATTTTATTTTAAATTTCTGAAATTTTTCTGATTTTTTTTCGGTTTTTGTTTTTTTAAGAAAACTAAAAATCAAAAGTCAAATGAAAAACTAGAAAATAAGAAACTAAAAACTAAGAAAAAGAAAGAAAATAAAATCTAATATGATACTAACTAATGCAATTCTATGTGAATGCAAAATATTTACAAATGATAGCTAAAAATTAGAAAAATCAAAAAGAAAAACTAAACTAAACTAAAGAAAAACTAAAGAAACAAAAGAAATACTAAATTAAACTAAAGAAAAATCATATACACAAATTTCAAATTTTCGAGCACAAAATGGGAAAAATAGGACAATCACTGCGGTGGTGGTGGAGGAGTTGTGATTTGAGACCACCCTTTCTCTCAATCTTCTCTCAATTTTCAACCAATCCCAGGCAACGGCGCCAAATACTTGATAGGCCGCAAGTGCACGGGTGAAATTGTAGCACGAATCAAGGTCGTTCCCACAGAGACTTTTCCTTTCAACGCACTGAACTAGCCTCCTAGTTGATTGCTAAGTCGATCGGGTTTTTGTTTGAAACACTCTAATTCTATTTGTATTCACTACTCAAAGCAAACAAACAAATATTCACAGAATTTACTTGGATTTATCAAGATAAAAAGACGTTCAGGGGATAAAACCTAAGTCAAGTAACGAATCAACGATATGGACTGAACACTCATTTCATTAGTTTGAACAATCAAGGTTCGATAATTGCATAGAATACTTCGCAATGAGATTTTGCCACTAAAGCGAATTGCCAAGACAAACCAATCACCTACTTTCGTGGTTATTTTGATTTAATCAAGGTTAAAAATCTAATTATCTCAAGAACCCTAATTAAAAACTTCTATGTCTAGACAATTTTTAATTAGTTTAACCTAGGTTTTCGGGATATCAAACTTCTCCTTTGCATTGCTCAACAACCTAATTACATGCAATTGGTGATCAAACAAAAGCAATAACAATTCAATTCAAAGGCCAAATAGATTGAAACAAACTAAATTCATGATTATTCAATCCAACAAAGTCAATTCATCAAATAACTTCAAAGGTTCATCCCCCAAACTAAAAGGAACTACTCACTACTCATGTTTGCAACTACAAAGCAATTGAAATCTATTCTAGAAAGCATATAAAATCTATGAGAGAATAAGAAATAAACCAAAGGGAAGAACAATCTTGCTAGGAATCAACAATGAAGGACTTTTGCTCCTCCACTTCAAAGTGTGTTGAAATTGCTCTTCGATCTTCAATCTTCTCTCAATCTTCAATGGTGGATGGATTATGGATGATGAATGATATAGATTAGGGTTAGGTTATGGAATGGGAGATGGTAGAATGATGATTGCCCCCAAAGACAGCCAGAAATCACAATAATATAGGCAAATTCCAACTTGAAACCGCCGGAAACGAAAAGACGCAGGTGACACGGACCGCGCCAGGGGTGACACGGACCGTACCCCTAGTGACATGGACCGTGCCACCATAGGCACTACCCGTGTCGCTGCACTGCTTCAAGTTCTACACGTTCTGGTCATAGGCACTACCCGTGCCACTGCAGACACTACCCGTGTCACTGCAGACTCGGGCCTAGGAGCTATTTGGGCCATTGTTTGGGCCTTGGGTGATCCAACTTCACACTTCTTGGTCCTTTATGCACACAACTTGGATCTACACTTGATTTTTGGCTCGGTTTACATCGATTCCCTACAAAACTCACCAAACTCCAAACCAAGCGTAATATGGGAAATTCGGGCATAAAATAATACAATCACATCAAATATTCCCCAAATTCTCATCAAAACAACCAAGTTCTCATATATACAAGAAGCACTTATCAAAATCCCCCATGCTTAGCCCTTGCTTGTCCCTAAGCAAGTCAAGACTCAAAAGAAAAGGAAAAGAAAGAAAAGAAAACAAAATAAAAGAAACCGGGACAAAAAGACTCAAAGAACTCAAATCAAAGAAAAATTAAAAGACTCAAAAGTAAAATAAAAATAAAAACGAAAATATTTATTTAATTACAACTCCTAAGGATGGCATTGACAGAACATTCAATCAACCCAATCTAATCTATAGTACAGCCCAAGAATGAAGACAAAGCCAATTCACACGAGTAAATGAAGACAAAATATACAAGAATGACACTCATCATTTTCGCAATATTGGGGAGGGTAGTTCAACTGCCAATCGCGCATCGCTTGTATCATCTCGAGCATGCGTGCTTGTTCGGCAGCTTGGGAGGCATTAGCTTGGTCAAGAAGGTCTAGCCTCTCAAAAATACGAGTTTGGTTTTGTAAAATTTGGTCCGAAGTGGTCCGAAAATAACCAAACTCATTTTCGCAATAGGTTCTAAGGGAGGCATGGTCCGCACGCAAAGAATTAAAACTATCTTGGAAATCAAAAGCGGCGGCGGGACCTTCTTCATCATCCCCGCTACCCTCGTGATGAGGAGGCGAAGGAACTTGGTCGGGAATAGGGTTAGGTTGTGGAATGGGTGCGTTAGGAAGGAAAAGAATATTCGGGAGCTCTTGAATGGTAAGGTTCGGATGAGGAAGCCTCATCAACTCATTGTTAGGGTACACCCACCAAACTTCTTCCCCTCTTAACTTGCACATTTTCATGTCTCTAATAGCCCTACCATCTAAGGTCATTGGGCCCTCTACCCTATCCCGCTCGTGACGAGCCGGATCACAACCAAAATGCCTAGCCAAAACCGTGAGCAACCCACCAATAACGATATCACCTTTTGTGTGAGATGTGATGTGGGCTAAATGTGTGGCAAAAAGAGCGGCGGGGTTAACCTCGGGTCGTGCGTAATACATACCCCATACCGTGTAAAATTCAGCTTGAGCCGCAACATTCATACTATCCCCCCTACCAAATAACCCACAAGCAAGGATGCGCTGCGTGTAACGGAACACGGGGTTCCGTATGTGCGTGCACTTAGACCTACTCGGGTGGTAGTCATTCCTAGTTGTGGTGAACTGCCAAAATTCATTGGCGTTCCATTCGGCTAAAGGGGGCGCATCTCGTGTGGCGACACCTTGGACAACTGGCAAACGAAAGATTTGAGCAAATTGGGCGAGAGTCAAGTGATATTCCTCTTCATCTATCCTAAAGGTAATCCTACCCTCTTGTGTTCTAAGATTCACATCCAAGGTGCTAAGCACCTCGAGGGTAAGGTTCTGATAGGTCGGCTCTCTCATCCTCGCAAAATCTAAATCCCTTTTCTATTCAAAAGCCATTCTACATCATCTAGCATGCCAGTGGTTTGTAAAAATGGCTCATTCATGTAACGAGTAGGGAGTATAGGACGCTTAGATAAAGCAAGGTAACGCTCAAATTGAACACCTTCTAAATTAAAAGGGTTATTACCTCACGTTTTCCTAGAAGACGAGCCCGCTTTGCCTTTGCTTTTGTCACCATTGTCCCCCTTGCGCCGCTTTGAAGCTTGCTCCTCACCACGCGAAGTCCTGACCATCTTTGATACAAAATATACAAGCTAAAAAGTTAGTAATATATAAAAGGTAACAAAGAAAAACTAAGCAAAACTATGAAACTTAAGACCTAAACTAATCGTAAACTTATGTACATAAGACTCAAATCAAGTTAAATTCAAAGTTCTCTAAGACCTTTAAACTCTTAAACACTATGAATTAAACTAAAGCGAGACTATATCCAATGAACTAAAGACTCATACTATGCTAAACTAATATTAAAAGAAGCTAACTAAGCTAAATTATTAGCTACTGATCATATACAAAGATACAAGTTATACATTCTTGCTAATCCAACATTTATACATAAACAATATTAAACGACACCTAAAACCCCAAATTAGAGACTAAACCAAGGTATTCTAAACTAAATTAAGATATGAACAACTAAAGTAAACTAAAATCAGAAAACACGAGCTAAATTAAACTAATACTAAGTTAAACAACTATCTTAAGTTAAGAAAATAACTAAATTAAACCCTAAACAAAACTAAAACAGAGAAAACTTAGCTGATCTGAGTAAACTAACTAAAATCAACTATAACAAAAACAAAAACAAAACAAAACACTAAAAAAAAAAGAAAAACGAAAATCCGAAAAATAAATTCAGAATGAAAGTTAAATATAAACAGCATACACATTATACATTATTTTTACCAAAACTAAAATTAAAAACGAAAATAAATAAAAACAAATAATTAGAAAAATCAAACCTTGTACACTTGAAGAGGAGAAAAGAGCTTGAATGTGGGTGAAAAAGGTTTGTGGTAATGGAGGTGAAAAATGGAGTGAAAGGAATGAGGATGAAATTGGTGGGATCTGAAAGAGGAAAAAAATATATGAAAAAAGGAAGAAAAATGGAGTGATTTGGGTGAGAATTTAGGGAATTAGAGCAAAAAGAGTGAAGAGGGAGATGAATAGTTATGGAGGTTGAGTGTTCTTAGAGGGAGTATGGAGGAAGAAAGAGAACTGAGTGAGGATGGAAGGAGGGAAGGAGTTAGTATTAGGGCTGGCACGAGTGGAGTTGTAGCAAAACGGACGCCCAAAAACAAATTAAGGAAAAAGTGTTGAAAACGGGTCTGAAAAACCCGTGTTATATCTAGACGGGATCCAACACGGACCGTGCTGAATCCTGCGCATGAAATTTACCTCTTTGGATGCCAACGCGGGTCGTGTCCCGGTTGACACGATCCGCGTTGAGCTCGTGCTGTGCATTTTTTTCGCGTGTTCGAGGCCTGGCAGCAGCTTCTCTTGTCCTGTATTCTTTTCCTCCTCTTTCACTCTCACTCTCATTTGTTTTGTTCACTCACTCTCATGTTCTTTTCATTTTTTTTCTTTTCTTCTTTCTCTTTTATTATCTTTTTTTTTTCACTCACTCTCAATCTCTCTTCTCTTGTCAAATTTTCAGATTTTTTTCCTTTTTTTGTTTGTTTTTTTATTTCCCTAAACTAATACCTCAAAAAGAAAATAAAATAAAATAAAATAAAATAAAATAAAAACCCTAGAAAATCCTACAAAAATTAAAATAAATCAAAGAAAAATCCTAAAAATTCTAGAAAAATAGGGAAAAATCTATAAAAATTAAAATAAAACAAAAGAAAAATAAGGAAAAATTCTAGAAAATCCTAAAAATGAAAACAATACCGAAAAAGCTTGGGTTGCCTCCCAAGAAGCGCTTGTTTAATGTCCTAAGCTAGACAAGGTACCTCTTAACCCGGTGAATAATCCATAACTCCATAGCCGAAGACTTTAAGAGTTCCATCTTGTAAAGTACCTCTAATCATCCTCAAATTGACCCTACAGCTTGGGTCAAACTCATCACCTCCTTCAGGAATGGAGGGATCTCCATCATCAAACCTGAAAATCTCATTGAAAACACCCTTGTCAAAAGTATAAGGCATGTTCTTGATGATGTTAGATGGGGGCAAAACTTCTTTTATCCCCACCCTTGCATCGCCAAGTTCATGACCTTTATCAATAAATAAACCACAAGAATTTTCAACAAAATTATCATGAGATTTCTCAAGGTTTTCATCTTCAACACCACGCACACAATCATCATGTGTCTCACAAACCAAACCATCAACATGCTCATCCTTTTCACATAGCACATCAACACCAAAACAAGGGGAAACTTCCCGTGGCAAGACATCACGGAATAAGTCAAATTCTGGTTCATGTTCCCCTATCCTAAACATCATCTTCCCACATTGTACATCAATGACACACCCTACGGTAGCAAGAAAGGTCTCCCCAAAATGATTTGGGTACGGGAATCCTCGGGCATATCAAGGATGACAAAATCAATCGGCACATAACAATGACCCACCTTAAGGGGAAAGTCCTCCAAAATACCCCTAGGGTACTTGATGGAACGATCCGCCATTTGCAATGACATAGTGGTTGGTCTCAACTCTCCTAGGTTCAACCGTTCATACAAAGAATAGGGCATTAAGCTAACACTAGAGCCCACATCACACAAAGCTCGGACAACGGTTAAACTACCTAGGCCCCATGGGATATTAAAGCTTCCCGGGTCCTTAAGCTTAGGAGTCAGCTTGTTAAGAACCACGGAACTACACTCTTCAGTCAATGCAACTTCCTCAATTTCATCAATTTTCATCATTTTAGAGAGGATTTCTTTCAAAAACTTTGCATACAAAGGCATTTGAGATAAAGCATCCAAAAACGGCACATTCACATTCAATTGCTTTAACATATTAAAGAACTTGCCGAATTTTGCATCGAATTTAGCCTTAGCATATCTTTGAGGAAAATGTAACAGTGGTTTGTAAACTCTAGAGGGAGATGAAGGTCGGGTTTCGGGGTTCTCTTTTGAAGGCTCACTCTCATCAACTTTCTCACTAGGCTTCTCAACCTCAACCTCAACCCCCCATGCTTAGCATTTGGCAAGCTAGGTCCCTCATAATGTGTCCCACTCCTTAAAATAATGGCATTGCATTGGGCATTAGGGTTGGGAATGGCCAGTCGGGGAAGTGATCCCGGAGGAGGGGTGGAGGTACTAGCTTGAATAGCAATTTGGTTCTCAAGCATTCGATTGTGGGCGCTCATAAGGTCAACTTTCGTAGCTAAGGCCTTAATCACCTCATCTTGTCTCTTTTGATGCTCGAGTTACCGTTGTTGGTGTTGTTGTTCAGACAACATTAAAGCTTGTATCATGGCCTCTAGGTCAGGCTTTTGGGAAGCTTGTGGTGGAGGTGCTTGGGTTTGTCTCTGCCCTTGGGATGGACCCATTTGGTTATTGTTCCGGTAAGAAAAGTTTGGGTGGAACCTAAGACCGGGATTATAAGTATTGGAAAAAGGGTCAAAGTTTTTCCTATTAGAAGGGTTACCAACGTAGTTAACCACTTCGGTCGATTCATCGCTAACCAACCCACTAGGACAATTCAAGGTCTCATGCTCATATGATTGACACGACGCACATGGTTGGGGAAGGGGAGCATTCACATTCAGCATATCCATCTTTTTAGTCATGGCATCCAACTTAGCATTCAACATAGAAATAGCATCAACATCGTACTTACCTCCCATCCTCTTGGAACGGGGCTTTGACCACTGGTAACTATTGATCGCCATTTCCTCAATCAAAGTTTGAAGTTCCGCCACTGTTTTGGACATGATGTTGCCTCCCGCCGCCGCCAAGATGTTGGCCCTCAAGTTGTCATCCACCCCGTTGTAGAAAGCTTGTATCGGAACCCATGGTTCGAAACCATGGTGGGGGCATTGACGTAAGAGGTCCTTGAACCTCTCCCATGCTTCATAGAGGGACTCATCCGGCTCTTGGACAAATGTTGAAATTTGATTCCGGAGGCTCGTCAACTTGCTAGGAGGAAAGTACTTCGTCAAGAATACGCTAGCAAGTTGGTCAAAAGTGGTGATAGCGGAGCTTGATGGAAGAGAGTCCATCCACTCCCACGCCTTCCCTTCAAGTGAGAAGGGAAACAATCGCAGCGTGATTGCATCGGGCGTTGCACCATTTGCCTTAAAAGTCTCACATGCTTGGTTGAAGAGTCGAAGGTGCCGGTTGGGATCTTCATTGGGAAGGCCATGGAATGGGTTGGCCTTCACCAAATTGATGAGTGAACTCCTCAGCTCGAAATCATTAGAGTCCACATTTGGAGGATTTATGGCGGAGGGTTGATTTGTGACGTTGGGCATCACAAAAGAGCCAAGCGTGACTCTAGGCTCGCCACCGCCACCGCCACCAGACATGGCGTTCTTTCGCTTGGAGTTTTCTTCTTGCTTTCTCCGGGCGTGCTCTAACTTTTGCTTCTTCCGCCTGGAGCGAAAGGTTCTTTCGATTTCAGGATCAAACTCAAAGAGTTGAGCTTTTCGCATGCACGTAGAGTAAACCTGGCAAGACAAAAACAAAAACACCAAGGAAAATCAAAACAGAAAATAAATGACTTAGGCAATCTTAGGGTATTCGTTTAATGGCTGGCTAGGGACAAAGAACCCGGCAACGGCGCCAAAAACTTGATAGGCCGCAAGTGCACGGGTGAAATTGTAGCATGAATCAAGGTCGTTCCCACAGGGACTTTTCCTTTCAACGCACTGAACTAGCCTCCTAGTTGATTGCTAAGCCGATCGGGTTTTTGTTTGAGACAACTAATTCTATTTCTATTCACTATTCAAAGCAAACAAACAAATATTCACAGAATTTACTTGGATTTATCAAGATAAAAAGACGTTCAGGGGATAAAACCTAAGTCACTCTATGAAGTGGATTGAACATGTATGTCACTAATTTGGTACATTTTAGGCTCGATAATCGCATAAATTACTTCACAATGAGATTTTGCCACTAGAGCGAATTGCCAAGACAAACCAATCACCTACTTTCGTGGTTATTTTGATTTAATCAAGGTTAAATATCTAATTATCCAATGACCCCTAATTATAAAGTCTTCTATGTCTAGTTCACTTCATAACTAGTTTAATCCTAAGGGTTCCGATTATCGAATTTCTCCGTTCGGTACTTCACTCAACAATCTAATTTCTTATTCTTGATGGCCAGTCAAAAACAATGACATACATGATCAAAGGTTAAATAAAATGCATTCAAACTAGATTAACAAACTTGTTCAATCCAACAAAACTCAATTCATAAGAGAAACTAATAAGGGTTTATCCCCTAAACTTATGAAAACTACTCACTACTCATGTTCGATTCACTAAACATATGAAATTCTATACTAAAATGCATGGAAATCTAAAGGAGGAATAAACCGAGTGTTGAATCGATCCTTGCTTGATTGGTGATCGGTGGGGACTTTTGCTCCTCCACTTCAATGGATTCTTGCAAGATAATCTTCAAACTCCAATGCACTCTCCCTCTTCACAATGGATGAATGTGGATGGAAATAAGGACTAAAGGATGGATGAATATGATGATGAAGATGATGATGGATCAGAATGAATGCCAGTCAAAACAGCCGGGTAGCAATTATATAGCATTAAAATGCAGCCGAAACGCCATTTCCGCATTAATCAGGATCAACACGGGTCAATACATGTCAACACGGACCGTGTCCAAGTCAACACAGGTCGTGTTGACATGACACGGACCGTGTTGCTCACTGGAGTTGGATTCTGGACTTTCTGGAAGCTGAAACGACTGGTGTTGAGTCCTTTTACACCCGTGTTGCTGCCAGGCGGCATCCAATGCCTTCTTGGGCCAATATTTGGGCCTTGGGATGGATCTCTCTTTTGATTTGTGATCTATTTGGACTCCTTCGACTTGGTTTTGAGCTTGATTTCTTCACTTTAACATCAATTTCCTACACAACTATACGAAACTCCAACCAAGCATAAAATAGAGAATTTGAGTATAAAAATAATACATTCATATCAATAATCACTCAAATTAACTCTAAATAACCCTAGATCACATATATATAAAATACACTTATCACCGGCCTGACCTGACAGAATACCTGCCGGTATGCTGGGCCTGGGAGAAGCCCAATTGCACGCTTTTCGAGGTGGACACGCTTCCCGAGGTGACATGAGTCGGGCATAACCCACCAGAATACCTGCAGGTATGTCCATATCCAAGTTGCAGTCCTGCTTTAGGCCGCGTGCCAGACTTTACTTTTTAGGGCTGTTTGGATTGGGCTTTTTTTTGTGATTGCTTTTTTTTGGGGGTTTTTCCTTCATTTCTTAATCTTTTTGCATTTCAGAATTCTTTGCATTTTCCTAAACTAAAATAAATAAAATAAAAATAAATTACAATATTTCTAAGGCCGAGTTGAGTGCCAAAATTTAGGGTCTATAGAGGGCCTCGATTTTTAATCCCAAGAGTTGAGGGCAACTCTTTTTTAAGAAGGGGAGTATGGAGCGTATCGGGCGAGGACCCAAACTTTGAATTATGTGTTTGCAAAACTTTCCCACACTACCTTTGAGAATCACGAGCGAATTCACTTTAAGGTCGGGTGTAGGGTGAATTTCAAGGTGGACCCGGGACCTTGGAGGCGTTTTCGGGTCATCGTTGGGTGTGGCATCCTCTTCAAATGGGACCCCGGACCATGGGAGTGGAGCTACGAGTCCTCATCAGCACCTACTTCGGGTCTTTAAAAAGGGTTCGAAGTCCTACGACAAGAATAAGCGCAAGCGGGTCAACATGGATTATTGGAATGGACGTGCCTTCACTCTTAGAGTCATAACTCCTTCAATACAACTTCAACGGGTCTCAAATTTTGGGAAATTAAAGAATACATCGAGAGCTTTCCATAGATATCTTATGGACTAAAAACGGATCCCAGATGAAGAAGTTATACGCGTTTGAAGTCGGCGGGAAAAACTGCCCAAAAGGCGGTCGCGCCCGCGATGCAATGGTCGCACCCGCGACACTCCGCTGCCCAGATGACGCTGCGGCGTCCGCTTGCTATGTTGCGCCCGCGACACATTAGTCGCGCCCGCGACACATTATTCGCACCGGCGACACTCCGCTGCTGCGTAATTTTTTGTTAAATGTTGTGTTTTACTGTTTTAACCCAATTAGTATAAATACCTTCTTAGCTTATTTTCCAAGTTATTTTTTGCTGGATATGAATGTGATGCTTATGCATTGTTAAGGTTTCTCCCTTGTTTCTCAAATCAAGTTTGGTGGTGATTCAAGTCATTCCTTTAGTGATTATTTAGTGGATTACCTTGGATAATCATGGTGGGGTGTTAGGCCTGGAGTTGTTCTACTTGCTCAAGGTTATATCCATCCTTTGGGTGTTCAAGACCCTTGTTCTTGTTGAATATCGATCATCTATCTTCACTCAAGCTAATCTCATCATCCCACCACGACGGTAACGCTCCAGCGGGACTCACAACCAAGAAACTTCTTGTTAATGTAATATATAGCTCGTTCTAACCCATCACTTTCTTGTACTAGCATAGCGCCCATAGCGCTTGGACTGATGGTGAGGTAAAGCAGCAATGGCTCCCCTAGTATAGGTGGGACTAGTACCGACGGGTTGGTTAAGTCAGCCTTAACTTTATTGAATGCTGCTTGGCACTGATCTTCCCATTCGACCTTCGCTCCCTTCTTCAAATTCTTGAATAATGGCTCACAAGTCATTGTGAGCTTGGAGATGAACTTGCTCAAATACTGTGCCCGCCCTAGGAAACCGCGGATCTTCTTTTCCGTTTGAGGCAGAGGCATGTCTTGAATAGCCTTGATCTTGGATGGATCAATCTCTATTCCCCGTTGACTAACAATGTAACCCAATAATTTTCCCGAAGTCACTCCGAATGCGCACTTCTGCGGATTCAATCTCATGTTGTAGTTGTGGAGCCTAAGGAAGAATTTGCGCAAGTTCGGAATGTGGTCCTCACGCCTCTTCGACTTGACGATCATGTCATCTACATGCACTTCTACCTCCACGTGAATCATATCATGGAGTAGGGTAGTAGCGGTGCGTTGGTAAGTAGCACCAACATTCTTTAACCCCAAAAGGCATAACCGTATAATAGAAAGTCCCCAATGGAGTAATAAAAGATGTTTTCTCCAGGTCTTCTTCAACCATTTTTATCTGGTTGTAACCAGCGTATCCATCCATGAATGACAACAGCTCATGTCCACAGGTATGATCAATAAGGACATCAATGTGTGGCAAAGGAAAGCAATCCTTTGGGCTGGCTTTGTTTAGGTCTCGAAAATCGATGCACATTCACACCTTTCCATCCTTCTTTGGCATCGGGACAATATTAGCCACCCACTCCGGGAATTCTATTGTCCTGATGAACTTGGCTTCTAACTACTTTTTGACCTCATTGTGAATTTTGTCTGACCATTCATTCTTAATTCGGCGAGGTTGCTGCTGTACCAGCTTTGCATCCGGGTAGACAGGAATTACGTGTTCAGCGATCTCTCTATCGATCCCGGGAATGCCTTCGTAAGACCAAGCGAAAACATCGACAAACTCCTTTGAGAGCGTGATGAACCCCTGTTGCTCCTCCAGTGTTAATGATTTGCCAATTTTCAATTCCCGGAGAGTTTCAGGTGTCCCTACGTTGATGGCGATGGTCTCTTCAACGGGTGCCATGTGATTCTCGTGGTCATTCATGGCATGTGTTAATTCATTAAAGTCTTTTAAAGGTTCGACATCAAATTCATAATTATTAGCACAACAATTAGGGAGAAGGGAAGAAGATCAGAGATACTCAGAAACATTCACTTCATTGAATGCAGAAACGGATACAAACTTATCAGACTTGGGGCTAATCTCAACAGACTCAGACTCGATTACAGACCCACTAGTGCTCGACTCAGACTCTACCATACTAGGGTACATTTATTGTTGACCGAATCGACCTAGGTCACTTCGCGGTAAGCCCCATCAGCAGAAATCATGGTTCTTGGATCAAATTAAGGATTAGACAGCATAACAACCACCGGGTCAATTTCTTTTTCTTCTTTGGTCGCTTCTTGACTGAACACCTGACCGAACATACTTCCTCCAGAGAAATGACTCCACTCGAGAGGTGATTGCTCATCCGGCTTAGGATTGACAACTTCTTTCATAGAGACATCACAATCGTTAAAGACCTCCAACCCGGGAACACGAATACCATTAATATATCGGGGTTCTGGGAATTCCTACCAAGGGAAGTCATCACCTTGCCTTACGAACTGTCTGTTCAAAGTTAGTGGATACGGCCTAGTCTCCATTAATGTAGGAGAGTCAAGCTGGTTTCTTTGACGGGTCAATGCAGCCTTGGCAAGACAGACCTCCTTATTGGTTGGCTTATACCTTAAGCCAAAACGACAGAAATGCGTGGAGGTAGAGAATCTCGATGCGACTTTATCTGGCCTCCTTCCTAAAGACATCCCAGGGAAGTACCCCTGTCTCCTCATAATGGCATGGATCTTTAGATTTGAATCAGGGGCGAAATCAAAGGGTGTTTCGTCCCTCATAGCTGCAATCATCTCCAAGTTGTGAAGATCTACATCAGTCGAGGAATACTCAACCTCTAGCACAGGTTGCTTCGGCTCAAAAGTTCCAGAAACGGTCCCTCCCGAAAGGGTGATCACATGATCATGTACGACCATCTTCACCTTTTGATGCAGTGTGGATGCCACAACATTGCAGTTATGTAGCCATGGGTGTCCTAGCAACAGATTAAAAGCAGTCGGGATAACCAAAGCCATAAACTCCACATTCTGAGCGATATGATCAAAAGTGATAGGTAAAGTCACTGTGCCCAGTGACTTTCGAGGGGTATTGTCATATGCACGAAGCAACACAGCGTCTTGAACTAAATGAACTCTTTGAACCGCTAACTTGGCAGCAGTGCGCCAAGGACAAACATTCACAGGAGAACCATTATCCACCAAAATTAATGGAATCACTTTATTAGAACAAAGTGCAGTTAAGTACAAGGCCTTATTATGGTTCATTCAAGATACAAGCAAATCTTCATCATTGAAAGTAATGGCGCCTTGGTTAGCGGCAACATGTGAAACCATGGTTTCTGGAGTTGTGGAAGTAGGAATGATAGCATTCTAGAGAGCCCCCAGTACAAGCTCTTGATGCGGTTTAGAGGCACATATTAACTGCCAAATTGACACATTTGCCACAGTCTTCTTCATTTGTATGAGGACAGGATCCTCAGGGGGTAGCAAGTGCCTCTGTTCTCGTGGGACTTAGATTTGACATAGGAACCATAGGTTTGGTTCTTGCCTGATTGTGCCTTCCTGACCTAGTTGTTGCGCCAGACTTGGCTTTAAACCACAGACAAACGTGTCCAGATGCATTTTGGTGGGGACGATGCTAGTCACCTGGGACAGCTTAGCATGCCATCTCTCGTAATAAGCCATAAATGATTCATCATCTCCTTGTCGGATGGCCATGACATCGAACAAGATAACCTTGTCCTTTTAATTTTTGGTGCAATGCTCCATGAATGCCCTGTGAAAGGCGGTCCAATCTCCCCGCACCTCCAGAGGGAGAGTGTAGTACCAGTTCAGCGCCTCGTCATTCAGCGACGATGAGAAAACTTGTTTGTAGTGTTTAGCACCAACGCCTCGAAGTGGCATCGCTCGATTGAACTCCAATACATGATGGGTTGGATTCTCACATGGGTAAAACTTTTTCAGGGGTATGTCCATCTTCCCCACTATGTTAGCATTAACCTCAGCAGGTGGTTCGAACTCGACGAACTGGTTAGTGAAAGTCGACATTTGGCTTATAGCATCCTTGAATACATTCAGCTGAGCTTTGATGTCCCTAATGACGGGGTCATCTTGCAGCTTAACTTTGACCGGAACAGCTCGAGGGGTAGCCACTGATGATGGTGGCTTAGGTGTTGGATCGTCGGGTACATGAATAGCCACTCCGACATTAGAACTTTCTCCTAGCTTTCCTTTGCCTTTGTTAACCGCAGGGTTAGGTAGGATTTCCATGGTATTCTCATCATCATCGACCACTCCCATGCGCACATTGATGCACTAAATAGCTTCAAAAACACCATTTAGAGTCTCTTGTTGTTGTTATATGCGAACATTTTGCCTCTCGATGAGTTCCCACTGTTGAGCGGTGTGCTCCTCGGCTTTTTTCTCTTGCTGTAAGGCAACAAAAGTAATTAAACCCTCTACTTGCTTGAACTTCTCTTCAAGAAGTTTAGCCAAAGTCTCATGAATCTTATTGTCCCCACTGTTCCCCCAGAAGACATGTCAAATTGCAATCGACGAGAAGTTTTGGGCCAAGGTGCTGACGGGTGGGTTTCGAATCAAGCGACCTGACGGGCAGGGAATCTAAGCTAGGCTCGGGTCTCCTATAGTGACTAAGGAAAACAAGACATAGTTCAGAGATTGACCTTTTATTAACAAGTAACAACCCATCTGATGTATGCAAGATCCTAAGATCAGAGTAATGACCTCACAATACACCGCATTAACACGCAACACACAGAATCTGGCCTTACAATAGAGTATCAAACACAAATACACCCAAAATAGACCTCAACACAGAGAAACAACCAGATCCTCCTCAAAACAGAGCATAAACACCAAAACACAAATGGATGATGATGAAATGATGGTCGGATGAACAAACTTACAATCAAACAGTAACCGAAGATAGACTTGAGGCTCGAGCTGATACAGACCCACCACGGCTAGAACATCAAGGGCAATGGACTCGATGACCTCAATGGATACAGGCATACCACCATCGAAGCTACCAAGCTCTACACCCACCACAAGGATTGCCAAATCCTTGATACTGTAGTAGAATTAACCAAGGATGAGAGTTTAACGTCACTCACAAACAAGAGGCTCAATTAAGGCACTCAAAATGCTATTAATTTCACTGATAGATAATTTCATCAAGATGCCGATTACAATGTATATAATCCTAGGGTTGAGCTAGATGATTAAGGGTTTCCCCTTGCTCAAGAAACTCACTAATTAAGCATTAAGCTACTTAACTAACTTAGTAAGCTAATAAAGCCTCATTACAAACTGGATAATATCAAAATAAAATGAAATAAAATCTAACAAACGCGTTTTCTTAATTACAAACGGTTAAATCACCTCACAAGCTGGAAATGGCCTTAATAGCTCGGAAGTGAGTCTTCATGGAGGACCTCAATGCAGGATCACCTCATAGAACTGGAATATCCTCAACAGTTCAGAAGTGATGTCTTCAAAGAGTACCTCAGAACTGGCAAACATCTTCACTGAGCTGGAAAGTCCTCAACAACTCTAGAGTGAAGTCTTCAAAGCATTGGTGAGGGCCTCAATCCAAAGATATGGAAGTGAGAGATAGCCTCAATGGTTGGCTGCTGTTGCTGGTGATGATGTTGCTGTTGTTGGACGACCTCATGACTTGCTGGACCATCATGAAACACTCTTGGATGTCAGTGTTTGATGTTGTTGATGATGGCCTTGGTGTTGGTGTTGGTGTTGGTGAGGTCGTTGCTGCTGCAGGTTCTGGACTCTGATCTTTAGATGGAGGACCTCCATCATCCTTCCCAGGTTGAGGAAAGTTTATCCTCAAACTTGGAAGGTCTTCATGCTCTGGAAAGTAAGGCCTCAAATCTGCAACATTGAATGTAGCCTTGATTCATAGTCTTCAGAAAGGTCTAGCTTGTATGCATTGTCTCCAATCATCTCAAGCACTTCAAAAGGCCCATCTGCTCTTGGGGTCAACTTTCCCTTCCTCTTGCTTGGAAATCTGTCCTTCCTTAGATGAATCCACACTAAATCTCCTAGCTTGAAAACCATCTTCCTCCTAAGCTTGTTTGCTGATGTAGAAACTTGCTCAGAATACTTGCTAATCTTCTCCCTGACTTGCTGATGAAGCTTCTTGATCTCCTCTGCATGTTTACCTACTTTATAACTAAACCTCACAGAATTTGTTAGTGGGGAAAAATTCAATGGAGTTATAGGATTTCTACCATAGACAACCTTGAATGGTGAAAGGCCAATTGCTTTAGATGGTGCTCTATTGAAAGCAAATTCAGCATGAGACAAGAGGGTGTCCCATCTTGTTTTGTTTGTGGATATCAGTGACCTCAATAGTGTTCCAAGTGTTATGTTTGTGACCTCTGTTTGCCCATCAGTTTGAGGATGACAAGTTGTATTGTACTTCAGTTGGGTGCCCAACTTCTTCCATAGAGTAACCCAAAAATGACTTAGGAATTTCACATCCCTATCTGACACCATACTCCTGGGAACTCCATGGAGTCTCACTACCTCCTGGAAATACAATTCAGCCACCCTCACAGCATCGTAGGTGGTATGGCATGCAATAAAGTGAGCAATTTTACTGAATCTGTCCACAACTACCATGATTGAATCTTTCCCTCTTTGAGTTCTTGGTAGGCCAACAATGATGTCTAGCTGATGTCCTTCCAAGGACTGTTTGGAACTAGCAAAGGCGTATATAGCCCTTAAGGTAAGCTATGACTCTTTACAATCTGACATGTAGCACACCTCCTGACCCAATGCTCAACATCCTTCCTCATTTTAGGCCAACAATAATGTTCCTTCAACACAAGAAGGGTCTTCTCAATGCAAAATGTCCTGCTAAGCGACCTCCATGAACTTCAGAGATCAACAATTCTCTAAAGTTGCTCCTTGGAATACATAACCTTGCTCCTTTGAAGAGAAATCCCTGGTCTATGTAGTATAGACTTTGAGGATGTCCCTTGCATTTCTGGTACAACTCTCCAAAATCTTCATCATTCTCATACAAAACTTTCAACTGTTCAAAACCAAACACTCTTGCATCCAAAACTTGCAACAATAAATACCTCCTGGACAATGCATCAGCTCCTTTGTTAAGCTTCCCAGATTTATGATGGATCACAAAATGGAATTGCTGCATGAACTCCACCCAAGTAGCATGCCTGGTGTTGAGTTTATGTTGCCCCTGAATAAATTTGAGGGCCTCATGGTCACTGTGCAGAATAAATTCAGCTCCAATAAGATAATGCCTCCAATGTTGCAAAGCTCTAATGATGGCATAAAACTCCTTATCATATGTACTGTATTTCCTCTTGGCCTCATTGAGTTTCTCAATGAAATAGGCTACTAGTTTTCCTTCTTGAGTCAACACTGCTCCAATGCCCACACCTGAGGCATCACACTCCACTTCAAAGACTTTGGCAAAACAAGGAAATGCCAACACTGGTGTTGAGGTTAGTTGTCTTTTGACCTCCTCAAAAGCTTTCTGTGCAGCTGGTGTCCAAGTAAAGCTCATCCCCTTCACTAACTCTGTCATAGGAGTTAGAACAGTGTTGAAGTTCCTCACAAACCTCCTGTAGAAAGATGCTAAACCATGGAAACTCTTTATCTGCTGGATTGATGTAGGAACATGCCACTCTCTGATGGCTTTAACCTTCTCCTCATCTACTTGAATTCCTTCTGATGTCACAATATAACCAAGGAATATAACTTGGCTGGTGAAGAATTGACACTTCTTGAGGTTCCCATACAACTACTCTCTACTCAGAATCTCCATAACACTCCTCAAACGTCTAACATGATCCTCCTCAGACTGGCTATAAATGAGTATGTCATCAAAATACACAACAACACACTTCCCAATCAAAGGCTTCAGAACTTGATTAATGAGTCTCATAAATGTTGAAGGTGCATTTGTCAAACCAAAAGGCATGACCAACCACTCATATAGACCTCCTTAGTCTTAAAGGCTGTCTTCCACTCATCTCCCTCATAAATTCTGATATGATAATATCCACTCCTCAAATCAATCTTTGAAAACACAGCTGAGCCATGGAGCTCATCAAGCATATCCTCAAGTCTTGGAATAGGATATCTATACTTGATAGTAATTTTGTTAATGGCTCTACAATCAATGCACATCCATCTTTCTTAGGGACCAATAATGCTGGCACTGCACAAGGGCTCAAACTCTCTCTAATCATTCCTTTCTCCAACAACTCATCAACTTGCCTCTGGATCTCATTGGTTTCCGCAGGGGTCATTCTATAGGCTGGTTTATTTGGTAAAATAGATCCTGGGATGAGGTCAATTTTATGCTGAATGTCTCTTTTTCAAGGTAAACCTGGTGGCATTTCTTCTGGAAAAATGTGCTGGTACTGGCTGAGGATGGGCTGGAATAAAGGATGGTTATTTTGTGAGGCTGGTTCTTCATCGAGGTCAAGTAAAAGAAACTCCTTCTGTTCACTGAACTCATGATGTTCAGCTGGTAAGATCACATCAAGGGATGGTTCAACAATGAGGGTTTCGGTTCTTTTTGTGAGTTGGGATGGTTTAAGTGGGGTAAGGACAATCTTTTTGTCGTTTAGGGTAAGGGAATATGTATTGGCTCTTCTATCATGGAAAACAGATCTATCAAACAACCAAGGTCTTCCTTACAATAAAGGGCATGCATCCATAGGTATAACATCACACCACACTTCATCTTTATAAACAGGACCAATTGAAAAATTCACAAGGTATCTAGATGAGATTTTGATACCTCTACTTTGATTCAACCATTGGATGGTGTAAGGTGCTGGATGAGGTCAGGTTGGCAAATTCAGCTTTTGCACCATAGTTTCTGATGCTGCATTGGTACAGCTGCCTCCATCAATAATTAAGGAACATATCTTCCCTTGCACTGTACATCTTGTGTGAAAAATGTTCTCCCTCTGCTCAGCTTCCTCATCAATTGTTGTACTGCTAAGGATCCTCATGATCACCAACATTTCACCTTCATCAGGTCTGGCCTCAACTTCCTCTTCATCATATATAGGATCTCCTTCATGTTCATTAAACTGTTCCTCCTCAAAAACTGACTCAGGTTCAACAAACAGTGCTGCTTGATATTCTGCTAAGGTCACTGCTCTTCTGTTTGGACATTCTGATGCTAGATGTCCAAGACCTTGACATGTAAAACACCTCCTCTCAGGGAACGGTCGATTGGTAGGGACTGGGGTTCTTTGTGGGGGATTTTGGTTTTGTGTTTGAGGTGGTTTAGGGGCTGGACATCTGGTTTGTGGTTGTGGGGATGGATAGGTTCTTTGAGGTAGGTTATAGGATTTTTTGTAATGGTCTAATTTGGTTTGGGGATAAGTTTTGGCTGGGTACTTGCTTCCATACTCCTTCCTTTGGGCCTTATTCTACTGTTCCACCTTATGAGCCAAAGAACTCAGCTCATCAAGTGAATGATACACCTGAAGCTCAACAACATTTTTGATATTATCATTCAATCCTACAAGATACCTCACATAAGTGTGTATTTCATTCTCCTTCATGTTACACTTCCACAGTAAATGTTCAAACTCCTTGGTATACTCCTCAACAGATTTGCTACCTTGAACTAGGTGCTGAAGCTTGAAGTAATTTTCCTTCATGTAACTTTCAGGTAGGAATTTCTCCTTGAGCTTCTGTCTCATTTCAACCCATGTACTGACTTTTGGTTCATTGATTTCCTCTCTCCTTCTTTGCAAGTTATTCCACCATGTAGATGCATACTTCCTCAACTTCAATGCAACCAACTTCACCTTGTTTTACTCAAACAACTCCCTCAAATCAAACACCCTCTCCACTGTTTGCAACCAATCTAGAAATATATCAGGATCCAACTCACCTCCATATTCTGGAATATCTATTTTGAAATCCAACTTCTCATCTCTTCTTTCTTCCCTTCTTTCTTCCCTTTCACTCCTACTCTTGGATTCACTTATACTACTCCTAGGTGACCTCCTATTATACCTTCTTCTTCTGTGATATCTAGTTCCTCTGCCTCCTCTCCCAACTTCTTCTTCTTCTTCTTCTTCAGACTCCACATCAGTCTCTCTATTGATCTCCCTCCTGTGCAACCTCATATAATATTACAACTGTTCACTCAAAATTTTCATTTTCCCCTCCATTTCCTCTTTCTCTCTCAAGGCTTTTTCTGCTACTTCCAGAGGTGTTTTACTACAACCCGACATTATGAAATGCACAAATAACACAAACAAACCTTCCTCCAAGATGAAACTCATCTCTGATACCAATTAAGATGTATGGAAGGTCCTATGATCAGAGTAATGACCTCACAATACACCACATTAACACGCAACACACAGAATCTGGCCTCACAATAGAGAATCAAACACAAATACACCCAAAATAGACCTCAACACAGAGAAACAACCATATCCTCCTCAAAACAGAGCATAAACACCAAAACACAAATGGATGAAATGGATGATGATGAAATGATGATCGGATGAACAAACTTACAATCAAACAGTAACCGAAGATAGACTTGAGGCTCGAGTTAATACAGACCCACCACGGCTAGAACATCAAGGGCAATGGACTCGATGACCTCAATGGATACAGGCACACCACCATCGAAGCTACCAATCTCTACACCCACCACAAGGATTGCCAAATCCTTGATACTATGTCATTCAAAGAAGTCAAGAGGCTATAGTCGTTGATGATCATTCAAAGATGGATCGTTTCATACTATGTCATATTACTTATGATAAAGGCAAAGTTGTGAAACTAAAACTTGAAGTTGTGAAGTTACATGGGATTTCTACATCCATGGTGAAATATCGAGAATCAAAGTCCAATAATGTCAATGGGTTATTTTGGAAGAAGTTGATGAAGTTTAGTAAAGGAGTCTATGATGACTTCAAAGCCTTTAAGAAGAGAGCTTGTAATCTCTTGCGAAGAAGGCGAACAAGAGAATTGATGCTCAAAGTTTGAGGACAAACTTTTTTTCAACCGGGGGAGTATGATGTATATTTGATAGCCATATACATCAAGGTCATCAAGGAAGACATCAAATATACATCATGGGAGCCAAATACTCGATTACATGGAAAAGGAGCTCTATTCACTCATGTCTCTCTCACGTTTGAACGACTTCAACAAGGGTAGCTTGATACTTTGCTCTAAATTTCAAGAACCATGAAGATATTGTAAAAGCCATCCTAGAGCCGATTGTTCTACATCAAAGGAGCTTTCCGATGGTTTTTGAATCTTGAAGTTTGGAAGAGAAATGAGCAAGTTATCATTGTTTTTATCTAGCTTATGTACATTTGTTTCTTTATGATGTCACACTTGTATTAGATGATGTAAGCTAGATGCCTTGTAATTCTTGTAATGTACACGCCAAAGGGGCCTCTCATTTACTATAAATAGACCCCTTGGGTGCCCTTTGTAAACACATTCATTCAATATATCAAATACAAATCAAACACACATGATGTTGTTTTCTCTCTAGCTTTTGTGCTAGTGTTTCGTTACGTTTCTCTTGAGGAAGTTTCGATCATCCTTACTTCTAACCTAGGGTTGGCGTCCCTTGGTGGTGAAAGGTAGAATTGGAGGATTCTTGGAGTGGTGTGTCTATATCTCCATTGAAGACTTCAAAGCCATTATCAATCATTCGTCCATTCATTCAATCATTCATCATTCGTTCATCAAACGATCAACATTTGGTAAACGATTTCCTTTCTTGATTAGTTTTCCATCTTCTTTCTTTCATTTCGTTTTAATCCTTAAGAACTTTGAGAAGGAAGATTCTCATCTTGTTCATAAAGATCCTGAATTCGTGTGTTATGTGATCATCCTTGATCCCATTATACATCAAAATTGGTATCAGAGCTTAGGAGTTTGATTCTCTTAGTTCTTGCACTATCTTTTTGCAATCTTTCCATCACAAATCCATCCCCCACCATCCCTTCATTATACGTCCACCATAAACTCCACAAATAACCCCAAAACCCAAACACAATCAAACCTAAACACATACCCCCTCTCGTCCCTACATGCTAACCCCAAAACCGTGAGTTTCTTGTGATCTTTTTGTGTCAAGATTGACGGATAGTGCAAGTACTCCAACGAATCAACCCTCGACGTCTCAAGAGGATGTAGAGTTGATGAGGCAAAAGATCACCTATCTCTCCGATCAATTGAAGAGATACATGCATCTTCAACATAGGGTGGACCGTGAAGGAAATGAATCTCATGATGAAGAAGAGGAAATCCAAAGTAGACGTCCAAGAAGGGAGGAAAGATTCTATTTCAAGGTGGAAATACCGGAGTTTGAAGGAAGTCTTGATCCGGAGGTTTTCTTGGATTGGATTTAAACCGTGGAGAGAGTCTTTGATCTCAAAGACGTAAATGATGATAAGAAGGTCAAATATTTTGCCTTGAAGTTACGAAAACATGCAAGCATTTGGTGGACAAACTTGCAAAAGAAGCGGGAAGCTAAAGGAAAGGATAAGGTGCGTTCATGGGATAAGATGAAGAAGAAGCTTCAAGAGAAGTTCTTACCACCTAGCTACCTACGTGACAACTACTACAAGCTACAAAAGTTGATCCAAGGAGGAAGAAGCGTAGAGGAGTACACCAAAGAATTCGAGCATTTGCTTTGGAGGTGTGACCTTAAAGAGGACGAGCCACAAACTTGTTAGGTTTTAGGTTATCTATTTCCTAAACAGATACAGATTAATTGGCGGAATATTATAACAGTTATAAACAATTAATCAACACAATTGCAGAGGCTTTAGTAATTATACCTGATCGCTAATTCCTGCTGAAGAAGTGGTTGACCTTCCAGATTCCAAAGCTGAAACCCTCTACTGAAAAGTCTACGCAGCACTCCGGGAACCCGATTGCTAGATCGACCCGATCGAGACGAATCTCAATCTAAGATGTATGTGAGATTGTTTCAGGAAACTGATAGTGTTTCCTGAAACTAGAACTGCAAACTAAAAGAGAGAGGAACTAAGGAAATCACCCTGGTATCTCTCTAAGAGTCGAAGGCAGTTGGTGTGGAATAATCTCTCCCAAAGACCCCTTTATATAGTGTTTAGAAAACCTAGGGAAAGGGTTCAAAAACCCTAAATGGCCGAAAAAGACAACGACGCATTTTCTGGGCCCAACACGGTCCGTGTTGGACTCCAGAGAGTCCAAATATTCGGCCCATGGACACCACGAATCGTGGTGTCTCAACACGGACCGTGTTGGGTCAACACGGTCCGTGTTGAGCCCAATTCGGTCCGTGTTGGGCTGATTTCTCATAGAAATCAGTTTCCAACTTTTCTAAACTTGATACAATATCATTTAGGTTACATACATTGTTCCAGGCCGGACTTGTGACCCAGTAGGACCAAATAATATAGTTGTAATTAAACATATTTAATTACTAATTATAGAGGTCTCTAGCAAGACATATAATCACTATATTACTTTGGTTTAATCTCCGTGTATATCGAACATTGTCGGGACACTCCCAAAAATCTCCGACTTGTCCCACAAGTGTTCGATTCCTTGAATTCCCTTGTCACTTACTGTCTCACGTTCGGATAAGGTAAGTTGATGTCATCCTTATGTAAGGTCCGAAACGTTCCTCGATCTCCGAGTTTAGACTTTGAAAAACAGACGATCAACTATTGATTCAACTGAGCTCGGCCAAGCATTTTCAGTCCAATCTCACCGAGTGGCCAACGAGACAACTGTCCCTAATAGGGAGGACAATGCCATCTTGTTCAGACACACATTCTCACATGATCCAATCAGAACGGACATCGCCTTTATAGCCTATCATTACGAAGACGTTTGGCGCTCCAAAGTCACAGCGGACCATGTAGTCTATGTATTGAACTCGGGATTTAGGAATTTTGAGTAGTCGAGCTCTTATGACATTCCTAACTTAAAGAGTTCCCGCTGGTCGATTCGGTAGTTGTTCTCAACAGTACCCATGTGATTGATTTATGATGTCATCACATCACTATGATCACGAAACTTGATCATCACCTCAATCCTACATGCTAATTGTGTTGATATTATCACTGTTCCTACGTGATAATTTAATTAGGAACCAGGTCGACTATCGACCAAGACTAGCGTTATCAAGTTCACTAATGGGGTTTCAGAAATCGAACCTCATCCAATTTCCCATTTTGAATGCGCTAACCTTTTTGGACATTTACATAATTCTAAACCACAATTGATGTAAATTTTGGAATCTTATTCTCAATGATGAATCAACAAGGCCATAATTCATGAACAATTCATGCAAATTTGACTTGTTAATATTCCGAAATGTGTTTAATACATATTTCCCATGCATGACTATCATGCTATAACTACAACAGGGGTTTAGTACATAATACTTGCAATGAACCTCGTACATATACCATCTCACTAATGACCTTTCATATAGGAAGATATTTCCGGAACACATATTTGGATTTATAGTGAGCTTCAGTTCCTTTGCTTGAGTTATGGCTCCTATCAATAAGGCTTCATTTCTCTCGCAAGGCTAGAAACATCACCCAGTTCTAAAAAACGAACTTCGCAATCCTAACAGTTTCTGCCACAACTTCTAAAGTCGTGTCATACTTGTCTTATTTGTAGAATTAACCGCATGTCATGTTAGGAACTTCTTCCAGTTCACCTCAATACCGCTCAATACAGATCGTATAATTTTCTCTGACCTTTCAGATAATCATATTTATATGCATGAGTGTAGCATCAATGCAACTCTTCACACTTAGCTTTTATCAACCACTTTAGACTTAGGACACATCCTTAGTTTTGCTTATACATATACAATGTATATGTTATGTTGGACTTTGAACATCTCATGGCATATATTAATCTCACGCCTGAAGCATGAGTTATATGTCTCATCCTTCTTAGAACTTCTGATTGTTTTGAGACAATCAAATTCTGTAAGGATATGCCATGATTTTGGAAATTAATCCATTCTCGAAGTGAGTTGAACTATTCAACACCTAGTTAACTTTGATTCAAACAATCAAAATTTTTAATCTATCATTATAAATCTTGTCTCCAAGAAAATTCTTAGCCCCACCAATCCTTCACTTTGAAAATTATTTCCAAGTCAACCTCAGTAGAAGCAATATTGGAATATTCTTCTTAGTAGGCAGTATGTCAATCACATACGATATCAGAAAACGCATTGCTCCCACTGAACTTCTTGTAAACACAATATTATCTTTGGCACTTCCCAGTATGTCAAACCTTTTTGATATCCTCGTCAAGAAGGTCAATGATTCCAACTCCTAGAAGCTTCCTTTAGACCACAGATGGTCTCTTGAAGTTTACAAGTATTCCAACAAAAGACAACTCAGTTATGTCAAGTACACACCTTTCTTCAAAATCTAATTTTGAAGTCAGTCTTGATGTCTATCATAATGAACCCATGTTTTGCCTTAAAACCCTCATATGCCTGATGGCTCACACCTTCAGACAAATCAACCAAGTTCTAAACTTGGTTGAATATATGGAATCCATTTTAGACTTGGTTACATGGAATCTTGATTTACTTAAAGCTTCTTTGATGTAGGTAGAGTCATTACTTTCTACAAGTAACATCTCACGTTCATCCATAGAAGATTGATATCTTTGTGGCTGACGGAGTTGTTTACCTAACCTTACTTGGAGTAATGTTCATGACACCCTCTCCTCAATGTTTTGAGAAACTTCAACTGCCTCAACCTTGTTCTTAATTTTCCGACAAATAGGAAAATTTGAACTAGGATCAAGTAGCGGAGTTTCATGTGATGATTATAGTGTTTTGTGTCTCTCGAACTTCGGTAAGTTCAAAATCTCTCCCACTCTTTCTTTTAGAGAATAACATATTCTCTAAGAAGAAAGTATTTTGAGACACAAACATTTTTCTCTACAACAGTTTGTAGAAGTGATACTCCTTTCTTTCAGAAGACGGTTCAAGAACCTCTCTTCTCCTAATGCTTCCGATAATCTTTATTCAGTAATTAGAGCTATGGTTAATTGCGTGTATCCCCAAAAGGTAATCGGCAATGTTGAATCAACCATCATTGATCACACCATATCTAATAAGGTGTGGTTCCTGCTCTTAGATACATCATTGAGATGTCGTATTCTTAGAGGAGAGAGTCATGAAACAATTCCATATTCTCTGGAATGGTCAATGAAATCTTTGGCTCAAATTCTCACCTCCTCAATCTAATTGAAGGGTTTTTGATTTTCTTGCCAAGTTGGTTTTGTGCTTCACTTTGAAACTCTTTGAACATTTTCAAAGGATTTGGACTTGTGGCGTATTAAGTAGATATACCCATATCTACTAAAAAATCGTCACTGAAAGTGATGAAATAGTACAGTAAACCTTCTTCTAGCACTAATGCTCATAGGCCCACATACATCAGTATGTATGCATCCTAATAAGTCATTAGATTGTTCACCAATTCCAATAAGAGGTGATTTTAGTCATCTTACTCATCAGACATGCTTTGCAAACATTGAACTTTTCAAAGTTTAGGTTTTCCAAAATCCTGCACTATGCAGTTTCTGAAAAACATTTCTGATTAATATGACTTAAGCTTATAGTGCCATAATTATGTTTCATTTGAGTCATTTGTTCAAACTCTTGGCTCAACCATTAGCATCCTTTTGATCTTATCTAGGTGCTCTCATTGTTTCGCCAAGACTATTTCATTTTGGAAATCTTCAAACTATTTTAACATTCCAGCTTCAGATGAATCTCACAGACATGAATCACCATGTGTTATTTTATTCATCTTTGAAGATTTGAAGTAATCCATCTCTTGTACTTGTGCGCAATTGGACTACATACATCCATATGCATGAGTGTTTGTTGACACGTTCACCCTTTCTTGTAAAAGGTACAGTCATGCTTTGCAGACATCACATGTTTCAAAGTCTTATCATTCAAAAGTCTATCACTGTGACGCTTCTGAATGCGCTATGATTTGCATGACTTAATAGATAGTTACAAGTTTTATGTTTGAACATGAGTTATTCCTTTTAAACCTTTTGGTTTCGATGTGTTGGGTGTGTTTATCTGAGATCCTCTCTCTCTCTAATTGAGAGTAAGAAATACTTATAATGAGAACATAGAATCACCTATATATTTCTCTTATAAGTCTTGAGGAAATGGATAAATAACCAACTCTTCATAAGGAACTACAACTAATTGTATGTTCCTATTTGTAGGCTGACTCTCATCCTTCAAAGCACATCTACTTTCTTTGTAGATCTGCACATTTGCATAAATGCGAGTTTCACAGCCGGTATCTTATACTCAAAGTGGGTTTAATAAGGGTAGTGTGTATCATATACGCATTTGCCTAGAATTGAAATCATATCTCAAGTCTTCCTTATAGTTATTCACGCTCCCAGTGTCATACATGATCTGGTTGTTAACCGATTGCTGTCATTGGTTGGGTGTGTACAACTGTTTGTCCTTACCTTTCCTTTGACTTCTTGTTTTTGATAGATTTCTTAAATCTTTATTTTCCCTTTGACTAAAAGACTATCTTTGGTCGCCAATCTTTTGGCTAAAGGGGATCTGAGGTTTCTCATGTTTTAAAATAGTCAAATTATTTCAGAACATGAGTGCCATCAATTGGCCTTTATCTACCTTAACCGAGACTATCTGGTTATTGGTTTCATATTTGTCAACTCTAACTAGTTCGATAAACTTGTTTTTGAGTTGGTAATATTGAAATCATTCCTCTAATCTTCAAACATTTTGAAGTTAAAGTTGTATGAATACTATGACATTACATGTATTCATTTGGCTTGATTGACCTCTTAATATTGATGTCTAGCTCAATGTTATATCAAAGACATGTTTCTTTTAATTCGCCTCCAAGACAATCTTGTGATAGCGATGCCAATTAAGGAATTGGTGTAATTGTTTTTCTCTTTCTCAAGGAGAAAACAATATTTTATTAGTGGTGGATGTTTGAGTGAAAAGACATAAATAATTCTACGAGACAAGTTGGTTCATTTTAGTTATTATTCATCAAAAGAAATTAAACTAATTTTAATTTCAAATTAAAACACTTTATTAACTCTCACTTAGTGTTTTAATTTAACCAAGACCCACAAGACCCATGGGCTCAAGTGGACTTTGGCCCAACAAAACTCGATCCCATGTTATCTTTGGTGGATCATCTTATGATCGATCATTCAAAAATGACTCTTGGCAAGAAATTTGTATCGAATACAATATTTCTCTTCCTCTGCTCTTGGCCCAAAACTATTTTGATAGCCAATTTGAATTGACCTAGCTCCCACCCTACTTATTAATGATGGACAAATAATTCGCTTTGGCTTTCTTTATTTATCCATCTAAGTGGTGTTTCGATAGGTTGAGCAATAATTCAATTATGAGAGAGGTTTTATTATCCTAAGCATGCAATTCTAGGTGAACTCTTTCGAAAAGCACAAAAGGCATTATAAAACATGCAATAACAAAATTAAAGCATAAATAAAACCCCTAGTATGGCCACCTAGACTTAATCAACTAATTTAACTAAGCCTTGATAGTCTTCAAGAAAGCCTTCTTGGGTCATGCAACTCCATTGGATGGGCTCACCGAATCACCACCTCTATTGCTGTTGGGCTCCCACTCAATTTGATGTCTCCAATTACAACCAATTTACAATTTGGACCTCACAATTGAGAATTAAAAATAAACTTAACTGAAATTTTAAATTTAAAATTTAATTCAAAGACGGTACGCAGACCGTATTTCACCCAACCCGGTACGCAGACCGGTAAAACTGACTATCTATGGCCATACTAGAAGCACATGCAAACATGTAATATTGCAATAAACACATGCTTAAATAACAAATTATAAAGGCATATAAATAATTGCAATATAACACATAAGGAAATAAATGCTAATAAAATTTCCTAAAAGGTTTGCATGATTAATATAATAAACAAAATCCAAATTTTATCTTAGTTACCTAAACAGATTTAGGTTTTTATACCTATACATACAAAATACTTGACTTTCCTAAAATCAAGGAGTCTAAAAGATACTATATCTTTCAAAGATATTGTAAGTTTCCTAAACTTTACAAAATAATAGATTTTATGCCCATTATTTGATTTAGTAATAATAGGATTTAATAATTAATTTCTAAAATTAATTACAAATCCTAAAATACACGAATTCACCAAAACTGCTGGCAACACGATCCATGTTGATCCAACACGGTCCGTGTTGCTTCCCAGTTTCGGTTAATTTCGTGAATGAAAAACTTAAATAAAACTATCGTAACTTATCAAATTTAAAGATTTCATATCCCAGCGTTATCTAATAACCCAATATAAAATATTTTACAGAATTTTAACAATTTCTAAAAGATTGTAAAAATTTAGGGAATTAAACCTTTTAATTCTCTGTTCAAGAGGAAAATAAATAATAATAGTCCGATAAGTTTAAAAATCAAATTTTATAATTTTTTCATACAGTAGGTTTATCCAATATGCTACAGTAAAAATTTCAGATTTTTATCAAATTTCGAAAATTAGAATAAAATTCAGAAAAGTAAACAATTGTACTTTTCTGTTAATCTGAAAATTAAAGGAAAATTAGTAAACGATTTCGAAAATTCACAAACATTTTATCCATAACAGAATGGTTACCCAATAACCTACTGTAAAATTTTCAGAAGTTTTACAAATTTCTACAAATTTATAAAATTTAGAGAATTAAACAAATTTTAATTCACTTCAGATCTGAAAACTCAATTAAAAATCTATTTTACTTGGGAAAAATCTACAAAAATTATGGAAAGTCTAGAAGACTTCCAGACACCTCCAGTAAAAATTGCAGAAATTTTCGAGTTTGTTTGATAATTTATTTTGACTTTTCATGTTTACCGTAAATAAACTAAATCAGAAAATTAATTCTACAAAACCCTATTTTGCGAATTTAGACCTATTTCATGTATTGCTTACTGTTTAACAATATTAAACATGATTGTTTCTAAAACATTCAAAATTAAATCGAGTTCATGTTATATTTATCAATTAAACAAACATAAAATCGATTAATTAAAGGCAATAAGAAACAAATATGCAATAACAAAGCATGAAATTTTACAATAAAATTTCAGATTTACTATCAAGAACATTGAAACTTTCAGAAAGATTCAAAATTTAGGCATAAATCTATTCTAGCATATTCATAATATAATTCACCTATTGACAAAATTAATTATGAATACAAGTACAATATTTTAGCATGCAATTGGTGGCTCTGATACCACTGTTAGGTTTTAGGTTATCTATTTCCTAAACAGATACAGATTAATTGGCGGAATATTATAACAGTTATAAACAATTAATCAACACAATTGCAGAGGCTTAAGTAATTATACCTGATCGCTAATTCCTGCTGAAGAAGTGGTTGACCTTCCAGATTCCAAAGCTGAAACCCTCTACTGAAAAGTCCACGCTGCACTCCGGGAACCCGATTGCTAGATCGACTCGATCGAGACGAATCTCAATCTAAGCTGTATGTGAGATTGTTTCAGGAAACTGATAGTGTTTCCTGAAACTAGAACTGCAAACTAAAAGAGAGAGGAACTCAGGAAATCACCCTGGTATCTCTCTAAGAGTCGAAGGCAGTTGGTGTGGAATAATCTCTCCCAGAGACCCCTTTATATAGTGTTTAGAAAACCTAGGGAAAGGGTTCAAAAACCCTAAAGGGCCGAAAAAGACAACGGCGCATTTTCTGGGCCCAACACGGTCCGTGTTGGACTCCAGAGAGTCCAAATATTCGGCCCATGGACACCACAGATCGTGGTGTCTCAACACGGACCGTGTTGGGTCAACACGGTCCGTGTTGAGCCCAATTCGGTCCGTGTTGGGCTGATTTCTCACAGAAATCAGTTTCCAACTTTTCTAAACTTGATACAATATCATTTAGGTTACATACATTGTTCCAGGGCACTGACTTGTGTGACCCAGTAGGACCAAATAATATAGTTGTAATTAAACAAATTTAATTACTAATTATAGAGGTCTCTAGCAAGACATATAATCACTATATTACTTTGGTTTAATCTCCGTGTATATCGAACATTGTCGGGACACTCCCAACAAAACTTTGGTACGTTATCTTATTGGTCTTGATGATTGGATTAGACACATTGTTGAGTTGCAACCATACAAAACCTTGGATGAGTTGAGTTCTTTATCCCTTAAAGTTGAAAGGCAAAGGAGAAATAAGGGTAAAGAAGTCTTGAACAAGTACCAAACTCCACAAGAATCATCCTACCCTACACACCCATTTACTACACAACAAAGACCACCCATATCTTCCAAACCACCCTACATCAAAAGCACTACAAATCAGCCCGAAACCACCCCCAAACCCACTATCCCCGAACCAAAAACCCTTGCCCCAAGGAGGTGTTTTCGTTGCGAAGGTATAGGTCACTATGCTTCGGAGTGTCCTAACAAGAGAGTAGTATCTTTGGTTGAATACCAAACGTCATTGTATGTTCAACCCGAAGGAGATCATGATGTGTGTAAGGAAGAAAATGAGGAGACTAATGTAGAAGAGGAATATGTAGAGGAGTCGGATGATGGAGAGTTACTTGTTGTAAGAAGGGCCTTGAATGTAGCTCATGTGCCGAATGACCAAGTCAAAAGGGAGGCTATCTTTCACTCTCATTGTACCATCAAAGGAAAAGTATGCTCATTGATCATAGATGGAGGAAGTTGCACCAATGCCGCCTTTACAACAATGGTCAAGAAGTTGCAATTGGAGGTTAGCCCTCATCCCACACCTTACACTATACAATGGCTAAGCCAAGGCCAAGGCATTCGTGTGGACGAAAGGGTCTTGGTAAGTCTTTCAATTGGAAAGAGTTATAAAGATTCATTATGGTGTGATATTATTCCTATGGGTGCTTGTCACATTTTGTTTGGAAGACCATGGTTGTTTGATAGGAGTGTCATACATGATGGGAGAGCCAACACTTATACTCTCACCCTCAATCGAAAGAAGATCACTTTGACACCTCTAGCACCATCTTCTAACTCTCGGCCTAAGAAGAATGAAAGCAACATTGTGACAATTATGAAGGCGGAAAATCATGAGTATGAAGAGCATAAGAGTCTTATTCTTGCAAACTTGGAGGAAAGCAAAACGCCCCCAAGCAACCATCCATTCTTGAATTCTCCTATAGAACGTTTCTCTCATATGCTCCCTAAAGATATCAACTTGAATCTCATGGTTGAAATGCCATGGATTTAAAGAAGTCAAGAGGCTATACTCGTTGATGATCATTCAAAGATGGATCGTTTCATACTATGTCATATTACTTATGATGAAGGCAAAGTTGTGAAACTAGACTTTGAAGTTGTGCAGTTACATGGGATTTCTACATCCATGGTGAAATATCGAGAATCAAAGTCCAATAACGTCAATAGGTTATTTTGGAAGAAGTTGATGAAGTTTAGTAAAGGAGTCTATGATGACTTCAAAGCCTTTAAGAAGAGAGCTTGTAATCTCTTGCAAAGAAGGCGAATAAGAGAGTTGATGCTCAAAGTTTGAGGATAAACTTTTTTTCAACCGGGGGAGTATGATGTATATTTGATAGCCATATACATCAAGGTCATCAAGGAAGACATCAAATATACATCTTGGGAGCCAAATACTCGATTACATGGAAAAGGAGCTCCATTCACTCATGTCTCTCTCACGTTTGAACGACTTCAACAAGGGTAGCTCGATACTTTGCTCTATATTTCAAGAACCATGAAGATACTGTAAAAGCCATCTTAGAGCCGATTCTTCTACATCAAAGGAGCTTTCCGATGGTTTTTGAATCTTGAAGTTTGGAAGAGAAAGGAGCAAGTTATCATTGTTTTTATCTAGCTTATGTACATTTGTTTCTTTATGATGTCACACTTGTATTAGATGATGTAAGCTAGATGCCTTGTAATTCTTGTAATGTACACGCCAAAGGGGCCTCTCATTTACTATAAATAGACCCCTTGGGTGCCCTTTGTAAACACATTCATTCAATATATCAAATACAAATCAAACACACATGATGTTGTTTTCTCTCTAGCTTTTGTGCTAGTGTTTCGTTTCTCTTGAGGGAGTTTCGATCATCTTTACTTTTAACCTAGGGTTGGCGTCCCTTGGTGGTGAAAGGTAGAATTGGAGGATTCTAGGAGTGGTGTGTCTATATCTCCATTGAAGACTTCAAAGCCATTATCAATCATTCGTCCATTCATTCAATCATTCATCATTTGTTCATCAAACGATCAACATTTGGTAAACGATTTCCTATCTTGATTCGTTTTCCATCTTTTTTCTTTCATTTCGTTTTGATCCTTAAGAACTTTGAGAAGGAAGATTCTCATCTTGTTCATAAAGATCCTGAATTCGTGTGTAATTTGATCATCCTTGATCCAATTATACATCAAGCTCGTAAGTGAGTCTTCATGGAGGACCTCAATGCAAGATCACCTCATAGAACTGGAATATCCTCAACAGTCCAGAAGTGATGTCTTCAAAGAGTACTTCTGAACTGGCAAACATCTTTACTGAGCTGGAAAGTCCTCAACAACTCTAGAGTGAATTCTTCAAAGCACTGGTGAGGGCCTCAATCCAAAGATATGGAAGTGAGAAATAGCCTCACTGGTTAGCTGCTGTTGCTGGTGATGATGTTGCTGTTGTTGGACGACCTCATGACTTGCTTGACCATCATGAAACACTCTTGGATGTCAGTGTTTGATGTTGTTGATGATGGCCTTGGAGTTGGTGTTGGTGAGGTCGTTGCTGCTGCAGGTTCTGGACTCTGATCTTCAGATGGAGGACCTCCATCATCATCCCGTGAATGCATGACCTAATGGACCTATATGGAACCTTCCTAAGGTGCACGACCTATATGATGACTTAACAAGATGATTCACCCAGGACACGGGCTTTAATGACCTTAAATCTACATGATGCTAAGGACTATGGATCACTGTAAAGGACCGAATAAAGCCACACATAGCGAATTAAAACCGAGTATGGGGGTACAAGTCAGTGTTTCTCAATTCGGATGGGCCCCATCCACAGGCCGACCGTTTTAAGGAGAATCCGTAACTTAGACTACCTACTCAGACCAACTCAAGCCGTGCCGACTATTACGTTGACTAAAACGATGATCGACAGGACTGACAGTTTGACACTTTTTCGATACATTTTTTATTCTATTTGTTTATGAAGGTGAATATTGTTAAGGACTGGATAAAACCAACAACGAGCGAGTTGTAATTAGTTTATGGAGTTAGTTGCCGAATCCAATATGGTTGGGCCTAACCACGGGCCGACCATAAGTATGATAGATTCGATAATTAATTCGATAAATTAACTTATTCAAGCTCGGTGATTTATTTTGCAGTCTAAAACTTTACTCACTAGCTTTGTTTTGACTTTAATCAGGTTTATTAGACCTTTGTTAAAAAGATGTCGTAAAGGGCCATATATAATCATCAAAGGTGAGCTGAGTTTACCTTATGAACGTAGAGAATCAACCTTGATAGATAAATGGGCCCAACCAATGGGTTAGCCATAACTTTTGAGGTTAATTGACTTAGTTGTCAAACATGACTCTTCTCAGCCCAATGACTACTCTACGGACTAGAACAACACTCCTAAACTTGGATCGACTCTTTACAACAAAATTAAACATATAGCACATAGCATACATATGAACAAATGGTATCCTAAACCAAGGCTCTATGTACAAAAGGGTTTATTGGCTGGATAAGGCTTAGCGAATGATGTACTCGCCCTGGTGCATTCTTGTTGTAAAGGTAACTTGAATGTGTGGGGCACAAGTGGAGACCTCGTAGAGTGAGCATGAGTGGGGGTGTTGTTAAGGCACTGATTGAGTATAACCGGTCCGGCATCCCATGGGTTATTTTTTTGTGGTTAAAAAGAAAAAATCTAAACCGTCGATTTACGTGCTCCTACGACATATTACATGTCAAGGGAGTGCCCCGGTATATGCAATGCATTATGCCTAAAAAGAATGACTTAATAATCATGCATTATGCCTAAAAAGAATGACGAGTAAAAATTCATTTTCTTTCCAAAAAATTTTAAAGCACGCTAAACTTTTTTCAAGTTTTACCCACTTTAAGAAAAACTCTCCCGTGGAGTCGCCAAAAATCCTGTTGACATTTTTCCTCGTCGTTCGGGCTTCCGAATGTCCACGTGGATTGGGGTGTGATTTGGTGGTTTGTGCTAGGGTTTAACCTTTGAAAACTCTTTAAGGAATTAATCATACATTTCATAAATAATATTTTGTAAAATCACATTCCCTTTACTTGTGCATTTCATGAGTCCTTGAATTAAACCTTTAAGAGTGAACATTCATTAGTTCCAAACTCTTCTAAATTTAACCAAATTTGCTCATCACATATGTTAGGCTCGGAAGAAAGCGATTTATGCAAATATTATTTAGAAATTTAAGAAAAATACCCTAAAGTTGCATCGGTACATTGTAAAACCATGTTAACCATAGTTTATGCAATCTACGATGTGTTTTGGTTCGAAATGGGAGTCGCCACCCGACTTTTTAAGGGAAAACCCAAGACAAAACCAAAGAGTAAATTATATTTACCCAACCTAACATTTGTGGTAATAATTTTTACCTTACCTGACATTAAGTGCTCATAAATTTAAACGGCCTAAGACATTTTATAATTGATTTTTGATGAATTTTCCGGTGTAACATTAAAAAGATAAATATGAAATGACTTTTTTACCCTTGATATTAATTCATATGACTTTCAATTAAATATGAATTGACGTTTTGACCCTTAATATTATTTCATATGACATTAACAGGGGAGTGTTGAAGCAGAGGAGTGTGAGAGGAAACGACTGTTGGTGTTTTCTATTAAGAGTTTCGACACACATTTTTCCATACAAAACAATGAAAAGGTAATTTAAGTCATTTCCTTCTCAATATTATAGGCAACATGGTACGTTCACATAGTCATATATGGTCATTATTGTATTTTTCTCGTTTCCGATGAGAAGTAACCAGATTTTGCCACTAAAAATCATTTTCACTTAATGTCAGGTAAGGTGAAAATTATTTCACAAATGTCGGGTGTGTAAAAATTATTACAACAAATGTCAGGTAGGGTAAATGTAATTTACTGCAAAACCAAAAAGAAAATAAAGAAAGACTCCGCCTGCGAAACCCATGAATGGATTCGGGGGTAAGGTTACGAACGCGAAAAGTAAAGACTTTAAGAATCCGCCTCTCACAAAATGAAAGACTCTACTAAAAGTTTAAAGATGTGCTTTTGATAAAGTTTGGACGAGAAATGGATGAATACTTTATAGAATCATTTCATTGAATCATGCAATAAGAACTTTACAAAAGAGAAGATATAAACACACTTATTTACAAGAAAGAACACTTAAAGCTTACATTGTGACTTTGTTGAGAAAGCCTTGCCTAGCATCTTGAAGCTTGAAAACTCCTCTTTTTGATGCCTTTAGAAACCTCCTCTCAAAGTGCCAAAATGGAGAAATAGGATGATAGAAGAAATGGAAAAAGGGTTGCTGGATAAAAGAGATAAAGAATGCTCTTTTTGTGGTTTTGAATGTGTTTAAGCTAGGGTCTAGAATAGATAAGGATAGGATATGTGTTTAAGGTTTTATGATGATGGGAGAATGAAGATTATAGTGATAAGATAAGTAATGGAGATAGTAAGAAGAATGGTAGAATGATGATATATATGATAGTACAAGAATATAAGAAGTAAGAGAAGTAGAGAGAGTGGATGAAGAATAGAATAAAGAAGTGAAGGGATGAATTGGAGAGTGAGTTGGTGAGTGAAATTGCTTTGAGAAGAGTAGTATTTATAGGAGGAGGAGGTAGTATATGATACATGCATCCATGCACACCTCGTAGTCTCCGGCCAGTCAACACAGATTGCAAGATGACCAAGGGGAGTTGTCTTCTGTGGACGTGGTCAATTGACCATGTGTGGTCGGTGCTGTAGGCCGACTGGGCACTAGAGGGTGAGGGGGAATGTATTTGCTTCGTCCATGCATGCATGGACGGTGGTGTATGAAGACAATCTACCTTGGGAGTTGGGGATTCACAGTGGACAGAGGGAGTGTTTGTATTTAGCTTTTGTGAGTGTTTTTAAGTGCTTTTGTGAGGATTCAATCCTGCGACCTAGAGCACTTGTTCTTAGGACTTGCATGGCTTCTTCTTTTTATGTAAAAAACTGTACATGTAGCTAAGTAAACTTCACATGTGATCATGCATGTGGCTTTAGATGGATAAAATACATGTAAATGCATGTAGTTATCGTTTTCCTTCTCCTTTCTTGCTTTTATTTCTATAAGGATGTGTCATGCGTCAAAATCCCGGTGTCTACACATGGAGTTATGGGAAATTACAACAAGAAAGAGAAATGATATTAAACTGCTAAAAAGTACGGAACAGAGTGGCGGAGTGGATGAGAGGGTTATAATAACACAAGGGTCAACTGGTTGTGCAAATTAAAAATGTGAATCAGTTCGGGTCTTTACGGTTCATGGCAAGGATTTGGTTCAGTTTAGTTGTGGTTCGGGTCATTCGGGTGTCAGTTGATTCAGTTCGTAAGAAGTTTCAGGTTCAATTTGGCTTTGAAGCGGGTCATTTCTGGTGTGCGTCGTTTCGGTTCAAAATAGGTCTCATCTTCGATTCGGTTTTGGGTCGGATAATTTCAGATGTTCCGATCATAATCGGTTTAATTCATGTCACTTCAGATGTCAGTTCAGGTATGGGCACGGGTCATTCGGTTTAGATATTGAGTTTCGGATCAGCTTTGACAGGTCTAGTATCAAAATCCATCTTAGAAATAGAACTCTTTACATTGCTAGAAACACATAAAATCTAAATCCCTATATAAAAGCCTTGTGTAGATAGATTTGTAATTGTTTAATTGGGTCATTGCACTCGTCTTTTGGAATAATACTCACATTGTTTCAAAAAAAAAAAAAAACAAATTTGGGGTAGGATATGGTACCACATGTTCTCGCCTCGGTGCACTTCACTTATATGGATTTATAGTTAAAGTGTGTGAAATGCTACTCTACGAACCCGAAATCAATAAACCTAAAAAAACGAAAACTCCAACCTACGAACCCGAAATCCATGTTCGGGGGAAAAGTTATTAGTCTAAGGGTTAGAAAACTCTTAGACTCGCTTGTTGCGAAAAACAGACTCTACTAAAACCAATTTGAAACGAAAGAGAGTGGGGAGAAGTTTAAAAGAATTTCACGATAATATATTCATGTCATGCATGTTAAAGGAATTTTTACAAAGATGTAAAAGTATAAAAAAAAAAAGAGCGGTTACATGATTACAAAGTAATGAAAATAAATGTGAGCATTCTAATCTTGTTTAAGCAAGTAGCATGCAAAGCGAGATTAGTATGGAGGGAGTGAAGAGAGAAATTCTGAAGTCAATACGTCGGGGATTTGTTAGTTGGTTTGGACGTATAGAGTGATGGGGTATTTATAGGTGAATGAGACGTGTATGGAAAAGGGAATGATGAAAAATGGTCCTTACTTCATGCTATTTGGTTACATAACTTCCCATCAAAGCGATTTGATTACGGGAGTGCAAGGACTAGGGGATTGCATGGATATGGCACTGGCTGATAAAAACATCACACATATTGTTTAGGTGGAATATCACCTAAGCCGCACGACCTTAGGTGTGTTTTCTCGCACAAATTGGTGATGTGGCACTAGCTGGGTCAGCTAAAAACACGACCAAGGCCAAGCGGCCTTGGGGGGTTTCTGGGTTGTTTTTTGTGCTTTATGTGTTTTTGGGGTTGACTTTTGCATGTTAATTTGTTATATTGGGTTGACAGTATTTCTACAATTTTATCTAAAATAACCCGTACAATATCAGGTGTCTACACCTTGCATTTTTAAAATCCACGTAACACTGGCAAGGAAGATGGACTCTATAATGGTGATTTTTTTTATCGTCATCTAATCTGGGGATGAGTGACCATCCCTTGGCAGTAAAGAAAAAGTTGTTTGCCCTTAAAGGAGTTGAAGGACTAGGACTAACGAAGACTGAGTGAAATAATGTTGTAATGGGCTTGGAGGTTCCATAATAATCCTAACTCCTTTTCTAGCAAGGATCTACAAAGCCAGATATAAACGACCTTCACCCCTATGCACACAAGTGTAAATGGGCCATGTGGATCACTAGGATGGTGAAGCATTTGCACGGCGGCAATTACAACAAGATTAGGATAAAGGTTAAGATAGGAAACAACAAACAAGAGAACATTTTTACTTATTAATGGGCAGAAATGTGCACAACACTCACACTTAAACTGACCACTTACCATTAGAATTGGATCTCTAAGGAAATGGAATGCCTCTTTAAACACATCCCAAGTAGATAGAACACAACATGAATAAGAGGTCTTTGCAACAAGATGGAAAATCCATTTTTAAGAATGGAAAATACTTCACAAAAGAAGCTACTACCTACTATGGGAATAGAGGGAAAAAAAGGATGAAGGTATTAAGAAACTAATAACAGCTCAAGGAAATCTAGTCTCTAGAAAAAGTACGTCGATTAGACATTGCAACAAGATGGAAAATCCATTTTTAGAAGACTGTCAACAATGCACTAACAATAGCTGCAAAAAGAAGGAAATGGGACTAGGAGTCAAATACAACATGCCCATTATGTAAGGAAGCTTTGACGATAGTGGACTACCTGTTTAGGGATTGTGTATCGGCATTGATGTATGCTAGCTCACAAAGATCAGAGTGTTTGAACTAGAATGCACCATACATTTACACACACAAGCTGAATGCTGCAATATAATAGCTAATTGGAAACAATTGGCTGGACTGAATGACAAGCCGATAAGAAATAATAAGGATAGACTTGCTTACAACTGTTACAGACACACCTTCAGTTGCAATCAAGGGCAAAGGACTCTCCCATTCATGCTCCTACAGACACACCAGAGCACAGATGATCAAGCACAGCTGACACTTGCTGGATTCTTGCCAAAATCCAGTGACAAGAGCTGATTTAACCAAGGATTGAGAGTTATATGTTACTCACAAACTTTCATAGGTTTTAAGACACTCGAGAATACTATCAAATAAACACCGATCTCCCTTTCATTGCAGGAGACTTCATAATATAAAGAAACTTCAGTTTGATTTGCAGCTGCTTAACATAAGCTAATCTGCCTAATCTCTCTGATTTAATCTAACTTACAAAGCTTAAAATAATTACAACTGATTATATCCTAATCTAACTAATATCATCCGGATTACATTAGATCAGAAAATAAAAGGAAAATACTAGCTATGTTCTGATTGGACCAAATGCCAAAAGGGTGGCAAAATGAGCCAATCACAAGCTTTCCTGTCTAAGGGGGTAAATAATTTGTTACTGGGGTAGTTCCAGCGCAAACACTAACCTGGAAGTAATCTCAACAGGTTAAGATTGAGCTGGAAAGACCAAAACAACCCTTATGGACAGATAACAAAAGACTTAGCCTCAGAACTGAGGTTCTGGAAAAACTGATAACAAATAACCCTACTGGGATTGCTTGTTCTGGCACTTCAATCTTACTGATGCCATGCTTGAGCATGTTGGAACTTGGCTTGGACTTGAAAATGGCATGACATAGAACAAAAAACTCCTAGGGAACTAGGCTGATTCTCCCTCAATCAATGGATATGACATTGAGAAAGATCATTGCTTGATTTGTTCTTTGGGAGCTGGATTTATGCGAATGACCAATGCTGATGGGGTGAAGGTGCTAAGACTTGCTTCACAAGTGTGTAACAAGCTTGGATGGATGTTGTGGATGGATTGGTGGCTGCTGGAGATGCTGTGATCCTCCTGTTAGGTACTTGACATACTGAGTGACATGCTAAATGACCTGCTGTCTCTGTTGGAATTAGGAAGCATGTTATTTCTGCTGGAGATGCTTCCCTAGCTGCTGAGTTTGATAAATCAACATAGCCTCCTGCTGGTGCTGCTGCTGAAAGTGCTGGTGAAGCTCCTATAGATGCCTCCTTTGCTGATGATGTTGCTGATGCTTGTTGTTCTTCAGAATGGTCTCCATCATCTTCCCCAGGTTGAGGAAAGTTTGTCCTCAAACTTGGTAGGTCTTCATCTACTGGATAGTAGGGTCGAAGATCTGCTACATTGAATGTTGCTGACCCTCCATACTCTTCAAATAGGTCCAACCTATAGGCATTGTCTCCTATTTTGTCAAGCACTTCAAATGGTCCATCTACTCTTGCTAGTAGCTTGCCTTTTCTCTTGCTGGGGAACCTGTCGTTCCTCAAGTGGATCCAAACTAAATCTTCAAGATGGAAAGTGACCTTCTTCCTATGCTTGTTGGATGATGTAGACACCTGCTCAGTATACTTCGCAATTCTTTCTTTCACTTGCTGATGAAGCTCCCTGATTTAATCTGCTCTTTTACCTGCTACAAAACTAAATTTGACAGATTTAGTTAGTGGAACTATATCCAAAGGGGAAATTGGATTTTTACCATAGACTACTTGGAATAGAGAGTAGCCTATGGCCTTGGATGATGCTTTGTTGTAAGCAAACTCAGCGTGGGGCAAGAGAGTGTCCCATCCTGTTTTATTTTTGTGAATCAATGCTCTCAATAGGACTCCAAGTGTTCTATTAGTAACCTCTGTCTGTCCATCAGTTTGTGGGTGGCAAGTGGTGCTGTACTTGAGCTGTGTGCCTAACTTTTTCCATAAAGTAACCCAAAAATGGCTCAAAAACTTGGTATCCCTGTTAGAAACCATAGTTTTTGGCACTCCATGCAACCTCACAATCTCCTAGAAGAACAATTCTGCAACTCTTGAGGCATCAAAGGTGGTGTGGCAAGGTATGAAATGTGACATCTTTGAAAATCTATCAACCACCACCATTACTGAATCCTTGCCTCTTTGAGTTCTTGGCAAACCCACAATGAAATCACGGCTGACATCTTCCGAAGGACTGCTGGGAACAGGAAATGGTGTGTATAAACCTTGAGGTAGGCTATGTGACTTAGCCAATTGACAAATGTTGCACCTCTTCAGTAGATGCTCCACATCTTTTCTTATCTTTGGCCAGATGTAATGCTCTTTTAACATCAACGCTCTTTTAACATCAACAAGGTCTTTTCAACTCCAAAATGTCCTGTTAAGCTTCCTCCATGGATTTTTGAGAACAATAATTCTCTAAAACTGCTTCTAGGAACACACAATCTGCTCCCCTTGATCAAATAACCCTGGTGATGTATGCTAACTCACTAAGATCAGAGTGTTGAGCTAGAACACACAATACAGTCACACATACACACAGCTGGATGCTTTGAACTTTACAACAACTGATAGAAAGCAACAAGCTGAAATAGAAGACAACCCAATAATAGAATAAAAGGGATAGGCTTGCTTACAGTTGATACAAACACACCACAACTGCAATCAAGGGCAATGGACTCTCACACACATGCCTTTACAGATACACCAAAGCATGGATGATAAAGCTCAGTTTACACTTGCTGGATTTTGCCAATTTCCAGTTACAGGAACTGATTGAACCAAAATTGAGAGTTATAGGACACTCACAAACTTTCAGAGGTACTAAGACACTCGAGAATACTATTGAAATGAACACTGAGATATATGCCTTCATTAATAGGAAACTTCAGAATATAAAGGGAACTAACAATTTGATTAACAGATGCCTAAGCATAAGCATCCTGTCTAATCTCCCTGAATTATCCTAAGCTACAACGCTTGAAACAAATACAGCTGATTATATCCTAATGATCTCGAGTACAAACTGTAAGAAAACAAAAGGAAAATACTAAGCTAAACTCTGATTGGACCAAATGCCAAAAGAGTGGCAAAATGGACCAATGAGAGGCTTTCCAAGCTAAGGGGGTAAAACTTGATGTATTGTGGTAATTCCCGCGCAACTACTAACCTGGAAATAATCTCAACAGGTTAATAATATGCTGGAAAGACCAAAACAACCCCTATGGACAGAAAACAAAACACATAGCCCCAGAACTGGGGTTCTGGAAAAAACTGATAAAACAACCCTGCTGGGATTGGTTGTTCTGTCTTCTGAATCTTACTTGTGCCATGCTTGATCATGCTGGAACTTGGCTTGGACTTGAAAAGGGCATGGCAAGGAACAAAAAAACTCCTAGGAAACGTTAGCTGAAACTTCCTCAATCCAGAGATACAATATTGAGAAAGTCAGCTATTTGGACTGTTGTTGCTGGGAACTGGAATTGGTCTTGATGGGCTGAGTGGCTGTAGATGCCAGAACTTGGTTTACAATGGTGTCGCAAGCCTGGATGGATGCTGTTGGTGGTGTGGTGGCTGCTGTAGATGCTGAGAACCTCTTGCTGGAAGTTGGAACTGCTGAGATTTCTGCTGGATGACTTGCTATCTTCTTTGAGGTTAGGAAGCACATTGTTTCTTTGGATAGGTGTCTATTTCTTTGAGTTGTGCGAAACAACGAGTACTCCTCCTCCTTGTGTTGCTGCTGCTGTAATTGTTGCAATGGCTGGTGAAGATCCCTCTGAGGCCTCCTTTGCTGATGGAGTTGCTGTTGTTGACTGTTCTGTATGATGGTCTCCATCATCCTCCCCAGGTTGAGGAATGTTTGTTGTCAAACTTGGAAGGTCTTCTTCTGCTGGATAGTATGGTCGAAGATCTGCTACATTGAATGTTGCTGAGCCTCCATACTCTTCAGATAGATCCAATCTGTAGGCATTATCTCCAATTCTTTCAAGCACTTCAAAGGGGCCATCTGCTCTAGGCAACAGCTTTCCTTTTCTTTTGCTGGGGAACCTGTCCTCCCTGAGGTGGATCCAAACTAAGTCTCCTAGCTGGAAGGTCACCTTCTTCCTGTGTTTGTTTGCTGAAGTAGACACCTGTTCAGTATACTTGGCAATTCTCTCCTTCACTTGCTGATGAAGCTCCTTGATTTGATCTGCTCTTTTACCTGCTTCAAAACTAAATTTGACAGAAGTAGTTAGTGGAACTAAATCCAAAGGGGAAATTGGATTTTTACCATAGACTACTTGGAATGGAGAGTAGCCTGTGGCCTTGGATGGTGCTTTGTTGTAAGCAAACTCAGCATGGGGCAATATAGTATCCCATCCTACTTTATTTTTGTGGATCAGTGCTTTCAATAGGACTCCAAGTGTTCTATTAGTAACCTCTGTCTGGCCATCAATTTGTGGGTGGTAAGTGGTGCTGTACTTGAGCTGGGTGCCTAGTTTCTTCCACAGAGTGACCCAAAAATGGCTCAAAAACTTGGTATCCCTGTCAGATACCATTATTCTTGGCACTCCATGTAATCTAACAATTTCTTGGAAGAATAATTCAGCAACATTGGTGGCATCAAAGGTGGTGTGGCATGGGATGAAATGTGCCATCTTTGAGAATCTATCAACCACCACCATGATTGAACCCTTCCCTCTCTGAGTTCTTGGCAAACCTACAATGAAATCAACGCTTACATCTTCCCAAGGGTTGCTGGGAACTGGCAATGGTGTGTACAAGCCTTGAGGTAGGCTATGGGACTTTGCCAATTGACAGACATTGCACCTCTTCAATAGATGCTCCACATCTTTCCCCATCTTTGGCCAACTGTATTGCTCTCTCAACATCAACAATGTTTTCTCAACTCCTAAATGCCCTGCTAAACTTCCTCCATGGACTTCTGTGATCAACAACTCCCTGAAACTGCTTTTAGGGACACACAATCTGCTTCCTTTGAACAAATATCCCTGGTCTATGTGGTACAGACCCTGGGATTGCTGCTAACACTTCTGATACACCTGCTTAAAGTCTCCATCCTCCTGATACAAAGCTTTGAAATGCTCAAAACCAATAATTCTAGAATCAAACATATGAAGCAACATGTACCTTCTACTCAATGCATCTTCTCCCTTGTTTAGCACTCCTGACTTGTGGTGGATCATGAAGTGAAACTACTGCATATACTCGACCCAAGCAGCATGCCTGGTGTTGAGCTTGTGCTGCCCTTGAATGAACTTCAAGGCCTCATGATCACTGTGAAGTATGAATTATGCTCCAATAAGGTAGTGCCTCCAGTGCTGAAGGGCTCTGATGATGGCATAGAACTCTTTGTCATAGGTGTTGTACTTCCTTTTGGCATAATTTAGCTTTTTACTGAAATAGGCAACTGGCTTGCCCTCTTGGGTCAATACTGCTCCTATGCCAACTCCTGAAGCATCACATTCTACTTCAAAAACTTCGCTGAAGCTGGGTAGTGCTAGAACTGGTGCTGAAGTGAGCTTTTCTTTGACTTCTTCAAAGGCTTTCTGGGCTGCTGTTGTCCAAATAAAGGACTTCCCTTTCGCCACTTCAGTCATTGGGGCCAGGATGGTGCTGAAATTCTTGCAAATCTTCTATAAAATGAAGCCAGGCCGTGAAAGCTCCTGACTTGATGAATAGAAGTGGGCACAGGCCACTCCCTGGTCGCTTGAATCTTCTCATTATCAACCTGAATACCTGCTGCTGTGACAATGTACCCCAAGAAGTTCACTTGGGATGTAAAGAAGTGACACTTCTTGAGATTCCCAAATAACTCCTCCCTGCTCAAAATGGTTAAAACCTCCTGCAAATGCTTGACATGCTCTTGCTCAGACCTGCTATAGACAAGAATATCATCAAAGTATACCACAACACTCTTGCCTATGAGTGGCTTAAGGACCTGATTCATGAGTCTCATGAATGTAGATGGGGCATTAGTCAGACCAAAAGGTATGACCAACCATTCAAACAAACCTCCCTTGGTCTTAAATGTTGTTTTCCACTCATCTCCCTCATAGATCCTTATCTGGCAGTATCCACTCCTTAAATCAATCTTAGAAAAGACTTCTGACCCATGTAACTCATCCAACATGTCTTCAAGTCTAGGTATAGGGTACCTATACTTGATTGTGATCTTCTTAATAGCCCTACAATCAATACACATTCTTTGACTTCCATCTTTCTTAGGTACTAACAAGGCTGGGACTGCACATGGACTCAAACTCTCCCTAATCATGCCCTTCTCCAATAACTCATCCACCTGCCACTGTATCTCATCGGTATCTGCTGGTGTCATCCTATAATCTGGCTTATTAGGTAACACTGATCTAGGCACTAAGTCAATTTTGTGCTGGATATCCCTTTTAGGTGGCAAACCAGGTGGCATTTCATCAGGAAATACATGCTGAAACTGCTAGAGTAAAGGTGGGAATAAAGGGTGGTCATTTTGTAGTGCTGAGGGTTCTTCAAGGTCTAAAAGGATCAAGTCCTTCTGTGTGCTAAACTCATGATGATCAGATAAAAGCAACACATCAAGACTAAGTTCAAGACACATGGTTTTGGTTTTTTTTATTAACTGTGAGGGTTTCATGGGGGTTAGGACAATCTTTATGTGGTTTAGGGTCAAGGTTAGGTATTAGCTCTCCCATAGTGGTTTACTGATCTATCATACAACCAAGGTAGACCCAAAAGCAAATGACATCCATCCATAGGTAAGACATCACACCAAACCTCATCTTTGTATGATTGTTCAATTGAAAAAGCAACAAGGCATCTAGTAGAAACTTTGATACCTTTGCCTGAACTGAGCCACTAGATGGTATATGGAGCTGGGTGGGGCTTGGTTGTCAGGCTTAGCTTCTTCATCTTGGTGCTGGATGCTGCATTGGTAGAGCTTCCACTGTCCACAATCACTGAGCATACCTTCCCTCCAATAGTGCATCTTGTATGAAAGATATTCTCCCTCAGCTCTTCTGCTTCCTCTACTGCTGAGCTGCTTAAGACTCTTCTGATCACAAGCATTTCTCCCTCATCTGTACCTTCTTCTATAACCTCATCATCATAGATAGGGTCATGTTCATGTTCTGTATATTCCTGTTCTTCTCCCTGCACATTTTCAGGATCAACAAATAAAGCTGCCTGGTACTCAGCAAGAGTAACCATTCTCTTGTTTGGACATTCTGAGGGCAATGTGCCCAGGTCCTTGACACCTGAAACACCTTCTTTCTGTATAAGACCTACTGATAGGGGCTGGGGTTCTGTGTGGGGGATTTTGTGGCTGATTTTGTGGGGGTCTTGGGACTGGGTTTCTGGTTTGAGGTGAGGGTGGGGGTGGATAGGCTCTTTGTGGGGGATTGTAAGGTTTGTAGGGATTTGCCTTGGTTGGAGTGTATGGCTTAGCTGGGTATCTGCTACTACTGAAGTCCTTGGCTCTAGATTTCTTCTGCTGCTGCTCCACTTTATGAGCTAAAGAGCTTAACTCATCAAGTGAATCATAAATCTGTAGCTCCACAACATTCTTGATCCCTTCATTTAAGCCTGCGAGGTACCTAATATAAGTTTGCACCTCATTCTCTTGCATATTACACTTCCAAAGCAAGTGCTCAAACTCCTTTGTGTACTCTTCTACTGATCATTTGTTCCCCTGCACAAAATGTTGTAACTTGTTGTAGTTCTCCTTCATGTAGTTGTCTGGAAGGAACTTCTCCTTCAACTTTTGCCTCATCTCAATCCAGGTACTCACTCTAGCCTCCCTAATCTCCATTCTTCTTCTGTGCAGATTAGTCCACCAAGTATAAGCATATTTTTTTAATTTTAAGGTTACTAACTTCACCTTGTTTTCTTCTGAAATCTCTTTCAAGTCAAAGACTCTTTCCACTGTCTGCAACCAATCTAGGAAAACATCAGGGTCTAGTTCTCCTGCATATTCAGGTATATCAATCTTGAAATCAAGTTTCTCAATCCTCCTATCTTCCCTTCTTACTTCTCTTTCACTCTCATTGTTTTCCTCGGGCTCACTGACCCTAGGTGACCTTATTATCCTTCTCCTTCTCCTGGGTGTAGGTCTAGGACCTCGACCTCCTCTCCCTGTCCTATTGAAAGGATTCTCACCTTATCCTTCCTCCATCACATCATCAGTCTCCCTATTCAACTCATGTCTATGCAATCTCATGTAATAATTCAACTGCTCACTCAAAAACTTCATTTTTTGTTCTACGTCTTCCTTCTCTTTCAGAGTTTGTTCTAAGACTTCCTGTGGTGTTTTACTAGTTCCGGCCATTTTACTAAAACAAGCAAACACACTCCAAGAAAGAACACAATGCTCTGATACCAAGATGATGTATGTTAACTCACTAAGATCAGTGTGTTGAGCTAGAACACACCATACAGTCACACATACACACGGCTGGATGCTTTGAACTTTACAACAACTGATAGAAAGCAACAAGCTGGAATAGAAGACAACCCAATAACGGAACAAAAGGGATAGGCTTGCTTACAGTTGATATAGACACACCACAACTGCAATCAAGGGCAATGGACTCTCACACACATGCCTCTACAGATACACCAAAGCATGGATGATCAAGCTCAGTTTACACTCGCTGGATTTTGCCAATTTCCAGTGACGGGAACTGATTGAACCAAGATTGAGAGTTATAGGACACTCACAAACTTTCAGAGGTACTAAGACACTCGAGAATACTATTGAAATAAACACTGAGATATATGCCTTCATTGATAGGAAACTTCAGAATATAAAGGGAACTAACAGTTTGATTAACAGATGCTTAAGCATAAGCATCCTGTCTAATCTCCCTGAATTGTCCTAAGCTACAAAGCTTGAAACAAATACAGCTGATTATATCCTAATGATCTCGAGTACAAACTGTAAGAAAACAAAAGGAAAATACTGAGCTAAACTCTGATTAGACCAAATGCCAATAGAGTGGCAAAATGGACCAATGAGAGGCTTTCCAAGCTAAGGGGGTAAAACTTGATGTATTGTGGTAATTCCCGCGCAACTACTAACCTGGAAATAATCTCAACAGGTTAATAATATGCTGGAAAGACCAAAACAACCCCTATGGACAGAAAACAAAACACATAGCCCCAGAACTGGGGTTCTGGAAAAAACTGATAAAACAACCCTGCTGGGATTGGTTGTTCTGTCTTCTGAATCTTACTTGTGCCATGCTTGATCATGATGAAACTTGGCTTGGACTTGAAAAGGGCATGGCAAGGAACAAAAAACTCCTAGGAAACGTTAGCTGAAACTTCCTCAATCCAAAGATACAATATTGAGAAAGTCAGCTGTTTGGACTGTTGTTGCTGGGAACTGGAATTGGTCTGGATGACCAATGTTGATGGGCTGAGAGGCTGTAGATGCCAGAACTTGGTTTACAATGGTGTAGCAAGCCTGGATGGATGCTGTTGGTGGTGTGGTGGCTGCTGTAGATGCTGAGAACCTCTTGCTGGAAGTTGGAACTGCTGAGATTTCTGCTGGATGACTTGCTATCTTTGCTGGGGTTAGGAAGCCTGATGTTTCTGCTGGATAGGTTGTCCTAGCTGTTGAGTTGTGCGAAACAACGAGTACTCCTCCTCCTTGTGTTGGTGCTGCTGCTGTAATTGTTGCAATGGCTGGTGAAGATCCCTTGGAGGCCTCCTTTGCTGATGGAGTTGCTGTTGTTGACTGTTTTGTATGATGGTCTCCATCACCTGGTATATGTGATACAGACCCTGGGGTTGCTGCTGGCACTTCTGGTACGCCTGCTTAAAGTCTCCATCCTCCTGATACAAAGCTTTCAAATGCTCAAACCCAACAATTCTAGAATCAAGTATATGAAGTAACATATACCTCCTACTGAATACATCTGCTCCCTTGTTTAGCACTCTTGATTTGTGGTGGATCATGAAGTGAAATTGTTGCATATACTCGACCCAAGCAGCATGCCTGGTGTTGAGCTTGTGTTGTCCTTGAATGAACTTCAAGGCTTCATGATCATTGTGTAATATAAACTCTGCTCCAATGAGGTAGTGCCTCCAGTGGTGAAGAGCTCTATTGATGGCATAGAACTCTTTGTCATAGGTGCTGTACTTCCTCTTTGCATCATGCAACTTTTCACTAAAGTAGGCAACTGGCTTGCCTTCTTGTGTCAATACTGCTCCTATGCCAACACCTGAAGCATCACATTCTACTTCAAAAATTTTGCTGAAGCTGGGTAGTGCTAGAGCTGGTGCTGAAGTGAGCCTCTCCTAAACTTCTTCAAAGGCTTTCTGGGTTGTTGTTGTCCAAATAAAGGACTTCCTCTTCACCACTTCAATCATTAGTGCCAAAATGGTGCTGAAGTTTTTGACAAACCTTTTGTAAAATGAAGTCAGGCCATGGAAGCTCCTGACTTGCTGAATAGAAGTGGGCACAGGCCACTCCCTAATGGCTTGGATTTTCTCCTCATCAACTTGGATACCTGCTGCTGTGACAATGTACCCCAAGAAGTTCACTTGGGATGTAAAGAAGTGACACTTCTTGAGATTTCCAAACAACTGCTCCTCGCTCAGAATATTTAGGACCTCCTGCAAATGCTTGACATGCTCTTGTTCAGACCTACTATAGACAAGAATATCATCAAAGTACACAACAACACTCTTTCCTATGACACTACAACATGAAACGTCTACGGCGACCGACCCAGGCGACCGATACGTATCGGTCGCTCTAATCGACACGGGCGGCCGATATATAGCGACCGATACCGTATCGGTCACTAATCAGCGACCGATACCGTATCGGTCGCAAGATCTGCCTTATCGGTCGCTGGCGCAGCGACCGATATAGTATCGGTCACCGCGATATCGGTCGCTGAGCTTATTAAATATGAGAACGGTCATATTAATTGATGTTGACTTCCTATCGGTCGCTGAGTTGGCGACCGATACCATATCGGTCGCTAGGTATCGGTCGCCAGTTCTTTTTATTGCAGAACGGGCAGAAGGTTTCGAAATTATTTTCATTCCCACTGCTCTCGCTCGCACTCTCTCTCAGCGACGCCAACCACAGCCCCAGCCACCGCCCACTCCGGCCACCACAGTCGACGCCGGCTGACACTGTGAAACCCGGCGACCACCGTGCCCCCAACTCTGGCAACCACCGACTCGAAATCCACGGACAATCACCAATGTGAGTCCCCTAATTGTAAAATTTAATTTTGTAGATTATGAATGTTTGGAGTTTATTATAGTATTAGGATGTTAGAGTGTGAAATTAAAGTTAGATTATTGTTGGTTAGTAAAGTAAGAGTATATGATGTTAAATTGTTGATGTTTAATTTTAAAATTCATATATATTGTTGTATTAGAGTAATTTATTTGAGTAATCTTAGTGTGGTTATGGTTAGAAATTCAAATTTAGGGTAGTGTTTAGTGTTAGTCAAGATTAGGGTTTGAAATTGGATTTAGAATTGTGTTTTGAATGTAAATTTTTAGAGCGAATTTGAGTAATTTCCTTGAGTAATTTTAATTTGGTTATGGTTTGAAATTCAAATTTAGAATAATGTATGTTTTGAATGTAAATTTTTAGGGTTTATTATGAATGCTTATAATTTATTATTGTATTATGTTGTTAGGGCTTGAAATTAATGTTACAATATTGTTGTTTGTTAATGTAAAAGTATATGTTGTTGAAATTGTTGATTCATAATTGAGTAAATTACTTAAGTAATTTTAAGTTGGTTATGGTTTGAAATTCAAATTTAGAATAGTGTATGTTTTGATTGTAAATTTGAAGGGTTTATTATGAATGCTTATAGTTTATTATATGTTATGGCTTGAAATTAAAGTTAGAATATTGATATTTAGAGTTTACAAGGTTATGAATAATTAGTTTAATTAATTATAGGATGTTTAATTTGTATGGGTTAGGGCTGTGGTTAGGGTTAATTGATTGTATATGTTTGGTTAGTTAAGTTAAATTAATTTAGTTATAAATTTGAGTTAAGTTTAATTAAATATTTAGTTAAATGAAGTTAAAATAATTCTTGAGAATATTTATGATTATTCAAATTTAAGTGGGTTAGTTTTATTTGTTATAAGTTAAGGTTGAGTATGAATGGTTTTGGTAGTTATTAATAAGTGAGTTAGTTATTATGGTTGGTTTGGAACAAATTTACACGACTGCCAACTTCGTTGGTTAACTTAATTAAGTTAGCCTATAAAGTTGGTAGCGTAAATTTTTTGCTAACCCAACCTAATTGCTAACTTAATTACTTATAACTCCAAATGAAGACATAAATTGTAAATAATTATGTGACGTCCATTTACGTAATCAACAACAAGTTGCTACGTAAGTACTCAACAACCATTTAAGTAGCTTAGTTGTAGATGTCACAAAAAAGTGTCGAGTTTGGATGATTTTGGTAGTTATTAGTAAGTGAGTTAGTTATTATGTTTGATTAAGAATGAATTTACGCGACTGCCAATTTCGTTGGATAACTTAATCAAAGGCAAATCTCTAAATGCCAATTCAACCTTGTTGTGATGAACAAGTTGTCGGAGTTATATGTATGGGTGATCAACCGCTTGTGATGTAGCAAATGTCGATCGCTATTTTTAGCATCCCAACTTGTTTTAAAATGAACACCAAAGAACTCAATCTTGATTTATTGGGTGTTCTTTTGAAAGGTGGTTGGGATGCTAAATGTAAAACGATCGACATTTGCTACATCACAACCGGTTGATTACCCGTACATATAGCTCCGACAACTTGTTCATCACAACAAGGTTGAATTGGCATTTAGAGACTTACCTTTGATTAAGTTATCCAACGAAGTTGGTAGCGTAAACTTGTTGCTAATCTAACCTAATTTCTAACTTAATTACTCATAACTCCAAATGTAGACATTAATTATTATTAATTATGTCACATCCATTTAGTAACTTAAGTACTCCATAACCAGTTGCTACATAATAATATAAGTTATTAGTCATGGTAGTTTATAGTAGTAAGTAGGTTAATTTATAGTTCTAGTATCTTAGTTATAGATGTCATGAAAAGAGGTTGAGTTTGGATCCTGTTAGTGTACAAGTAGAGTGTGTTTGTGACCTGAAAATCTATATTTGAAAATGACTATCACGAGTCGTATCGACTCTCCTTTATTTGTCTGGTTCACCAAAAGGTATCGCAATCTCAGCAGTGAAATTGCGCGAGGTCTATAGTGCTTAGGGAGTTAGAAGCGTCTAAGATTCAATACAATGCAGTATTTCTATTGTGCAGCCTGGTGGGCATCAAGACAAGGTGGGAATGAGAGAGAAGTTTATAGTAAGGGGTCTAATAGAAATCGTGTTGGGCTTTCTTGCATGTAAGATTCGTAGGTCCATCAAAGTAAGACACGATGCTTTGAAGGATCTATCAATCTTACATGCAAGAAAGCCCAACACGATTTCTATTAGACCCTTTACTATAACTTTCTCTCTCATTCCCACCTTGTCTTGTTACCCACCAGGCTGTATAATAGAAACACTGCATTGTACTGAATCTGATATGCTTCTAACTCCCAAAGCACTATAGACCTCGCGCAATTTCACTACTGAGATTGCGCTACTTTTTGGTGAACCAGACAAATAAAGGAGAGTCGATATGACTCATGAAAGTCATTTTCAATCATAGATTAACAGGAACAAACGTACTCTACTTGTATAATAGCATGATCCTCTTGACTGGTGACATAACTTAGTTGTAGATGTCAAAAAAAACTGTACTTGAAGTTTTAATTGATAGTCATAAAAGTTTAGTTGAAATTCAATGAAACATGATATATTTATTAACAATAAATAATGACATTCATTATATTCATGGAAATTATGTATTTGCTTTAATTAATTGTGACTTAATCCCTTACAATGATACATACATTGTATGCAGCTAAATACATAATGGAGAGTAGTAGAAAATGAATGTATGAAAGACATGGTGGTGAACATCTTAGTGTGGAATTCGTACGTAGGGTGAATGAAGAATTTATACCTGTTGCAAAACAATGGAGTAGTTTGGGTAAACTTAGGTGTCCTTGTAGCAAATGCAAAAACTTGAAGTACATTGACGAGGATATTGTGAAGCTACATTTGTACAAACACGGCTTTCGACCAAATTATCATGTTTGGATAAGTCACGGGGAGAGTTTTGCCACTCTCGAGGGTAGTGGTCAAACTCTTAACACTGTGGTTGATGGGTCTTCTAGTACTGGAGGTATCAACAGTATGCAAGAAATGATCACCGATGCCATGGGCCATATGCCTTTGAGCTGCGGTGATGATACGAGGGAAGATGAGCCAGAGGAAGGGACTAAGAAGTTCTTAGAAATGCTCGATGCCTCCAAAAAGCCTCTGTATGAAGGTAGCGACACGTCTTTGTTGTCGGTTGTCTCACGGATGATTAACATAAAATGTGAGTATAATCTCCCAAATAAAGCCGTGGACAGTCTGTTAGCGTTAATGAAAGACGTATGTCCCCCTGGCAATGAGATGACAGACACCTACTATCAAGCGAAGAAATTGCTTGATGCTTTAGAACTTCCACATGAGAGAATCGACGCGTGTCCCAATGGGTGCGTGTTGTTTTGGAAGAAGAAAGCCGACTTAGATAAGTGTGACCAATGCGAAGCCGATAGGTATGCTAAAACGACGTTGCGTGGGAAACACATTGCACACAAGCAATTGATTTACTTCCCAATCGGGCCGAGGTTGCAAAGATTGTATCCAACTAAGACATCTGCGGAGCACATGAGGTGGCACTCAATGAATGCACGTGAAGATGGAACTATGGTTCATCCGTGTGATAGTGAAGCGTGGAAGCATTTCGATGCCCTTCATAAGGAATTTGCGTCCGAACCCTGAAACGTACGGTTGGGGCTATGCTCAGATGGTTTTGCCCCTTTCGGCAGTTTCGGTCAGACGTATTCATGTTGGCCGGTGATTGCAACTCCATATAATTTGCCGCCTTGGTTGTGCATGAAGAAACAGTCGTTGTTTCTGACTCTGTTAATTCCTGGGCCGAAAAGTCCAAAGGGCAATCTTGATGTCTACTTGCAACCGTTAATCGATGAGTTGAAACATTTATGGGAGGTTGGGATTGGCACATATGATGTCTCCAAGAAGCAAAATTTTAAAATGAAGGCATCCGTGTTGTGGATCATAAGCGATTTTCTGGCATATGGAATGCTCTCTGGTTGGACCACAGCAGGGAAAATGTCTTGTCCCTACTGTATGGAGAACACAAAGGCTAGATGGCTACAACATGGTAGGAAACATTCTTGGTTCGATTGCCATAGACAATTTCTCCCAGAGAACCATCCATTTCGAAAAAATAAGAGCGCGTTCTCAAAGAATAAGGAAGAAAATTCACCTCCACCCACTCGATTGAGTGGGAACAAATTTGGGATCGTGTATGTAATTTCCCGAGCTCCACGGAACAACATAACCGTGTTGATGGTTATTTAGAGTCTCACAATTGGAACAAGAGAAACATATTTCGGGAGTTGCCATATTTGATCAAGTGTTGAATACCATCATGAGTGTCAAAGGCAAGACCAAGGATGATAAGAACTCGCGTAGGGACCAAGCCACCCATTGCAAGCGTCGTCGGCTAAACATTCAAAAAACTCATCATCAAGATGGGACTAGCACCGAAACTATGCCGAACGCTCCCTATCAAATGGGTAAAGAAGAGGTTAAGGCCTTGTGTGAATGGTTGAAAGGCCTCAAACTCCCAGATGGCTATGCGAGCAATCTGAGTAGATGTGTCGATCCCAAAAATTCAAAGTTGCAGGGGTTGAAGAGCAATGATTGTCATGTTTTCATGGAGAGGTTGTTACCAATTGCAACCAAGGAGCTACTTCCTCAAAAAGTTTGGAAGCCATTGACTGAACTCAGCCAGTTCTTTAGAGATTTATGTGCTTCTAATGTAAAGGTGAGTGACATAATCCGGTTAGAGAGAAACATACCAGAAATTCTATGTAAGTTGGAAATGATATTTCCCCCTGCCTTCTTCAATGTCATGGAACACCTTCCAGTACATCTTCCTTATGAAGCAGCGATGGGAGGACCTGTGCAGTATAGGTGGATGTATCCTTTTGAAAGGTACAACTAAACTTACATATCTTTCATAGTTACTATGAGAGAAATTATGTATCTTAAGGAAACATCAATGTTTGTTACTTGTAAAATGTTGTAGATTTTTGCACCATTTAAAGAAAAAAGTGGGGAACAAGGCGCGAGTAGAATCGTCTATCTGCAATGCTTACCTAAAAGAGGAGATAGCAAACTTCTGTGATGCATATTTTGCCCCCGAAGTCCAAACTAAGTCTAGGGAACTTAAAAGAAACGCATGCCCTGATGTGAAACATGTTAACGATGTTAACCAACCCCTCCCTGATGTGTTTTCCTCAAACATTGGATATGCGCCTAGTGAGGGTAAAAAGAGGTATCTCAACCAACAAGAGTTTGTTGCGGCGCATGCATATGTTCTTTCAAATAGCGACTTGTTGGAAAAGTATGAAAGGTATGTACGATTGCACACCGCTATGTGTATGTACATGCTCCATGTAACTAATTACCTAGTTAACACCTTAAATTATTTGTTGAAAGGCAATTTGAAGAAGACATGTGCCTATCACATCCACGCACACAAATAGGGGATTTGTGGAGCAAATTTGGGAAACAATTTCCCGAATGGTTTAAACGAAAGGTGAACGATCAAATTTGATTGAATTAGTAATATTCGAGTTCAATTAACATAATGTTGTCCACTTGAAGTTGACGAATTTGCTAAAATTATATTATGTAGGCTATCAATTCAAATGAAGCGAATGACTTTATTCGAGCGTTAGCATACAGTCCCAACAAAAATGTGTGTTGGTGGAACCATTACTACATTAACAACTACAATTTCCAAGTCCAACGACAAGGAAAGTCGAACGCCAACTCTGGGGTATATGTCAAAGGAATGCACGACGTAGACTTCTATGGGACGCTCCAAGAAGTGATTCAGTTGGAAAACTTAGGAAGATTTGGAAATTACAAAGTTGTTTTGTTCAAAGTTGATTGGTTTAACTCCGTCCATGGTTTGAATAAACATGAGCATTACAATCTCATGGATGTGAACCACACAAAACGATATCGAGTATATGAACCATTCGTACTGGCATCCCAAGCAATGCAAGTGTTTTATACTCATTATCCTAGTACAAGGCGATATAGAAACCAGTGGTGGGCAACACTCATCATAAAGCCGAGGTCAACGATTGACGACATTGATGATGTCGCATATCAAGAGGATAGCACTGAAAATGCTCCAACACTATCTAGCATTGATGAGGACCAAAGCGAAGATCGAGATGACTTAAGTGATGAGGAAGTCATGCACGATGATGCTAATGAATCCATTATGGGGGAAGAGGGAGTGGGAATAGAGGAGGATAATATGTTAGACCCTATTTGTACCGAGATTATTAGTAGTGACGATGAAGAGGAGTATGAGTAGTGAATTCTATTATCTTGTCAACATACATTACTAGTCATTGAACTTTTATTATATTCACAACTTGGTTCAAATTTTTCATGTACTTAGTTGAAGCCAATGCATTCTACTCGTACGCATGCCATTTTATATATATATATATATATATATATAAAAGTTTGGAACTAACTTGTGTTTTGATTTTACTTGATATTAACTATTATATTAGGGGGAGACAACCACATATTATTTGGCAAAGAGCTGCTCCGAGCGACCCTGCATTATACCCCAACAGTGTAAGACTTGAACGAGGGGAGGATTGGTAAGATGATCACATGAAATCCTATGTACAGTGATTTAGCTAGCATTGGTTTTAATAACTTTAGTTGTGTTTTTTCGTAACGATTGCATAAGTTCGCCGATCCCCGTTTAGCACGGTTTGTTGGAGGGCAACTTCGTGGCCACCCAAATCCAAAGCCTGCTTCCCAATGGTCCAAACAAGAGAAAACAAATTTGTGGTTGGATTTCTGTGTAAGTAATTATGCAAATTGGGTCCATAATTTTCTTTTATGTAATAGTCGTTTAACTAATCACTAATAAATTACATTATACAGCGACATTATGTTTGGGAAGAAGAATTAACAAGAAATGTGTTCAGTGGGTGGCACACGAAATTGTGTGACCGACTTACGATCACAGGTACAAGGTCAGGACCAAGAAGAGGATGGACCCTGTACCTCATATGAGCAATGAGCAACGTGATGCAATAGATGAGGAATCCCAAACCGAGGATTTCATTCAGCGGTCCAACGCCGCCAAAGCAAACAGGAACAATGAAAACTACGCCAATTGCATTACGCGGGTGGGCTCGGTTTCGGCGGCAAGTTATATGAAGAAGCAGGTGAATCCTAAATTGGCACAATTAATAAATTAAAGTTATATGTATACATTAACAATTACGAACTATCTAAACAATTGTTTGCATTTACTATCTTAATTTGTAGATGGCCGGGGGGAAAGTGATGACCCTGTCTGAAGTCCACGCTCACATTCATTGTGGGCGAGATGTTGTGGGGAATCCGGTGTGGAGTTCTGAACATGATGACACACTTGCTGTAAGTTTCCATTAAACATATTCATAAACTAAAGTTGTGTCTGAATTGTGGCACAATTAATAAGTTAAAGTTATATGTGTGTTTGGATTGTATTTGAACTCTGGCGTGTGGCCGTGAACGGTTTATGTGTGTTTGGATTGTATTTGAACTCCGGCGTGTGGCCGTGCATGTTTTATGTGTGTTTGGATTGTATTTAAACTCCGGCATGTGGCCGTGCATGTTTTAAGTTGTGTTTGGATTGTATTTGAACTCCGGCGTGTGGCCAAGAATGGTTTATGTGTGTTGGATAATATTTGAACTCCGTTGTGTGGCCGTGAATGGTTTAAGTTGTGTTTGGATTGTATTTGAACTCCGACGTGTGGCCGTGCATGTTTTATGTGTGTTTGGATAGTATTTGAACTCCGGCGTGTGGCCGTGAATGGTTTAAGTTGTGTTTGGATTGTATTTGAACTCCGGCGTGTGGCCAAGCATGTTTTATGTGTGTTTGGATTGTATTTGAACTTCGGCGTGTGGCCGTGCATGTTTTATGTCTCTTTAGATTGTATTTGAACTCACGCGTGTGGCCGTGAATGGTTTAAGTTGTGTTTGGATTGTATTTGAACTCCAGCATGTGGTCGTGCATGTTTTATGTGTGTTTGGATTGTATTTGAACTCCGGCGTGTGGCCGTGAATGGTTTAAGTTGTGTTTGGATTGTATTTGAACTCCGGTGTGTGGTCGTGCATGTTTTATGTGTGTTTGGATTGTATTTGAACTCTGGCATGTGGTCGTGAATGGTTTATGTGTGTTTGGATTGTATTTGAACTCCGGCGTGTGGCCGTGCATGTTTTATGTGTGTTTGGATTGTATTTGAACTCCGGCGTGTGGCCGTGAATGGTTTAAGTTGTGTTTGGATTGTATTTGAACTCCGGCGTGTGGCCGTGCATGTTTTATGTGCGTTTGGATTGTAATTGAACTCCGGCGTGTGGGCGTGCATGTTTTAAGTTGTGTTTGGATTGTATTTAAACTCCGGCGTGTGGCCGTGTATGGTTTATGTGTGTTTGGATTGTATTTGAACTCCGTCGTGTGGCCGTGCATGTTTTAAGTTGTGTATGGATTGTACTTAAACTCCGGCGTGTGGCCGTGCATGTTAAGTTGTGTTTGGATTGTATTTGAACTTCGACATGTGGCCGTAAATAGTTTATGTGTGTTTGGATTGTATTTGAACTCCGGCGTGTGGCCGTGAATGGTTTAAGTTGTGTTTGGATTGTATTTGAACTCCATCGTGTGGCCGTGCATGTTTTATGTGTGTTTGGATTGTATTTAAACTCCGGCGTGTGGCCGTGCATGTTTTATGTGTGTTTGGATTGTATATGAACTCCTGCGTGTGGCCGTGAATGGTTTAAGTTGTGTTTGGATTGCATTTGAACTCCGGCGTGTGGCCGTGCATGTTTTATGTGTGTTTGGATAGTATTTGAACTCCGGCGTGTGGCCGTAAATGGTTTATGTGTGTTTGGATTGTATTTGAACTCCGGCGTGTGGCCGTGAATGGTTTAAGTTGTGTTTGGATTGTATTTGAAATCCGGTTGTTGGCAGAGCATGTTTTATGTGTGTTTGGATTGTATTTGAACTTCGGCGTGTGGCCGTGCATGTATTATGTGTCTTTGGATTGTATTTGAACTCACGCGTGTGGCCGTGAATGGTTTAAGTTGTGTTTGGATTGTATTTGAACTCCAGTGTGTGGTCGTGCATGTTTTATGTGTGTTTGGATTGTATTTGAACTCCGGCGTGTGGTCGTGAATGGTTTAAGTTGTGTTTGGATTGTATTTGAACTCCAGTGTGTGGTCGTGCATGTTTTATGTGTGTTTGGATTGTATTTGAACTCTGGCGTGTGGTCGTGAATGGTTTATGTGTGTTTGGATTGTATTTGAACTCCGGCGTGTGGCCGTGCATGTTTTATGTGTGTTTGGATTGTATTTGAACTTCGGCGTGTGGCCGTGCATGTATTATGTGTCTTTGGATTGTATTTGAACTCACGCGTGTGGCCGTGAATGGTTTAAGTTGTGTTTGGATTGTATTTGAACTCCATCATGTGGTCGTGCATGTTTTACGTGTGTTTGGATTGTATTTGAACTCCGCCGTGTGGTCGTGAATGGTTTAAGTTGTGTTTGGATTGTATTTGAACTCCGGTGTGTGGTCGTGCATGTTTTATGTGTGTTTGGATTGTATTTGAACTCTGGCGTGTGGTCGTGCAAGTTTTATGTGTGTTTGGATTGTATTTGAACTCCGGCGTGTGGTCGTGAATGGTTTAAGTTGTGTTTGGATTGTATTTGAACTCCAGCGTGTGGCCGTGCATGTTTTATGTGTGTTTGGATTGTATTTAAACTCCGGCGTGTGGCCGTGCATGTTTTATGTGTGTTTGGATTGTATATGAACTCCTGCGTGTGGCCGTGAATGGTTTAAGTTGTGTATGGATTGCATTTGAACTCCGGCGTGTGGCCGTGCATGTTTTATGTGTGTTTGGATAGTATTTGAACTCCGGCGTGTGGCCGTAAATGGTTTATGTGTGTTTGGATTGTATTTGAACTCCGGCGTGTGGCCGTGAATGGTTTAAGTTGTGTTTGGATTGTATTTGAACTCCGGCGTGTGGCCGAGCATGTTTTATGTGTGTTTGGATTGTATTTGAACTTCGGCGTGTGGCCGTGCATGTATTATGTGTCTTTGGATTGTATTTGAACTCACGCGTGTGGCCGTGAATGGTTTAAGTTGTGTTTGGTTTGTATTTGAACTCCAGCATGTGGTCGTGCATGTTTTATGTGTGTTTGGATTGTATTTGAACTCCGGCGTGTGGTCGTGAATGGTTTAAGTTGTATTTGGATTGTATTTGAACTCCAGTGTGTGGTCGTGCATGTTTTATGTGTGTTTGGATTGTATTTGAACTCTGGCGTGTGGTCGTGCATGTTTTATGTGTGTTTGGATTGTATTTGAACTCCGGCGTGTGGCCGTGCATGTTTTATGTGTGTTTGGATTGTATTTGAACTTCGGCGTGTGGCCGTGCATGTATTATGTGTCTTTGGATTGTATTTGAACTCACGCGTGTGGCCGTGAATGGTTTAAGTTGTGTTTGGATTGTATTTGAACTCCAGCATGTGGTCGTGCATGTTTTATGTGTGTTTGGATTGTATTTGAACTCCGGCGTGTGGCCGTGAATGGTTTAAGTTGTGTTTGGATTGTATTTGAACTCCGGTGTGTGGTCGTGCATGTTTTATGTGTGTTTGGATTGTATTTGAACTCCGGCGTGTGGTCGTGCATGTTTTATGTGTGTTTGGATTGTATTTGAACTCTGACATGTGGTCGTGAATGGTTTATGTGTGTTTGGATTGTATTTGAACTTCGGCGTGTGGCCGTGCATGTATTATGTGTCTTTGGATTGTATTTGAACTCACGCGTGTGGCCGTGAATGGTTTAAGTTGTGTTTGGATTGTATTTGAACTCCAGCATGTGGTCGTGCAGTTTTTATGTGTGTTTGGAATGTATTTGAACTCCGGCGTGTGGTCGTGAATGGTTTAAGTTGTGTTTGGATTGTATTTGAACTCCGGTGTGTGGTCGTGCATGTTTTATGTGTGTTTGGATTGTATTTGAACTCTGGCGTGTGGTCGTGAATGGTTTATGTGTGTTTGGATTGTATTTGAACTCCGGCGTGTGGCCGTGCATGTTTTATGTGTGTTTGGATTGTATTTGAACTTCGGCGTGTGGCCGTGCATGTATTATGTGTCTTTGGATTGTATTTGAACTCACGCGTGTGGCCGTGAATGGTTTAAGTTGTGTTTGGATTGTATTTGAACTCCATCATGTGGTCGTGCATGTTTTACGTGTGTTTGGATTGTATTTGAACTCCGCCGTGTGGTCGTGAATGGTTTAAGTTGTGTTTGGATTGTATTTGAACTCCGGTGTGTGGTCGTGCATGTTTTATGTGTGTTTGGATTGTATTTGAACTCTGGTGTGTGGTCGTGAATGGTTTATGTGTGTTTGGATTGTATTTGAACTCCGGCGTGTGGCCGTGCATGTTTTATGTGTGTTTGGATTGTATTTGAACTTCGGCGTGTGGCCGTGCATGTATTATGTGTCTTTGGATTGTATTTGAACTCACGCGTGTGGCCGTGAATGGTTTAAGTTGTGTTTGGATTGTATTTGAACTCCAGCATGTGGTCGTGCATGTTTTATGTGTGTTTGGAATGTATTTGAACTCCGGCGTGTGGTCGTGAATGGTTTAAGTTGTGTTTGGATTGTATTTGAACTCCGGTGTGTGGTCGTGCATGTTTTATGTGTGTTTGGATTGTATTTGAACTCTGGCGTGTGGTCGTGAATGGTTTATGTGTGTTTGGATTGTATTTGAACTCCGGCGTGTGGCCGTGCATGTTTTATGTGTGTTTGGATTGTATTTGAACTCCGGCGTGTGGCCGTGAATGGTTTAAGTTGTGTTTGGATTGTATTTGAACTCCGGCGTGTGGCCGAGCATGTTTTATGTGTGTTTGGATTGTATTTGAACTTCGGCGTGTGGCCGTGCATGTATTATGTGTCTTTGGATTGTATTTGAACTCACGCGTGTGGCCGTGAATGGTTTAAGTTGTGTTTGGATTGTATTTGAACTCCGGCGTGTGGCCGTGCATGTTTTATGTGTGTTTGGATTGTATTTGAACTCCGGCGTGTGGTCGTGAATGGTTTAAGTTGTTTTTGGATTGTATTGAACTCCGCTGTGTGGTGGTGCATGTTTTATGTGTGTTTGGATTGTATTTGAACTCTGGCGTGTGGTCGTGAATGGTTTATGTGTGTTTGGATTGTATTTGAACTCCGGCGTGTGGCCGTGCATGTTTTATGTGTGTTTGGATTGTATTTGTGAACTCCGGCGTGTGGCCGTGAATGGTTTAAGTTGTGTTTGGATTGTATTTGAACTCCGGCGTGTGGCCGTGCATGTTTTATGTGCGTTTGGATTGTATTTGAACTCCGGCGTGTGGTCGTGCATGTTTTAAGTTGTGTTTGGATTGTATTTAAACTCCGGCGTGTGGCCGTGTATGGTTTATGTGTGTTTGGATTGTATTTGAACTCCGTCGTGTGGCCGTGCATGTTTTAAGTTGTGTATGGATTGTACTTAAACTCCGGCGTGTGGCCGTGCATGTTAAGTTGTGTTTGGATTGTATTTGAACTTCGACATGTGGCCGTAAATAGTTTATGTGTGTTTGGATTGTATTTGAACTCCGGCGTGTGGCCGTGAATGGTTTAAGTTGTGTTTGGATTGTATTTGAACTCCAGCGTGTGGCCGTGCATGTTTTATGTGTGTTTGGATTGTATTTAAACTCCGGCGTGTGGCCGTGCATGTTTTATGTGTGTTTGGATTGTATATGAACTCCTGCGTGTGGCCGTGAATGGTTTAAGTTGTGTTTGGATTGCATTTGAACTCCGGCGTGTGGCCGTGCATGTTTTATGTGTGTTTGGATAGTATTTGAACTCCGGCGTGTGGCCGTAAATGGTTTATGTGTGTTTGGATTGTATTTGAACTCCGGCGTGAATGGTTTAAGTTGTGTTTGGATTGTATTTGAACTCCGGCGTGTGGCCGAGCATGTTTTATGTGTGTTTGGATTGTATTTGAACTTCGGCGTGTGGCCGTGCATGTATTATGTGTCTTTGGATTGTATTTGAACTCACGCGTGTGGCCGTGAATGGTTTAAGTTGTGTTTGGATTGTATTTGAACTCCAGCATGTGGTCGTGCATGTTTTATGTGTGTTTGGATTGTATTTGAACTCACGCGTGTGGCCGTGAATGGTTTAAGTTGTGTTTGGATTGTATTTGAACTCCAGTGTGTGGTCGTGCATGTTTTATGTGTGTTTGGATTGTATTTGAACTCTGGCGTGTGGTCGTGAATGGTTTATGTGTGTTTGGATTGTATTTGAACTCCGGCGTGTGGCCGTTCATGTTTTATGTGTGTTTGGATTGTATTTGAACTTCGGCGTGTGGCCGTGCATGTATTATGTGTCTTTGGATTGTATTTGAACTCACGTGTGTGGCCGTGTATGGTTTAAGTTGTGTTTGGATTGTATTTGAACACCATCATGTGGTCGTGCATGTTTTACGTGTGTTTGGATTGTATTTGAACTCCGGTGTGTGGTCGTGCATGTTTTATGTGTGTTTGGATTGTATTTGAACTCCGGTGTGTGGTCGTGCATGTTTTATGTGTGTTTGGATTGTATTTGAACTCTGGTGTGTGGTCGTGAATGGTTTATGTGTGTTTGGATTGTATTTGAACTCCGGTGTGTGGCCGTGCATGTTTTATGTGTATTTGGATTTTATTTGAACTTCGGCGTGTGGCAGTGCATGTATTATGTGTCTTTGGATTGTATTTGAACTCACGCGTGTGGCTGTGAATGGTTTAAGTTGTGTTTGGATTGTATTGGAACTCCATCATGTGGTCGTGCATGTTTTATGTGTGTTTGGATTGTATTTGAACTCCGGCGTGTGGTCGTGAATGGTTTAAGTTGTGTTTGGATTGCATTTGAACTCCGGCGTGTGGCCGTGCATGTTTTATGTGTGTTTGGATAGTATTTGAACTCCGGCGTGTGGCCGTAAATGGTTTATGTGTGTTTGGATTGTATTTGAACTCCGGCGTGTGGCCGTGAATGGTTTAAGTTGTGTTTGGATTGTATTTGAACTCCTGAGTGTGGCCGAGCATGTTGTATGTGTGTTTGGATTGTATTTGAACTTCGGCGTGTGGTCCTGCATGTATTATGTGTCTTTGGATTGTATTTGAACTCACGCGTGTGGCCGTGAATGGTTTAAGTTGTGTTTGGATTGTATTTGAACTCCAGCATGTGGTCGTGCATGTTTTATGTGTGTTTGGATTGTATTTGAACTCCGGCGTGTGGTCGTGAATGGTTTAAGTTGTGTTTGGATTGTATTTGAACTCCAGTGTGTGGTCGTGCATGTTTTATGTGTGTTTGGATTGTATTTGAACTCTGGCGTGTGGTCGTGAATGGTTTATGTGTGTTTGGATTGTATTTGAACTCCGACGTGTGGCCGTGCATGTTTTATGTGTGTTTGGATTGTATTTGAACTTCGGCGTGTGGCCGTGCATGTATTATGTGTCTTGGGATTGTATTTGAACTCACGCGTGTGGTCGTGAATGGTTTAAGTTGTGTTTGGATTGTATTTGAACTCCATCATGTGGTCGTGCATGTTTTACGTGTGTTTGGATTGTATTTGAACTCCGCCGTGTGGTCGTGAATGGTTTAAGTTGTGTTTGGATTGTATTTGAACTCCGGTGTGTGGTTGTGCATGTTTTATGTGTGTTTGGATTGTATTTGAACTCTAGTGTGTGGTCGTGAATGGTTTATGTGTGTTTGGATTGTATTTGAACTCCGGCGTGTGGCCGTGCATGTTTTATGTGTGTTTGGATTGTATTTGAACTCCGGCGTGTGGCCGTGAATGGTTTAAGTTGTGTTTGGATTGTATTTGAACTCCGGTGTGTGGTCGTGCATGTTTTATGTGTGTTTGGATTGTATTTGAACTCTGGCGTGTGGTCGTGAATGGTTTATGTGTGTTTGGATTGTATTTGAACTCCGGCGTGTGGCCGTGCATGTTTTATGTGTGTTTGGATAGTATTTGAACTCCGGCGTGTGGCCGTAAATGGTTTATGTGTGTTTGGATTGTATTTGAACTCCGGCGTGTGGCCGTGAATGGTTTAAGTTGTGTTTGGATTGTATTTGAACTCCGGCGTGTGGCCGAGCATGTTTTATGTGTGTTTGGATTGTATTTGAACTTCGGCGTGTGGCCGTGCAGGTATTATGTGTCTTTGGATTGTATTTGAACTCACGCGTGTGGCCGTGAATGGTTTAAGTTGTGTTTGGATTGTATTTGAACTCCGGTGTGTGGTCGTGCATGTTTTATGTGTGTTTGGATTGTATTTGAACTCCGGCGTGTGGTCGTGAATGGTTTAAGTTGTGTTTGGATTGTATTTGAACTCCGGTGTGTGGTCGTGCATGTTTTATGTGTGTTTGGATTGTATTTGAACTCTGGCGTGTGGTCGTGAATGGTTTATGTGTGTTTGGATTGTATTTGAACTCCGGCGTGTGGCCGTGCATGTTTTATTTGTGTTTGGATTGTATTTGAACTCCGGCGTGTGGCCGTGAATGGTTTAAGTTGTGTTTGGATTGTATTTGAACTCCGGCGTGTGGCCGTGCATGTTTTATGTGTTTGGATTGTATTTGAACTCCGGCGTGTGGTCGTGCATGTTTTAAGTTGTGTTTGGATTGTATTTAAACTCCGGCGTGTGGCCGTGTATGGTTTATGTGTGTTTGGATTGTATTTGAACTCCGTCGTGTGGCCGTGCATGTTTTAAGTTGTGTATGGATTGTACTTAAACTCCGGCGTGTGGCCGTGCATGTTAAGTTGTGTTTGGATTGTATTTGAACTTCGACATGTGGCCGTAAATAGTTTATGTGTGTTTGGATTGTATTTGAACTCCGGCGTGTGGCCGTGAATGGTTTAAGTTGTGTTTGGATTGTATTTGAACTCCAGCGTGTGGCCGTGCATGTTTTATGTGTGTTTGGATTGTATTTGAACTCCGGCGTGTGGCCGTGCATGTTTTATGTGTGTTTGGATTGTATATGAACTCCTGCGTGTGGCCGTGAATGGTTTAAGTTGTGTTTGGATTGCATTTGAACTCCAGCGTGTGGCCGTGCATGTTTTATGTGTGTTTGGATAGTATTTGAACTCCGGCGTGTGGCCGTAAATGGTTTATGTGTGTTTGGATTGTATTTGAACTCCGGCGTGTGGCCGTGAATGGTTTAAGTTGTGTTTCGATTGTATTTGAAATCCGGTGTGTGGCCGTGCATGTTTTATGTGCGTTTGGATTGTATTTGAACTCCGGCGTGTGGTCGTGCATGTTTTAAGTTGTGTTTGGATTGTATTTAAACTCACGCCTGGTCCCGTGAATGGTTTAAGTTGTGTTTGGATTGTATTTGAACTCCAGCATGTGGTCGTGCATGTTTTATGTGTGTTTGGATTGTATTTGAACTCCGGCGTGTGGTCGTGAATGGTTTAAGTTGTGTTTGGATTGTATTTGAACTCCAGTGTGTGGTCGTGCATGTTTTATGTGTGTTTGGATTGTATTTGAACTCTGGCGTGTGGTCGTGAATGGTTTATGTGTGTTTGGATTGTATTTGAACTCCGGCGTGTGGCCGTGCATGTTTTATGTGTGTTTGGATTGTATTTGAACTTCGGGATGTGGGCGTGCATGTATTATGTGTCTTTGGATTGTATTTGAACTCACGCGTGTGGCCGTGAATGGTTTAAGTTGTGTTTGGATTGTATTTGAACTCCAGCATATGGTCGTGCATGTTTTATGTGTGTTTGGATTGTATTTGAACTCCGGCGTGTGGTCGTGAATGGTTTAATTTGTGTTTGGATTGTATTTGAACTCCGGTGTGTGGTCGTGCATGTTTTATGTGTGTTTGGATTGTTTTTGAACTCTGGCGTGTGGTCGTGAATGGTTTATGTGTGTTTGGATTGTATTTGAACTCCGGCGTGTGGCCGTGCATGTTTTATGTGTGTTTGGATTGTATTTGAACTCCGGCGTGTGGCCGTGAATGGTTTAAGTTGTGTTTGGATTGTATTTGAACTCCGGCGTGTGGCCGTGCATGTTTTATGTGCGTTTGGATTGTATTTGAACTCCGGCGTGTGGTCGTGCATGTTTTAAGTTGTGTTTGGATTGTATTTAAACTCCGGCGTGTGGCCGTGTATGGTTTATGTGTGTTTGGATTGTATTTGAACTCCGGCGTGTGGCCGTGCATGTTTTATGTGTGTTTGGATTGTATTTGAACTCCGGCGTGTGGCCGTGAATGGTTTAAGTTGTGTTTGGATTGCATTTGAACTCCGGCGTGTGGCCGTGCATGTTTTATGTGTGTTTGGATTGTATTTGAACTCCGGCGTGTGGCCGTAAATGGTTTATGTGTGTTTGGATTGTATTTGAACTCCGGCGTGTGGCCGTGAATGGTTTAAGTTGTGTTTGGATTGTATTTGAACTCCGGCGTGTGGCCGAGCATGTTTTATGTGTGTTTGGATTGTATTTGAACTTCGGCGTGTGGCCGTGCATGTATTATGTGTCTTTGGATTGTATTTGAACTCACGCGTGTGGCCGTGAATGGTTTAAGTTGTGTTTGGATTGTATTTGAACTCCAGCATGTGGTCGTGCATGTTTTATGTGTGTTTGGATTGTATTTGAACTCCGGCGTGTGGTCGTGAATGGTTTAAGTTGTGTTTGGATTGTATTTGAACTCCGGTGTGTGGTCGTGCATGTTTTATGTGTGTTTGGATTGTATTTGAACTCCGGCGTGTGGTCGTGAATGGTTTAAGTTGTGTTTGGATTGTATTTGAACTCCGGCGTGTGGCCGTGCATGTTTTATGTGTGTTTGGATTGTATTTGAACTTCGGCGTGTGGCCGTGCATGTATTATGTGTCTTTGGATTGTATTTGAACTCACGCGTGTGGTCGTGAATGGTTTAAGTTGTGTTTGGATTGTATTTGAACTCCAGCATGTGGCCGTGCAAGTTTTATGTGTGTTTGGATTGTATTTGAACTCCGGCGTGTGGCCGTGAATGGTTTAAGTTGTGTTTGGATTGTATTTGAACTCCGGTGTGTGGTCGTGCATGTTTTATGTGTGTTTGGATTGTATTTGAACTCCGGCGTGTGGTCGTGAATGGTTTATGTGTGTTTGGATTGTATTTGAACTCCGGCGTGTGGCCGTGCATGTTTTATGTGTGTTTGGATTGTATTTGAACTCCGGCGTGTAGGCGTGAATGGTTTAAGTTGTGTTTGGATTGTATTTGAACTCCGGCGTGTGGCCGTGCATGTTTTATGTGTGTTTGGATTGTATTTGAACTCAGGCGTGTGGACGTGAATGGTTTATGTGTGTTTGGATTGTATTTGAACTCCAGCGTGTGGCCGTGCATGTTTTATGTGTGTTTGGATTGTATTTGAACTCCGGCGTGTGGCCGTAAATGGTTTATGTGTCTTTGGATTGTATTTGAACTCACGCGTGTGGCCGTGAATGGTTTAAGTTGTGTTTGGATTGTATTTGAACTCCGGCGTGTGGCCGAGCATGTTTTATGTGTGTTTGGATTGTATTTGAACTTCGGCGTGTGGCCGTGCATGTATTATGTGTCTTTGGATTGTATTTGAACTCACGCGTGTGGCCGTGAATGGTTTAAGTTGTGTTTGGATTGTATTTGAACTCCAGCATGTGGTCGTGCATGTTTTATGTGTGTTTGGATTGTATTTGAACTCCGGCGTGTGGTCGTGAATGGTTTAAGTTGTTTTTGGATTGTATTTGAACTCCGGTGTGTGGTCGTGCATGTTTTATGTGTGTTTGGATTGTATTTGAACTCTGGCGTGTGGTCGTGAATGGTTTATGTGTGTTTGGATTGTATTTGAACTCCGGCGTGTGGCCGTGCATGTTTTATGTGTGTTTGGATTGTATTTGAACTCCGGCGTGTGGCCGTGAATGGTTTAAGTTGTGTTTGGATTGTATTTGAACTCCGGCGTGTGGCCGTGCATGTTTTATGTGCGTTTGGATTGTATTTGAACTCCGGCGTGTGGTCGTGCATGTTTTAAGTTGTGTTTGGATTGTATTTAAACTCCGGCGTGTGGCCGTGTATGGTTTATGTGTGTTTGGATTGTATTTGAACTCCGCCGTGTGGCCGTGCATGTTTTAAGTTGTGTTTGGATTGTATTTAAACTCCGGCGTGTGGCCGTGCATGTTAAGTTGTGTTTGGATTGTATTTGAACTTCGACATGTGGCCGTAAATGGTTTATGTGTGTTTGGATTGTATTTGAACTCCGGCGTGTGGCCGTGAATGGTTTAAGTTGTGTTTGGATTGTATTTGAACTCCAGCGTGTGGCCGTGCATGTTTTATGTGTGTTTGGATTGTATTTGAACTCCGGCGTGTGGCCGTGCATGTTTTATGTGTGTTTGGATTGTATATGAACTCCTGCGTGTGGCCGTGAATGGTTTAAGTTGTGTTTGGATTGTATTTGAACTCCGGCGTGTGGCCGTGCATGTTTTATGTGTGTTTGGATAGTATTTGAACTCCGGCGTGTGGCCGTAAATGGTTTATGTGTGTTTGGATTGTATTTGAACTACGGCGTGTGGCCGTGAATGGTTTAAGTTGTGTTTGGATTGTATTTGAACTCCGGCGTGTGGCCGTGCATGTTTTATGTGTGTTTGGATTGTATTTGAACTTCGGCGTGTGGCCGTGCATGTATTATGTGTCTTTGGATTGTATTTGAACTCACGCGTGTGGCCGTGAATGGTTTAAGTTGTGTTTGGATTGTATTTGAACTCCAGCATGTGGTCGTGCATGTTTTATGTGTGTTTGGATTGTATTTGAACTCCGGCGTGTGGTCGTGAATGGTTTAAGTTGTGTTTGGATTGTATTTGAACTCCAGTGTGTGGTCGTGCATGTTTTATGTGTGTTTGGATTGTATTTGAACTCTGGCGTGTGGTCGTGAATGGTTTATGTGTGTTTGGATTGTATTTGAACTCCGGCGTGTGGCCGTGCATGTTTTATGTGTGTTTGGATTGTATTTGAACTTCGGCGTGTGGCCGTGCATGTATTATGTGTCTTTGGATTGTATTTGAACTCACGCGTGTGGCCGTGAATGGTTTAAGTTGTGTTTGGATTGTATTTGAACTCCAGCATGTGGTCGTGCATGTTTTATGTGTGTTTGGATTGTATTTGAACTCCGGCGTGTGGTCGTGAATGGTTTAAGTTGTGTTTGGATTGTATTTGAACTCCGGTGTGTGGTCGTGCATGTTTTATGTGTGTTTGGATTGTATTTGAACTCTGGCGTGTGGTCGTGAATGGTTTATGTGTGTTTGGATTGTATTTGAACTCCGGCGTGTGGCCGTGCATGTTTTATGTGTGTTTGGATTGTATTTGAACTCCGGCGTGTGGCCGTGAATGGTTTATGTGTGTTTGGATTGTATTTGAACTCCGGCGTGTGGCCGTGCATGTTTTATGTGTGTTTGGATTGTATTTGAACTCCGGCGTGTGGCCGTGAATGGTTTAAGTTGTGTTTGGATTGTATTTGAACTCCGGCGTGTGGCCGTGCATGTTTTATGTGCGTTTGGATTGTATTTGAACTCCGGCGTGTGGTCGTGCATGTTTTAAGTTGTGTTTGGATTGTATTTAAACTCCGGCGTGTGGCCGTGTATGGTTTATGTGTGTTTGGATTGTATTTGAACTCCAGCATGTGGTCGTGCATGTTTTATGTGTGTTTGGATTGTATTTGAACTCCGGCGTGTGGTCGTGAATGGTTTAAGTTGTTTTTGGATTGTATTTGAACTCCGGTGTGTGGTCGTGCATGTTTTATGTGTGTTTGGATTGTATTTGAACTCTGGCGTGTGGCCGTAAATGGTTTATGTGTGTTTGGATTGTATTTGAACTCCGGCGTGTGGCCGTGAATGGTTTAAGTTGTGTTTGGATTGTATTTGAACTCCGGCGTGTGGCCGAGCATGTTTTATGTGTGTTTGGATTGTATTTGAACTTCGGCGTGTGGCCGTGCATGTATTATGTGTCTTTGGATTGTATTTGAACTCCGGCGTGTGGCCGTGCATGTTTTATGTGTGTTTGGATTGTATTTGAACTCCGGCGTGTGGCCGTGCATGTTTTATGTGTGTTTGGATTGTATTTGAACTCTGGTGTGTGGTCGTGAATGGTTTATGTGTGTTTGGATTGTATTTGAACTCCGGCGTGTGGCCGTGCATGTTTTATGTGTGTTTGGATTGTATTTGAACTTCGGCGTGTGGCCGTGCATGTATTATGTGTCTTTGGATTGTATTTGAACTCACGCGTGTGGCCGTGAATGGTTTAAGTTGTGTTTGGATTGTATTTGAACTCCGGCGTGTGGCCGTGCATGTTTTATGTGTGTTTGGATTGTATTTGAACTCCGGCGTGTGGCCGTGAATGGTTTAAGTTGTGTTTGGATTGTATTTGAACTCCAGCATGTGGTCGTGCATGTTTTATGTGTGTTTGGATTGTATTTGAACTCGGCGTGTGGCCGTGAATGGTTTAAGTTGTGTTTGGATTGTATTTGAACTCCGGTGTGTGGTCGTGCATGTTTTATGTGTGTTTGGATTGTATTTGAACTCTGGCGTGTGGTCGTGAATGGTTTATGTGTGTTTGGATTGTATTTGAACTCCGGCGTGTGGCCGTGCATGTTTTATGTGTGTTTGGATTGTATTTGAACTTCGGCGTGTGGCCGTGCATGTATTATGTGTCTTTTGATTGTATTTTCACTAACGCGTGGGGCCGTTAATGGTTTAAGTTGTGTTTGGATTGTATTTGAACTCCAGCATGTGGTCGTGCATGTTTTATGTGTGTTTGGATTGTATTTGAACTCCGGCGTGTGGTCGTGAATGGTTTAAGTTGTGTTTGGATTGTATTTGAACTCCGGTGTGTGGTCGTGCATGTTTTATGTGTGTTTGGATTGTATTTGAACTCAGGCGTGTGGTCGTGAATGGTTTATGTGTGTTTGGATTGTATTTGAACTCCGGCGTGTGGCCGTGCATGTTTTATGTGTGTTTGGATTGTATTTGAACTCCGGCGTGTGGCCGTGAATGGTTTAAGTTGTGTTTGGATTGTATTTGAACTCCGGCGTGTGGCCGTGCATGTTTTATGTGCGTTTGGATTGTATTTGAACTCCGGCGTGTGGTCGTGCATGTTTTAAGTTGTGTTTGGATTGTATTTAAACTCCGGCGTGTGGCCGTGTATGGTTTATGTGTGTTTGGATTGTATTTGAACTCCGCCGTGTGGCCGTGCATGTTTTAAGTTGTGTTTGGATTGTATTTAAACTCCGGCGTGTGGCCGTGCATGTTAAGTTGTGTTTGGATTGTATTTGAACTTCGACATGTGGCCGTAAATAGTTTATGTGTGTTTGGATTGTATTTGAACTCCGGCGTGTGGCCGTGAATGGTTTAAGTTGTGTTTGGATTGTATTTGAACTCCAGCGTGTGGCCGTGCATGTTTTATGTGTGTTTGGATTGTATTTGAACTCCGGCGTGTGGCCGTGCATGTTTTATGTGTGTTTGGATTGTATTTGAACTCCGGCGTGTGGCCGTAAATGGTTTATGTGTGTTTGGATTGTATTTGAACTCCGGCGTGTGGCCGTGAATGGTTTAAGTTGTGTTTGGATTGTATTTGAACTCCGGCGTGTGGCCGTGCATGTTTTATGTGTGTTTGGATTGTATTTGAACTTCGGCGTGTGGCCGTGCATGTATTATGTGTCTTTGGATTGTATTTGAACTCACGCGTGTGGCCGTGAATGGTTTAAGTTGTGTTTGGATTGTATTTGAACTCCAGCATGTGGTCGTGCATGTTTTATGTGTGTTTGGATTGTATTTGAACTCACGCGTGTGGCCGTGAATGGTTTAAGTTGTGTTTGGATTGTATTTGAACTACCGGTGTGTGGTGCATGTTTTATGTGTGTTTGGATTGTATTTGAACTCAGCGTGTGGTCGTGAATGGTTTATGTGTGTTTGGATTGTATTTGAACTCGGCGTGTGGCGTGCATGTTTTATGTGTGTTTGGATTGAATTTGAACTCAGGCGTGTGGCCGTGAATGGTTTAAGTTGTGTTTGGATTGTATTTGAACTCCGGCGTGTGGCCGTGCATGTTTTATGTGCGTTTGGATTGTATTTGAACTCCGGCGTGTGGTCGTGCATGTTTTAAGTTGTGTTTGGATTGTATTTAAACTCAGGCGTGTGGACGTGAATGGTTTATGTGTGTTTGGATTGTATTTGAACTCCGGCGTGTGGCCGTGCATGTTTTAAGTTGTGTATGGATTGTACTTAAAACTCCGGCGTGTGGGTGTGCATGTTTGGTTGTGTTTGGATTGTATTTGAACTTGACGTGTGGCCGTAAATAGTTTATGTGTGTTTGGATTGTATTTGAACTCGGCGTGTGGCGTGAATGGTTTAAGTTGTGTTTGGATTGTATTTGAACTCCAGCGTGTGGCGTGCATGTTTTATGTGTGTTTGGATTGTATTTGAACTCCAGTGGCGTGCATGTTTTATGTGTGTTTGGATTGTATATGAACTCCTGCGTGTGGCCGTGAATGGTTTAAGTTGTGTTTGGATTGAATTTGAACTCCGTGTGGCCGTGCATGTTTTATGTGTGTTTGGATTGTATTTGAACTCCGTGTGGCGTAAATGGTTTATGTGTGTTTGGATTGTATTTGAACTCCGTGTGGCCGTGAATGGTTTAAGTTGTGTTTGGATTGTATTTGAACTCCGGCTTGTGGCCGAGCATGTTTTATGTGTGTTTGGATTGTATTTGAACTTCGGCGTGTGGCCGTGCATGTATTATGTGTCTTTGGATTGTATTTGAACTCACGCGTGTGGCCGTGAATGGTTTAAGTTGTGTTTGGATTGTATTTGAACTCCAGCATGTGGTCGTGCATGTTTTATGTGTGTTTGGATTGTATTTGAACTCCGGCGTGTGGCCGTGAATGGTTTAAGTTGTGTTTGGATTGTATTTGAACTCCAGCATGTGGTCGTGCATGTTTTATGTGTGTTTGGATTGTATTTGAACTCCGGTGTGTGGTCGTGCATGTTTTATGTGTGTTTGGATTGTATTTGAACTCTGGCGTGTGGTCGTGAATGGTTTATGTGTGTTTGGATTGTATTTGAACTCCGGCGTGTGGCCGTGCATGTTTTATGTGTGTTTGGATTGTATTTGAACTCACGCGTGTGGCCGTGAATGGTTTAAGTTGTGTTTGGATTGTATTTGAACTCCAGCATGTGGTCGTGCATGTTTTATGTGTGTTTGGATTGTATTTGAACTCTGGCATGTGGTCGTGAATGGTTTATGTGTGTTTGGATTGTATTTGAACTCCGGCGTGTGGCCGTGCATGTTTTATGTGTGTTTGGATTGTATTTGAACTCCGGCGTGTGGCCGTGCATGTATTATGTGTCTTTGGATTGTATTTGAACTCACGCGTGTGGCCGTGAATGGTTTAAGTTGTGTTTGGATTGTATTTGAACTCCAGCATGTGGTCGTGCATGTTTTATGTGTGTTTGGATTGTATTTGAACTCCGGCGTGTGGCCGTGAATGGTTTAAGTTGTGTTTGGATTGTATTTGAACTCCGGCGTGTGGCCGTGCATGTTTTATGTGTGTTTGGATTGTATTTGAACTCTGGTGTATGGTCGTGAATGGTTTATGTGTGTTTGGATTGTATTTGAACTCCGGCGTGTGGCCGTGCATGTTAAGTTGTGTTTGGATTGTATTTGAACTTCGACATGTGGCCGTAAATAGTTTATGTGTGTTTGGATTGTATTTGAACTCCGGCGTGTGGCCGTGAATGGTTTAAGTTGTGTTTGGATTGTATTTGAACTCCAGCATGTGGTCGTTCAGTTTTTATGTGTGTTTGGAATGTATTTGAACTCCGGCGTGTGGTCGTGAATGGTTTAAGTTGTGTTTGGTTTGTATTTGAACTCCGGTGTGTGGTCGTGCATGTTTTATGTGTGTTTGGATTGTATTTGAACTCTGGCGTGTGGTCGTGAATGGTTTATGTGTGTTTGGATTGTATTTGAACTCCGGCGCGTGGCCGTGCATGTTTTATGTGTGTTTGGATTGTATTTGAACTCCGGCGTGTGGCCGTGAATGGTTTAAGTTGTGTTTGGATTGTATTTGAACTCGGCGTGTGGCCGTGCATGTTTTATGTGTGTTTGGATTGTATTTGAACTAGCGTGTGGCGTGCATGTATTATGTGTCTTTGGATTGTATTTGAACTCAGCGTGTGGCGTGAATGGTTTAAGTTGTGTTTGGATTGTATTTGAACTCCAGCATGCGGTCGTGCATGTTTTATGTGTGTTTGGATTGTATTTGAACTCCGTGTGTGTCGTGAATGGTTTAAGTTGTGTTTGGATTGTATTTGAACTCCGGTGTGTGGTTGTGCATGTTTTATGTGTGTTTGGATTGTATTTGAACTCTGGTGTGTGGTCGTGAATGGTTTATGTGTGTTTGGATTGTATTTGAACTCCGGCGTGTGGCCGTGCATGTTTTATGTGTATTTGGATTGTATTTGAACTTCAACGTGTGGTCGTGCATGTATTATGTGTCTTTGGATTGTATTTGAACTCACGCGTGTGGCCGTGAATGGTTTAAGTTGTGTTTGGATTGTATTTGAACTCCAGCATGTGGTCGTGCATGTTTTATGTGTGTTTGGATTGTATTTGAACTCACGCGTGTGGCCGTGAATGGTTTAAGTTGTGTTTGGATTGTATTTGAACTCCGGTGTGTGGTCGTGCATGTTTTATGTGTGTTTGGATTGTATTTGAACTCTGGCGTGTGGTCGTGAATGGTTTATGTGTGTTTGGATTGTATTTGAACTCCGGCGTGTGGCCGTGCATGTTTTATGTGTGTTTGGATTGTATTTGAACTCCGGCGTGTGGCCGTGAATGGTTTAAGTTGTGTTTGGATTGTATTTGAACTCCGGCGTGTGGCCGTGCATGTTTTATGTGCGTTTGGATTGTATTTGAACTCCGGCGTGTGGTCGTGCATGTTTTAAGTTGTGTTTGGATTGTATTTAAACTCCGGCGTGTGGCCGTGTATGGTTTATGTGTGTTTGGATTGTATTTGAACTCCGCCGTGTGGCCGTGCATGTTTTAAGTTGTGTTTGGATTGTATTTAAACTCCGGCGTGTGGCCGTGCATGTTAAGTTGTGTTTGGATTGTATTTGAACTTCGACATGTGGCCGTAAATGGTTTATGTGTGTTTGGATTGTATTTGAACTCCGGCGTGTGGCCGTGAATGGTTTAAGTTGTGTTTGGATTGTATTTGAACTCCAGCATGTGGTCGTGCATGTTTTATGTGTGTTTGGATTGTATTTGAACTCCGGCGTGTGGCCGTGCATGTTTTATGTGCGTTTGGATTGTAATTGAACTCCGGCGTGTGGGCGTGCATGTTTTAAGTTGTGTTTGGATTGTATTTAAACTCCGGCGTGTGGCCGTGTATGGTTTATGTGTGTTTGGATTGTATTTGAACTCCGGCGTGTGGCCGTAAATGGTTTATGTGTGTTTGGATTGTATTTGAACTCCAGCGTGTGGCCGTGAATGGTTTAAGTTGTGTTTGGATTGTATTTGAACTCCGGCGTGTGGCCGTGCATGTTTTATGTGTGTTTGGATTGTATTTGAACTCCGGCGTGTGGCCGTGCATGTTTTATGTGTGTTTGGATTGTATTTGAACTCCGGCGTGTAGGCGTGAATGGTTTAAGTTGTGTTTGGATTGTATTAGAATTCCGGTTTGTGGCCGTGAATGGTTTAAGTTGTGTTTGGATTGTATTTGAACTTCGGCGTGTGGCCGTGCATGTTTTATGTCTCTTTAGATTGTATTTGAACTCCGGCGTGTGGCTGTGCATGTTTTATGTGTGTTTGGATTGTATTTGAACTACGGCGTGTGGCCGTGAATGGTTTAAGTTGTGTTTGGATAGTATTTGAACTCCGGCGTGTGGCCAAGCATGTTTTATGTGTGTTTGGATTGTATTTGAACTTCGGCGTGTGGCCGTAAATGTTTTATGTGTGTTTGGATTGTATTTGAACTCGGCGTGTGGCGTGAATGGTTTAAGTTGTGTTTGGATTGTATTTGAACTCCGTGTGGCGTGCATGTTTTAAGTGTGTTTGGATTGTATTTGAACTTCGGCGTGTGGCCGTGCATGTTTCATGTGTGTTCGGATTGTATTTGAACTCCAGCGTGTCGCGTGAATGGTTTAAGTTGTATTTGGATTGCATTTGAACTCCAGCGTGTGGTCGTGCATGTTTTATGTGTGTTTGGATTGTATTTGAACTCCGGCGTGTGGTCGTGAATGGTTTAATTTGTGTTTGGATTGTATTTGAACTCCGGTGTTTGGTCGTGCATGTTTTAAGTTGTGTTTGAATTGTTTTTGAACTCGGCGTGTGGCGTGAATGGTTTATGTGTGTTTGGATTGTATTTGAACTCAGCGTGTGGCGTGCATGTTTTATGTGTGTTTGGATTGTATTTGAACTCAGCGTGTGGCGTGCATGTTTTATTTTTGTTAGGATTGTATTTGAACTCCAGCGTGTGGTCGTGAATGGTTTAAGTTGTGTTTGGATTGTATTTGAACTCCGTGTGTGGCGTGCATGTTTTATGTGTGTTTGGATTGTATTTGAACTCCAGCGTGTGGTCGTGAATGGTTTATGTGTGTTTGGATTGTATTTGAACTCCGGCGTGTGGCCGTGCATGTTTTATGTGTGTTTGGATTGTATTTGAACACCTGCGTGTGGCCCTGCATGTTTTATGTGTGTTTGGATTGTATTTGAACTCAGCGTGTGGCGTGAATGGTTTAAGTTGTGTTTGGATTGTATTTGAACTCCAGTGTGGTCGTGCATGTTTTATGTGTGTTTGGATTGTATTTGAACTCCGGCGTGTGGTCGTGAATGGTTTAAGTTGTGTTTGGATTGTATTTGAACTCCGTGTGTGGCGTGCATGTTTTATGTGTGTTTGGATTGTATTTGAACTCGGTGTGTGGTCGTGAATGGTTTATGTGTGTTTGGATTGTATTTGAACTCAGCGTGTGGCGTGCATGTTAAGTTGTGTTTGGATTGTATTTGAACTTGGCGTGTGGCCGTAAATAGTTTATGTGTCTTTGGATTGTATTTGAACTCATGCGTGTGGCCGTGAATGGTTTAAGTTGTGTTTGGATTGTATTTGAACTCCGTGTGTGGCGTGCATGTTTTATGTGTGTTTGGATTGTATTTGAACTCAGCGTGTGGCGTGAATGGTTTTATGTTGTGTTTCGTTTGTATTTGAATTCGGGTGTGGGGGCGTGCATGTTGTATGTGCGTTTTTTTTTTATTTGAACTACGTCGTGTGGTGGTGGATGTTTTATGTTGTGTTTGGATTGTATTTGAACTCCGGCGCGTGGCCGTGCATGTTTTATGTGTGTTTGGATTGTATTTGAACTCCGGCGTGTGGCCGTGAATGGTTTAAGTTGTGTTTGGATTGTATTTGAACTCCGGCGTGTGGCCGTGCATGTTTTATGTGTGTTTGGATTGTATTTGAACTCCGGCGTGTGGCCGTGCATGTTTTATGTGTCTTTGGATTGTATTTGAACTTACGCGTGTGGCCGTGAATGGTTTAAGTTGTGTTTGGATTGTATTTGAACTCCATCATGTGGTCGTGCATGTTTTACGTGTGTTTGGATTGTATTTGAACTCCGCCGTGTGGTCGTGAATGGTTTAAGTTGTGTTTGGATTGTATTTGAACTCCGGTGTGTGGTCGTGCATGTTTTATGTGTGTTTGGATTGTATTTGAACTCTGGTGTGTGGTCGTGAATGGTTTATGTGTGTTTGGATTGTATTTGAACTTCGGCGTGTGGCCGTGCATGTTTTATGTGTGTTTGGATTTTATTTGAACTTCGGCGTGTGGCCGTGCATGTATTATGTGTCTTTGGATTGTATTTGAACTCACGCGTGTGGCCGTGAATGGTTTAAGTTGTGTTTGGATTGTATTTGAACTCCAGCATATGGTCGTGCATGTTTTATGTGTGTTTGGATTGTATTTGAACTCACGCGTGTGGCCGTGAATGGTTTAAGTTGTGTTTGGATTGTATTTGAACTCCAGCATGTGGTCGTGCATGTTTTATGTGTGTTTGGATTGTATTTGAACTCTGGCGTGTGGTCGTGAATGGTTTATGTGTGTTTGGATTGTATTTGAACTCCGGCGTGTGGCCGTGCATGTTTTATGTGTGTTTGGATTGTATTTGAACTCCGGCGTGTGGCCGTGAATGGTTTAAGTTGTGTTTTGATTGTATTTGAACTCCGACGTGTGGCTGTGCATGTTTTATGTGCGTTTGGATTGTAATTGAACTCCGGCGTGTGGTCGTGCATGTTTTAAGTTGTGTTTGGATTGTATTTAAACTCCGGCTTGTGGCCGTGTATTGTTTATGTGTGTTTGGATTGTATTTGAACTCCGCCGTGTGGTCGTGCATGTTTTAAGTTGTGTTTGGATTGTATTTAAACTCCGGCGTGTGGCCGTGCATGTTAAGTTGTGTTTGGATAGTATTTGAACTTCGACATGTGGCCGTAAATGGTTTATGTGTGTTTGGATTGTATTTGAACTCCGGCGTGTGGCCGTGAATTGTTTAAGTTGAGTTTGGATTGTATTTGAACTCCAGCGTGTGGCCGTGCATGTTTTATGTGTGTTTGGATTGTATTTGAATTCCGGCGTGTGGCTGTGCATGTTTTATGTGTGTTTGGATTGTATATGAACTCCTGCGTGTGGCCGTGAATGGTTTAAGTTGTGTTTGGATTGCATTTGAACTCCGGCGTGTGGCCGTGCATGTTTTATGTGTGTTTGGATTGTATTTGAACTCCGGCGTGTGGCCGTGAATGGTTTAAGTTGTGTTTGGATTGTATTTGAACTCCGGCGTGTGGCCGTGCATGTTTTAAGTTGTGTTTGGATTGTATTTGAACTCCGGCGTGTGGCCGAGCATGTTTTATGTGTGTTTGGATTGTATTTGAACTTCGGCGTGTGGCCGTGCATGTATTATGTGTCTTTGGATTGTATTTGAACTCACGCGTGTGGCCGTGAATGGTTTAAGTTGTGTTTGGATTGTATTTGAACTCCGGCGTGTGGTCGTGAATGGTTTAAGTTGTTTTTGGATTGTATTGAACTCCGCTGTGTGGTGGTGCATGTTTTATGTGTGTTTGGATTGTATTTGAACTCTGGCGTGTGGTCGTGAATGGTTTATGTGTGTTTGGATTGTATTTGAACTCCGGCGTGTGGCCGTGCATGTTTTATGTGTGTTTGGATTGTATTTGAACTCCGGCGTGTGGCCGTGAATGGTTTAAGTTGTGTTTTGATTGTATTTGAACTCCGACGTGTGGCTGTGCATGTTTTATGTGCGTTTGGATTGTAATTGAACTCCGGCGTGTGGTCGTGCATGTTTTAAGTTGTGTTTGGATTGTATTTAAACTCCGGCTTGTGGCCGTGTATTGTTTATGTGTGTTTGGATTGTATTTGAACTCCGCTGTGTGGTCGTGCATGTTTTAAGTTGTGTTTGGATTGTATTTAAACTCCAGCGTGTGGCCGTGCATGTTAAGTTGTGTTTGGATAGTATTTAAACTTCGACATGTGGCCGTAAATGGTTTATGTGTGTTTGGATTGTATTTGAACTCCGGCGTGTGGTCGTGAATGGTTTAAGTTGTGTTTGGATTGTATTTGAACTCCAGCATGTGGCCGTGCAAGTTTTATGTGTGTTTGGATTGTATTTGAACTCAGGCGTGTGGCGTGCATGTTTTATGTGTTTTGATTGTATTTGAACTCCTGCGTGTGGCCGTAAATGGTTTAAGTTGTGTATGGATTGTATTTGAACTCCGTGTGGCGTGCATGTTTTATGTGTTTGGATTGTATTTGAACTCCGTGTGGCGTAAATGGTTTAAGTTGTGTTTGGATTGTATTTGAAGTCCAGCGTGTGGCCGTGAATGGTTTAAGTTGTGTTTGGATTGTATTTGAACTCTGGCGTGTGGCCGTGCATGTTTTATGTGTGTTTGGATTGTATTTGAACTCCGGAGTGTGGCCGTGCATGTTTTATGTGTGTTTGGATTGTATTTGAACTCAGCGTGTGGCGTGAATGGTTTTAAGTTGTGTTTGGATTGTATTTGAACTCCGTGTGGCGTGAATGGTTTAAGTTGTGTTTGGATTGTATTTGAACTCCAGCGTGTGGCGTGCATGTTTTATGTGTGTTTGGATTGTATTTGAACTCAGGCGTGTGGCCGTGAATGTTTTATGTGTGTTTGGATTGTATTTGAACTCCGCGTGTGGCGTGAATGGTTTAAGTTGTGTTTGGATTGTATTTGAACTCCAGCATGTGGCCGTGCATGTTTTATTTGTGTTTGGATTGTATTTGAACTCGGCGTGTGGCGTGCATGGTTTATGTGTGTTTGGATTGTATTTGAACTCGGCGTGTGGCGTGAATGGTTTAAGTTGTGTTTGGATTGTATTTGAACTCGGCGTGTGGCGTGCATGTTTTATGTGTGTTTGGATTGTATTTGAACTCGGCGTGTGGCGTGCATGTTTATGTGTGTTTGGATTGTATTTGAACTCCAGCGTGTGGTCGTGAATGGTTTAAGTTGTGTTTGGATTGTATTTGAACTCCAGCGTGTGGCCGTGCATGTTTTATGTGTGTTTGGATTGTATTTGAACTCCGGCGTGTGGCCGTGAATGGTTTAAGTTGTGTTTCGATTGTATTTGAAATCCGGTGTGTGGCCGTGCATGTTTTATGTGCGTTTGGATTGTATTTGAACTCCGGCGTGTGGTCGTGCATGTTTTATGTGTGTTTGGATTGTATTTGAACTCCGGCGTGTGGCCGTGCATGTTTTATGTGTGTTTGGATTGTATTTGAACTCCGGCGTGTGGCCGTGCATGTTTTATGTGTCTTTGGATTGTATTTGAACTCACGCGTGTGGCCGTGAATGGTTTAAGTTGTGTTTGGATTGTATTTGAACTCCGGCGTGTGGCCGTGCATGTTTTATGTGTGTTTGGATTGTATTTGAACTCCGGCGTGTGGCCGTGCATGGTTTATGTGTGTTTGGATTGTATTTGAACTCAGCGTGTGGCGTGCATGTTTTATGTGTGTTTGGATTGTATTTGAACTCGGCGTGTGGCGTGCATGTTTTATGTGTGTTTGGATTGTATTTGAACTCAGCGTGTGGCCGTTAATGGTTTAAGTTGTGTTTGGATTATATTTGAACTTCGGCGTGTGGCCGTGCATGTTTTATGTGTGTTTGGATTGTATTTGAACTCCGGCGTGTGGCCGTGAATGGTTTAAGTTGTGTTTGGATTGTATTTGAACTCCGGCGTGTGGCCGTGCATGTTTTATGTGTGTTTGGATTGTATTTGAACTCCGGCGTGTGGCCGTGAATGGTTTATGTTGTGTTTGGATTGTATTTGAACTCCGGCGTGTGGGCGTGCATGTTAAGTTGTGTGTTTGGATTGTATTTGAACTCCGGCGTGGCGTGAATGGTTTATGTGTGTTTGGATTGTATTTGAACTCCGTGTGGCGTGAATGGTTTAAGTTGTGTTTGGATTGTATTTGAACTCCAGCGTGTGGCCGTGCATGTTTTATGTGTGTTTGGATTGTATTTGAACTCCTGCGTGTGGCCGTGAATGGTTTAAGTTGTGTTTGGATTGTATTTGAACTCCGGCGTGTGGCCATGCATGTTTTATGTGTGTTTGGATTGTATTTGAACTCCAGCTTGTGGCCGTGCATGTTTTATGTGTGTTTGGATTGTATTTGAACTCCGGCGTGCATGTTTTATGTGTGTTTGGATTGTATTTGAACTCGGCGTGTGGCGTGAATGGTTTAAGTTGTGTTTGGATTGTATTTGAACTCGGCGTGTGGCGTGCATGTTTTATGTGTGTTTGGATTGTATTTGAACTCAGCGTGTGGTCGTGCATGTTTTATTTGTGTTTGGATTGTATTTGAACTCTAGCGTGTGGCCGTGTATGGTTTAAGTTGTGTTTGGATTGTATTTGAACTCCAGCGTGTGGCCGTGCATGTTTTATGTGTGTTTGGATAGTATTTGAACTCCGGCGTGTGGCCGTGAATGTTTAAGTTGTGTTTGGATTGTATTTGAACTCTGGTGTGTGGCCGTGCATGTTTTATGTGTGTTTGGATTGTATTTGAACTCCGGCGTGTGGACGTGAATGTTTTATGTGTTTTTGGATTGTAATTGAACTCAGCGTGTGGCCGTGCATGTTTTATGTGTGTTTGGATTGTATTTCAACTCCAGTGTGGCCGTGCATGTTTTATGTGTGTTTGGTATGTATTAGAACTCAGGCTTGTGGACGTGAATGTTTTAAGTTGTGTTTGGATTGTATTTGAACTCCGGTGTGGCCGTGCATGTTTTATGTGTGTTTGGATTGTATTTGAACTCGCGTGTGGCCGTGAATGG